>OX638093.1:13192577-14392577 GCA_951804965.1 Horisme vitalbata | reverse complement strand
TACGAAACTAATCATCATGAAATTTCGCATACACCTTTTCAGGGGTACTACAGAAAAGGAGATAGAGTACCTTTCATCCAGAAAAAAGAACTGCTCCCGTAAAAATCTACTACCTAAGGGTAAACACATGGGCGAAAGCTAGTAATTTATAATTTACGGTGCGTTTAGTTAATTAAACACTTTCCCGATCTTCTTTCATGTAAATCGTAGGTTTATTCATATAAAAACACAAGGAAGCAGTGATAGCAACACGAATTTACAATCCAAACATATTTCTCAAATACAATAGCAGTGCCACTGCATTCACAAGGGCATTTCTAAGGCTTTTACACTATTGTGAAGTAGGTACTTACACCATTGTAAGTGCATTGTAAGAGCTTGTTAGGCCGATGAGACATCGAGATAGCTTATCTCAGACACTGGAACGGGTAAAAGAGGCTAAAAGTAGAACAAAAATGCGGCGGTAAGCTGCTAAAGATTTGGTACACGCTCATCTATGTTAAAGTTGTATACATTATACCGATAGATGGAGGATAAGTAGGGTAAAAGAGTATTTGCTAGAAGAACATTTATACAAACACACAGAGCTAAAACAGGTGTCCTACCTGGCAAGGCGAGGTGATGATAGGAGGAGTAAGGCGGTAACTGAATGGCATCAAATCACCAGGTATAAAAACTTCGGTCATCCAGAAGCGATATGGGCGGACGATATTGCATCCATCGTGGGCCGAAACTGGATAAGACGAGGCTCTGAACTGTGTAGATTGGCATACACAACGAGAAGCCTATACGCTTTACCCAGCAGTCTGTGAAGTCGGGCTGTGGATGATGATGATGACAGCTAAACCTTACTTCGGCAGCACGTAAATTCGTTTCTTGAATACGCGCTTTTGAAGTTTTATATCAAAGCGTATAAGGGTGTATTAGGAAAACATTCAAACCTCTGAAGTGATGCATGTCAATTTGAGTTAAGGTGTGTCAACGTAGTTTATGCAAACTATTTGTAGTAAAAAAATGTTAATTACAAAGAATTTTATGAAATGAATCTAAACATAGTGCAGTCATATAGCAAAAAGCTTATCAAAGCTAATAGAAAATTACTTGCAGCCCACAAAGCCATTGAAGTGTGACAAGCCAACAAAATTCAATGGATAGGCGTTGCAACCAAACTTCACGGTATAAACATGATCGACGTGCGCTTTCATGATAATAATTATTGTTCCAAGCATTCAATGTTAAGTCTAGACTAGACAATATGCTTGGGTGTTCTGAGAATTAGAGATTTACAATTATTGAGGTCACATACTTGGAAAACAAAGTCATAATTAAATGCTATAAGACCTTCGGGTCATATCTCATGCCATGCCATAGGAATCTGCATCTCTTTAAACACCACGCTGTCTCCGAAGGAACTACGCAGTGGTGACCTTAGGGAGTAGGGACACAATAGCAAGCTGCGTTGAGGTGCGAGTTCGGTTCTCGCAGTAACATGGCAGAAGTTGAGGGAGGCCTATACCCAGCAGCGGGTGAAAACAGGGTGTGGATGAGGATGATGATAAAAAGACGTGTGGCACTCGGGGACTGCCGCGGTAAAGCTATTGCATAGCATTTTGTATCAACTTATGCAATTATAATTATTTATTTATTTTATTTATGTAGTATTTCTTTTTCTTTAATATTAATTCAAGTTACACTTTTTGAGCGTGGTGATCGTCTCGATTCGTGCGAGCTTCGTAGAGTCGTACAATCAACAACGTCTAGTTGCACGCACACAAACACCGTGTCGAAGACTGCCGAAAAGAAACGACGTTAGACAATGCACGGCCTTCAAGCCACACCTCCGTGCCCGTCGGAGTGGGGAGCGTGAGGTTTTTTTTCGTTACGGAATTTCTGGATTCGGTCCCCACGCTCAAGGCCCTCGATAGAAGCTATGCAATAGCTTAAAAATAAATAATAATGCTGGACACTAACACACAGCATCATGTAGTCCCAAACTAACCAGAACTTATACTATGGGAACCACATGACTGATATACTACACTCATACATATCCATTATCATTATACATAAAAAACACCCAGACCGACAAATATTTGCAGATCATAGAAAATTTTGTCTTGCGGTGGGAATCGAATCTGCAGCATTCTGCGTCTCAGGCGGATCTTCGCTTACTTACAGGGGTCGTCAGTGACGATGAGTACGATAATGCTTATGAATGATATGTGAAGATCAAAAATTCTTTGAAAGCGCGGAATCACATTTTGCTAGCGCCCCATAGTTTAGTTAGAATCAAATCAACTGAATAATTTCAGCACGAGAAATATATATAAATTGTTACCGCTATTTTAATTTCACAATCAAGATACAAGACCGTTAATCTATCGAATGCGTATCCGAGAAGATATCACATCAAAAAGCCGAAGGGGACAAGTTAAAATATACTTAGACTGTCGGTAATACCTATCGACGTACAGATAATAAAGAAATCTATTAGAAGAGTGCCCTCAGGGAGTTATCGTAGTAAATCACACAGAGTTGAATCTAAGGTAATTCATGATCGAAGTAATAAAGATTAGCTAGATAAAAAATTGCATAACGGCAAGAAAAAACACTGCGAGTATAATGTATGCCAACGACCTGATATCGTCATCGTCATAGCAGTCCACTGCTGGACAAGAATGTTAGGAGCAGTTGCATGTGATGGTCATAATGTGTTGGTTAGTACTGTAAGAAAAATAATAGATGGCATTACTACATTCGTTCCTAGAATGCTGAATATAGATGCTAAGGCTAACCGTCGATTCAATACAAAACTTTGTTTACCACTATTGTTGTACTAATAAAAGTTAGTTCATTATTATAGATATCATCTGTCTTGCATTTAGTAGGGATTTCTTCTGAGAACAATAAACCACCTTTGAAATTATAATTGCAGTGTTTTCTTGTATTTTTCAACCTAAAACGAATAATAAATTAAATAATGTTGAACATTTTCACACAACGTCATATAGCTCCAAACTAAGCAGAGCTTGCCTAATGGGTAGGTACGTACCACAAGAAAAATATACTTTTATTCACTTTTTTTGTAAATATAAATCATACATAGAACAGATCGAGACGAACATATGTTGCGCAGCGAGAATAAAACCCGCAATTTTCTGCGTGTATGCGCCACAGAGGTCGTTGAAATTATTGTCAATGCCTAAATACATTATGAAACCAATTACTTTCCTAGTTACCTTCAAGTGAAAGTAACCTTAATGACAAGGAAATGGCTACCTTAGCTTCCTGAAGCATCGCATAGAGTTGAGCAGTTAGCTACAATGTACGCGATCGAATTGTAATCCTTCGTTACTGATACCCTAGTGTTGCCATCTCATTACAATCTTTTTATATTTATTGACTTATATAATTTCTTTGAAGACATTTGTGGATCAGTGATGAAAGTCAGCCTGAGAGCAGACTTATATATATTTTTGTAAATACACTCATACATACTATATATAGAAAGCACCCCGACCCGAGACAAAACATACAAACATTTGTCTCGCGGCAGGAATTGAACATGAAATCTTCTGTATCTGAGGCGGGCCTTTGCTTACTGCATCACATAGGCCGTCACTATAATAACAATAACAAATAAAAATAATAATACATGAATATGTCTTTCGACCTCTGTGCTGCTATGTTCGGCGTTTTCGGCCAGCCTTTGCTCACATAGCCCGAGATCGTCAAATGTTATAAAGACATAGTCTAGTTGGCAACACTTCTCGATTGACCTTTGGAAATAAACGAAAATGTATTCGCGATTGCTCAAGATGAAGCTATAAACGAGAACTGTTTGACCTGTAAATGAGCTTGGGAGGTACAATGTTGTATACATTATTTTTAATATCATTTATGACTAATTTGTTTCCTGAAATTACGATTTACGATGATACGTCATGGAAGGTGGAAAGGAACAATAGCAAGACAATAAGGCTAATATTAAGCAATAAAGCCTTTTTAATATTCAATTTGGAAAAAATACTCATACATCCTTTACTTAATAACTTGTGAGAAAAAGTGAGTTTGTTTGTTTGTCACTTTCACGCATTATAACTAACTAATTTTTAGTCATACTTAGCCAGTCAGGCTTGTAAAATGTCACGTGGTGTGTGGCGTCGTGCATCAATAGCGCCCTGCACACGTAAAGATCGGACCGCGCATCGGGACTGCGCTCCAAACCACAGTCCAATCTGTACGGTTTGGACTGCGGATCAAACTGTCGTGCTAATGGCGTGTAAAGATCGGACTGACTTGATGCGCGGTTAAAACTGTGAGATTTGCCTTCGCGTCGACATGCCAAATCGGACTGTCAGCCCCGCGCATCTACACGTACGCTTCGGAGTGCGGGTTGGAATGGCGCGTGCTGTTTCCTGCGGTCCAAAATTTACGTGTGCAGGTTGCTAATATGATACCAGGTGTTAGAAAGTGCTAGTAACTTCAAAATTCTTGGGCCTGAACTTTCCATTCCTCGATTACCCAACAAAAGCTCAGCGATTAATTAAGACCCACTGTTTCACAAAGACCGTCACAATTAACAATACCAATTAATTGCACAGAATTAATTGTTTTCTCAACACTTCCTCAGAGAGCTAGAAAGCTTAAAGCTATATTTCATGAATCTAGCTTCTCTTAAATTAATAACGTTTGCTTATTATAGGTCAGAGAGAGTATCGCTTCCTTCCTTAGATTTAACACAAAACACAAAAGAGATATACTTACAACTCTAGACGTGGACATGTGAATATAGGATCAATGGGCCTATCGGACGCAATGGTGCCATAATGGTGCTCATTAGGGGAGGCCCTTGTCCAGCAGTGGACTGCTATGGACTGATGATGATTATAATAAGCCTGGCCTTGTAGTACTCTGCTGGACATAGACTTATCTTTATATTATTGATTCATCATCACCATCCATTTTCTATTTTTGAAACTAGTTCCCGCTATGCGAGGGCACTGCCCTCTATTAGTATGATAATGTTTTTTTGAGGGTTTAATATCAATTTTTTGAAGGGAACTTTTCTATTAAAATTGAGGTGAAATTCATTGAAAACTTGAAGCCAGGCCGTGCCGGAATAAAAATGCATGGTTTCTCTTGTTATTGAATATGTGGTTATAAAACTTTATTTTTCTCAAAACAAATTCCATTTTATGAGAAAAAACAAAAAACTAGTATCTAGTAATATGATAAGGTGAGCGTGATACAGATAGTAAGTAAGTACTGTACTCTACGTATTTCAATATCGTCTTCACTTTTGCAGGTTTATTTATTTGCCCTATCTTGCCCTTTCTTGGCTCAGGCATTTGCAGTGAAAATAGCATAAACCAACTGTTATACTTTGATGGATGCGCTCTGATTCCGATTCCTTGAACAATAAATCCTGGCTAGATTTATATAGCGAGCCTTTTAGAGTCTCTTCCTCGTTAGGGTGATGGAGATATTTATTTTACACCCTGTCTGGTTATGAGTTATGAAAATTACTTGACTATGAATTGTGTTTTTTTAAGAATTAAAACTTAAGTTTTTTATTACTTCTTTCATACAGAAAAATTGTTAATGTATTATTAGTTTATTTTAGTATATTTATACTAGTTAATGTTCCATAACGTGTCCAATTATAGTTTTAGTAAAATTATACAAAGAAGTTTTAAGAAACCAAGATTATTAAACTCATAAATATATCAAAGCTGAAGTATTATAAAATTATTAATTTACAATAAACTATGTATATTTTGCTGATCTAATTTCTACTCACTGATTGTACGCACATTTATTAAATTCCATCTTCATCCCGAATAATTGTCATTAATCAACCCGCTAAATATTTGTATAATATTTTATCCGCGTTCTTCCCAATTTGATGTTCGTTTTCCGACCATAGCCTAAACAGATAAATAATAACCGTTTTTTGTACCACAATCACTACCACCAGCCTTATCATCCCCATCGCCACGCTGGTATGAGGGAACTTTTCGCAACGCCGACGTTGCTTCGAGCCATCGGCGCGGTGATGCCCGTCAGTAAAAGTAAAAGAGAATTTGTACAGTCGGTAAAAAAGAAAATATTTCCGAGGTCTTGTTGGTTATTTTATTATCGCAGCTATATTTCATTTCATAAAAATAAAATGTTAACCAGAACAGCCAGCCTATTTGTAAATTTATTGATAAAACATAATGATTAAAGCAAAGTACATCCATTACCTCAATAAACAGTTCGACCACCTCGGCAAAAAATCAATGTGCAATTTTATGGTCATATACCCCCAGTGCACAATCATTAACGAAATGACACTGCTCCGAGGCTGCTTGCCAATGATTAATGATTTAACCATTAAATATAAAAATATGGGATAAAATGAATTTACTACTAACTACTTCAACATTTTTGTGCTAAAACTAAAATTCAAAGGCTTGCAACTGTGTCTTTAAAAGCTACTTACAAAATGTGGGCATGTACCTGTACAAATCTTCTTCAGTTCTTCTTCTACATATGAGCTAGTGGCCAACTCTGGTGGAGTTTTAGGCCATCCGAAGGCATCCGACATGGCTTAAAGATTGAAAAGCCGGGGGCCGGGACCAACACCATAACGTGCCGAAGTACAGAAGCGCTCAAATCTTTATACCACTAAACGGTCACCCATCCAAGTAGTGAATGCGCCCCCCCCCCCATTCACTACTACTAGTAGTACTTAACCAAGATGATCTGTTAGAACACCGAAGTAGGGCACTTAACTAGCGATGTTGTAGTTTAAATTAGGACTTATTTCCAAATAAGAGACTATTTTATAACCGACTTCAAAAAAAGGAGGAGGTTCTCAATTCGATAGTATGTTTTTTTATAACTATTTGATTGATTTGTGTACGTACTTAGCTTATAATATGAAGATACTTTAATACTAGTTAGTATCTGGATGACATGCTTCTAAAAATGAAACCTAGCTACGAGTAGATCGATTTATCGCCCCCGAAACTCCCTGCATACTAAATTTCATGAAAATCGTTTCCGAGATGAATCTCGGAAACGATTATATATACTTTCCCCATTATATATTTATATATATATACTACCTATATATATCTGTTTCCCTTAGATATATAGGTAGTATAGGTATCAATACTATAATGGGTTTCCCCATTCCGTCGTTATATTTTATGTTTTTTTTAAACATTGTAAATTATACCTACTCGCCTAAATAGCGTCTGAGTTAAACTTTAAACTGTCATGATTGTGTCATTTATTGCGAGTAGGATTGTCCCAAATTATTCTCACCACTTCGACTCAATAGATAATTCCTCACAATTTCTAAGTTCAATGCAAGTATCCATATATACTTTGTATAGAGTGTTTTACCTTCTGATGAGATTTATCTTAATAGAAAATACTTTTACTTCAAGCGTTCTAAGCATACGACCCATGACTTTTGTGTTTTCTGATTATTACTCAGATACCTACGTAACATGCCGATGAATAAAGCATCGTGAACGATAATAGATGGCACACACAGCACGAGTAAATTGCCGAGTTTAGTTTTAGTTCTTAGCTCCTTTAAAAATCACATTTTAAAATAAATAAATAATCCGGGGCGTTATCACACAGCATCATGTAGCCCCAAACTAAGCCGAGCTTGTATTATGGGAACCACATGATTGATATACAACATAGATAGATTTTTTTTTGTAAATATATACATATCATACATAGAAAACACCCAAAAAAAAAAAACTAAAACTAAAAAAACATAACAAAAAAAAAAACTTAAGGAACTTATTGATGTTTTTCGTCTGTATAAAATGACTTCTACACAATAAATAACAACAATACCAACCTATTTAGTTCACGGCTCGACACTATGTCTCCCCTAATACCCCGAGGAGCATGCGGGTTGGGGATCGCATGGTACAGCTGTAGTTGCTACCTCTTGGCGGTCTGAGGATGTAGTTGTGCCGTGTACCACAAGCAGATGAGGTTCCAAGCATGGAAGTTAGAATCTTACACATTCCTGGACCGCCTTTCATCCCTTAAAATGACTTAGGAATTCCTAAATCTTAATCCTAACTTGCAAGTGGACAAAAGCTGCAAAAATAATTCGATAGAAAATTATCGAGCAATAAAAAAAGCAATCTGAATATAAAGCCGAGGTAAGGACCTAAATCAGAAATATAACCGTCCTGCCAGTAGAATTTTACTAGACCTCGAGAAAGCATCTCTACTTTCTAAGATTCTATATAGTAAAAGTGCATTCCCGTTAAGGAAATCTTCATCATCATCATCATCATCATCATCATCATCATCAGCCTAATAGACTGCTATTAGTATTTCATATTGGAGTGCCACTGCTAGACAAAGGCCTCCCCTATTGAGCGTCATAGCGTCCTGTCCTCAGCTTGACGCACCCAGATTCTATCAGCAGCCATTCAATAAAAAAATCAAGGAAATCTTATTTCCGGGATATTGAAAAGCTATAAAATTATTTTATCCGTCGTAATTACGAAACGTTGGTCACCCGATCATCGAACAACAAGCTGCAATCGATATAATAATCATCGATAATTGTACATCACACGTTTTCAATAACATTAAGGAAGTTTATTAATTGGAGTCGTGTACCGGAAAGTAATATCGGCTGTGGTAGATACATCGATAATCCAACTGGAGATTGTCATTAACAATCGTTCCTTGAGTACGGCGTGGGCAATATCATTTATGTACGAATAAGATTTTTATAATATAAAATTACTTAACATAATACGATACAAATATTGCCAAACATAAACTAAATAAACAGAACAGCACTAATCTGCGCACACCACGGTTTACGCAGGCCTGGTTTTCAATAATACAAGAAATTAGACTATCCGACAGAGAACCAAAGTTGTCGACATAGCACGGCAAGCTGAAGTGGAAGTGGCTGGTCAGGTAACATCTGCCGAAGCATCGATAACCGTGTCCTGCGAAATCCTGCTAACAGCGAGTAAGCCATGCCAAGAGCATTTTCATTATGTTGTGATATGCTTGGCGTCGCCTGTTCGATAAATATGAGTATCATTCTAAAGATGCTTCCACACCGCAGTTATTTTTGTAGAGCAACATAATGCAACACAAACATTGGAGATTCTTATGAGTTTTCACGACCAGTTGTAGATTTTTGTTGAATATTGCTACTCGCATCCATACCGCCAAAACAAATATTAACAATAGTATCATTCGGTAACAAGCCAGTTAAGTTCAGTTCGCAAACTTATCGCTTGTTATCAATGTTGACTGTTTCCAAAAGTTGGGCAACGTTACTTAACACGGCAACATATAATAGTAACCACAAATAAATAAATAAATACACGGGACATCTCACATACGATCAAGTGTGGTGTGGTGTGGTTAGTGTATGTTGCTATCAGATGTTGCCAACTAACACTTGCAAACGTTTCCCCACAAAAAGTAATTGCACTTAAGATGTTATTGTACAAAACTGCATAGGCCTCTATCTCCAGATCGAGTCGCGATTTGCACACAACAACATAATATAAATAATAAACAAACATAAACCCAAATCAACAGATCGCTGCAGATGTTAGCTACAACGAGGTACATCTCGACGTAGTAAAGCTGATTATCTAGAGTTACAACTACGAATTCTAAGCGTGTAGATTTTAATAAAAAAAGACAAAAGAGTTCTTACTTACAATAATGAAAACGTTGAGATGGTTAATGATGGATCTTACCTGTAAAAGGAATATTACAATATTCTAATTAAATTATAGATTGTTTATTTCCGGTACCCTGGACAGTGGATTCCCAAGATCGGGAATTGTGGAAAGAGGGATGGGAGGCTTTTCTGAACCCTGGTTTCAGACAGGCTTTTAAGATAAGATACGGGCTCAAGACCGTTTCTTCGTGGAAATCCTTGGGGATACTATCACACACATTATCCAGCCCCAAACTGACGACATGACTGATATAATACTCAAATAATTCGAAATCATCATCAACCTAAATAGCACACAACTGCTGGAAATATCAGTCATGAACGCCATTGCACTCTATCCTATACAAATATTTGCAGATCTTACAAACATTGTTGCATCATTCGCGGCGGGAATCGATCTTGCCACACTGCGCCACAGAGGTCGTCAAAAAAAAACATATTAGTGTAGGAAGACAATGACGTTTACAAAGATGAAGCACTGCATCGTGTACTACGACAGAGGGTACAAGGTTATGACGTTGTTATACCAATTTATGATTGGACGCGCCAATGCGTAGGAGTCGCGTTTATGACGCCGTGGTCTGTGGTCATGGTTTAGCGGATGTGCGAGATTTAACGTACTTATTCAAGAAAATATTGACGGCCATTTAAACGATTTAACAAAGCTTGGGTGAGGATAGCTTATAGATTTTAAATCTGTTTTATGTTTTCTTTACCTATTTTAACAGATGGTAACGTAAGTAGTTAGTAAAAGAGATATGAGATGTAAGGAGTTCCAACCTCAATCTTTGGAACTCAAGCCAACCTCTTCGTCATGTGGCCCACTGTATAATAAACATGCGGCAAAGCTACATCCCCTTGCCACTGGCGGGAAACAGCAGCTGTGTGCGAGAAGCTGTGCTCTGCGATCCCCAACGCGGATGCCCAGTGTGAGGGTTATGAGCATATCCTTCTTTTTTATTAGAGGAAGCCTAATATGTCCAGCATTGGACTGCTAAACAGGCTGTAGTTAAGATGAGATATTAAAAAAAATAGTGGAACAGCGTTTTCGTTCACATACCTAAGTACATTACTATAGAATATAAAATTCAAGAAACCCAAGAGAATTAAGAATAAAATTACACTTTTAAACTATTGGCTGTTAATTTATATTCTTTTAATAATTACTTATCAAGCCTTTGCGAGCTCGCAAGAGCACTGTTTGGCAAGACTGTTATTAATAATTCTACAAGCGCTGCTTCAGAGTTGTATTGCTTTTAGACCAACTGATGAATCATCATGATGACCTACAAATGTGTCTACACTTGAAAAGGTTATATAACGTTTTCAGCGATGTTACGTGCAGTCTATTTTTACCAAGGCTTTATTACCAGACTCGCTGGAGTCGGGTGACGCAACCAGGCGAACCCGCCAATAAACATTTCTATAATTTTAAAGGTAGGTCTTAAAAATTTTCTTGATCTTTGCTTGGAGCAGATTTCTATGGTTTTATGGGCTGGTGTCTTTGTTTTAAACTTTAGAGTTTTAGACCATATTTACCGACCAGTCTGGCAGCCTAGATACCGGTGGGAGGACCTAGTCAAGAAAGACCTCGGCTGATGGAGAGAGGCAGCATAATATGGTGGCGTTTAATCGTGTTGGAGGCCAAGACCCGCTTCGGGATCGATCAGCCAGGATAATAAGTAATAACATATTTTGATATCCCAGAATTGTAGCCCTTATGAAAGTGCTTAAATCTCAAAAAAAAAACGAGAGCAATGGTTCAAAAAACTTGTAACTACTACTAAAGCCAAAATAAATGTAGTCCCGAAAATTGAAACGTCACACACAAAATGTAGAATAGATTGAGGTTCGATTATTAAGACTAACGAAAGTATTTGTATCTAACGTAGAAATAAAACTTTAGCCAAAGAGAAAAATAAAATCCAAAATAACGCTTTGTTTTAAATTTTTGTCGATGTCAAAATAAATCGTTATGCTTACGATACGTCCTGATAATATATTTGAGATTATGATCACCCTATAGTTCTACATTTGATACATAAATTCTGCCAAGTCCACAACTGGTGATTATCGTTGCGCAATCGACACGAAAAATTGCAATCTTATTTTGTGAGATCCCCTCTGGCCTCGATCGAAACAAATCCATGATGGTGTCAAGAAAAATTGTAAGCAGTAAATACTATTAATATTAAAAGGTGAAAGTTTGTTAAAAAGATGTGATAGGTGAAATTTTGTGTTTTTTGTGTATTCTAAATCTAAATAATAAAAAACATTAAGGGTACATACTTTTATGCAATCAAATACACAGCTACACATAAAAGCAAACACACAATCTATGAAACAAATATAAATTTGAGCTAGCCAATATGAACAAATCACGGGAAAAAACAATGTATAGCTTTTTAATCAATTTTCTAACGACAATAAGAAATGTGACACCAATTAACACATTCAAATCTAAGATAAATAAAACATGTATGCACAAGACAACCTTCTATCTAACCTTAAAAATATTCACCTATTACCTACCTATTAGATATCTACGGCGCCATAGGCAAAATAATTTAATTATTAATAATTTACTTATCAAATTACTTTTTATACAGAGGTAATAATGTTTGTATTAGAATAAATGTCTTTAAACCTTTAATGTTTGTTCATTCTTCGGGTCTGATCGGGCTAAAATTTTACTCATCATAGTAGTTGTAGCTCTGGACCAAAAATAACACAGTCTACATTTTATCCGGAAAAAAGCATCCTTGCAACCAATACATTTGACAGGGGCGTAATAGTTTTAGAATAGGACACAGAACTAGAGTTCGTATTAGTTTAATTATATTAGAGAAGAAACAAAAAACCAATGCTGTGTGATGTGACGCTACATATAGGACGTGACTCTAGCTATAGTTTCTGATTTGATCAAATCCATTCATTTGTTTCTTGCCTCCAGCTACAATTCCAAATCACCAGCGTAATTTACGATCGTATATCAACAATCAGTATCATTACAATCGAATTCGCAATCGAATTAGAAATCGGATTGATCCAATCGAATTATCGATAACGCGTACGAAATGCTTGCATAATATGATAAAGTTAGACGTATAAATTGAAGCGGGATATATATGTAAGCGAATCTTGCTGCATTTTTGGAATTTATTAAGTACCTTCGTTAAGACGAAAATAAATTTAAAAATAAAACCAGAGGCTTAAGAAAATAAAACCCCTGTATAAAAGACTTTTAAGGCATATGAGCATTAAAAGTCTTTTATACAGGGGTGTAAGGGGTTCAAAAATTCATAATCGAAATCTAACAAACCTGACTCTCGCGACCGGATGGCATAAAAAAAGAACAGAATAGTAAAAAGATTTATTACGACACAAGGAATGAACATAGGTGGCTGCACAGTCTAACATAGGCTCAGCTAAATTCCCTGACCGCTGACGGGCAGCAGCATCGATTGCGCGAGAAGTTGTACCCTACGATCCCCAATCCGCATGCCCATTGTTCGGATTATGTGCATGTCCCCCGTTATTACGAGACGCCTATCTCAAGTAGAGGCTGAACAACGCAGTTGGTAATGAGCGGTTAAACGTCTATTTGCAAAGTTCTTATATTTGGGATATTGTCTGTATGTTCAACGATTATCATCTTCTTACGTGTTAGATTTATTGAGACCAGTGTGGTAGCCTGAGACTCAGAAAATTCTGGGTTCGACTCCCGTAGCGAGAGAATTGTTTGTATGTTCTGCAAATTCTTGTCTTGGGTCTGAGTGTTTTCTATGTATAATATGTTATGTATTTACCAAAAAATAATATATAAATAGAATATCAGTCTTGTCATCATGAGTTTGCCATAATAAAAGCTCTGCTTTTTTTTCGTTTGAGGCTACATGATGCTGTGTCGTAGTGTCCAGAATTATGTAATTAGTAAATTAAGTTAAGTTTGGATTCTGGTCAAGAAAATAGTAGGTGGCAATATTTTAAGATTTTATCTAATAATACTTACTAATATTTAAAAGACTTAGTTCATTTACTACAATAATTGTAATAGTTAATTTTTTCTAAATATGGTCTTTAATATAGATAATTTATAAATATTCCTTTCAGAGTAGGTATGTATCTATAATCTCTAGTTGTTATTAATAGATAAAATCCAAAAATATTCCTAATATTTTCAGTGACACGTTTTCGGCTACCTAGATTTGACGCCAAGTAATTTATACCTTCGCCCTACCGTATCCCGTGGGTGGTGACAGCATGATGGATTTATTGTGAATACTACGCGCGTAATCCAATTTGCGACTAATTATCAACACAAATTACTAAGATTCTGTATCAGATTAAGTAACATTTTAGATCACCCATATTATGTAGGTACCCAAGTATAATCTTTTACAATGTCTAGTGTATGACGCTTATAGCTAACACGTGTATAGCCAACCTCACCTACACGTCGTGCATCTTGCTAACGAACGGGGCTCTGGCGGCCAGCTGAATTTGGTATAGCACAGCCTAACCCCGACACAGCTAAAACCCTGGCCACCGATGGGCAGCAGTGTCGGCGAAAAGCTGTTCCCTGCGATCCCCATCCCACATGCCCAGAGTGGGGATTGTGGGCATATCTAATAAAAGGGTTATTAGAGGAGTCCTATGTCCAGCCGTGGACTGATATAGGCTGGTGTGGTATAACGCTTTGAATAACAGAACATAAACCTACATTCTCAATGCGATGTATTGTGGAAACAGATGTTGTAACACACAAATCTTTTAGAAGCCTTGAATAATAGGTCAAGAGCCTCAAAGAGGATAAGGCCAGCCTTTATTTTATTACGTAAAACATAAAATATTACAACTCTTTGTAAAAGCATTCTTTGTTGAGTTGAACAAAAGATCGCTTCATTACATAGTTGTAGAAAATAATTTATGAGTCTAAATGGTCATAAATATAAAATATGGGGTTAAAGACTGATGGTCCGATGATCTTTATGATATTAGATGAATTAGTGCAGTGAATTATATACCTAGAGTAATCTAAAACGTTATTTTCAAATCCTAGTGTCTTCTTGAAGCCATCTTCATTCACAAGTAGGAAAGTATTATTAAAACATATCACTGAAAAAGCGAAACAACCTAGGAATCTAGCAGCCTAACAAATACATAAATATTTTTTCTAGTTTATGCCCCCGAATTCGTCCGCGTAAAGAAGAAGAAATAAAGAAAAGTATTTTAGTCTGATAAATAAACACGAAAATGATATTAAAATACTCAGAAGACAAAAAAGAAAATGATAATGTTTAAAAATCTAAAAACAAGTACTTATGCGTTCAATATGGGTGAACTATTGTGCTATAATATTAACTGCTATTTAGTGATTTTTACTTTGAAAATGTAGGACTTTCAATACACAACTTCATGCCTTTTTCATCCCTCAGGGTGGAATTATCAAAAAAAATAAGCTACGTACAAATTAATACAATTATGATTTAATTTATTTATACTTAGATGTGGAATATAATGCTTGTTACAACCTTTTTTCCCAAGCCTTTTTGAACAACCTTTTGCAACAGGCAACATAAAGCCACATAAAGGGCAATTTAAAGCTGCTACTATGCCACAAATAAAAAGAAAATATCTCATTACGAGCTCAAGCTATCCGGTTCTAAAGTATTAACATAACAAAAGCAAAATACTTTCCATTGCGTTACCATCTACGATTTGTATAGGCATTGTATCGAGATGCGTAAAAGACAATATTTGCATAATCACTGCATACGCACGCATATCATTGTTATGTTGGTTTCCATTGACACATGATACGTCAGAGCTTGTTTTTTTAAATATCAACAACATGAAATGAAGTGTGAACTTTGCAGGCTACGATTATATGACGCAGCTTTTAGGTAACACTGACTGCGGGCAGCCGGCACTGGCTCTGGCTTTACCTCGCGCATGATGCGGAGTGCCATGCAGTCCGAATCATGCGTGTCCATCGACGTAAGATGTATTTAAGGTTGTGGATATGTAGTTACCTTTACCGGTTTTACCTCAATGATCTCATGATGAAGACTGCATGGCACTTCGCATCAAGTGCGAAATAAAGACAGATGCTGTGTTTAGCACAGTTGTTGACTTGGACTAGAGCATGCTAGTTTTTGTAGATTATTTCGGCCTACGAGGTGGGTTAGAACAAAAACGAACGTGGCTAAAGAAAAAAATTAATGAATCCTCCCAAAATAAATTTCAAAATATTATAGGTAAAGTCCAACAAAATATTACATTATTATTTTTTTATCCTATCTATTTACTACTAAATTTGTAATTAGTAGCTTAACTTCGTAGTACTAATTAACCAAACCTTCAATTAACAAATTTACCTATTAATTCTTGAAGAGCCTTGCAAGGGTATTGTCAAACGTTCGCAAAGCTTTCAAGTCAAATCCTTAAATTTGCTATCGATTCAATTTTGATTCCGACGGGTGTCTTAGATCTCAAAAACTTTTTATAGGTTTATATAAACGCGACGTACCATATCGTATAATGGAAACGAATCGGCACGCGCCATCGGCTGTCAATCAGATTCACTGGCCGCGTGGGTGTGATTATACGTTGACATTGGAAAGCGGCCGAGTAAACATTGCACTAATGTATGCGTAATAAACCGCGGGCTTTACCACCTCTCCTTGTAACGAGCAATGTATATGTAACTTCTGAAACGGATTCTCGTAAAGAAGCTGGTTTAAAAGGGCTTTTATGTTCCGAAATCGGCGAAGTGCAGTTTTCTGTATTAAATTGTTCGGTAGCTCGTATTTATTAAGGATTTTATACTATTATATTTTTATTTCACCAAGTACATATAATATATAGATATTTTTTTAAGTATATATATTAAAATCTGACTCTAATTATATATCTCATTTGGCAACTTCTGTGGCGCTGTGGGCGAAAGACCCAGAAGGTTGCGTTTTCTATTCCTGACACAAATGTTGTATAGTCTGCAAATATCTGTCTCGGGTTGATACCCGTGTATATTCTATGTATGATAATATACAAAAACATTTATGTATTAGTAATGTGTTTCCCATAACACAAGCTCTGCTTACTTTGGGGTATAAGACAGTTATATTATGATCAGAAGGGGGATAAACATAATCCCCACGCTGTGCATGCGTGTTGCAGATCACTTGTACTCGCTGAGATCTGTCTAATAATACCTCAACCAGTAACCCATCTAAGTTTCTGCACTCAACTATATATATGATAATAAATAATCTCAACATCTATTTCCTATTTACCCAGCATGATTCACCTACTTAGGAACGAGAAACAGATTTGCTAAACCTAACATAATAAATTACGAAACTCCACGTGGGTGTGATCCTACAATACACAATTAAAAGGCTAATGCACTTCATAATGCCACAGATTATAAATAGTTGCGATCATAATACGATGGATAAAGTCCACTGGTCACTGTACCGTGCCTAAAGATTAACAAATTTCCATCGATAATAATAGGTATAAACGAATTGTCACCGACGCGGCGAGGCGGCATGCACCGCGTTTTCGACGGCCAGCACTTCAACAACAATGAGCAACTGATGAGAAAGAAAACTATGTATCACTAGATCTTGTTAATTAGCATACAAACAACGTCTAAATCCTAAAAAAAGTGTTGCAGGAAAGCAGTTGTTTCCCTGACAACCTCAACCAAACAATAAACATCAACGCATTTCCGAATATGTTTTAACAGACGTCGCGTTATGCAGCACTTTAGTCAACAGTGCCCATTCGACGACTCGATAAACTGACAAACTATCAAAATAGTAAAGCGATAGATATATCGGCGCCCACGCATCCACCATGTTTATTAATATGCCCCATTCAAATCTATTAAACTGATACAACGTCGATAGTGATGAATAGCTGTCTCGTGGTTGAATATTTTTATAAGTACACTTGGACTGGCAAAAGATTTAGGTCCCTTAATTTAAAAAACAATAATTATATTACCTGAAGTTCGAACAAAAATATGGCGTACCTGATGTTGAGTGGTAACCATTATCACAAAGCATTGAATCGTAGATAACATATGTTTGGAACATATCCTACGATACATTGCCCTGTTGTCCACCAACTTAAGGCGACTATAAGGGTCAAACCTCACTCTCGCTCGCACTATTCAATATTTTTGAAGATATAAAATCACTGAATGTAGTTATGCATAATAGCAAACCTTCGCGGCCTAGAAAATAACAATACAAAAGTTCAGCAAGAATATCATTTTGATTCTATCACGTTTTCCTACCAAAAAATTTGAACCACAAAATTGATCACATTGGTGACCCTTATAGTCGCCATAAGGCATAAAGGTGATGAGCCTCATGTGACCGGCACCTAGACCCTTCAAACCGGAACATAGCAATTAAACTGTTTCAAGGCAGAAATGGGCATGATAGTATTTCCCCGGACGAGGCCTTCACAAAAAGCTCTACTACTAAAAAAAACAGTTTGGGCTCTATGTACAATGTACATATCTTTCACTATGATCGAATTCTGTCTGTACCAACATAATAAATAACTGATTGCCAACATAACAAGACCTCCTTATTGCCAACAATTAAAACTTTCACCGCACATAATCAGACTTGCCCTATATTCCGTGTGCCAAGTGACCGCCCTGTCTCGCCATGTCATAATGTGGGGCCCTAAACTGGGTCGAAAGAATATCAAACCTTTTTATTGCAGTAGCTTTGAGAAGATGATTTTAGACTGTCCCAATTATTTCTCGAATGAAAAATTTATTCGTTTATTATTTATGTGGGTTTATAGTTTCTATCTTGAATTGGCATGTCAAGAAATAAAGTGAAGTTAAAAATTTCGTAAAGGTGAATTTTGTATCTAATTGCATACCGAAGTCCTGTCTACAAGACTAAACGAAGACGATAATTTTCAAAATTCTCTTTTTAAACTTAAAATCTTACTTATGTTTTCATATTATATTGCGGTCAAACGTAAGCCTATAAACTATAAAAAAATAGATGCTCAAAACTATTTGAAAACATGATGCCTTTTCCAAAAATATCTATTGCGAACAGTACTTTTAGTATTGCCGTCACCATCTCTTTTATCCACACTACATAGGTAAGTTCTCATTTTCACATACAAAACTTTTAATAAAAAACCGTTTTTTTCATAACTCTAATATCTGCATCCACCATTCCTTGAATTATGAATTGTAGATTTTTTTTTGTATCCCGACTAGGCAGTGCAAAATCATATAACAAAACTATAATGCAGACTAGGTATACCCAGGTAATACCCAGGAAGAGTTCTGAGAATTTTATTCATGCTTCGTGAATGCAGCGCATAATTTGTTTGCTGCCGTAATACGGGAGCCGGTTGCATTCGTAACGGACCCGCATTGAGCCTTTTTAAGCATCTCATTTTAATGATACGACTTTATTCTGAATTCAAAAAGTTTTCTTATTGCAAATAGAGGAGTACTTATAGGTACAGTCCTTAATAGAATAAAAGCTTTTTTGAGCCACGAGTTCAATTTGAAAAGAGAACTCTACAATTGAATTTCCATAATGACGATTAGTCGTTACCTCGTGTACGTAATATCTTTATTTGTTTTTCATTTTCTTTTAATTATTTCTAAATAAGTAAAGAAGAAAACATTAGAAACAGCGAAAAGTAGTAGTAAGTACAATTATCAGATTGTTATTAATAGTTATTACAACAACCAACAGTACCTTTCACAATAATTGCAATGCTCTTGTTAATGTTTACAACGCTCTGATTGTAGGCGTAAGTTTCTCCAATCCTTGTTATGCTAATCACGACATTATATCGACGATGACACGCCATATCCTCGTAATCGATATCTAAATGACTCATCGTCATCGGGTAAAACGTTAAATTGAATAAAAGTATTGTTCTTGCATGACATGGACGTATTTAGGGTAGAGCAATGGAGGGATATTGCCCTCCAGCCCTATGCTGCGTTAAGACCGCTACACTAGGTTCTCAACGTATCTTTATACAAATACAAATACATTTATTGCCAAACATAAAATAACAAAAAATAGAACACAATGAGTTATAGTGTGCTTTAGGCAAATGGTAGTACACTCTGCACTAATCTGCGCAGACCACGATCTACGCAGGGCTGGTTTTCAGTATACCCCAGAGCTCGATCTCTTTATCGAAGTTGACTGCTAGTAGCGACGTAGTTCCTATTTTTAGATCGGGTTGTAATATTATTGGTAGAATCGTTTGCTGAGCCTTACTTCAGAGGTATAAAGATCCGCTCTGAGAGTTGATATTATGTACTAAAGCTTTATCTTATATCCCATAGCACTAAAAAACTAATATCTATTTGGGCTTACGGCAATGTTGCTCTTCGTGTCACACACTGCTCTACTTTTATTGCGAATAATTGAGCTGAAAGCTGCACAGAAGCTGCACGGAGAAAGTAGATACTAGGAAAAGAGGAGCCTTTTTCATTACTTCCTCCGTATACTTCCCTCTGTTCCCCTTCCCCTTTCTCTTATCTTCACAAATGTGGCTGCTGCAGTGCTAGGTTAGGTAAGTACATTATTTTATGTTAAGTTATTATGTATCTTTTCTTGCTAAGTGGCTATATTTACCTGCTCTTTGAGCCACATATTTGAACGCGCTCTATCGACTAGGTTGTTTTTTATTGCAGTAAGCTCATTCAAGTGAGTTTTACGCTCTCTTAGTTTGTTGTGCCTATACTTGGATCATACGCTCAATTCACTTTGATCGTATTACTTTTGCCCCATCTGACTAAATCCTTGCAACGCACAAGTACCGTGGTGGGCATAATCCGTGCTCAGACAAGACTTCCCCGTTTGAGTCATTGACGGCTTTCTTATTGTAATAAGCTTATAAGTGGGTGCGAGCGGACACCACAATGGGCTTTCATTTTACGCTGCCAGGTCCTGTATGAGGAAGCGGATAAGGATGGCAGATTTGTATTAAATAGCGCGCACCCAACATTCTTAAAGAACTTTCTGAGCTATGGTATTATCATGCTTATTGTCCAACAATATCCTCAATCACTAGTGGTTCCCGCATCAAAGAAATCCCCCGATTTCCTTTCATGAGGAAAATATAGGGTTCTTACTAAATTATAGCAGCATTCAATATGTAATAACTACTTCATCATACTGCCACCATGCCTATTTCTGCTGTGATGCTGAGCTGTGTTTCGGTTTGAATGGTGTGGGTGCCGGTGAAATTACAAGCACAAGAGGCATATCATCTTCATGCCTCAGGTTGATGGACGTAGGGCGTTGCATCGTAGAGCACGTTCCGGAAAAACGTGATCTACGATGCAATGCTTTGTGATTGGTAATGGTTACCACTTAACATCAGGTGGGCCATGTGCTTGTTCCATCTTCAAGTTGTATAAAAAAAAAACATGCCATCTCAATGGCCAACCGAACGCGATGAGAAATCTCAACCCCTCACCAAGTCAGCAGTCATAATATCCTACAGTGGCCAATTCTATATGTCACTTAATCAACAATCACTTGGAAAAGTAACGATAGAAGGAAACATGTGCCAAGTGCCAACCAAGACACAACACACATTGGTGAAGCAATCGGCGCACGACTATTCCCTTGATGATCTCAATCAAAAGGGGCTCTGGCTTTTAATCCTGGAGCAAGACTTACCTGATCTCTCCTAGGCTGCGCCATCCTTGGAGCTGGCATCCTCATTATCGGCGGAGCGACATGTCTATGCACGGGCACCGGTGGCGGCGGCGGCGGCATCGAAGGCCTAGGACCTTGAACTACCGTCACCGCCGGTATCAGATGCTGGTGCCTCTGCTCCCTGGCCACAATGGCCAGGTGTTCGGAGGGGCGGATGAGCCGCGGGGGTGCGGGGAGGCGCGGGGGCGGCTCAGGGCGCGCGGGTTGACGCGGCGGGGGCGCGGGCGCGCGCCTTGCCCGCGCCGCCTCCGATTCGTCGGTCATTGGTGCGCGCCAATCTGTTGACAATGTAAAATAGTTGTAATGGATGTCCACGGTTATATAATTACCTTGCGAATAAATATCTATACTCCTTAAGGTACCTAAGTGTAAAAATAGTTTTTTCTCTATGTTGGTACGTACTACTCTACCTACCTTTAGGTACCTACCTTAATTTGAGCGAGAATCCACCATACTGGATATGGTTTGGTTAGCAATTATTATCAGATGTGGGACAGTATGATACGTTGATAAAGGTTTTCACTAGATGTTAGACTACTAGAGTACTACTATGGGAAAAAAATCAATAAGTGAGTGTGTAGATAAATAAATCGTTCTATTGTTCTCCTTATACTATACCTACGTACCTAAGAAAATTAATTTACTTTTTTTGTGTTCCTTTGTAAACACAAAAAACGTTTCTAGTAAGATAAGTCATAAAACCTAAATATTCGATAGGTTCACATTTTTCCTCAACAAAAGAGAAAAACCCTAAATTTAAACATAAAAATGTGTTTCGCGCCATCTATCCGAAAGCCGCGGAACGCAGTAGTCAGGTGGTCAAGTAGTTTACTATCAGTTGCCAAAGCGCATGATGTGAATATGAGGCGCCACTGAGGAACAATTTAGATTTTTACAAAAAATAAAAACATGTCATCAAAAAGTATTTTCTATTATGGATTTATTTAATAATAATGTCTTTATTTATCATTATTATTTTAAGATTTAAACCATCAACATAATAATACCCAGCAAGTTGTATTAAAGGTCGCGTCACGTAAAAAGATATTATAAGCTGATTATAAGCTGCGCATTAGGCGATTTATCGGTATTTACCCGTGCGCAAAACCCACCCCCTACACTTCTTCAAGCGTTTTTATTTTTATATGACGCGTACTAGTTATACTCAACTGAATTATGCCTTGCGTTAGGTAGGTACCTTTCCTACGTTTTATCTGAAAGGTCTCAAAGACCGATTTTTTTAAACATCTTAATTTACCTTCTCATTATGTAATTATAACGGAAATCTATTCTGTCCTGAAGCAAGTAGAATAAAATAAATCTGTTCCATAACTTAACACTTACTAAACATTTGCATGTCGTATCTGATGTAAAATTTACTCTACCGGAATAATAGCTCTATGCTCCGTTACTTCATTATGGTAAGGTATCTGGGACTAGTCTCATAGAAGACAATAGAATGGTGCTAAGAAATTACCTTTTCCAAGATTCATCAAAAGATTTTTATCTTTGATCAGTTTCTTTTAAAATTTTGTTCATTTTGTTTTCATAAGTTAACAACAGTCATTTATTTTACCCAATTAAGCATACAGCACCTATATATAATTATAATGAAAAGTAACCTAGGTAGTTAGATATCGAACAGAAGTAGTACTTAGGTAGGTAGGTACATAACTTAACGAATTTCTTTTTAAGCACTTTCATACCTGTTAAGTAAATAAAAGTAACATAAATGTAGCATTACATCTGTAAAGTGTACAGGTAGGTACATAAGTAAAATTGGGTAAAATGGGACCCTATTTGAGCTTCAGAGCATAAAGCTCACGATGCTTTTTGAATATTCAAATAGGGCCCTAAACCAGGTCAATCACGATCAAGACATAGACGTAAAAATATTATCAAAGTGGGCAAAGTGGCCCAATTATTTTGAAACAATATAGTGTGGTACCACACTATATTGTTATCGAAAATAATAAGTCATGTTTTTTTTAACCTTACGGTCATCAGGTACTGGTGGTCTTTAGTGCCATCAGCTTAATTGTGATATATTTTTCAATCACCTATTTAAGGAACATTTATGCGCTATCAAATTCTGACACAAATTTCAGTCAGCAGTATTGACATTCTGAAACTCATCATCTACTTTTGATGCTGACTGTACCGTACCTACTTACATTTTAAGTACCTATGCTCGGCGCTAATATCGTGTTATCTTAGTAATATAAATTAGCTCAAGACTCCAATTCGTAGAAATTATCTGAACATGGCACATTTCACCAGGGATAAGCTCTTAGATAAGTAGGCAATACATTTTACCACATAGCTTTCTAGCACAACAACCAGACAAACTCGACTACAAGTCTACGCTGATGTCTAGATTTCTAAGCGAGAATATTAATTATTTTGATGTCAAATTAACTTTAGTACCTTAATATATTATATACTAATTTTCAAAACCGAGCCGACAAATAAAATACGTCTAAATTATAAAAAATTGTACCTAATTCAATAGTTTTTTTTTTAATATGTTTAATATTTTTCATTTCACCAAATGACCCGTTATAAAATGGTAAAGTTAGGATATTCGAATCCAATTTGGAGTTCTGAAAGTCATAAAAGTCAAATTCTTTTGTCGGCTTCTTAGAGGTTAAAAAAGGGTGGCAATTAAGTTGAATTGAAATTGGAAGGGTCTAATTGATACACAAACTAGGGAAGGCATTCACGACTTACCCTCGAAGTAGCAAACAAGAGACGCTTAGAAATGCTTTTTTTTACTTGAAAGGATAAAAAAGCATTCTACTTTTATTTACTCTTTTTTTATTAATTGAAATAATTAATAATTTTAAATAATTGAACGTAATAAGTATTATGAAAAATTATCTGATTCATGATAAAAGCAAAATGTTTGTGTGAAATGTGATGTGAAACCAGATGTACATTTGTTTCTCCTTCACACAATACTACATAACGGAGAGATCTGAAATTGTGCACATACTACTAAAACGAAAAAAAAAAAACGAAATATACTATAACGTTACCATAAGTCCCGCTTTCGGACTGTCTGTCCCGCTGTCCCCAGTAAGAACAAAAATGTCCCGCTTTAGGCACTCAGTGAGCAATCACAACAATGTTTTGTTTTAGTTTGAATCAGTGTCCTGAGCGCCCTGTCGATTTATTCCGTATTCGTCCCGAGTTTTCGGCCCACTTCATTAAAAAATCTTCGTACGTCCCGCACGATAATATTTGTCCTTATTCGTCCCACATTCCAAAGTTATTTTAAGTACAGTTAACATCAAAAGTGTAATTTACCTATCACCAAACGGTGGTCATCAATCATTATAGGCTGAACACAAAGAAGTGTGTTATCTACCACTAAGCACTTACCATCACCCAATAATGATGGTCATTACTAATATTATTATTAACTTTACGTAATTATCAAATTCAAAGCTCTCAGTTACTACCTAAGTCTGCAAAGATTTATGTAATAATTAAAAGACACAAATGCGGCTAGAAATATTTACTAAAGCATTTACTGTATTTACACAATGATAAAGCAATAATCAGTCTTATAAGAACTAAAAACATTTTAAACTATTAAAATAAAATATATAACAAATTAAACGTTTATCAACAACAATTTGTAAAGGCAATAATCAGTCTTATAAGAACTAAAATACTTAAAACTATTAAAATACAATAAATAATATATATTTAAAGTTTATGTGCAACAATTTGTAAAAGCAATAATCAATCTTGTAAGAACTTAAAATATTTTAAAATTATTATAATACAATATATATTAAACGTTTAACAACTGCAATTTGTAAAAAGCAATAATCAGTCTTAGAAGAACTTAAAATATTTAAAATTATTAAAATACAATATATAATATATATTTTACGTTTATCAACAACAATTTATAATTAAGCAATAATCAGTCTTACAGTAACAAAGAGCGTCTTAGTATTAATGATAAGAGAGTATAAAAATCAACAATAAAAAAACTAAAATATTATTAATAGTTTTGTACAACAGGTTTTTGTGTGTATGCGATACACTTCAAAATACAAAAAGGCATATTTTTTCTAGGCAATGGCCTAGTGAAATGATTCCATGCAGCATAGATGTTATAGATTGTTAAATATATTTGTCCATTTCAATGGTTTCTCGATTTCTTACTGTTCCTTCGCCTTGAAGTGGGGCACGATTGGTGTTGGCATAATTTTTGATTGTTTTCAAGAAAGTTAAGATATTTAGTCTTCCTTTAAAAGTTTTATTCAGTCTAGAGTTAGCGCCCTCAGCTGGGTTATTTGTTCTGTATATATCATTGTGGAAATCCCACTTTCCCCTCATGAAATCACTATCCAACCATTGTGAAACGAAGTAGTCATTGAACTTCTCGATATTATTATTTTTGGGGCAATCTTCCATGATGTAAATAAATCCATCAGATTTGAATTCTGCAGGAAGCAAAGATATTGCTGAACATAGAGCGACGTGCTTTCGGAACATTTTCTTTTTCTTCAAATCTAGCGTTTTAGGTTTTTTCCACAATGCTTTAGTGAAATGAAAGTAACGAAAAAAAAAGTAACGAGTTTCAATAGCGTATCATTTGACGCAGCTGTCTTTTGCATCGACAACCAAAAGACGTGCACTTTATATTAAGTTTATCTATCTAAGCCTTGTGCATATTATAAAAATAAAAGTCAAGTGAAGACTTGTTGCTTCAACTGTACTAAAGAAATTATGATTTGCCTACACAAAAAACTTGGGCTGTATGAGGAATTGAAAAGTAGGACGAAAGAGGATTTTTTAAAATAAAATATGTTGTGGGCCGAATACGGCATATAATGTGGGACGAAAGCGGATTTTTTAAAATGGGCCGAGTTTCCGCGGGACGAATACGGAATAAATCGCCCTGTCTCATTTTGGTGGTTATAACATTACAAAAATGCCTAAACGCAATTGTACTTTTACCAAATAATCCTTTGCGAAATAAGTACCTCTCCATTTATAAATCGGAAAAACATAGGCTTTCCGATCAAGCTGCTGCTTCAAGCTCGCCAATGCGTGTTTTTTAAAAGAACCTATTTGCAGACTTCCAAAAATTTGGATTAGGAAGGCACCTAAGTGGAGCGTATCACACGGTGCAAGAAAATCACATCTTTCAAAAATAACAAGCTGGAACGGTGAAAATGTTGCTGCTGAAGACTTGGGTGGAGTTGTTCACTCGAAAGTTGTTTCTCTAATACATAACATATGGACAAGGGAAAAAACACAGTTGAGTTTTGCAGTTAAAAGCCAAATTGAATCATTATGACAAACATCAACAAATCATTATAATTAGCTCCGTTCTTACTTGAAAATGGGACCCAATATTATGAATCTGATATGCTCCGCTGACAAATACAAAACAATTGCCTAAAGATTTTAATTACATTCATTCACCTCCGTATTATTAGAAAATAACAAAAAAATAAAAACATCACAATGCTAAATGTCAAATACTGATTCATCATTTACAGCTTACACGTTCCTAAAATGTATACATCCCAGTCATTCCCAGTTCACCGGACTGTACTTATTACAAAAAAGCGGTTTCTTAAAACTGCCTATTACTTTTGAGCATTACTTAACCAGCACACTAACCTTTTAAACAATTTGTAATTTAGAAGGTAACATTATTATTTATTACTCATGTTTTGTAAGTCATACTTAGGAAAATTAGAAAACATTTAGTCCACGACTCTTAATTATGTAACACACGTTATATATTAGTGTTGATATGTAATTTTGTATTAGGTACAAATTTACAAAAAATTACAAAGATACAGCGCAAGTTCACGTCACGGCCTAGTACACTTTTTACCTAGCCGTGTATACATGACACATTATACTTAATTATGGTTTGATTAAAAGATTAATTTCATAGACAGCAGAAAGTTGTGAAATTGGTACTTCATTTATAAGATAATTAATTTATTAACTACTTAATTTATTAATTATTCCGCAGCTAACGTGCCTATATTTTTTGTTGATCTATCAAAAGATCCGTGAAAGAGTCCGTCAGATAGATCAACAAAAAACATTAAACAGGTATTTTTTAAATGGTCAAATAAATAAAAATTGACGGAGATAAAGAGCGTCAAAGTTCGGGAGTGGGGGCTCGTTTATATAAATGGCATATATATAAAAAAGTTTTTAGCTAAATAGGTGATGAGTGATAGATAACACACTTACCGCAACGCAATAGGGTCTTCAAAAGAACAAACACGATTGCAGACAAAGAACTTCAATATGTATTTATTTACCACCGATATCTTTAGGTCAAAGCACTCCATAAAGACTTGTTAGAGACAAAGAATTCGAAGTGCATTACAACTGGTCGTCATAGCAACACTGTGTACGGATTTCCCTCCAAAATGCACGCATGCGCTTTGCACTCTTTAACTCTGCTGATGATACCGTTTTCCGCAAATACGAATTCGACTTTAATGAGCCGGAACTGAGTCTATTTTTAAGTATTTTAAAGTTGCGTGTCTCGGTTCGAGTGTTCGTTTCAATAATAGCCTGCAGCAACAATTTTCCTAGTGTTATTATTAGAAGTACGGGGGTGATTGCATAGGGGAAATGTTTCTCATTTCCTCCTTGGATCAAGATTGCCTGTATCATTTTTGCTACCGATGTCTCGAGATGCCGTAATGATGAGACGAGTAATAGCAGGCTCGAGATGCAAGGTCATTTTGTGCACGTAATATACTAGAACTCGAATCCGTACTTTTCATTATTATACTTCCATCATTGAGGAGCCTCACCGTCTTATTGTATCTAATACGTTTTCAAGTCTTGGTGATTTGGCTTACTGAGGTTAAAAATATGTTTAAAGAATCACATGAACATGAGATACCTTTACTGTTTTTAAGTTTCTAATGTTCATTTATACGCTACCTGGCTTGACTTTGTTATGGCAATTGATGTAGGTTAGGTATAAATAAAAACTAGGTTTATTAGGAAGGAAACACAGGCGTCTTTAATGAAAGTGTGATCTGATATCTCAAGAGTTATTATGACCAGAGGAAATTTAATTGAAATAGAATATCCAGGTACAGCGGAAACTATAAATTTCAGTTTATGCAAGAACTATAAATCATTGATATCACGACAATAAAACTTAATTTAGCATTTTTATTGTGTGCACCCTAGTTTATTTGATGATGACACACAGCAGTGATTATGTAAATTTGTTTGTTATTATTTATCTAAGGAAAGTGACCAATAATAGTTATATGTTAGACTCCTGTCTAACATATAACTATTCTGTGCAAAGTTGCTTTTTAACCGCGTGCTCAATTTTGATTTCCCAGCAAGCGAAGGATTATAAAATTTGAAAAAAAAAATGATTTCTGAGTGTTAGCGAGGACATCAAAAGAGCACGAGGTGTAAAATCTTTGCACTGGTGGGTAAATGTATCAATATTTTTTATAATATGAATAAATTTACGCAAGAAAAAAACAATTCTCATTTATTTCAAACGTTATAAACAGCTTTACAACTTAATCTTTTCATGTCAGAACGTATTAAAACAAACTCTCGCAGATCAAAGACCAAATCAAATTTGGTATTCATGTCACAGGTAATTATAGGTCGCCTTTGAGTCGTAGATGCACTTCAATGAGGGGTCTGATAGACCGCCCCAGTGAACGTGCGGTGAATGACACGTCGCTCGAAGGGTTGATAAGTGTCATCAAATTGTATATCATAGGATAGGTGTATATTTGACGTCCTCAGTGAATCTTTTATTCAATACTTATTATGTGATATTATTTTTGTATAAACAACGATAACTTTCGTTGGTGGTTTTATTTGTCTGTTCTTAATTATTATGCCAGTCAGATACAGAAAAGATAAAAAATAAGAGCTAGCCATTCAAAATTTTTATTTTTCATTTTCGTAGTATAGGTATTATTTCATTATGTACATCATGCGTCATCTATCTTTAAATAATAACTTGTAAAAGTTGGTAATCTGGATTGTTTTTGAGTGACTGCTTGACTACTAACATAATATTAAAAGAAGAAGTTAAATACTTGTACCTACACTACCTTTCTTGTAATTTATGTTTCAGCCTACTTTAGTACTTGAGCACAATTACTGTGAAATCGATACGATAAAGCCATTGGTCGGCACGACAAAGCTGGACGTCACGGAATATTAACGGCTTCATCCAACAGATGTCGCGATACGCGGTCCGACTGACCTTTCACCACTGCAATCTGAGAATGCAGGTCTACAGGACGTGAGCTTGTCAGATTATTTTTATCTTAATACTTGTTGCTTCCCGCTGATTTACCCAACTTATTCTAATAAATTGATAAAACTGAGTTAAAATTTTATTAGTCTTATAATAAATAAATAAATAATGCGAGACGTAATCACACAGCATCATGTAGCCCCAAACTAAGCAGAGCTTGTATTATTCGAACCACGACATGATTGATATACTACACATTTTTTTTTTGTAAATATGTACATACATATCATACATAGAAAACACCCAGACCCGAGACAAATATCTACAGAACATGCAAACATTTGTCCCGAAGCCCACAACCTTCTGTGTCTCAGGCGGACCTTCGCCCACTTCGCCACAGAGGCCGTCATAATATTAAACTGTTTGATAAAACAAAATCAAGTACCTCAAATAGTATTTACCCAATGCTTTCAAAACCATAATTTCCGTATAGCTCATACGACGACATAGCTGCTAAGAGGACCTCGGTTAACATAAATTTAGTACCACCGAGTATTAAAGGCATTTAAACGTGTTAACGCTTGTATGACAGATGAATGTTAAAGGGTCAAAGCGACCGTTAGGAGTTACTTGTTGAATGACAAGAAACTTTACGGTTATTTTTAAATTTGCAATGCGTACGTGTAATCAGTTAATCATGTTTAGTGAAGAAAGATAAATATGTTACTGATTTGCAATGAGAATTACGGTTCGTTCACAACTTCACAGAGAAATTATAGTGTGCCGTATTAGATGTATTACATATTTCCTTTTAACGTCTCATAGTATATGCGGACGGATGGGGGGCTTCTCGCACCGCCCCGTCCTTCGGTCGGCGGTCAGAGGATTTGCTGTGCGCCAGTGTGAGGCTGCGTAATGCTACAATCAGCCGGCTGCCAGAGAGAGTTGTTAGTTAGCATTGTGCACCACAAACCAGGGAGGTTGGCTTGGGTCTTAAGATGGAAATGGAACCCATTGGAATAACGACTAATCATGCATACTTACCATCCACACCAACCACACCAGCCTATATCAGTCCAACTGCTGGACATAGGCCTCCCCTAATAAAGAGGGATATACCCATAATCCCCACGCTGGGCATCGGGTTGGGGATCGCAGGGCACAGCTTCTCGCACCACCGACGCTGCTGCCCGTCGGTGGCCAGGGGATTTAGATGTGCCGATGTAGGCTGTGCTATGCCGCAATCAGCCGGCCGCCAGAGCCCCGTTCGTTATTTAGCAGGGTGCACCACGTGCAGGTGAGGTTGGCTTGGGTTCCGAAGATGGGGGTTGGAACCCCGTACACCCCATACCTACCATGCATGCGTCAAACTGGGGACAGGGCGCGATTGTGCTCATTGGGGGAGGTATATGTCCAGCTGTGGACTGCTACTAAGCTGATTAGGATGAAGATTCAAACCGGCAGTGGACTGTTACAGACGGCTGATGATGATGCATACCTTAGCTACTTAAACATACAAGGTATAAGTATTTGCAAAGGTCCTTTCTGACCACGTTTGGATGTTTGATTCGTACGTAATGTTGATCGGAAGTGATTAGCACATTGCAATGCTAAGCATGACATGACAGTATGACACCTGCGTGCGACTAGGAAGATTCGTGTCATATTACATCGGTGCTCAAGATCAAGAACATTGTTTCGTTTTAAGCAATAAGTTCGTTCATTTTATATTTATGAAGGCTCGTACTAGTATGCTTCGGTGTTTTAGTCGAAAGATCTGAGTTAAGCAACACTCCGTCCGGTGGATGACCGTTTAGTGGCATTTGGATCTGAGCGCTTCGGAAGGCACGTTAAGAGGTTGGTGCAAGCTTTGTCAGTCTTCAAGCCATCTCGAAGATAGTCGGGAGGCCTAAAAACTCCAACACCAGAGTTGAGTTGAGCTCAAGCGAAGAAGATTTTTAGATTTTCGTACCTCAAGTGGAAAAAAGGAAACCTTATTGAATCTGAGTAATTTCCGTCTATCTGTCTAGCAAAATCCCTTTTTTCTGGAAGAGAAGGGGTTAAGGAGCCTGTTTAAAGGGTGAACTTGAATATATCAAATACCTATAAAAGTCTGTAAGTATATATGGTACCTACTGTAAAAAACAAAGCTTTACATTTAGTATACTTTTCATGTCGATACATTAAGCCGTTCCAAAGAATAAGGGTCTTAGTAGACAGATAGACGAATTACAAAGTGATTCTGTAAGGGGCTAGTTTTTCCTGAGGTACGGATGTTCCGTAAAAAAGGACTCGGTATTATGATCACAAATACGATGGATAAGAAATGACGTCAAGTCAATATAGCGCTCTCCTGTGCGTGTGATCAGCCATTGTGATTTGTGAGGTGCAACAAAATGCCAAAACTCACAAATTATCTTCGCTCGTGACTGAACTTAGTCCACAGTTTACTAAGTACTTTAGGCCGCATTTTCATAGAAAGTGGGTTGGGTGCTGGTTTTAACTTTAAATTAACAGTTTTAATTATAGTAACAGTATATAAAATATATCGATGGTTATAATGATGAAATTAATCATCCATTAGTAATTGCGGTTAATTATAAATTTCTTTGTTACATTCATCATTATTATATTCATGACCAACATCATCATCATCTTTATGACCATCATTATCATCAACAGCATGTAGCAGTTGACTGCTGAACATAGGGCTCCCCTAATGAGCGCCTATCATAGCGGAGAATTCACTAGACGGACATGCCCGCGGGCAGTTTGTACGGGCATGTCTGTCGCCACAATACACTGCACAGACTCATCAGTTTGTTGTCTGTGTCTCAACCGCCAGACTGACTGGGACGGTCCTACACTAGCAAACATTGCACAGACCTATAGTTTTTTTTTGTAGCATAAAGTTTCTTCTGTGTATTGTTGTGTTGTGCTAGATAAAAACTTTTCTTGCTTTCTTTCTTTTCTTTCTATAGTAGCGAGGTCTGGCGGGCATGTCTGTCTAGTGAATTCCCCGCTTATAAGGGATGCCTATCATTTGTTAAAATATTATTTAACTAAATACGTAGCACCCTATCTAGCAACACCCTATCCGGGCTTCTATCCAGGTACCTACATAATTATGACACCCACACATATATGTAGAAGATAAGTTGGCATGTACATAATAAAAAAAAATGAATTTGAATTTAGCTACATATATAGAATTAAGTTACTTAATTATTTTCAATCATCATAATTATCTTCATCAACCGCTTGTAATAGTGCTGGATAGGCCTCCGAAACTTCAAAACTAACGGTACTGAACACAGCTTTTTAACACTTGACTGTAGGTCTCGAACATAGCTGCGAGCTCGAGCAGTGTTTGCAGCTCTACCGCCGCTGTGTTTGCAGCTCTACCGCCGCTGTGTTTTCAGCACTCAAAGTGATATTTTCGGCCGCTAGGTTCAACTGACTCCAAGGGACTACTAAGACTGACTCATCGTTTTTTTAATCTATTAAAATACTAGCATCCGCCAGCAGCTTCGCTGGTGTGGCATAAAAAGTAGCCAATATGTTTATCTAGGTCACAAACTGTGTATATTCCAAGTTTCATCTTAATCCGTTTATAATATTAGTAGGATAAGGGCTAAAGCCTGTCACCATAGTTATCTAGTTTCCTGATCAATATTTCATGGTGGACGATGTCGAAGGCCTTAGAAAAATCGCAAAAGATGCCTACATCATCACGCATCGTATTCTTCCAGGCATCGTATACTCGAATAGATGTTTCACCTTTGCTATTCGAAACCCAGCTTTCTACATGAAAATAGTGTTGAGCTGTTGCAATCATTTCAACGCAATCCTCATCAAATACCTTACTTAGCTGCCTCGGGTTCTAGTAGGGGTGTCGAGAGAACGGCTGTTGAAAGTCTGCGTGCAATTATTGTTCTGGAATTCAAATATGATTGAGCAGAAGTGTTTTTAAGCGGACGCTGCTTTTAGAATAAGATCCTAATATAAGCACATGGTTCACCTGATGTTAAGAGGCAACATCGACACATAAGAATGCACCGTATGTCGTATGTATGTTTGTAACGTGCCGTACGATGCAAAGCTCTACAGCAATTAACTTGAGGTATGAAGGTGATACGATAAGTCTCATGTGCCTGTAATTTCTCTGGCACCCGCACCCTTAAAACCAAAACACAGCAATGCTGCTTCACGGCAGGAGTAGGCAAGGCAGGCGGTAGTACTTCTCTATATATTGCATAGCGTAAGACCGGTGCAGGTGTACAAAGAAAGGATTTCTTGAAATTCAACACTTAAAGAGTAACTAGAGCGTCATGATAACTTTTTGTGTTAAAGCTCTAAACAACAAACACCAAACACTAAAGAATGAAGAATACCAAAGCTTAACTAACAAAGATTTACTAAAAAATTGAAGTTGCGGCCCAATAGGAAAGCGTTTTTAAATTAATAATTTCAGTGAACAGTAAGATAAAAATAAATTGAACAATTCATACTATGTATACTCAATTTAAACCTCGATTAGATACAGCACTGCTATACAAAACTTATGTTGGAAAAAGCTACTAACTACGTTCGCCTCGAATATTCAATATCATAACATAAATTATAATTACTGTAATAGAAACAAATACAACCTTCTACATTGAAAGAGCAAAAATAAACGAGTTAACAACAAATTATCCAATAGACATTCAATATCACGCCCTTCAGATAGCGATACGTGCTCAACCAATTCAATTTAATGCCCAATAATGCAATTACGATACATTGCGGAAGCTCCAATTATCCAACGATAAAACCTAACTGCCACTGATTAGTATAATGTACATTATAGAAACGCAACTACATAACTACATGAATAATGCCGGTCATTTTTCGGTTAATAATGAAAGTATGTGAAACTAACAAAAGTGAGATGGGCAGAGCAGCCCATATTATTATGCAAGTCAAAGGGACAGGTTTCAAATTTCACTGATATTTTGGACATGTCAACTCTAAAAAAAATGGAAAATAAATGGGAGGTATGTATAGATCAGTTGCGAAAAGGAGAAACAACTTGGTTATCTCTACGTTATTGAATATGTCTTACTGAAAAAGAAATAACTTCTTCAGCTACTAGTATAAGTATACTTACAGTTTCACTTCTACTCGCTACATTCAATAGCATAGCTCAGTATTCGTGCCCCGACTACAAAAGTCAAAGCAGACGTGACCAGCATCAAACACAGCTGGATTTGAATAAATAACATTGCATCCACTCATTTGTCAGCACTCGGGAGAAAGGCGTTCGATTCCTCGCCCCGACGCAATCAGAGGCCCAATCTAGCTTTTACCGAGTTATGCTACGTGCTGATTTCTCTGTCAGCATTCAAACTGCCAGGTTAAGATGCAGCTGGTATAATCTAATGTGTTCCAGATTTGTAGAAAATTTCAAATATAATTTTTATTCTAGATCAGCAACAACAGCCAAGCGTGTCGAAATTGATCAAATCGTATTGATAGAGGAAAGAGGCACACAGTTTAGAAAAATCTAGAACAATTTGGCGGCCTCTGTGGCGCAGTGGGCGAATGTCCGCCTGAGACGCAGAAGGTTGCGGGTTCGATTCTCGCTGCGGGACAAATGTTTGCATGTTCTGTAGATATTTGCCTTGGGTCTGGGTGTTTTCTATAAATTATAATATGAATATCAATCATGTGGTTCCCATAATACAAGTTCTGCTTAGTTTCGGGCTACATGATGCTGTGCGATTACGTCCAGTATTTTTTTTTAAATGGATATTCAAGCTAAGCAGTCACATTTATTTAGTCCTTACAAGTCAATAAAATCAAAATCAAAATCAAAATTTATTTATTCAGTAGGAACTGTAAAGTACACTTTGAAACTTATTTTTTTTAATTTACACCTATTCGTAATGCAACTAAGCAGAGAAGAAATGGCAAGTAACTCTGTTAGGCTTTTATTTTCATTAGTCATTCCTCGACTTTTAAAACTCTACTGCGTTACCTTTGTAAGTTACTATCCTTATAGTTAATAGGCCCTTGCCTATTTCACCATCTTATAATAACGTGAAAGTAAGCTATAAGCTGGTTAAAATGATAGATCTCTGAGCACTTGTCACTTTAACTGGCTTCTTGAGGATGGTGAAAGAGGCCCTAATTCTACTGACTAAAAATTAATCAATCTCCGAGTTAATTATGGTAGGCAGCCGAAACTGTTAATCTGTGTACAAATTACGTCATTGCTTCGCTTGTCATCCTTTGTCCCTTGATTTTCGTGTCATCAGCCCTCATAATTTTAAAGATCGGAATGCTTCAGAAATGGACCAGATGTTCTCATATACCTGATCCATTCAGTTGTATCAAAGTAGCAAATTTCACTTAATCGGCCATCGTCTTTGTCCTTTTACAAAGCACGTCGGTTCATAAAAATGTTATCTGTAGAAAGCAGTAGTTACGATAAAATCTTTATAACAACGGTTTTCACACCGTTGTCACACTTCATAATCCAGTTGACTTACAATCCAAGAATTATCTTGACTAACTTATCCTTATAGTTAGATATAGTTTTGTTGATTTTGGTTAGAAGCTTCCGGTCTACCTACCAACTTCGCTCATGTCTTATTTATATTATTCTTTAGTTTAGCCTTCCATTATAATGGCACTGCATTCGTTTTTAAATGCTTTTATTTAACTTGCACTGTAACTTTGTATGTTCGGGTCAAATCTTGCAACTAAATTTTGAACCAGATATCATCAACCGATTGAGCAAATTTATTTATACATTTACGTTAAGTTTGGATGACAATGCATGGTAAGCTGTGTGACATCATTCTAAATCCAACATGAGGCGGAGCACCCAGGATAATGTGCATTGCAACTTTGTATGTTTGGGTGAAATCTTGCAACTCAATTTTGAAGCAGATATCATCAACCGATTGAGCTGAAATTTTGTATATTACGTTTAGGTTGGATGACAATGCATGGTGAGCTATGTGACGTCATTCTAAATCCAAAATGGCGGCACCCAAATTGACGGACTACTTATTTTTAATGCTCTCCTACAATATGGGTATCAAATGAGTGCGTTTCTTTAGAAGAATTCGAAAAATAAAATGACTAAAATCTAAATCCAATATGGCGGACGGCCCAAGATGGCAGAATAGTTATTTTTTGTGCACTCCCATGATATGGGCATGAAATGAAAGGGTTTGCTGAGAAAAATACGAAGAATAAAACGTCTACTCAAAATCCAATATGGCGGACGGTCCAAGATGTCAAACTAGTTATTTTTTGTGCACTCTCATGATACGGGAATCAAATGAAAGGGTTTTCTGAGAAGAATACGAAAAACAAAATGACTTCACTCTAAATCCAATATGGCGGACCGTTCCAGATGGGGAACTTGTTAATTTTTACACAATCCTATAATATGGGTATCAAATTGTATGTTTCCTTTGAAGAATACGAATAAACTGGCATCTGCGTTCAACCATTCGTCTTCTTAATGAAGACCTTATAGTCTGTGCCAAATTAACAGGCAAACGACTAGTCAACAAAGACGCTCTAGATTATAATTAAAGATTAAGAAATATTTAGATACAATAACATAGTAATAACTAAAAAATTAAAAAATAATTATAAGTAAAAAACACTTTTAAGAACAAGCATTTATTTAAAGCTCTAAAAAGAGAAAACTAAACTTTAAAATCGATCTGCGAAAGGCTGCTGGTAGAAGCTGGATGCGTCGAGCTCAGGACAGGGCGCAATGGCGCTCATTAGGGGAGGCCTATGTCCAGCAGTGGACTGCTATAGGCTGATGATGAAACTTTAAAATAAAATAAACCCATCAATTGCGAGATTTACTTGTATTATAATATAAACAAGAATACAATAATATGTAACTTGATCTTGATCTATGTATAAATCTATGAAAAAACTTCTACACATGTAAATCTAGCGACAAGCTTTTCTATTATATAAATTGTGAAATTTAATAAATTTATGGGTTTGATTTAATTTAAAGTTTATTTATCTACTTTTAGATCTTTAAATAAAAGATTGTTTCTAATATACAGAGGGGCAGATTTTTTTTTTAATTTTTGAAAATCTTGCGATAAGTTACTTTAGAAAATGTGTTCCTTTTGGGAAATAGAGTCGAAAATTCACATGTCAGATTACCGTCGATATTGTATAGTTGCAGACTAATAACAGCACCCTAGTTCAATTAAGCAGTACCTTTGTCTGGTATCCCTAAAGTAAATACGACATTATGTGATTAGTTTTCAAAGGGTTGAAGCCGTTCTGTTTGTGCATTTAATGTCAGATGGATTACTTTGTGTATATGCAAATGATGCCTTTGTCGGTTAAGCTGTACTAATGAACAGGATCTGAGGCTGACGTGTTTGTTTTATTTATTGTAGAATTGTTTATAATTAGTATTATTACAAAATCCAAATTCCAGATTTGAATCCAAACTGGCTCTAATTTCTACTGTTTTAATTACGTGAAAATTGTGAGTAATTATAGAAATAATGATATATTTTAAAACACCCAATTTAAAGTCAAGGTGAAAGTATATTTATTTTTGAATGACATAAAGGTACAACAATAGTACTTATCTACTATACTATTGTTGTAAATATAAGTATAACAAGTAATAATATTATATTAAGCATTCGGTCATCCTTACTAATATTAATTTGATATCTTGTTCAAAATAAAATCAATGAAAATCTATATTAATTCAGTGCTCCAGTAGCCTCTACTTGCTCATCAAAAGAACAAGTTTTTTTGGTATTACATTCATTCATACTACCCAAACAGTTTAATTCATGAAATGCTAAAAACAGATTTCCTTGTAAGTTTGTTCTCACCCAGTTTCACAAGAACTCGTGCCTCTTTTAAATATCTTTCTAGGAAGCAATAAAAGCTTTGAACACTTCCAATAATTGCGGCCAAGTCGGGAGTTATCAGTCGGTTTGGACACAGATCGGACCTATTATTGCTAGTGTCAGGCAGCAGGATTTAGCCGGACAGTATGGTTAAAAAACCGGCAATGACATGAAATGACAGACAGAGCAAATGGTTACTTCCTTCTTCGTATGAGTTAGTGACTGACTAAGGTGTTGAGTTTTTAGGCCGCCCGAAGGCCTTCACCGTTTCTTAACGACTGAAAAAGCCATCTTAACGAGCCTTCCGAAGTACAGACAAATTAAGAATGCTGGCGATAAAGCTTTAAGTGTCAAGAACTTTGACTCTCTGTGTGGATCATTTAAATCGCTAGTCATAATATCGAATCATTTCGTAATCCGTAAAAAGGTTATTTTAATAAAAACAGTTATCCGGCTACCTAATACACCTAGACAGCTCTATCGGAAGGGCCTGCGCCTGCGCACCGTTATCGGTGACTCCAGACTCGAAACAATTAACCAGGGGAATCTGTGAAAATTGCGAGTAACTTGTAAACCTTTTCTTTAAAAATGTTTAATTTTCAAGATGAAAAATTGATAGGATACTGTTTTAGAGTTAATTCTAATTACATTATTTATTGGGATAATAAAAGAGTAGCCGTCGTATTCATAACAGTTCTATAAAATAGCTAAAAGGGCGTTAAAATATCATGTAGAGGTACATATATAGAAGAGAACTAGGTGAAATCTTAAAATTCACTATGTTCTGAACATCAACTCATTCGGCTGATCTCTACTTTCTTATGACCAATATCATCAGTTAGAAAGGGACGTATACATATATCAATGCGATTTCAAATGAGATCAAAAAGTTAAACGTACCAGGGCGCTCGAACAAAATTCTATGCACTTTCATTGAAATGCCCTGGTACGAAGTCACAGAAATCGCATTGAGATAAAGTATGCATCCCTCTCTAGCAAATGATATACGAGTATGGACACAAGAAATTAGAGATCAGACGTATGAGTTGACGTAAAGAACATAGTGAACTTTAAGACTTAATCTAGTTCTAGTTCTATACATTACATTTTATTTACATTTAAATGACAGGGACAAGCTTACTCTATCGATACATTATAAAATGACATTTCCTTATGGATAAGGGGGCAAGTATTTAAAATACCAATTTAAAATGATATACAAAATGTTTGAACTAGACATACACTCAATAACGTTACTTTATTCCTCTGAAGTCGGCTGCAAGTAGCGACGAAGTTCCTATGTTTGGGTTGGATGGAACTAGGATTGGTCGAATCGTTCCCTGATCATAGTTTCATAAGGACAAAGATCCGTTGTCACGTTTGTACGGATTTAAATCCGTGTCTCTGCCTAAAGCCAGAAGGTATTTGTCTTACCCAAAAAGGCTGTGTTTTTTCAACAACGCACATAGCGTGCGTTGTTGAAAAAACACAGACTAATCAATAGCTTGCATTTTGTCGGTAATCACGCCCAAATTGCAAATTTTTGATAGAACTTATAAAAGTTTAAGAGCATTTTTCATATCAATTTATTTCTAAAAACAGGCAGTTTTCATCAAAATCGGATTAGAAGAACCAACGATACAGCTGGACTTCTCTAACGCACCTACATACAACTATGCCCAAGAGAGGTCTACTAATACTTAGGTATTTGACGGACGGGATTACATAAATAAATAAATAATGCTGGCCATAGCATCATGTAGCCCCAAACAAAGCAGCGCTTGTATTTTGGGAACCACCTGGCTGATACTCTACTTTTTTTTGTGAATAGAATATACATATTATACAAAGAAAACACCCAGACCTGAGAAAAATTCTGCAAATAATATAAACGTTTGTTCCGCGGCGTGAATCGAACCCGAAACCTTCTGCGTCTCAGGCGGACCTTCGCCCACTGCGCCACAGAGGCCGACCTTTGAAACCTTTTAATAAGAGGCCTGTATTGTAAAATATTTCATTTGCATTCATCATGAATAAGCAATTTAATAAAAAAAATATTTTTATTACAGGAGACGATCATTAACTTTCTATTCATATCGTGCTTATTATGCAGTCGGGTTTTTTGTTCTTTTAAATAACTACTAGCTGACCCGCTCGTAACTTCGTTTGCGTTTATACTCTTTTATACGTATCTCCTTTCATGTGAAATTTTTCCCAAGCCCAGTAATTTGACACGGAACCCTAAATATGAATGGAATAAAAAGTACCTACATATTTACTACATTACCTACCCCGTAATGTAGTAATATGTAGGTACCTGTTCCCGTTCCCACTCTCACTCCTTTTTTCGTTCCTGTTTCCGTTGGCAACCCGTCGCCAAGTTAACAGCCGGTATAGGTATGATAAATTTTATATGCCTAACTCTTGAATATAATTGGTTACCCATGCAAACTTTCATCACATAAAGCACCCTCTTTAAGTTTCATTTTCGCTACAAAAAGCAGCAAGTTCTTCTCCAAGGTCCCACCCATGGTTCAGCGCTTTAGGTATTTATTTATTTTTGTTATAGTCTCTGTAAAAAATCTAAAGTTTTTATGTACAAAAAAAACTTGCTATCCCCGTGGTATTCAAATATCCAAAAACAAATGAATGAAATTAAAATTACGAATTCTAATCAGTAATTTGATTAAATATTTTTTTTTTGACATTCCAATTTTAAAGAGTATCGCATTGCACCAAGATTTTAAGGCTCCCCCACACTTTATCTTCTTGTAAAAAAAAGTCTTTATGTAAAAAAAAAAACTTGCTATCCCCGTGGTATTCAAATATCCAAAAACAAATGAATGAAATTAAAATTACGAATTCTAATTAGTAATCCGATTAAATTTTTTTTCTTTGACATTCTAATTTTAAAGAGTATCGCATTGCACCAAGCTTTTAAGGCTCCCCAACACAGGCGTGTATTATCGGCGATAAAATCGCATGCGTTTTGCGATAATGCGTCCCAATTCCTTGCACATAATTGCGTTATCGCAGCATCAGCAGTATGTAACTTTTTAGCCGTCCTTATACATAGTGTACTAAAATTCTACAGATATTGCGATATATTCTGTTATATTGTACTGTACTGTACACGCACCTGTGTGTAGGAGCCTTTATATGAGAACAACGTTTTTTGAATAAATTTGGAATGAGTTTGCAAAGACGACAGTGTCAAAATAAAATGGCATAACATGTGTCACTAAGGAGTATTGATATCAACTTCGATGCAAATCACCCCTAAAATAACTTTCTACCCCTTTTTAACCCCGCTAGACGATAAAATTCAATAAAGACTGTTATGAAAGAACACGCCCTCTAAGTTTCAAATCTCTACGATCAGCGGTTTAGGCTGTACGTTGATCCGTCAGTCATTCAGGACAAAGGATTTTATATGTATAGATTACCCTCCATTCATGTATTTTTTTCAAAAACCTTGTATGCGGTCTTTTATTATTTAATATTCAAAGTGTTCTGAAGAAGTTTCAAGAAAATCACACCACGCGTTAAGATTTTCCCATACAAACTTTACCACCCCATTGGAACCCCCTCGAGGCCTATTTCAAATTTTCAATGACACCAATCTTTATTGATTGTATATAACAATACATGTCCCAGGTTTCAAGTTTCTAAGTTCAATGAATCCGATTTTTCATACAAACATTTTTACCCCTTTTCACCCTCTTAAGGGTTGAATTTAAAAAAACCGTTTCTTAGTGAGCGTTCACACTCTTTAAAGAGTATCTTTACCAAATTTCAAACTTCTAGGCCCTGTAGTTTCTGAGATTTCGTGATGAGTGTGTCAGTGAGTGAGTGAGTGAGTATAATTCTCTTTTATATATATAGATTATAACTTATAAGTTATAACATATCTATGTAGTTTATTTTCATATAGTTTATTTCCACAAAACGGCACATAAGTATACTTCCACACATAGTAATAAGCTTGACCACCTATCTCGTCCCACTGAGGAAAGGTCTCCCCCATCCATTCACTCTTTCTCTCTTTAATTAAGACTCGTTTAAACACCTCGAAAATAATTGAACCAGAAAGGTTTAATACTCCCTAGCTTTACATAGAGTATAATAAACATGTGACTACTATTAAGGACCTATATTATTATTATTATTATTCAAACGGCTTTATCATCAACTTGCACTCCTCCCACGATTCAAAAATGCAAATACAATGATATATCTTCCTTCTCAGCTTATCATCTCACTACAATGCGCAACTATTGAAAAATGAGCGAATTATAACCCTGTTGTGTGAGACTCATTTGGATTTTGTTGTAATGCATTATTGAAGCACTTTTTCTTCGTATGAGCAAGTGACCAACTCTGGTGTCGGAGTTTTTAGGCCGCCAGAAGGCCTTCTACATGGATTAACGACTGTAAAGCCGGGACCAACATCTTAACGTGCCTTCTGAAACACGGAAGCGAAGCATTGTATCGCTCATGGCGTGGGTTACTTCGGTGTTCATAGCAGATTAACCAAGATGTTAAACAACACTCCGTCCGGCCACTACTTTGATGGGTGACCGTTTAGTGGCATTTAGATCTGAGCGGTTTCGTATTTCAGAGAGCACATTGTATGTTAGGCCCGGCTTTCGAGTCGTTCAGCCATGTGGATGCCTTTGGACAGCCTTAAAACTACGATATCAGAGTTGGCTACTAGCTCGAAACTAGAAAAATAATGCATCCTTGTTTGCAAACCAATGAAAGTCGTACTGTAAATGGACAACTGGTACTGTTAGCCTGAATCATCCCAATTATACGAAACTTTCCCAAGTCAGCCAGTACTTATACGATTGTTCCTTTGTTGGACAAAAAATCCTTGCAATTTTTCTATCACATAGGTTAGGTACATAGCTTTATGGGAGAGTAGAGATAGTTTAGTAGGTATAAGAGTACACCTCAACAGAATAATTATAGTCAAAGTCAAAGTTTTTTTATTGTATTCATGTGTACAAAGAGTTCTATATAATGTATAATGTATGACATCATTTTAAAGGTTACCAATGTACATACAAACATATTACATATATAGTTTTGCTTCAATCACTGTCATCATTTTCATACAACCAATGTAATTGGTACTTATGTATGTTCAGTTATTTACAAATTTTTAACATGAATTTTACTTAAAATTTATTCTGATATTTATGAAACAGTTATAAAGATTTACTATTTTATTAGATTATAGAGACAGACAAAATCGCGAGCTATGCGTTGGAGTGAATCGATTAGTCTTTATTAGGTACCGACTACCGAAGGATACCTAGATGACCGAACCGTGGGTGAACTTCACACCAATTAAAATTGATTTGTAAACCAATATGGCAATTCCCATACAAAATTACCAATTTCAGATTGTTTCGATATTCGACTATTCACTTGGGTTTTCCCTAATTTTTTTTCACCCAGTATTAAGAAAAATATTTTAAATCGGCGCAACCATTTTTGCGAGACACGCATAGCAGTTGATTTTTATTATATAGATGAATAAAACAGTACATTTTCTTTATTCATAGCATTGTGTAGAGTGTACTAAACCGCAATCCCATGGTAGTAGTAATCGTAACAAAGAAATGCCCACGCGCATTGCGGGTATAATTCTTACCACCCCCGTAGGAACTGACAACTTAAACTTACAGCCAGTGCTTAGAGTTATTACCATAGAACATTTTCATTGTTTTGCCACGGTCTGGCTACAAGCGTCCGGAATCATTATCATCATCATTAGTATGCCCGTCTAACTCTTTTTCCGGAGTCGGCAAAACAGGTTTTCTTTCTCTACCTTCCAACTGGAAAAAAACGTAGTAACTCTAAATTTTGGGTGATATAAGTACAACCGGATACAACTGGGTGGCATTCAAATTTCGACTGATCGTAGGGGTTGTTTCATTTAATTTAATTTAATTTATTTAACCATTTCGTAACATTGCATAACATATGCATGCATGTCAAAAAAATACAATAAATATCATAATAAAAATACAATAGATTTCACAATACTTGACCTATAACACAGGCAGCGAACACTAAAACGCATGAAAAGGAAATTAACTATTCATAAATATTCACTAATGTGGTTAAAAAGGGGTTTGTTAGGTATATAATATGTACCTAGAGTTAAATTCATTCATTATTATAGGTTGGTATTATTACGCAACTATAAATAAGAATTTCTTAAAAAAGCGTCGTCTACTTTCGCCACTAACCGCCAAAAGCGAGACTAATAAAACGAGTGACATCACTTTCCCGACTGCATGATGCACCAATTATGATATCACCAACACAGACGTAAAACGCCCACACATGCATCCCTGTATGGATATACATGAGTCACTGAACGGTATTTTTCGCACATGTACGAGTTCAAGTTCTGACTGGAAGAGACCAACTTGGACCAACTTATTGGGCATTATTTATTTTTACCAATTTTATGATATTGGGTTCCAACCTCGTCTTTGGAACCCAAGCCAAACTCACCTGCCCGTGGTGCACCCGCGATTTAACAAACGGTGCTCTGGCAGACGGCTGATTGTGGCATAGCGCAGTCTAACACCAGCGTAGTTAAATCCCCTGGCCGCTGACGGGCTGCAGCGTTGGTGGTGCGAGAAGCTGTGCATTGCGATCGCCAACCCGCAAGTTACAGCATGGGGATTATGAAAGGCCTATGTCTAGCAGCGGACTGTTTACAGGTTGGTGTTGTTGTTTATAAAAAAATAAATTACAAACATTTCTAGAAAATGTTTAGCTACGACTTATGACCAAACTTGAGGGTACAAAACTAGGGGTGTCACCCTAACATATAGGGTTGGCAAGTCCTTAGTGACATAACTTAAGCCCCTGAATTTTGAAGATACAACACACCCCTATCTGATGAAATTAATTTGCATGAGGGTAAGGAACGAATTAATCAAAGCTAATAGATCGTACACTCGGCAGGAGTTACTCAAAGTTCAGTTGGTCATTATCAAAATATATTGAGAGAATAAATGTTTTTATCATTAGGCAGCTTTGTGTCAAAAATTATGCCATTTCATTCATAACTCATCGATCATTATCATCATCATCATCTACCTGTCCTTATCTCACGTCATTCGGGGTCATCTTGTTCTCTGTTTTTTCTTGTTCATTTCATTAGGTCATTCCTTATTAGAAAAAAAAAGGTTTTATTGCATTCAATTGTTTAAGAAATCACTGGACTAATTAATATTTTGTGGCTAAACTACAAACCTGAAATTATGTTTCAATAAAGTCATTAAATAAGTAAATTAAAAGCTTATGTTTTTATAACCAAATAAATAAGCAAAAGCATATAACGATAGCATGCGCCTATACATAAACTTCTAATATTTTTACGATGGCTCGTAACCATAACTTTAATTGTAGTAACAAGAAGCTTTGGTTTTTAAATTTATTTTATTATTTTAATATAAAGTCATTGCGAGTAATCACCATGGGTAGGTAGTATTTGTAAGGCTAACTTTACACGGACTCTCTGTAGTCGGTAACTTCATGACTGAAGATGATCACGTCATCACTAATGACTTTGTGTTAGCCGGGACTGCTCCAGCGGTTTCTGTTGTCTGTCATTTGCACTAGTTGGAGATAAATTTATTTTAACTGATCAGTCCATCTAGTAAGGGATCTAATGCGTGATCATTCCTCTACTTCTCCAACGATGAACAGCCAAGTTTGTAAGTCTCCTCTGTCCTGTTCAGTGAGCAGTTTACACTAAGTTCTACAGCTACAAACTTTAAAAAAAAAAACCGACTTCAAAAGAACCATTTCTTTCTGCCCTAAAAAGCGAAAAATGAACGAGGTTGACGACCTCTGTGGCGCAGTGGGCGAATGTCCGCCTGAGACGCAGAAGGTTGCGGGTTCGATTCCCGCCGCGGGACAAATGTTTGCATGCTCTACAGATATTTGTCTCGGGTCTGGGTGTTTTCTATGTATAATATGTATGTATTTACAAAAAAAAAATTATATATTATGTAATATATCAATCATGTGGTTCCCATAATACAAGCTCTGCTTAGTTTGGGGCTACATGATGCTGTGTGATAATGTCCAGCATTATTTATTTATTTATTTATTTAACTTAATTAGTTAATTAATTCAAAGAAGAAAATAGGTACCTACTCATATGTTTTAAGTCGGTGCAGTAACTACCACCGTATTGGTACTAGGTAGACGACCCCCGCCTCCTCCACGCTCACGCGGTGGGTGATGTGATGTGGTGGGAGCGGAAGTATATAGCTTATCACCTATCTAAATGGCTTAGCACCGACTTCAAACAGATATTAAGTACCTATTTTCTTCTTTGAATTAATTATGTAATTAAGTTGATTTTTCGCTTTTTAGGACAGCAAGAACTGGTTTTTTTGAAGAAGGTATATTTTTTTTGTTGAAACGATTTTTAAATTTTTAAAATTTTAGTCTAATAAGATAATACCGTTATTCTTAAGTAAACTAGAATCATGGGCAGACCAACTAAACGAGCCACCTGCATGAGGGACGACTCAGTGCGAAAATTACAAGTGAGTTTTGCGGAACATGTACCTATCACTCAGGAATTAAATTAATATGCAACCACTTATGGAGAATACTTTTTCAAACAAAAAAATAATTTTGAGAATCGGTCTACGATTGAAGGAGATATCGGTGAACATACATAAAAAAAAAACTCAAAAAAAATATTCCGAAGAATTGAGAACTTCCTCCTTTTTGAAGTCGGTTAAAAAGGGAGAGAATCTCCATAAGTTCACCGAAATCTCAATTCATGGATTTGACAATATGAAACGATCTGCGTCATGTAGCTCGCAGACAGTGGTTAAGAAGAGCCGAGGATCGGGCTCCGTGGCGTACCTTCGGAGAGACGTACAGCTGTCTAGCAGCTGGACTACTATAGGTTGATGATGATGATGATGATGATGATGATGAAGCGATCGTTTAACCCAGACTACGCCAAGGTCAAGGCCAATTTTAGGCCAAGATTTATCGTTATTGTCTCTTATAAAAAAATTGTCATATGTCGTATTTCAAAGTTTAATCATGCAGACACTGCTAAGAACAGTCCGTGTACCGCCAGCCTACAGGTACTTGTACTGGAATAATGCCTGCTATGAATTTTATGGGTGATTTGAATAAATTGAAAACGACTTAATAGTTAATTTACGGTAACTTAAGACAGAGAACACAAAGGCATGTATATATAACCAAGTTGGAATACTTTCTCAAAAAAATATACATATGTATTCCTTACTGGTGTACCTATATTTTATCTTACTGCTATTATAATAAGAAATAATAGGAAATATTCGATTTTTTGTATGTTTGTTTGTAATGGATAAACACAAAACCTGCCAAGTGCGAGTCGGACTCACGCACGAAGGTTTTCGTACCGCGCATTGTATGGGAGCCCCACTTAAATAAATTTGTATTCTGTTCTTAATATTTATTGTTATAGCGGCAACAGAAATACATCATACGTGAAAATTTTAACAGTCTAGTTATCACGGTTCATGTGATACTGCCTGGTGACAGACAAACATACAGTGGAGTCTTAGTGATAGGGTCTCATTTTTAGCCATTGGGTACGGAATCCTAAGAACTCCTAATTTACCAACAGATTTTAAAAATTATTTCACTTTTTCAAAGCTACATTATCAGCGTTAAACATAAGCTGTATTTTATTTAAAAAATAAATTGAGATACTAAAGATAATAATTGCATTAATGTAACCAAGGGTATCAAAGAAAGTTTAAGTCATTATTTTGTGATCATGAAATTGACAATCAATATGATTATCAGTCAGATACCTAATTTGAAAGTAGAACTTGTATGAATATATTGAATCTTACATGAATTAAAAATATTATGTATGGTACTGGCCTTATCAGGGACTTTCACTGGTGCCTGTTCATTTTTTATGCTGTAAATATTTTTTAAGGTTCCGCGAAAACAGTAATCAAGTAAACAAGTAGGTATAAGCAAATAATGTTGCGGGCGGGTGGGTTCGTAGTAGTAAATATAAGCTTAAATCTCAGTGACTCTGTCAAGATACTTAAACTTATTTAGTTGTTTTCCTATACTAAGAAGTGAAGTGAATTTAATTTGTTTTGATAAGTTTATTTTATTTGTTAAAATAATATTACACTTATTTACCCGCAGCTAAAATATAGAATAAGTTTTTCTTGTGAACTTGTATGTACTGCCATTAGAATACAAACTGGTATTTAATTTTCAATAAAAATCTTGCCTGAAACACTAGGAAGGTGTGATTCAATCTCAATAAATTCTATGATATTTTGGTCCAGGTGGTTATAGGTTCGAGTTTATCTAGGTTTTTTTTTTTAATTAACCTATACTGTCCCACTGCTGGGCAAAGGTCTCCCCCATCTCCTTCCAAGACTTATGATCGCTTGCTGCCTTCCACCTGTTAGCACGAAAGGCATCGATGTCGTCACGCCAACGCTTCCGAGGCCTGCCCCGGCGCCTTCGCCCATCTGCAGGTAACCATTGGGTGACGATCGATGCCCATCTATCAGGATGTATTAAAAAAATATTTTACTTTCTCTTTTGTGTTTATTTTACTACCTACGTATTTTGTATTATATCACGTCTCCTATTTAAATACAATACAGCCTATTTTAAGTGAAAAAATATTCAATTTAAAAAAATCTCATCAAAACGAATTTTGTAGTTTTTGCGTATCTATTAAATCCTCGAACAAACATTTGTCATTTTGGAGTTTTTATTAGTAATGAGCAGTTTTTATTCTTGTTCGTGATTTTATTCGTAGAAAAAGTGAAGTTGTCTGTAAGAGCTTCTATTAAAGTTTGTCACGATTTTCGAGTAGCTGGTATAACATGCTGCTTTTTACCAATTTAAAACGTATTTTATCCATCACGCTTCTCAGGAAAAATAAAGAATGCTCTACTCAAAAAGAGTGAATGCTTTTTTGTAAATAAAAAAAACTCCTTTGTTACGTTGGTGCTGTAGCTACTAGGCTACATATACACTAAAACTGTTTCTAACTACAGAAAAAAAAAAAAATTATTTATTAGATTTTAAAGTGAACATCACAATAGGTCTTCATGGCCGCAGTGATATGAAAGTCACGCAATCAATAATAATAATAATGTAAGGTTAAAATAACTTATCTTATTAGTTCTTCATATTACAAAATATTATGTATTTGATTAAATATTTTAGAATTTGAATCACATATCGCACTAATACATATTATTATTAATGCAAAAGTTTGTATGTTCGTGTCTTTTACTTATGTATATTTGTTCCTACTCAACTGATATGGATTAAACATAGAAACTTGGAACATAGTTTGTGACTTGGAATACATAGTATACACTACATGTATGTACTTTAATCCACCAATATACACGATAGAACACCCGAGTGAAGCCGCGGGTTGAAGCTAGTGACACCTAAATATGGGAAACTAGATGAAATTGAGCATAATTTTAAGTTTCGTATCAGACCCTTGTGGTCTGAGGTAACCACAGAACATGCCGTGTAACTTCTGTAATAGAAAGTAAATGCAACCACAGCACGGCTGTTTCCCATTTTTCCAAGTTGAAGCACTGGGTGATGGTTTCGTGGTTTCGAAATGCTTTGATTGATGCTTAGTCACGAATAACGAATTCGTGTGAAAGTGAATTTTCAAGGAGTACGTAGCCTAAATGTTTTGAAATAAGCAAATTGCTTAGCCTCCTCAAATATTTTGAGCCTGTATCCGCCAGTGGACTGTCAGACTGATAATTATAATGATGCTATTATTGAACCAAGCATATGAAGATTGTTTGCATCTTAACCGATACCTACACCTAAACTAACCTAAACTAACGGGCGGTTAAACGACTGTATGACCTAAACAGTTTTTTGATAGCAAAATCTTCTATTTATTTTAATATTATCTTAAACAATGGTTAGCACTATCCTTCAAAGCTCAGGCAAGGATGCCGTGAAAAAGAAAATTGAACTTATTCCTTTTTTTTGAATTGACGCGGAAGTCGCAGGAACAGTAAGGCAATCACGAATATTTAAACCTAACGTGTCGTAACCTACCTACGTATCGTAAAATTTTGGCCAATGCGACAGCGTAGATTCAAAATACCGCTATGTCATTGGGCCATATCTTTCGTTACGATTACGATACAAAAGGTTAAAATATTTGTGATACACGATTAAAAAGGGGTGTACGGGGTTCCAACTTTTATCTTCGGTACCCAAGCCAACCTCACCTGCACGTGGTGCACCCTGCTTAATAACGGACGAGGCTCTGGCGGCCGGCTGATTGCGGCATAGCGCAGCCTACATCGGCACAGATAAATCCCCTAGCCTCTGACGGGCAGCAGCGTCGGCAGTGCGAAAAGCTGTGCCCTGCGATCCCCAACCCGCTTGCCCAGCGTGGGGATTATGGGCATAAACCCCCTAATGAATCATACAAAGAAGAAATGGCCCCCAGTTCCCGGCCGCCCCGCTATTCCTGGTCATACAGGTAGCGGCCTTGGTAACGGCGGGGCAAGGGGTGCGAACAATCACCGGGCTACCTCTGGCTACCTGCAAAACCTGACCCTAGCAACGTTTAACGGACGCACTCTGAGGCTCGATGAACATCTAGCGCAGTTGGAAGTGGAGCTGGAGAACATTAGGTGGCATGTTCTGGGGTTATGTGAAGTCCGTAGAGAGGGAGAGGATACCATTACCCTAGACTCGGGCCATCTAATGTACTTCCGCGAGGGTGACCAAACATCACAGGGTGGCGTAGGGTTTCTCGTCAATAAGGCCCTCTGTAACAACGTTCAGGAAATCTCCAGTGTGTCGACCAGGGTAGCGTACCTGATCCTTCGACTATCCAAGCGGTATAGTATGAAGATCATTCAGGTTTACGCACCGACCTCGGCACACTTGGATGATGAAGTGGAGGATATGTACGAGGACATATCCAAAGCCTTGCACAACACCACTAAGGCTCACTTCAACGTTGTTATGGGGGACTTTAACGGCAAAGTGGGAGTCCGGGTTGGCGACGAATCCAGAGTGGGCCCGCATGGTCATGGAAGTAGAAATCACAGGGGGCAAATGCTCGTCAACTTCCTAGAAAAAGAGGGGCTCTTTTTGATGAATTCGTTCTTTAAGAAGAAGCCCCACAGGAAGTGGACGTGGCGAAGCCCCGACGCTGTGACCAAAAATGAGATCGACTTCATCATGACGGATAAAAAGCACATATTCAGAGACGTCTCCGTGATCAACAGGTTCAACACCGGATCTGATCACAGACTTGTCCGAGGCTCTCTGAATATTAATCTTCAGCTGGAAAGAAACCGTCTGATGAAGTCCACGCTCCGACCCAATCTACTCCAGATCATGGCGGGCACCGAGAAGTTTCAGAAGCTTCTCGGTGATAGATTCGTTGCCGTGGAACCCACCGATGACGTTGATGAGGCCCTACAGAACGTGGTTGGAACGTTAAGGGATGAGGGCATCAAATTCTGCCAAATGCAGCCTAAAGGCAAGAAGTCCAAACTTTCGGATGACACTCTTGGGCTGATGGCAAAAAGACGGGAAACCACTCAGGCCACTTCGTCAGAGAGGTCAGACCTGAACAAGCGAATTGCGAAGATGATACGGCGTGACCTTCGGAGCTCCAACACACGCCTCATTGAAGAGGCAATAGAGCGAAATCGAGAGTCCAAAGTATTCACTCAGCAGCTTGGCAGGAGCCACCTGACGAAGTTAACAACACACGATGGTCGAACCGTCTTGTCAAAGCCGGAGATGTTATCAGAGATCGAGGACTTCTATGGCCGACTGTACACGGCACATGCTCCTTGCCCCCAACGTGACAACCATGATTCCAGAGCCACCCTCACCCGCCACTACACCGACGACCTGCCAGAGATCAGCCAAGACGAGGTCGTGTTGGCCCTGAGACAGCTAAAAAATGGAAAAGCCCCCGGTGAAGACGGTGTTACTTCGGAACTTCTGAAGGCTGGAGGAGCTCCTGTTGTGCAGGAGCTGCGGAACCTCTTCAACGCCGTCCTTCACTGTGGGAGAACTCCTAAGGCGTGGAACGAGAGCTTGGTGGTTCTGTTTTTTAAGAAGGGAGATAAAACCCTTCTTAAAAACTACAGACCTATCTCGCTCCTGAGCCACGTCTATAAGCTGTTCTCTCGGGTTATTACAAATCGTCTCGCCAGAAGACTCGATGAGTTCCAGCCACCGGAGCAGGCCGGGTTTCGCGGAGGATATGGTACCATAGACCACATTCACACAGTGAGGCAGATTATACAGAAGTCCGAAGAGTATAATCAGCCCCTGTGTCTGGCGTTTGTGGACTATGAGAAAGCCTTTGACTCTGTAGAAACCTGGGCTGTCCTGGAATCCTTGCAGCGATGCCAAGTGGACTATCGTTATATCGAAGTGTTGAGATGTCTGTACGAAGCCGCCACTTGTCTTGTTGTGTTGTTGAAGTGTCCGAGTACAGGACCAGCAGTCTAAACCCATCCAACTGCGCCGCGGAGTGAGACAGGGAGATGTCATATCTCCGAAACTGTTCACAAGCGCGTTGGAGGATATGTTTAAGACGCTGGACTGGAAAGGTATGGGCATAAACATAAACGGCGAGCACATCTCACACTTGCGATTCGCTGATGACATAGTCCTAATGGCGGAGTCGCTGGAGGTGCTGCAACAGATGCTGGACGGCCTAGCATCAGCCTCGCGAAAGATAGGTCTCGGCATGAATTTGGACAAGACCAAAGTTATGGTCAATGACCGAATTGATCCGAGTCCTGTCGTCGTTAATGGACACCTTCTTGAAGTTGTTTCGGAGTACACATACCTTGGGCAGATATTGCAGTTGGGTAGAAACAACTTCGAGAAGGAGGCCAAGAGGAGGATTCAGCTGGGTTGGGCAGCATTTGGAAAACTACGTCGAGTTTTCTCGTCACCCATACCGCAATGTTTGAAAACAAAAGTTTTCAATCAGTGCGTCCTACCCGTCATGACATACGGAGCTGAAACGTGGACACTCACAGTACGGCTGGTCCACCAGTTTAAAGTCGCTCAGCGAGCTATGGAACGAGCTATGCTCGGAGTTTCTCTGAAGGATAAAATCCGTAACGAGTTTATCCGACATAGAACTAAAGTCGTCGACATAGCTCAGAGAATTAGCAAGCTGAAGTGGCAGTGGGCTGGCCATATCTGCCGAAGAACCGATAACCGATGGAGTAAACGAGTTCTTGAGTGGAGACCGCGGCTCGGCAAACGTAGTGTAGGACGCCCTCTGGCCAGGTGGGGTGACGATCTGCGAAAGGCTGCTGGTAGAAGCTGGATGCGTCGAGCTCAGGACAGGGCGCAATGGCGCTCATTAGGGGAGGCCTATGTCCAGCAGTGGACTGCTATAGGCTGATGATGATGATGATGATGATGACGATTAAAAAAAAAATGTAACTATGTTTTTTTTAGTCTGGTTTTTTCTGTTGCCCGTGCTGGTGCACAACTCGAAGGATGCACATGGACTGAAGTGTTTATTTAAAAAAAACTCTAATATGCTAAATATTTCAAAGTTAGACATCAGCCAGGACTTCTGGCTCCGGCAATCTCGCAAAGCTATTCATTCTAATAGATAAATTAAATAGATAAGGAGCGAGACGCCACTGGCAATTTGGCCCAATTAGGACGAGAGAAAGCGTAGGTCTGATGTCTGAATTTGTTCTTTACTTAACCATCTACTTGAAAACATCTTGAAAAATGTAGACAAACTGTGTGCAACTTATGTACAATTTACAAAAATGCGTCAATCTTATCAAAAACCAATTATGAAACGATATTCTTCTTCTTCTTCGCGTCAGTGACACATTCACATTTATTCCATAAGGTGGCAAATTATGGAAAGATAAAAACTACTAATTAATGAATCAATTATCTTCATTTCTATTTAGACATGTTACTGTCCGAAGTAAGGATTTTTATGATGCAGTAGATAAGTTCATTAACACGTTGGCTGCTGGCCTCGCATATGACGCTCCGCGGCATGCACATGATTAGGAGGAGGTCAAAGCGTTTAAAGCTTCAATTTTTATTCCTATGGTACTCAAAATTCTTAAAACTTTTAATAAAATGCTTTCGCCCGCGGCTTATATGTTCCTAGCTGACCCACCTGCAACTTCGTTTGCGTGTATACGCTTTTTAAGTTACCTACGTGAAACTCTAACTATGTATGGAATAAAAGTACCAACCTACATTACCAGGTTAGGTCCGGGTCAGTACCAGGCCGCATTCTCGATCCCGTTCCCACTCCCATTTCCACTCCAAGATTCAAGATTCAAGATTTTCCGAGCCCATTCTTTATATATATTCTATATCCCTACTCATAATCTTGAGAAATGATTGGTACCCCTCCATTCAAAATTTCATCTCCTATCTGTCCTTCCCACATGGAATAGAGTTACTATGCTAAAATTCAGTAATTTCTATTGTATGAGTGCTGAAAACACACTTGTCCTAGGGAGCGAGCAGTTTTTTTTGTGTTCTGACTGTGAGCACTGTGCACGTAGTGAGAAGGCATGTATGCCAAACATAATATTGGATTTGTCTCTGACTATCACCGATTAACTTATCTAATGATCTATACATTCTAGAATTAAAATTATAACTATTTTGAAATGAAATTTGGCCCCTTTTGGGAATACCCAGCGAAAACTTCAAATACAACCTATAGACATACCAAATTCTATGCAGATTGGATCAACGGTTTGAGAGTTAAGCTCAAACAAACATACAGACGAACTTACAACAAATAACACTGAACTACGATATCAGTAACAAATGGGAGTTCATGTTGATATTTATACTCCTTACTTCTTTTGATTTAAACATTCTTTCATATTAGATCCTTACGTTTATTATTCTGAGATTTCGTGATGAGTGTAAGTGAGTGAGTGAGTGAGTATACTTCTTTTATATATATATAGATTCCTAGTCTACATTTATGTGCAACATTTTAGCTCAATCCGTTCATTACTTTTGGCGTAAATGGTCTCCCTGATGAGGTTTTCACCACAGGCTTATGAAGATTTAAGAAAAAGGCGTTTCAAAATTGTTAAAAGGTCAGCGACGCAAATGTTATATTACCTCTTGTGGCGTTCCATAGCCTATGAATTTTATAGGCATTCATAGGCTATGGGAACCGCTTATTATCATTATGCCTGTTTACCAACTTATTGTATAAAAAAGGGAAAAACACACATCAGAATTCACAATTTTTTGCTTTATATTATACTTAGTAGGATATTCGATATAGGTACTCGAATAAAAACCACTAATAAGAACGTTCCTCATCACGTACTACCCAGATTTAAGTTTAACACGTAATTTCATCAGCGGCAATTCTGAAATATTGTTTGCACTTTTAAAGAAAACCGCCGATGTAAATCAATCAGTACGCAAAATGACGTCACAAAGGCATACCGAAGTCAACAGCAAACATGCACGTTTGTGAAAAAACGCAATAATAAACCAAACCTTTTTATGCGCACTTGAACGACAAGCAAGAGCAATTTACTGCTAACACACTGCAAACAGATTGGTATAAGGTAAAAGCGATAAGGATTACCACTAGCAGAACATTGCGAGGACACACAGTCAGATTCGCTGGACTGACCAAATCTTAAATACTTTTGAAACCCAATCACAACACGCGATTGTGGTAAATGGAAAATAAAAGATCATGCAAAGAGTCACCACCCTCTGCCCTGAGGAAACGACGCACAGAGAGAGAGAGAGGCATACCATCATAGTGCTTTTAAGTCAGATTCATCATTATCGTCAGCATGTAGCAGTCTACTAATGGGCACAGGCCTCCCTTATGAACACGCACTGTCTTCAACTTTACGCATATATCTACCAGCAGCTTTTCGCAGATCATCATCCTACACTACATTCGCCGATGCGTGTAATATAAATAAGATTAAATAGAAAATGATTAAGTTTTGAGAACGTATGGTTATTAAGTAGTCGCTATTCCCGTTTTAGGAGAAACAGGCAAATAGCTATGTTAGCGACGGCTTATTGAGTTCTTGACGAATATGAAATATGAGTGAGATTTCGAATGAAAAACTTGATGAAGTTGATTTGTGCTGTGGCAGGGCCTATTTACATTCATACATTCATTTATTTAAACTACGCCGATGGTTAAAATTATGTCAATAAGAAAAATGACGAGAAATAAAAGTGTTAGCACCGTGTAGCTATTATAAATGCACAGTTCCGATATTAATGTGTTAGTAAAACTGGTGATAAATTTAAACAGGGAAGAGCTAAGCGAAATGGTGGTAATGGTAATTGTTGTATGTATCATAAAAAGAGAATTGTATGCTTGATAAAGTTCTTTAAGTACATGATCGCTTGATCTACTGAAATGGGTCACCATAACCGGTTTCAAGAATATCAGCAATAAAGGTAAATTGAGGAAGCCCTAATAACTTAACCACACCACGCGACAGTGTTGGCTGGCCGTGTTAAATATCTGAATTTGTCACAAGCATATACCTAAGCCTTTATACAGCAACTCCTTCCATTTTTGTAAGCTAATGGACAACTCTGGTGTTGTAGTTTTTAGACCATCCGATGGTCCTTGACATAGCTTAACGTTTGAAAAAGCCCGGACTAAGATTCGAAGCACAGAGGGGCTCTAATATAGTTGTCATATCAGGCCGGCCTAAGTAGTAGTAAGTAGTGACCGGGCGGAGTGTTGCAAGACCAAAATGATTTGCTAAGAACACCAAACCCATGCCACGAGCGCTTCTCCACATCTGGTAGAGATATTTTGTCCAGTTTGTGATAAAACAGTTAGTAATAATTAATAATTCATGGGTATTCATTTGCGTAGTACTTACTTCACACAAAAAGAACAATTCAAGTGAAACGTATATTTATGGCGTTGAAATTGTAGCTTCAGCAAGAAGAATCGATGATACGTTGTACCTATTTATATGTTTGACAATTAACTAAGCGTAAACTAGGAGTAAACTTAAAATTTTGTACATTGAAGCGTTCACGTTCAGCGTGCTTACCGTTGGACGATGACAAACAGTGACAGGGCTGACTTTGAGTATTGATTAACTTTGAGCAGCGTTCATAAGTAATGGGGCTAATCTTCTAATCATTGAAATAAACAGTGCAAACTAAGCATCTTTCATTCCAAAATGACGTTGCTACTGACCATACAATTTATCCAGCTATTCAAACATCAATGGCGGCCTTATCCGTCTGCTTATTCATGAACCCTCTTCCTAGTAACAGATAGACATAATCAGTTCTTAGGATCGATGAGCAATCAACTGAGATGAAGCTGAAATGTAACTATTGGATAGACGTCTGAGAATAACATTCAAATCCAAGTGTTAATCATGATCGTATAGTCACCATCATATTATCATCGACATAGAATTTAAATAATGGTGATGTCTTTTATCGCGCAATTTGTAGTTCCTCAAGGAATGTAATTACAATCAATGCAAGATAATATGCATTCGCTTATGAAAGTAAAAGTACGGAAATACTATTTAAAAGTGAAGTAAAATTTTGTAAACTGTAGAAAGTTTTCATTTGTCTCCATAAAATGGAGAAAGTGGTAATATTGCACCGGATTCGGTAATTTGCAAAGTTCATCCAAACATTAAAAATGCTTGTTATTTTAATTTAAAGCAGTGATTTATTCGCAAGAACGGATTTTTTTGAGAGTTTAACCAGTGCAAAGAGATATAGCGACCTCCGGATATAGCGACGAATTAACGTGGTCCCTTAGCCGTCGCTATAACCGAAATCCACTGTATATTATATACACGTACATATATGTAGTTTTAGACCTTAATAATTTAACATATTGGTAACTTTTGATCCAAGTACCGAGCAAGTGAAGCCGAGGACGGAAACTATAACTAGTTTCCGTCCTCGGCTTATCGGCTAAATATTTCCAAATACTGTTTTAAATACGTTCAAATAGCAGATTACGGAAGCTAGTGCAGACAATACAAATCACGTTCATTTATTATACGCAATACTCTCATTAGGCTACCTTCCGCGAGCATAATTTGTTTCCATTTCTGGGGTATGACATCATACGCGATATGAGACCACGTGTGCTGATGTTTTCGCCGGAGGCAAATCATAGTTTATGATTATTGGGATGCATTTGCGTGTAAAACAGGGGTTTGAAACCTGTCCACGTTAACGTGGATCTCGTTATGACGATGCACGAGGAATAGACATCTTCCACATATTCTTTCCCACCACTTCCATGGTTTTTAATATTCTTAACAATTTAGTTCATAGACCGCTTTTTTCTTAAGCAGTATGAGTTATAGCGTCTTTGCTGTTAACATCTGCTGCTACAACGGTCTTGCTTGACATCTCCTCTGCCGTTTACCTTCTTGTAGTTAGCAACAGGTTACTACCACTTTTACCAAGTCGTAAAATATTAAACATTAAATTCCTAAAATTGCACAAGTTTATTAAGGAATTAAAAGACAGACAACACACTTCGCCTTACGTAAGAAGAAGTCAAAGAAAGTGATAAGGAAGTGACAGAAACAAACCCCTGCTGTCTATGTAAATTCATTCTTACGTTACTAGTGTTAACCAATAAACAAAAAGGCCTGAATACACATAGAACGTGAAAGTTCAAGTGATAAATGAACTTTTATGTGAAGCCAGTGATATTAATAGTGTTAAGCAACACACGTCAGGTTTTGTGAAAAGGTTGGCAGGACGGTAAGATTAATGTCGATCTGCGCTAATATTGGGTATACAAAGGTCAGCTAGGATGGTTTTCCAAAAATACTTTATTTTCTAAACCTCGCTTTTGTGTATTTTTCCTTGCTCACGAATTAAAAGCTTTACATTTTTGGACACTATGAAACATAGGAATATATCAAAACATAAAAGCAGATAGTTACTGACATCTAAATAACGAACATTCTAGAGCCAAAGCACCTGAGAAATTTAATAATAACACAAAAATAACCGTTTGATATATTTAGGAAGTTGGTTGATTATTTACAAAAAATTGCAAAGTGCTAATATGTAAATATCATAATCAAAATGATCTAAATCATTACCTTGTGCCACACCATGCTATTGAACCGGTCAGTGACTTTAAACAAAAAATGTTCTATACAAAACCAGCCATTATTATAGCTAATTTGCCATAAACCTGCTTCAATATAGCCTTTGTAAAAGAGGTTGCTAGCATCTATCATAATATTAAAGAACTTGAATAACCTAAGCTCTGAAGAAACTCAATCTAAAACGTGACATGATTCGTTTGTACTATCAGGTTTTTTTAAGTAGTTCTTCAACTTTTCAGAGATGCTGATGAATCATTATTACGTAACGATGAAAACATTAGGAATAAAATACTCTGAAATAAAGTGCTTTGGAATGTGATCCTATCGATCGTTAAGTAGTACAAAGGAGACAAAACTGTAATTTAACACCTTACTTAGTTCATGGTAGGTTTTAAATTAGGTTTAATACACAGTTTGCAGTTAATGCAGTTTTGCAAACCTACAAAAACTTAAATGGTTTTGTTAGGAAACGAAAAAGGAACACGAATCAAGCAAATAATGCCCAGGTTTTACTAACTGAGCAAGGAAAGCATCTTCATCCCCATAACAATTTAGAATGACCTAGATGCAAAAGAAATACTGTTCGAACAAAACAAGGATTTCAATGAACTCTTAATTCAAAGAATTCGAAAACCCTTGCAATACGCATTGCATACGTAAGGGCAACGACCGTACAACAAATAAAGGTATATGAAGCAGAAAACAAACATAAAGCGTTAATTTTATCACTTTAAGAGTCAAGCCCAAGTGGGATGCCAGATACGATTGTTTTGATTACTGTTTAAAATCACCACAGACAGACGTAAGTCGATATTTATTGTCGTTTCGAACTGTTATGTAAGATGATAAGCTTTGGGATTGTTTAATGGTAAGGAAAATAAATTGAGGTTATACGCTTTAGGTGACTTAAACTGATACACAAGGAATGAATATAGAGGCTCCTCTACAGCCAAGGTTAAATGTTGTGAAGCATGGCTCTAGGTACCAAGCGATTAAATTATTCAACTCTCTTCCAATCGAACTTAACAGCATTGATAGTCCAACCATCTTTAAATCTAAATTTAAACAACTTTTATTAGAAAAGTGCATATACTCTTTGGATGACTTTTGATTACGTATTGTGAAAATTTATTTTGATTTTAAGTTGGACATGGTTTTAATGAATGATTTTGACTAATGTATAAGTATAGGTATTATAAATGTGGCGATTTTGATGATATCAGTGTTATTTATTAAATTGGACTATTTTTTTTATGTATTGGTAATAATTTGTTAATTAACTTTGCTTGTTTGTTTAGTGTTAAATTAATAATTAATAAATTTAATCTACTTTTTATTGTCTGTTTATAAATAACTATGTAATTCAAATACGATTTGTAATGAAATTGTTATGAATAAATAAATGAAAAATGAAAAGTAATTCATACACTTATAGGATACACAAGAAGAATATATCAATAAAAAGTACAAACCGACCAATGAGGTAATAAGACTGCAAAAATAAAATTAATCATTTGATTTAATTTATTTGAACTAACAATGAATGAAATAATGATGATGATGGAAAAGTGATTTTTAGGTCGTAGTAAAATAATTTGTCTGTCAGAAGAAGAAGCAAAAACTCAGCCTCGAAACTACGAACCATAGATTTTTTTGCCAGCGGACCATTAATTATCTTTAGATTGTGTGGAAGCAACAAAGAGCTTGTAATGGTAGCGCTTTTGTTTAGTTTATTTGAATAAAAACGAATGGATTTGACAAAGATAAGGTTGTTTTGCTAGGTACAAACCAGCAAAAATTTTACTTTTTGCGAATCTGAATAAACTAGAATAGAATAGCTACAATTTTCAAGATTTATTTCATTTGAATATTATCAGAAAAACGAAGTATTATTACACCTTATTTTGGAAATTATTGAAAATTTAGAAAGGTAATAGAAAGGAAAGATTGGGTAAAAATAAAAAAAACTTAATAAAAGAAAGAATAAATATAAATATATAATATAATATAATACCTACTAACTCAAAAGGTATATCTATAACAAGACTTTGCAATCTTCAGTTGGCTTATCTGATGCTGATGAACTGTAAACTATAAGTACAATTCATACAAAGCCAGAAGTAAACAAAGTGATCGACCGTCACAACATCAGTGCTAACCGCATAATAAACTATAAACAGTCGATAAACGTTTATGATTACCATCGCATATACGCAACATGAATATTTAATCACTCAACTTTCACCCATATGTTTTACTCCATAGGAATCATTAGCAGACATAATCAATTCTAACATCTGATAATTCTAATAAGGCCCACTTCCATATTTGTATACATTATCGCTAGTGCTGTATATGGGCTTCTTTCGAAGATTATGTTAATATTCCACTGTCATTTTGCTAGTAACTACTCACGTATATTATAATTTGCTAATTAAATTAGCCGTGTTATTAGTTAATGATGATTCCTTAAAAAAATCAGTACTAAAATAAACCACAGATTTAATGATGAAAGATGAAGATCATAACAAAATTTCAATTTAAAACAATTCATTAATACTAAGTGTTTATTCGTGAAATTAAAATAAATTCAACTAAGTAGATAGAACTTCAAAATAAACTTCCGTTTAAGCGATGTAATCACTGGAAGTGGAACCAACGAATACAAAAACTTTAAAAATGATAAATACAAACAAGTTGATGTGAATATAATGAAATGCTAACAAACAAGATAAACTTGGTATCAACGCGATTTGTTCCCATGAAATCAAGCTGCACTGCTAAACCAAGCACGCATGGTTTTCTCACGGCATGTGATAAATACGATATATCATTTGTAGCTAAAGTTTTAATTTTTAACGAGGCAGCGATTGAGAACATTCTTTACAACTATTTCGGATAACGGTCTTGTAAGGCTAGTGTAGTCACTGACTGGAAAACTATTCATCGCAAAATGTTAGATACCTACTTATCAGAGTTTTAAGCCTTTGAAAAGCCTACTAATAGTAATACGATGCACACATAACTTACGTTAAAATGTTTCAATTTTAGAAGCCTCGAGAAAACACGACGCTTTACGGACGCAAACTGATTCATTCTCTTTTAATTGATCATGGTAGAAATTAGTAGTAAGTGACCTATTTCCTGTGATTTTGCTGTGATGGTAGATGGTACAATTTGGCGACTTTTTCTTTTTATTTTACACTTCAAATACGTACGGTCGGATATAGTAAAAGGTTTTTACAGAAAGATAAAAAACATAGACATTTGAATCTATTCTACATGATTGTTATATCACCAAGTGGTAACTATTTACTCACTGACCGGAACTCTTAAGTACCTAGGACATGGTTAGGTGGACTAGGCTTACCCAGCACCGATACCATCCTCTCAGCCAAGTTAGCCTTACTTACCCATAAGAAAGACATGGTCGGTCAATACGTGTGTAGCTGGCTAAGCCACGGGTTTCCTCACGATGTTTTCCTTCATCGTTTTTGAGCACAGACAGATAGTAATCACTGGCTATACACAGAGACCCACCCACATCAACAACAATAATGACCTTAAATCACATTTGAAAAATACAGCGTAATTACAACAATGGAATTTCAAAACAGTGTACGAATTTCCGGTGAGTACCAAAAGTTAGCGGCAAAAAGCATGCCATCAATCATAATGCCAAACGTAATATCTTAAATATAATACTCCTATAGTTAATTAAAAAGCAGTTAGTTCAAAGTATCAGAGCCGAGGTCGCTTGGATTAGACACGAGACTAATATAATGATAGATTTATAGAAGTTTAATAATTAGTTTAGAACAGTAGTCATGAATGACATTCGACATCAAATTATTATGATGATGACCATGACGGGTGTTGGTTTAATTCACTAACTCAAACCTCTCACTATATTTCGATGCTAAAAAAACGATTAAACTAATGCGAATAAACCTACTAATTGATAACTGATATGTGGGAGAACTCCAAAGGCGTGGAACGACAATTTGGTGGTTCTGTTTTTTAAAAAGGGTGATAAGACTCTTCTTAAAAACTACAGACCTATTTCGCTCCTGAGCCGCGTCTATAAGCTGTTTTCTAGGGTCATTACGAATCGTCTCGCCAGAAGACTCGACGAGTTCCAGCCACCGGAGCAGGCCGGGTTTCGCGGAGGATATGGCACCATAGACCACATTCACACAGTGAGGCAGATTATACAGAAGTCCGAAGAGTATAATCAGCCCCTGTGTCTGGCTTTTGTGGACTATGAGAAGGCCTTTGACTCTGTTGAAACCTGGGCTGTCCTGGAATCCTTGCAGCGATGCCAAGTGGACTATCGTTATATCGAAGTGCTGAGATGTCTGTACGAAGCCGCCACTATGAGTGTCCGAGTACAGGACCAGCAGTCTAAACCCATCCAACTGCGCCGCGGAGTGAGACAGGGAGATGTCATATCTCCGAAACTGTTCACAAGCGCGTTGGAGGATATGTTTAAGACGCTGGACTGGAAAGGTATGGGCATAAACATAAACGGCGAGCACATCTCACACTTGCGATTCGCTGATGACATAGTCTTAATGGCGGAGTCGCTGGAGGAGCTGCAACGGATGCTGGACGGCCCAGCATCAGCCTCGCGAAAGATAGGTCTCGGCATGAATTTGGACAAGACCAAAGTCATGGTCAATGACCGAATTGATCAGAGTCCTGTCGTCGTTAATGGACACCTTCTTGAAGTTGTTTCGGAGTACACATACCTCGGGCAGATTGCATTGCAGTTGGGTAGAAACAACTTCGAGAAGGAGGCCAAGAGGAGGTTTCAGCTGGGTTGGGCAGCATTTGGAAAACTACGTCGAGTCTTCTCGTCGCCCATACCGCAATAAGTTTTCAATCAGTGCGTCCTACCCGTCATGACATACGGAGCCGAAACGTGGACACTCACAGTACGGCTAGTCCACCAGTTTAAAGTCGCTCAGCGAGCTATGGAACGAGCTATGCTCGGGGTTTCTCTGAAGGATAAAATCCGTAACGAGTTTATCCGACATAGAACTAAAGTTGTCGACATAGCTCAGAGAAATAACAAGCTGAAGTGGCAGTGTGCTGGCCTTGTCTGCCGAAGAACCGATAACCGTTGGGGTAAACGAGTTCTTGAGTGGAGACCGTGGCTCGGCAAACGTAGTGTAGGACGCCCACCGGCCAGGTGAGGTGACGATCTGCGAAAAGCTGCTGGTAGAAGCTGGATGCGTCGAGCTCAGAACAGGGCGCAATGGCGCTCATTAGGGGAGGCGTATGTCCAGCAGTGGACTGCTATAGGCTGATGATGATGATGATGATAACTGATATCGGACAGTCAGAGAGATAGTGAAAAGTATCAAGAATGGATTACGAATGACATAAGAATAAGAGACATAAAGCTCGTTACTTAGGCAGCTATTATTCTGAGTAGTAAAGTACCCAAAAATAACCAAGAGTTTTTTTGGGACTCCAAATAGTAATCATACACTTAATACCGAAATCGTGACCTTGCCCTGGCACATACTCATAGGTAGGTACATAAAGATTAGTGCGTATGATTTGTTTCAACCAACACTTCTACGTAGACAGTTAAGTACACAACTGACACTATCCACAGGAAAATAGCCCTACAGAACGAAGGCATAAAGACTAGAAAAGAATAAAAAGCTTACGTTGCTTTTGATGATTGTAGCATTTATCATCGTTATCGCAATAAAGGCTTTAAGTACCTGCATTAGTACATCAATGCGTATCCGATCGAAGGTACTGTATGACCATCATTACCTGAAACAAATAAAATATAGTATTAGATTAGCTGTGTTTGGTGATACAGTGAATTTCATTTCAAAGATAAATAAATTCTAAGAAATAACGAATCAATCTGCCTTGTTAAGTTACCTTTTACGTATGAGAGATTTGATTTGTAATTGAATGATAACTTTAAGATACTATTTCCAATGGCAATATTTCTATTCCATTTTATAGGTTTTTGTGCCTCTAAAGGAAAATAGAAACCTTTAAATTATCACTTCGTTGTCCGTTTGTATGTCTGTCTATCTGTCTGTCGGTCAAGACCCTATTTTCAGGATCGCGTTGGAGTTATCAAGTTAAAATATATATCAAATACGGTCTGCAATCCCTTGGAACTGTGAAAAAAAAATTACACTTCTAGGTGCAATCAAAAGATATTTTGTGGACATGACAGACACTATCGACATACGGTAAAACGTATAGTTTATTGTAGCTCAGTGTGAGCACTTGGCACCTAACTGTTTCGAAAATGGGTCTAAGCAAACTGATGATTATAAATTACTCAAAGTGATTTGATAGCACTCAAATCAAAGTTGTTGCCCCATTCTAGGGCCTGTTGACCGCTATTAACGGATCCCACCCTACACAATGCAGGCAATCACTATTGAAAATTGTATTAACAACCTGCTAAACGATCAGCAATCCTATCTCGAAGTGATATGTTTCAAATCTGCGGTGTATGCACATCATCGGTGTTTGGCAACACAGAACAATTGGCTTCTGGAGCATTCCATCACGTCTCCCCGGGGCGATCTGACCAAGGCTGACAGGGATATGTAGATTGAAATCGTTTTTGACTGTCTGATGGTTTTGGAATTGACAATAATTGCCTTGAAGCAGCTGCATAACAAACAATGAGCCTCCCGGTCCCGGCTCTTGACTATGAAGAGCTGGTATACGAATAACGAGCAAAATGTGGATAAATATAGGTAGATCGATAGTCATAAATTTTTCTACAACACCTTTAGAAGAAGAAAGAAAATAAACCTTTGATTAGCAACGGCCGTATTACCAGTATTACTAGGTAGACGCGCGCGGGCTCATCATCATCATCATAATGATTATTTGTATTTAAATACAAATACCTACTTAGCTATTATTATTAATTACAAATTAAAAACTCAATACTTTATATTTGGTCAAAGTGACAACTCGAAATTGCTTAAATATCCCCAAAAATTCAACCCAGGCTAATCAATAGAATACTTAATTAAGATTTATTTAAGATAGTTGTCTTTTTTTGTGGTCCAGTCTGATAAATTGCGCAAGTTAAGGTTGAATGTAATGTTTGCACCGTTAATTAAATCGACACGGGCATACAGGAAAGCGTGCAATACATTCACGAAACTTCGTGTAACCTTGACTTATGGACTGCAGCTTTAACTGGGTAAATAGCGATGGACCTATTTTATCGACAACTTAATTGCTTACATATAATATACCTACTTAATTTAATTAAAATTCAGAACATTAACTATTCTTTGAAAACCATATAAAATTAATTTAAAAAAAGCGATTATTTTATCGAGTATACATATTCCTATATATGACATATACAATTATTCAATTATTCCTAGGTGACGGGTACTTTTTAAATTTTCGGTATAAAGAATGTTTATTGTGTTAAGAAATAACAATGATTTCACTTATTAAGACCACTCTAACTTATATCTATGAAATCTAGGCATCACCTTTTTCCACGTTAAGGTAAGTTAAGAAGTAAGAAATGTCAAATAAATTACAGAGGTTTGTTCAAACCACTTTTGGACAATTTCAAATTATTTTTTTACTTTCGAAAATATGATTATTTTGTTATTAGACATAAAATTTGTTATTACAAAAGTTGACTGGAGGAAAAAAACGTTGAGGTGAATAGATTTCAAGCATTGATAAAGAACTTTGTCTAATTGCCATCGATAACCTATGCTAATCTAAAGAGTCGGCTGGCAGCTGAGCTGATGTGTATCGCCCAATCCAAAAGCTCAAACTGGAGCATCGGCCTGGCAACTCAATGACGGGATTAAAAAAACAAACTTCAAAATAAGAACAACATAGCGGGATTGTGTAAGGTTTCAGCGGGAAAGTTCTTTATGAAACAAGTTTATTTGTTTAGAGTACAGACTTATCTAAAGGTGAACGACACGGTGAGTCATTCGAACAAAAACCATTTTTATCGTGTTCAATTTACAATTTATTACAATATGCAAAGATAAAGACACAAGCGCATTTGTTTGGGACACCACTTAGCGGCAAGTTCATGGACGGGTGATTCACTCTCTCAATTGGCAATGAGGTGTGAATGTTGATAATGAACGAACACCAGACAGCATTTTGCATTATTTTGCGTAGTCAATCTACATGTTAGCATGTTATCATATTTATTGCAAATTCAATAACAGTGTTTTCTTCTTCATCTTATAAAAGTATACTTTACTGCAAACATGTACCTACTTCAACACACGGTCATACATACATTTTGTTTTGTGAATCACTAGGCGTCGTGGTTGGTGATTGGAGATTGATTTACCATATTGGTGCTTAGTGAACAGGTGGTGCTGCCTATTCAGTTATTAGTTTTACGATAAGACATCCATTCATGCATCCCTTACTAAAATACCTAGTAAATAAATACCTCATCATCATCATCACCAGCATAAGCCTATAGCAGTCCACTGCTGGATATATAGGCCTTCCCCAATGAGCACCATTGCGCCCTGTCCTGAGCACGACGCATCCAGCTTCTACCAGCAGCCTTTCGCAGATCGTCACCCCACCTGGCCGGAGGGCGTCCTACACTACGTTTGCCGAGCCGCGGTCTCAACTCAAGAACTCGTTTACCCCAACGGTTATCGGTTCTTCGGCAGATATGGCCAGCCCACTGCCACTTCAGCTTGCTAATTCTCTGAGCTATGTCGACAACTTTAGTTCTATGTCGGATAAACTCATTGCGGATTTTATCCTTCAGAGTTTATTTTTAATTTAGTTCACACTTTTAATGTAACTGAACTTTCGTAAGTTTATTGTGTAGGCATTATAGGAGGGTAAGAGGAGGGACGTACTGTATCTACATGTGTATGCACTTATTTTTTTATATACTTAGTTTATGATATAATGGATCAAGCTAGCGGAGGACCATGTCAGACAATGGCAAGTGCAAAGTGAGGCCTGAGTACTCAGCAGTGGGTGAAATCGGGCAGCGGATACATATGATATATTAAAATCCTTAGTGGAGAACAATATTCCGCATTGGACTTCAATAGGCTGTTGATGATGATGTTACGTTTTGGTTTTTTGATAGTTTTCAATTTTTCTATGGGGACTATCAAAGTATTTGACAAAAATGTTCGGATAGAATTGCTCTACCCGGCGAACTCGTTATGAACCGTCGAGATAAAGTTCTTAAACTAGTTCGGCGGGTATAGCAATACTATCCGAACATATTGTCACCACCGTTAACTTAATGTTATTATATTAAGCCTAATATTAAGTATATGAAGAAACCATGTTATAATTTCTTGGAAATAAATATATTTGATTTGATTTGTTTGTTTTCTCTACGAAAAGTGTTGTCACAGTAACTCGCAATCTGTACTGTCTCCAATTTCACTTGGCAAGCTTCGGATCCCGTTGCACAGTTTCACAATTACTAAAAGGTTCGTGCCACCCAGCACTTTAACAATGGTACCTCATTAATTACATTTCGTAACTAAAACTAAAGAACTTACAAAGACAAATATTGTGAAATCCATGTAATTTTACAATGTGAATTGAGTTGCGGTGCAATGAATTGCAATTATGTAGTTCGGTGGTCAAGTTTTAAGCGATAAAAAGTTTTTGATGTAAAAGTAATTTAAAATTCCTTAATTGAAATATTATAAGCTTTTGAGAATTAGTTCCTCCAAGCGTGTTAAATGTAGATATTTTAATATAATTTAAGAAATATTTTATCTGTTTATTTTTTCTAGATTTAAAACTAAAAAAATCAGATAACCTATTTCTGAGAGATGAGTTGTGATTTGTGATTTAAGATAGATAGATTTTATGATCTATTTCTTTTGATGCAAACTGTAAACTTGTATCTTTCATCACACTTCAACCCACTCAACTCCGCGTAACGGTTGAACGGTTTTGGATGAAACTTTGAATATACATACATAGCTTGACCTGGAATAACACAGGTTGTGTAATAATTGCATATTACATAGGTACTTATTTGATATTTTTTTATTCGGCAGGAAGTTAATATCGTAGGAAATGGAAATGTAATAATAGTACCTATTTAGTACACACACACATACACACGTACAAACTTTCACATTTATAATATTAGTGTGGAGTGTGATTTTAACTGATTGGAGAATTGGCAATGGATGGTAATGAAGTTGCAAAATTCAACAATCGATTACTTTTATACAACTTCAAATTGGTGTTTTACTCAAGTTTTATGAATACTGATTATTCAGTGGTTAAATTGTTGTTTGCGAGCAATTAAGCCGTTAAACTTTCACCTCGTTACAAAAATTAAATAATCCTTGAAAATATAAAAATTGCATAAGGACATAACGTGTTTGTTTTTGATTGGATTTTATTGATGGTATTACATTATAGCACTAACTTACTAATTCTGAAAAAGAAAGCTAGTTGTTGACCTCTTTGGCGCAGTGGGTGGAAGCCCGCGTGATACGCAGAAAATGGCGGGTTCAATTCCCATATATTTCCGGTCTGGGTGTCTTCTATGTACAATATGTCTATTAAAAAATACCTTTGTAGTATATCAGTTATGTGGTTCCTATTGCCATAATACAAGCTCTACTTAATTTGGGACTATATGATGCGCTGTAATAGTGGCCAACATTATTAATTATGATGTTTGGATTCGTTACGGCTTACAACCGAATACTAAATCCTACTCAACGTTGAGATCGCCGTTAGCGTTAGGACGGGACGGAATGGAACTGATATAATTAAATTCCCTATTTCTCTAGGTAAAGGTACATTTTAGTCTAGAATAGAAGTTAAGATTTTTTTAGCCCGTCTGAAGTTCTGTGAGGATGTTTTAGTTGTTCTGACATTATTTGGTGTTTCTGACTTTAAATCATCATTATCTTTGTTATTTTTTTTTTGTATAAATGTTGACTAACTTGACAAGAATTAAGTCTATTCTTATGTGTATTTATAATTATAAAACCTTTAATTTTCTGTAATTAGTCTAGCACCATTGTAGTTAAAGTAAAATAAATAAATAAATATTGCAGCTTGCGAAAGCCATTAACATAAACCAAGTCGTAGGCACAATGCAAAAAGAGGTTCTTTGCACAGGAAATGTCAAGATTATTTTGCGGTTGAACAGTTTAACTGTTACATAGATGTATAATAATGTACCTAGGTATTTACTACTATACCTACTATACCTTCTATCTATCGATCTATCTATCTATTTATGTAGCCGGTAACAAACACAGCTAAGTAAAGGCCTCTTCTCTATCACGCCACTCCTGGCGATATTATGCCAGCCGAATCCCCTGCTCTCCTTCTGGAGCCTCTTGGGTGTAAGTGAGCTCTAAGATCTTGCCACCCAAGCCAACTTTACCTGCAAGTGGTGCACCCTGCTAAATTATACTTTTTTTATACTACTTGAAGATGGAACAAGCACATGGCCCACCTGATGTTAAGTGGTAACCATTACCTATCACAAAGCATTGCATCGTAGAACGTGCTCTACGATGCAACGCCCTACGTCCATCACCTTGATGCATGAAGATGATAAGCCTCTTGTACCTGTAATTTCACCGGCACCCACACCATTCAAACTGAAACACAGCACAGCTGCTTCACGGCAGAAATAGTTCATGGTGGCAGTACTTCCCCGGACGAGCCCTCCACAAAGAATTCTACTAACTTCTAAACTCCTACTACCTACTAAACACAAAAATATTAAAAACGTGGTCGAATTTAAGATTTGCGAATCCTTATTTTAGCTCATTTTACGTTCAAAACACCTGTGGTTTGCCAATTGACGTCATCGACGAGATCAAACCATGGATCTAGGGTTTTCCTTCACTGTTTTGACATTTTGTTTCCTTTATAAAGAGGAACCCTGCAACCTATCACGTGGAATGCTAACTACTTGCAAAAATTAGGCATGTACCGAATATTTGTAGATTCAATTATACTAATAACGAAGACTTACTAACATGATTACCCCGCACAACATACTCGTAGTTCCGAAGTAAGCCAGAGCTAGTTTAGGTATTAATCAAGCCTTAACCACAAACTAAAATGAGTATACATAAAGCAAAGGTTCATTGAAATACCATTTTTGTTCCATGACATTATTAATAGCGGAGTAATGATAATGACATTGAAATCTGATAATAATGTTACTTTAAAATTCAGTAATAAAGGTCGGTAAAAAGACAATTGTATCTTTGATCTTTGCACTTACTGAAGGCTGAATGAAGCACTTTTAAATAAAATACTTGACATGCACAGTTAACATTCTAAACTAGTCTTTCACTATAAAATAGTGAAAATATCACTATTCGCCTTTGTTTGTATGTGCGTTTTTACTATCCCATAGAGAATATCTTTTGGAAATTTTATAGGTAATGTATGTAATATGTATACTTATCTAAATATATAAAATGGTAAACTGACTGACTGGGTAATATATCAACGCACAGCCCAAACCGCTGGACCTAGAGACTTAAAATGGTGCGCATAGTGTTGGCATCCACTAAGGAAGAAAATTCCACACAGGGGATAAAATAGGGGATGAAAGTTTTTATAAAAATCCGTCAGTTTCGAAGTGAGGATTTTTATTTTAAAAGTATTTAGGCTGACGATTGATAATTAATTAATAGTATGTCCGTTTGTGATTAATTCTTCCCCCCAAGGGGTGAAAAGGGAGATGAATATATTTGGCAAAATAGTCACTGTACACAGCATTCACGTGAAGCCAGTTTTTTTTTAAATTAAAACCGTGTTGTCTAAATAACTTGAATAATTTATCTTTTCTATACCGTCTCAGGCGAAGAATTCTTTTCGGCAGGGGCTGCCATCGTTCTTCTTTATTTTATTAGTATATATCTGTAGGCGAACGAAAAATGTTGACTAATGACAAAGCGTTACCATGATAACAGATTCATGAATCTATACGCTTTTTCACTGACCAAATTTTAGGTCTACGTTACGAACACTTTTTCGCTCTTCTCCATGATCGAACCTCTGTACGTGTAAGTGATCGATTTAAAAAAATATTGATACCAATTTTCCAGTATATATAAAAGTTGTTCCTTTAACTGCATCAAATAAACCCAAGTTTCCTTATAAGTAAGAAGTCGATAAGATTGCATACGCATTGCTTAAAGGATGTTTGCACTGTACCTTCAATATCGATATCGAAGTTGTGTACATAATCGATAAACGAACACACGTGTTTATCTTGTTCTAGAAACTATGTTCGACTCTATAAAAAAGTTCTTTAGAGGTGTTTCGTTAGTTCGTTAGGTTTTAAATGGTCAGATATCTCAGTAAATATCTTTAACCCATTGAGTAAATAGATTATATCACACGTACTAAATACTTACTAATTGATTTATAAATAAATGCTACATCATCATCATCACACAACATCATCTATCTAGCCCAAAACTGAGCAGGAGGGCGTCATACTTATTGATGACTGTTATTTTGACAGATAAAAATATAAGAGATATAAATTTACGTCGGCTAACCAAAGATAGTTAAGACCGCGGATTTTCAGAATAAAGGATCTTTAACATAATTATTTAAATAATAGTAGCTTCTCACAAGGGATATTTTCAAACGATCGAAATATCTCCTAGTCGAATCCAACAGTTACGTTTGTGCCAAAATTACATTATTTTGTCAGGGTATGTTGTATTGTCATGCGCTTTATCGTGTCGTATAGCGTTCTTTTATAATTACCATCAGCATTATTCATGGAAATAGAAATACAATCGAACGAAAATTTACGGATTCGATTCGGAAATTTTTCGAATGTTTTATAATACACTGATGATGTGAACATCTTTGAGCATCGAGATATTGATAAATAAATTCCTTTTTTTATTTCAGACACAGAGTCCATACATTTTTTAACATTACTCAGACACAAAATTAAGCTGAAAAACATAAAGCAGTCATAAATTAACAATAATCAAATGAAAACATAAAATCAAAATTAATAAAAAAAATGAAATAAAATCATCATAATAATGAAATAAATCAAATGTATATTCTAGAGTGGAAAAAACGTGGAATGTCTGTACCAAAACTCTGCGCACGCTATCAATTGCGCGGACTTTGAACACTTTTCAAACTACATTAGGTCAAAATTTGTGCTAATTTGGCATTTTGAAGTTTATTTGTCAAACACGCTTGGACGGTTTTTCTTAAATTTCATTTGAAGACTGTCACTCTATAGTATTCTATATAATTATCTTCTATATGATTATTAGAATTCGATGCCTTTGAGTTATAAAACGCTATTTGCCCTTTTAATAATCATCAGTTGGCGTTTGAAATCCAAAGGATAATTACTGAAAAGGGCGTATAAAGTCCTATTAAAGCTTGAGAAACAGGCCTTACTACAAGCTCTCGATAGAAATCGGCGCTGGAACGCGTTGTTCTCACATTAATTTCTCAAAACAATGGCTATTCTGTTCTCGGTTCTCGACCTTGCAGGTTCGATCACGACTTGCACACCTGCATTCCCTTACTATAAGCATAGAAGAAGCAATAGTGTTGCCACGTCAGACGTCTAATTTCTACCGTTTTAATATTTGGGGTAAAATCGGGGTGTTAATTGACAACTCGACTCTGAAAAATTGAAAGCAGGGATGACCCGATCGTCTTTTCTTTTGTCAATAATGTTGACATTACCCTTACTTCCTTAAATATCATAAATGCGAAAGCGAGTCTGTTTGTTTGTTTGTTCGAGTCTGGTTGTTCGATCAATCATCTTCCAATTTCGCATACACGTTGCCAGGTGTATATAAAAGGAAATAGGGTGCCTTTCATCTAGCAAAATAGAAGGTACTGTTCCCGAGGGATAACAAAAAATAGCTTTTAATGGGAGCGAATTCGCGGGAAACTTAGTCTGATACTATGACAGAATAATCAGTGCTCGATCATTACAGAGTGCCTAAAATACTCGAAGGCTTCCAACTAACCGGCATTCCATATTGTTCCATTTGTTACAAGTAACGGTTATCATTTAACATCCGGTTCCCTATGTGCTAGTTAAATTTTTAGGTATAACAAAAATATATCTACTTATCTTTTGAAATATGCACTTTGCAAAATCTTAACCTAATATAAACGCACAAAATTTAAAAAACCACGCTAGAAGTTCTGCAAACTTCCAGGAGAAATCTACTTCCTAGGATTTCTCCTGGATCGTAGGGATCAATAACCACTTGGTTTTACACCAAAACCAGGAGCTGAACCCATTATTGCATTCATATCTTTATTGCATTACTTACTTATTGCATTCTCTCTAACTTTCGTGAATTATTTATCGACCAGTAACTCACTATCACTAAGGTATTTATATATATGTATATTTATGGGCCGTAGATTAAGTAATTTAAGATCATGTACTTTTTCTTTTTTGTTGCCTGAAATAAAATGTATGTCTTTTAATTTAATCAATATAGTCTTAACACATTGTAATTTGGAGTGACACAGCCAATACTATGAGTTCTAAATGTGTCATGTAATATCTAAGTTGAGCTGGTTGAGCTAAAATTTGAATAATTGAAAAGGCACGATTGTTATAAAAGGCCACTTGCTAAGACCGTAAAGAGATCTCACTAAGTACCTACTTCTGGAATTGAAAGGTAAACAAATAAACAATGCTGTCAGAGTCATATTCTAAATACACATTTTGAGCGCGTTCAATACATATAAGGACTGCATTTACGAGTATTTCTGAAAATATAAAGCTGTTATACCAGATAAAAATCACGGAAATTTGTAATACTTATATTGTGTCCGATTTAGGAGGTACCAACAAAACTTGGAAGCGTTTTATTAGTAAGTGGAAATTGACACACCGAAACTTACATCTTAAAACAATTTAACAATTTAAAGTATTATGATTATGACTTAAACATGAACATGAACTCAGTGCTTCTATAATTAAAAATGATAACTTTACCAACATGCATATAAAACTGATAATTGGAAAGAACGAGTAAAAATTAATAATGGGAGACCTACAAAAGAAATAAGAGATAAGCAGCATGCACTTATTTAAAAACAAATAAAAATACTGAACGGATTTGGATGAAACTTGGAATGTACATAGTTTGTGACATGGATTAACTTAAGGCTACCGCGGGCGGAGCTAGTATAAGTTTGAAAAATTAATCATTTTTAAGATACAAAATTATTTTAAAATGTATTATTAGACCATGTGAATATGTCCACTCCTTTGTTTTTAGCTGCAATATTTTATTGGCGAAAAAACTTATTCAGCGGCGCATTATGGCCGATATTTGTTTTGGAAGAAGTAAGTAGTATGAAAAACATTGAACCTCGAGGCCCGAGAAAGCCTTAAACGTTCACAAAAATTAAGAACAGCTAGTAACTTCGAAGTGTCCAAGATGCCATTCCCAAGCTTATACAGAAACAAGTTATCTAGCAATGGTCTTCGATCTTTTAAACTGGTCATTTTAAAATATTTTAAGCGATCCTCATAACTGAGCAAAATTTTACCTAGATTGGGAGTATGTAGAAGTTGTTGAAGATATAAACAATCACCTTCTTCCTTCATCCTATGAGCTAGTTAGTGCCCAACCTTAGTGCCAAAGTTGTTAGGCCGCCCCAGGGCTTCCAACATGGCTTGACGATTGAAAAATTATCGCCAACATATTAACATGCCTTCCGAAGCACGTAAGCGCTCAGATCTAAATGGCACTGAAAGGTCATCCATCCAAAGAATCATCAAAGATAATCTGCAAAAAACACCGAATTAAACCAAGCCACGAGCGCTTTAAAAATAATGTGAAAGCATTCAACTATCCACGCTTCAATAATTTGTATGTTCCCAAAACAAATAGATAACAAACAGACATTTGAAAAAATATAAGAGTTCATCGAGATAGATTTATCGAAATTTGTTTTCGAAAAAAGGATTATACCATTATCAAAAATGAATGGTCCGTAACCAATATGCGATAAAAGAAGGTTGTGGGATGAATTCTAAAGACAAAACCGCCTACTTATTGTGAATTTTGTACACGTACGAGAACTGAAGTAATATCCACATTACGAGTAAATGTATTGTGGAACTGGAACTATTGATTTTTATATTGAAATTGCTATTTCAAAGATTTATTTTTTTGCGAAAAAGTTTGCAAGTTTGGAATAGATCAGCTTGACGTAGCTGATGATAAAGCATACCAGTACTTTGAATATAGGTATGTGAAAATAGCTTCCGCCTGCGGCTTCGCTCGCGTGGTACCGGGATAAAAAGTAGCCTATATGTTAATCCAGGTCACAATCTATGTATATTCCAAGTTTCAGCCAAATCTGTTCAATCGTTTTTGCGTGAAAGAGTAACAAACATTAACCCATTAATCCGTTCATCCATACATCCATACTCACAAATTTTCGCATTTATAATATTAGTAGGATAGGAAGTAGGAAAAAGGAAGAATAAGGAAATGTTTATTTGCACACAATATAAATAAATGAATAAATAAAATGGTAAATGATAAAATAATAAGATGACACAAACAAAATACTGTGGCTGCAAAATGGACCTCAACTCAGCATGGAGCGGGTTTTAAGAACTATCTACAACCCACGCTGGTCTTCCGTAAGGACCATAATTAGCGGAATGAACACATAACATGCAAATTTCCAAAACAAAGATAGAGAAACATGCTAAAAGTAAAAGATACACATAGAAATATAGAAAAACTTGGCTGGCATAAAGCCTGACTAAACCATTGAACTAATTGCCCACTCAACTCAAGGGGCATTACAATATGCATTTGGTGTAATGTTTTCATAGTCATAGACTTTCCTGCAAACCAAACCTGATCTACCACACCAGCACCGACCTACAAACATAATGAGACAAAGACAAACGAAGCTCATTGAACGTCTTTAATAATGTTTATCTGTGTAATCCGTGAGGAACTTGACATTGACACTGGGGGTCACGCAAAACGTTAAACATGCATGGCGTTGGGTAACGGCGAGATAATACGATAAAAATCAAGAAATAGTAAAATAATTATCATCAACATAAATTATTTAGCGAACAAATACTCCTTGGATATCTTGTGATATTCAGTGCGAGAATATAATTTTAGGATGCCCTACCGGAGTAGTCGGAAGCAAGGCATTGGGTATATGATTTTTAAATTGCAGTCAGTATTCCATGTGACAGATGCCCAATTTATGCCTGTGATGATACGCCTTCGAATTGATAGTTCTGGTTATGCACTTCTTATTTTAGTTATTTAGGTCAGTTAGTCCTACTACATATATCTGTTAGTTATTAACGAGATAGGACTATAAATAGTCTCCAAAACAAACATAATGAGACAAAGACAAACGAAGCTCATTGAACGTCTTTAATAATGTTTATCTGTGTAATCCGTGAGGAACTTGACATTGACACTGGGGGTCACGCAAAACGTTAAACATGCATGGCGTTGGGTAACGGCGAGATAATACGATAAAAATCAAGAAATAGTAAAATAATTATCATCAACATAAATTATTTAGCGAACAAATACTCCTTGGATATCTTGTGATATTCAGTGCGAGAATATAATTTTAGGATGCCCTACAGGAGTAGTCGGAAGCAAGGCATTGGGTATATGATTTTTAAATTGCAGTCAGTATTCCATGTGACAGATGCCAAATTTATGCCTGTGATGATACGCCTTCGAATTGATAGTTCTGGTTAGGCACTTCTTATTTTAGTTATTTAGGTCAGTTAGTCCTACTACATATATCTGTTAGTTATTAACGAGATAGGACTATAAATAGTCTCCAAATCAAACCTGTCAAAAATGGTCGTTGACATCTTTCATAATATTTTGAACTTTCTTGTGTTTTTAGAATACCTATAAACAATGTTATAAATAATTAAATAAAATAAAGTATATTACACATAATAAGATTTAATTATGTATATACACATTTGCACTCATTTAGACCTTAAGTAGACCGTTGGTAGTTTTCCACGTTTTGTGTTTGTATATACTCTTTATCGAGAGAGAATAAACTATTATATTCTTACCATCTCGGGTTACAATATAATAGTTTGGAAATCTAACGCAAATTTACATTTTTCAGTTATTTAACGGTTATGCGCTGTTAACTGGATAATCAACAATTTAAAATTTCGTATGCAGAAGTTTACAAAGTACCTATCCGTTGCGACAACAGACAAATTGAAAAAACACATAATTTATCTATACAAGCAACATGCACACTGCACAGCATACTGCAATGTGCTAATTTTACGACTGAGCATCAATAATGCTGAGCTTTATAAATTACTATATAACGGTTTTTGTATGTTGGACATGAAGTTTATAATCAAATTTGAATAAACTTTTTGTGTACAAATTACAATCATTTGACAAAATAGCGGCATATGATATAGCGTGCCGTCTCTAACTGAATACTAAAATGTTTCGATATTTTTGAATTCTCAATCACAAAAAGTCAATGATTTTCAATTGAACCGGTGCTTTATGTACCTAATATAACTTTTAAACAATCATGGTTAACGGGAATAAATAAAACATACCTACAAATTAAGAAAAAGCATATTCGTCGAAACTGGATAAGACGAGCTTTGAATCGTGGAGATTGGCACACACAAAGGCAGGACAAGAGATGATATTCGCCTCGCGAATAAGATCGAATACATATATAAGATAAAAATAAATATGTAAAGTTCTCATATTAAATAAATTTGTAATTTTTCTGAATAAAGTTTCTTTAAACCTAAACAATTAGTACCTACCTAAGGTTTAAAAGCAGTTCAATATTTTACATCTCTCATATTCGGTAAGTAGGTTCTTATTACCTCCAAATGGGGCTTGTAGGTGACTAATTAGCGCTCTAGGGTAATAATGTAGCTAGAAAAGCCCTAGGGCGGTAAGTAATAAAAAAAAACACTTCTTTCTTTCAAAAAGTTCGCATACATCTAACCATCATACTGGCATTAGACATCATGCATTCAGCCCAATGACCAAAGAGGTCGCTTTGCTATTTAGCCTTGTCTTCGTGTGAGTATAATAGTCATCAATTTTAAATATCGAACGGCGAAGCTCAAATTCGTTCTTGAAAAAAAAATGTTTTATTCTTGTAATGCCAGTTTTTTTCTACTTACCTCACAATCGAGATGTAAAGCAAAATAGTTAACTCGGGTGTAAGCACAAATTGGACCCTCGAACTATATCTCGGGCTGCAATAATATATAAATATTTCGGGCTGCAATTGATGCCTTACAGCCCTTGGCTACTAATCTACTATTAAAATGCTGTAGGTATATGTGCCAAAAGTTAATTAGCTTGCACTGATGCACAAAATCTATTCCAAGAAACGAAAATTTCCTTACTCTCATCGAGGTCGATATCCCCATTACAAAAGATTAGCTTGTAGCAAAAATATGGCAAATTACTCACTAAACATTAATTCATTGCGGGCACGCCCTGACGAATCCCGGTCGTGACCGAGACCAGCAGTTAATTAAACCTGTAGTTTAAAGAGTGGTGGTGCACTGAACTTTGCTTTTGGGTGATAAAATGTCTCAAATAATGTTTTGATACAACTTTAACTAAAGAATGCTAACATGTAAAAAAATTATAATCTAAGATTTAACATAAATAAACTGATCTAGACTAATCTATCAAAATCAAAGAAACAGATCAATGGTTAATGGATCCACTGTAACCAAAGAAAGATTTAAAACACATTCAAAACTCATGACACACAAATCTTACCTGAGTAGATTTTATACAGCGAATCAAGTAATCCTTGCATCATCTTGATGTTTTTTATCCCACTTCACAAAAACAGAACATCACTTCATTGTCCGTGACAATAAGACATGTTCATTTTAAATTGACACATCATTTTCAAGCAACGACCAGTCATCTTATTAGTTCCACACATCGAACAAAGAGATGGTTTATTGGCTGATAAAAAAGCTATTTAAGGTCATCGTCCAAAAGACAGTACAGTGGCTAAATTGAAGTAACGGTAGATAGATGGTTATCATCAATCAGATTTGCGTAACTATCTGTTAGCAATTACATCGTACACGAGTAGACCAAATGACTGACCACGAGGAATGCAGTGCAACTGTACAGTTACAAACAATATGAATAAAAAGTAACACGATATATTGAGGACGAATACCAAAGGGTTACTATTACGACACGATCAATGAACCAAGTTTCAGATATTATTGGAGTACAAGATTTTAAAGTAGATAAGACAGGTATTATAGAAAACAATGAGCATAATGTATAAGTAAATGTAAATGGTAATGCTCAAGGTCTTTTATGTTGATGTAATGCCCTACGAACGCCTACGACATAATGGATTTAGGACTGACCGAAACAACGTGTTTTACATGACATGCTCAGTGCTCACGTCATGGGCATAGTTATGTCGAAACAGAAATGTGGGCGTAAAAATATAAAATATTTTTTAATATCTCAGTGATATTGTATGAACCTATGGAATACCACCTTTTTTAAAGGTCAATATTTTTTATATTAAATATTTTGTTAATGATGTTATTTTATTTACTGCTGGTTTCTAAAATATGAATTCATAGAGCTGCAAAACAGCCATTTTGCTATAAATATTGTTATATTATTTTGATCTCGTCAGCGCAGGTAATTTACATGATTTTAAATTTGTCTTTCCCACAATAATGGAAAACAAAAACTCATATTTTTTTTACAAATCTTGGCACGGATATCACATATTTAACGGAATTAATAAGCGTAAAATAAAACAATTTATCATGTGCCATAAGGAAAATGAATAGTAACTGCAGACAATTTTTCAAATATCATGCTGGTTCTATATCAAGCTAAGACAGAGTTACAGTTAAGTATTTGGAATTTAAATGTATCATGCAATTTAGGATTCAGCGGATTATCTTGATATATAATCTTTTGAAATAAATAATTCTATTGTCAAAACAATTCATCATGAACCCAAGATACCAACATAATGAGGATCCAGCAAATCTATTCATATGACAGGTGAAAAAAATAATTATTTTATAAGTATGTATACCTTACATAAGGTTGACAGTGAGGAAAATAATTGCGATTCGGAAAGCAAATAAAAATATGTCACAGAGAATTCTTAAAAAATATACGCGAAAAGCTAAAAAGAGCCAGTTTAAAGGCGATACGACGAAATCTATCATCCATCAGAGAATACGCAATTAAAACCATCGTATGGACGCTGAACTTGTGCCGGCGCGCATGATTGTAAAAATAGACATGCCAATAACAATGTTTAGGTACACAAATGAAGACACTAATGAGACGTCAGAATTATACAGAATCAGCTATGCGCGAGAAAGAAAGATTCCATGGAATCTCTTTACGAAAGCGGCACTATTGAAGCGTGTTATCTTAATGTTTTTGCATAGCGTGTCCCTTGTATAAATTTCTAATAATATATTAAAATCGTGAGGTTTTGTAGTGTCAGGTGTCATATCTTCTGACTCAAGTTCAGGATGCATTTACAGGTTCGTTTTTTTATTTTTGTTAGACTATTTGCGGACTTCAAATATGCATCGGTGGGTTTACACGTGATTTACATTCAACTACAACTACAAGAAATATAATGAAATTGATTAGGTACATAACAATTTAAGCGAGACATAAATATTCGCGAGCAAGGTGAAATTTTTAAGTGCTGCGACTCACGGCGTTCAACAAATTATCTTTGTAAATTAGATGTGATAAGTATGCTCTCAATCGGCCTGTGAAAAAAATTGGATGACTGGTCCAAAACATTTTCAACTTTTAAAAATTTAAACGTAAATAATCCTGTATATATCAAAACTTTAACATTCAAAACTTTCACTTTTTAAATCAATATACACATGGTCACAATCACAAACTGAATTTGATATAATATCTTCTCAGTTGCACTAGTTTGCTGACACTTGGCGAATTGGGCATGATCGCCCGGTAGCGTGACTTTGAACCTTTATTGATACTGAATGGGTTGTTTGATCGAGTGATGCAGGGCGGCGCATAAGTCGCGCGCCCGCGCCGTCCGCGGTCTACCGCTCCGCCGCCGCCACTGGCGCAGCGGGATTATTTATAAATTTACAGACAAGGGGTCGTAGAATTTGCACAATGGTATGTGATCAAGTCGCACCGGAAACTAAAAAGCCAGAACGTTTTAGCTCACCGATGAAGATCCTGCATAATCAGGTTACTGACTGACCACTGATTAGTCACGACAAATAAATTCATAAAATGTATTCAAACCCTGTTTTAAACATCTCTAAACACAAAATACTTTCCAAGAATATATTTTTTGCAGTAATTTTTATTTTTTGCAAGATTGAATTGTTAGAATTTTCCACCGACCCTGACCGCCCACTGAACAGGTGGTTTAGGTATTCGACAATCACACCAGCTCGTGTTATGACATCAAGTTCGACACGTGGGCGATGTTTATTTAAAATCAAATTCTCAATTAGGCACAGATTCTCTTTAATCTTGATTTATTACCATTGCCTAATTGGTTGTTTATTATACCACAAAAATCAAAACGTTTTGGCAATAACCTTTTATCAAGCTGTGTAGAAACTAACAAACTGCAACTAATAATATGAGATCACATTTCAACAGACATACTTACTAAATTTTCTCGAACAAAAATGAAGATTCATAATGAATCACTTACCGGCGGAGTACAAAAGACGGCGTTTGGCACCGTCTGAAACTCATTCCTGGTTTCTTGACAAATGATAGCTAAAATTAAAGCAATGAGTAGGAATTACAAGTACTTTAACATTTACCTCTGAAATGCAGCCAATGCGACAGTAAAGAACGTATATTAAAATTGTCAAACGGTTTTATAGACCTGAGATCTATCTCGAGACATCGTTAACGCGTTATTCTAGAGTTTCACTGGTAGATTTATTTGTTGCTAGTTATTTGTTGACGTAGGGTGAATCGAATACTGATGGATGGGCTAAACAAAGATCGCTGAGTATTTGACAAGTCATCATACCAAGCATACGCACGTCTTCTCCAATTGGCGATGGATGACGGACAGTGTCTCTCTTCAGTTACGATGCTTATGCCCTTGTCTATTTCTAGCCCTTGTATGTTGTTCATTGCTTCTTTTACATCAGTATTTACATTTTCAGTCAGTATTCTGCCCACACCACTCTGTTGGGCGATGTAATGATCATTTAAAATTTCTTTCGAAATTTGTAGCGCTACAATTTTCAGGATCACGCAAGAATTTATAAACATCAAAGAAACCAATTAATTGTATTTAGAACAATAGCTTTCATGAGATAATATACCTACACACCGCCTCAGTGTTTATAATTAACATTATTTTTTATTAACTTGGGGTTATTATCGAACATTTACTTCAATTAATTATACTTAATAAGGTACAATGATGAGTCAATGGTAACATAATGCTCATGTAGAATAACACGTGTCTAAGATTTAACTACATAAACAATTATGACATCTCTATGAAATATTTTAAATAATTTTCGAAAAAAATAAATTTTTTCTTACATTATTTTTTATACATTTATTATATTTACAGCTAATAATAGTAGTTAAAATAAAAAGTAAAGACCAACTAGCCCTGAGAATATAAAAACCAAAAATAAAATGCCCACCTGAATGATAGGTTGTTTAATGTTTACACAAGGGTATATTTGTAAAAGTAATGTAAACAAATAACCCACCAATGTTATTCAGTAAGCCAACGCCGATGTTATTCAATATAACACGCCCGAGCTTTACATTTTAACGGACACCTATTTTGATCGTCATCTTCAGGCTATTGTCTACTATCATTAACTAGATCTTTATTTGGTTTGCCTATCAATAAAATTTTAATCATTCTTTAAATACATAATTATACTTAAACATATTATATTAAAACATACGTTTAAAGGAAAATGTTTTCTGACGATGGACATGTGATTTATCAGATGAATCTAAAGGAAGAAATGCAAATCCAACACAATTTAGGTATAAATTCCAAAATATATCACTTTACAAGTTGCAACCCAATTATCTGATCCTACTTGACATAGAAAGATACAGAACGAGATAAATCTTACGAAACTAACGTGAACTAGTGTATAACGCTTTGAATGCTTTTGAATGAAAATTCCCGTTTTTCAATATGAATGTTAAAAACTTGTGTACTTGCCAGATTAGCAAAGTTTCTTGCCAATTCTTCTCAGTTTGGTCGCGTTACGAATTAGTGTACTGTAAATAAATAAATAAATAACGACTATTCAAAGTGTACATACTTTAAGTTCCTACTAAATAAATTAATTTTGACTTGGACTTTTAAATAGAACTAGCCCAATTATTCCAACTTACTATACTAGAAATGCTACTAGGTTACAACAAAACTATCCAACCCTTACCAACCATCGTAACATTATGTTATGAACATTACATAAACACGACGAAATCCTAATAAACGCATCCTCATCAACCGTACAATTGGCGTGACCCACATGAGCGCCAAATGGCTGGAATGTATAAAATGACTTACATGAGATCATGGTGGAAACACTGCTCCTGCCCTAAATGCAAACAACCTACGTCAAACCTCTTCATTTACCCTAGTGTTATATGAAAGAAAAGAAAGAGGTACACTTCTTTTATAAATCCACCTGTGACCGCCACTCAAAAAAAATATAAGTAGATCACAATCTACGAGTATAACCAAATCTTCATGAATTATATTGTCTTCCGTTTGCCTAAAGGACGCATATAGCACAAAGCACAACCACCGAGAGCAATGTTCTCATCATATTTAGAACTATCAATTTGCAGACTTCTTCATCATCCGATATGGTCTAGTGGCTAGGATACCTGGCTCTCACCCAGGAGGCTCGGGTTCGATTCCCGGTATCGGAATACTTTTGCATCTGTTTGATGGAGTGGTGGTAGGTACCTTTTTTTGTGGAATTATTTTATTTGTATGCAAATATTTGTGTACATCATCGTCATCATCATCACTAAAAGCCGTTTCTGATACAAAGCTGGGCATAGGCCTTCTTTTGAATTATGCTACTCGCCTCGATCCGGCGCTAGTCTGACTCAGGTCGACCACGGACTTTCTTATATCGTCCTTCAGCGAGATGGGTGTACATAAGTAAAACTTAAAGAAGTAAGAAGCCCATCGAGATATTATATACATGTAAAAGCCCTTATACGAAAGGAAGCAGACCACAAAAACCCACATAAATTTTCCCGTTTAGAAGTTTTAAGTTACCGGCGTCCGAGAATATTTCAATTATGTAGGTACCTTGCCGACCTGTGGCTCTGTTGGTAGCACCAACAATACTTGAGATATTTCAGAACGATTTACTCCGCATTCCCAACAATCCGTTGCGTTCAAAAATTCGCCTCGCGGGCCACTTTCGCCATGAATGGACGGCAGTAAACCATTGAAATAGACGCATTTCCTTGCACGCTCGAATGCACGGACAAAGGTTCTTGATCTGTGCTTGCTGAATCCTTTCTACGAATAGTGTGTAGTGGAGCGTTCTAGGTCATAGACCTGACTAATCTGGAGTACTTGGATTGGTGCAATAGTACTATATTTAAATATGAATTTAAATATGAATGTAGTTTTGGTTCCGAAGACAGCTTAGGCACAATAGGTGAGATCATTAATTTAACTGACCCAGATGATGAACTTGATTTTTATGGTTAGTAGGTTTTTTTATGATACTGAAGTTTTTTATGAACTAGCATATGACCCACCAAATTGATGTTCAGGGAACGTGCCCTACCATCGTAGGTCACGACTCACGAGTGTAGAGGACGTGTAACGCTCTGCGTAATCGAAACATAGCAATGTTCAAATTCATATTTTTATTAATTTATTTAAATAACTTATATTTTAGAGCTATCATTTAATTATTATTTTGTTTGCTATGTTTTGTATTTAGGTATTGTAAGCAGTTCATATGTTTTTTTTTTTGTTTTTTTTTTATTTTTATATTATTCAATTCGTTATGTATGATTTAATTTACCTTTATTGTTTTAAAAATTTATTGTTTGTTAGTTTTTCTTTTGGATAAGTTTTATTATCATTGTTGTTTGTAGTTAGTAGTTTAAAAATGTTGTTGCATTATAAGAGCAACAGTAGAATAAGTTGTCCTATAAAAAAAACATAGCCATGTTGCTTTACTGCAGAAATAGGTATGGTATGTGTAGTGTGTACCTACTTACCCATAGCTTACCTACTTACATAAGGTTGATACTTTTGTAGCCCTAGAGAGGCCATCTATACAAAACGAATCACATGAAATTCTGATTAGGTATACTCCTGAATTACCAGTTTATAACATCACAATTATCATCATCATTATTATAATTATTATCAACATCATCATTAGCCTATAGTAGTGCACTGTTCGAAATAGGCTAGCCTTGCTGTACGAAATTGTATACATGTTAAAGTTAATACCCACATGTTGTGAGTGAGTACTAAAAAACACTACAGAAACCTGTCAAATAAGCAGTCAAATGATTGCGCAGAACCTTATAGACCTTATAGACCCCCTGGGCTACGCATGCTCCATTAAATACTGCACAATCTATAGCTTGTATCGTTACAGAGATTTGAATAGATAAACTGGAAACTGTCACCGGAGTTATCTGACTAGGTCACAGCGGTACCAACTTTATAGCGGTTATAAAGATTACTGATATTGAGTAACAGACAGCCGTGTTAAATGCAATGCACTCAACAACCCACTGTGTATCATAAAACTAAATATAATCACTATTACTATAATTTTTTCGCATATAGTATGGCATGACAATTACTTTACATCACTAATCAGTATAATTACTTTAATTTACAAATGGAATCATTTATAAAATAGAAGATTAAAAAGTACCAACAAACGCGAAAACGTAATACAGTAATAAAAGACGGGCGGAAGCTACGCCCGCGGCTTTACTCGCGAGGTACCCGGATAAAAAGTCTATTTCATTTTTGGTCTAGAACTTCATTTAATTTTAGCTCAATTCGTGCAGTAGATTAGGCGTGGAGGAAAAACAAACAATCACATTTCAAAATTTTTCGCCCTTCTATTATTAGTAAAAAGTAGGTAAGTGGGATTCGTAACTGAGAACCTCCTCCTTTTGAAGTCTCAACAATAATTTCCAGTGCTAACAGAGCTGTCTGTTAAATTCAAAATATATTGGAGTATCCGATATGGTCTAGTGGCTAGGATACCTGGCTCTCACCCAGGAGGCTCGGGTTCGATTCCCGGTATCGGAATTAGCTTTTTGGTGTCACCCTATATTTTTGTAAAACTATATTGCGTACTGAATTTGCAAGAAAATTTAACCCCGGAGATTGTACAATACCATTATTTGTAAAGAACATTAATTAACATTTTTATATTAATTTTATGTAATTGTCACTGCAATAAAAACAATTTTATATTTATAAGCAATGAATTACCCTACAATTTCACCTTCACGGCTCACAGTGCACTTTAAAATCTTTAATTGCTTACAATTAATTTGCTTGACAAATAAAAATATAATTACAATGCTATATTGAATATTGAAAACCTTGACCGAGTAAAAAAATATAATTATACAAGCAGCTTCTTTATCAACATTTTGTTGAAATTTTCAAAAACTTATTGTTGTGGATTTTTTTTTGTTAAAATAATAAGTTTAATCAATAAAAGCGCTAGTGGCGTGGCTCACTTCATTGTCTTGGTCATCGATATCTGTTACTAGTCATAATAATTCATCTAGATGAGCTTGGTTAATAAGCAACATCCGTCCGGTCACTACTTGGATGGGAATATATTGTAACATATTAAGTATATTTGAGTGCTTCGGGAGGCACGCTATGATGTTGGTCCCAGCTTTTTCAGTCATTGGGCCATGTCGAAGTTCTACACTGTCGACGATCAATTTTCTTCATCAGAGAATTCTAGTCCAAATTCATGTTTATTCCAATTCACTACATTTGTGTCTGATTACTAACATGGATTGGTTAAGTTGCCCTAAATATACTGAACGATAAAGATCAGAAAAAAATCGTGGCGTAGTTTCTTTCGGTGTTCTTAGCAAATCAACTTGGTTAAGCAACACTCCACCCGGTCATTACTTGGATTGGTGACCGTTTAGTGACATTTCTATTTTGAGCGCTTCCGTCCTTCGGTTGGCACGTTAACATGTTGGTTCCGGCTTTTCACTCGTCAAGCCACGTCAGAGGCTTTGAACGGCCTAAAAACTCCGACACTAGAGTTGGTCGCTAGCTTATACGAAGAAGAAGAAGAACAAAGAAATAATATAAAACATAAATGACACAACGTTCAAGATAAAAAAAAACCCTGTTCTTACTTTGTATGAAGCAGTGAGAGAAGATACCTGGTATCTTCTGTGAGAGAAGATACCTGGTATCTTCTGTCACTGGTATGAAGTAAGTAAATAGATATGACAGCTGTGCAGCGGCTCGATTGACTAGTTTGACTAGACTCAGGTATTCAGGCTTCTTTCACCATCAACAATAACGTCAATCAAAGTAAGATAATTGCCGGTTAAAGTGACAAGTTCGCTCAGAATGTGTCACTTTAACCAGCAAATAGTTTACTTTGATGTTACTTAAAGATGGTGAAATAGTCACTCAATTGAATAATAAACATAGTTTATTGACTACTGGAAACGCATGGTAAGGATGACTATGACGAGCCCCAGTTAATTCTGCAAGTAAGAAAGAACAACCAGTTCAACAAGTTGCTGATGAATGACTTTTAAATGTTACCAAATATATTCGTCGAAATATTTCACTCGGTATTTACGAAAGAAAAGCAACATACGTGTCGAAGATATTAACAATGTGCATATAATGTAGAAATGCAAAATTAAATTCGCGAAGTGTTTACGAAATCAACAAGGAGCGCAACCTTTTCTGTGTATCCACAGCCATTGTTCTTGTTGGAAAACGACGTTGCGAAAAAGGCTTTATATAAAGTCATGATTGTGTTTCGGAAGGGTAGGCAAAGACAACAGATAAAATTTATATAGGTAAATAAATAATGCTGAACATTAACACACAACTAACCTCAAACTAAGCAGAGCATGTGTGAATCACCTCATCACCTCATCACATCAGTGTGGGATTCACCTCATGAATTGATTGAAGAAAGACCACCGACAATCAAGCATGAAAGACGGCTTAAGAGTCAAATCAACAGCCTTAACATAACATCCGAAATATCTCGGGGACCTATTAATAAACAATATACTCAGCTTACATTGAAAATGTTGTAATAAGCCTAAATCAATTCAATAGTTACAGATATTGGGCTCGGCTTATTCAGTTGTCAAGCCACAATGGAAGCACGAATGTTATATTACATGAAGTAAGCTTCATATTTACTTTATTTCTTATTTTTTACAAGAAGGTTTTTTTATTTCTTCAGTGCGGCCCTAACATTGATTACCCAACCTGTCTTGATTCCAGCACAAAACGATTCAACCGTGAATCGATTTTGATATGATAAAACAACTGAATTGTAGCGCCTTTGAACATAGATTTAATCGAATCGACATACCAAAACATACTTGTATCTCGATTATGCAACTTGCTGTTAATTATGAATGTTATAATAAGTATGTTGAAAAAACACATGTGATTGTATGGCATGTTTTATTTTACATAGTGTTTATAATTCCCCAAATAATATTTAAATAAAATTTTACCAACGATTAAGTAACGACTATTGAATTGGCCTGAATATGAAATAGACAGTTCAGTTATTTCCTTTTCCAAAAAATTTAATTAAAAAGTTTTTAGGTAGCACTGTGGGAAACAACCGTGTTAAAATCTGGAAAACATGTCAATAAATTTAATTCTTTACAAGACGTTTATATTTAAAACGACCAGACACGAAATTATATTAATTGAATGTTTCCTGATATTGATGATATTTTAGAAAATTTTATTCGACCCTTTGATGTTGCTTTAGAATAAATAATCATTACGATGTCACTAAACAGTGTGAACTAGCAACACTTTCTGGAAATATAAGGGGCAATATCGATCATAGCCACAACTACCCTCGAGAGCAATGAATCCGGGTCACTCAAAGAATCCAAAAAATCTCGGAAAGTAAGAATGCTAGGTTAATGCAATAAATTGTATTTAATAGACAATTTAATACTCCTTAAATGAAAGTTAAAAAAATATGAGTCACCATACATTTTATTTACACAAAATTACATAAAGAAAAAAAACTGCTGATCTCTCCTTAAAACAAAAATAGGAAACATGAAATTTTTGAACTTTATGACGATTTTCTTGAATTTCAATACTTCGTATTACCTCCTCGTGCTTCCATTACTGCGTTTACGCGGTTTGGCATGCTGTACACCAAGTTCCTTATACGATTTTGGGGAATATTCTCCCATTCCTCTGTGAGAGCAATTTTGAGCTCAGGAAGCGTGATTGGGGGAGGGTTTCGTTGTTTTACGCATCTCCCTAGCTCGTCCCAAGCATGCTCGATCGGGTTGATATCCGGGCTGCGCGCTGGCCACTCCATACAAGTAATGTTCATCTCTTGAAGGTAGTCATTCACAATCCTACCTGTATGAGGTCGGGCATTGTCATGCATAAATATAGCATCCTCACCCAAATTAACCATAAATGGACCAACGTGTTCGTTGAGGATTTCTTCCACATATCTTACGCTAGTTAAAGAGCCGTTTTCTATGATCACCAGCTCTGTGCGACTTTCAGAGGAAATTCCGGCCCACACAAGTACAGACCCACCACCGTAGGCTACTTTTTCTTCGATGCATGCTTGCTTGAATCTTTCCCCTGGTCTTCTATACACTCTGTGTCTTCCATCGTGCTTGTAGAGCATAAATTTTGATTCGTCGGAGAACATAACTTTCGACCAATCTTCAATACTCCAATTTACGTGGTTCTGGGCATATCTTAGTCTTGAAATACGATGGCCACGCTCCAGTTTAGGGCCGTTTGCAGGTCTAAGGGGTTTTAAGTTAGATTCAGCAAGCCGACGTCTTACTGTCCATGCACTTGGGTTACTTCCTCCGAGGCGTCGAAACTGATTTGTGAGTTCAGTTCCTGTGAGAAAGCGATTTCGAAGCATGGTGTTCACCAAGTATCGGTCTTCTCGTGCTGTGGTACACCTAGTTCTGCCCGTTCCTGGTCTGCGTAGGTTAGAACCAGTTTCTTCGTAACGTCGGAGAACTCTTTGTACTGTTGACAGCGACACACCGACAGTCCTGGCTGTATCGCGCTGACTCCGGCCGGTTTCCACCAATGTAAGTATTCTGGTGCATTCTTCAAGTGTAAGCGACATGATTTCAGCTTGAATAATGAATATTGAGCACTATCAACCTGGTTTATGTACCAACATAAATGACAGATTACAAACAAAAGCAAAAACAAATCCTGTAATTTCGTAGTTCCATCTTCGACAGTGTTCCCTTTTCAAATTTGATTTTTTTATGATATAACTTTACAATAACTAAGAAGTTTTAATACTTTCATTTAAGGAGTATTAAATTGTCTATTAAATACAATTTATTGCATTAACCTAGCATTCTTACTTTCCGAGATTTTTTGGATTCTTTGAGTGACCCGGATTCATTGCTCTCGAGTGTAGTAAGTAGTTTATGGCCTGATTATCAAGATACAACTGTTATTCATTGTACATCCTCAAGAGTGATTGCAGGAAGTATTCAGTGCTATAATATTTTAAATGGAGTAGGTTTATCCAGAAGGTAGTCCTATAGTATCCTCTTATGCCCGGTTCCTATATTATACCGTTACCGATTACGCCTCGTTTTCCCCTGAAAAACTGTTGAATTTTCGATGCCTCGTTGTTACTTTTTGACTGTTTTTCAAGGGATCACGAGGCGTAATCGGTAACGGTATAATATAGAAACCGGCCGTTAGCTGTGTCGTCCTTATCCAGAGGAAACACTTTGTCATAACTTAGTACCTACTTATTCAGTAATTTAGGTACTTTAAAACTTCAAAATAAACGTTTCCAATAGACCGACAATTCTATCGTATTACCGTGGTTTTACAAAAATCTCACTGGCTTGAGTGCGAAGAAAATACCTAACGTCAAAGTTTGCGTTATGTCAGTTAGTTTGCGGGAAGTTTGTAAAACCTTGATATCCATATAAAAATATAGTTAACGTAAACATTGACGTTAGGTATTTTCTTCTCACTCAGGCGACATACTTTGCTTTGACATGCCCGCTTCAGTAGACAGCGTTAGTATTTCCCGATAATCTCGATTTATGTTTCCAAAATTAACAGGTTATTTTCTTAGTCGTAAAATTATATTCTGGGGGCGTTTAAGACTCACGAATACGCCATTTACACGTCGATAACATGTTTTATTATTTGATCACTGACGGCGATTGTCGGCAAGGTTATTGCAGTCAGCTGACTGGCCCATTCTACAGAATATTTTATAGTTAACTGTACCTATACTAACTTAAAACGGAAACCGGCTACGCTTTTTCCTATTTTTGCACAATTTACCCATATTATAGAAGAAGCACTTTCCATTTCGAAATGAATTTTAAAATCCTTTTGAGATACAAAACAGTGGCCCAGTCCAGGGTGGATATTTTAATATTTACGCAAATGCCGTTTGGAGGTTTCAAGGCCTTTTCATGCTAGAAAAACAGATATCGGTGTGTCAGCAGTGCAACCTAGCTAAAGAAAACCCTACATTTTTTTATAGTCAGTTGTAAATAAAGCAAATTCTAAACAGCATCTAACATAAATTTAAAGCAAAGAGATCAAACTCATAGAAACTACTATAAACTACTCCAACTTCCCAGAAGTCCTTTTGTATTACCAAATTAACCCGTCATTCTAAGTCTGTTACTATATAATGCTTTTATGTAAATTCTAACCTTTGTCCGTTTATGCCAAAAGACAACTTAGTACACTTTAGTGTTCCTAACTGACCTTGATGTCGGTCAACTCAGCGGTACCTTTGACTCAAAGGCTTATTTGTCTTGCTCTATTGAAATAGAGCTTTTATCACTTTAATCTTGAATATATTTTCGTAATGTGACTTAATTTTAGTTTGATTGTACCTACCTACTTATTGAACTTAAAGGTAATATTACAATTTAAATAAAATTACGTTCCTTGCGATATATCTCATTGTCCTTTAATCTAACGCTTTCCTGGCGGAAATCAAACTCTTACAGGGACTCGAGTTTCCTCTAGAATCAGTCACCACGAGGAAACTCCAGTCCTGTGACGGTGTGATTTCAGTAAGTAAGTATTATTCAAAAATAAGATTATAAGTCAGTTCGAGGATCAAAATCAAAAGACGCGCAATTTTTGGAGAAAAAGAGGGAGGAAGAACTCAAAATCAAAACGGGTTTTCCAATATTCTACTTCAATAGGCGTAGCACGAGGTAGAAATATAAGAATAATAATTTTCTTTCAGCTAGGTAACAGGCAAAAGCGCAATTCATGACCATCTGCGAAAAATTATGTACAATAATAACAGTTACGGACCATACACGTCGAAACGTCGAAAGCAAAATGACAACTTCAAATACGGTATCCGGCATTTTCACACGATAAACGAAATGGAAAGCAATAGCTGTAATATCGCGAAAGGTCAGCCGACGGTCAGTATGTGGCTACGAGCATTTTCTCTCCATTTAGGGAACGCCACGCCTTGCATATGTCGAATTCTCGTTCGAATATCTTATTTTTTGGATCGAGAACAAACGGACGCAGTTCCATCAGGAAATAAGCAAAACATAAAAGAATTTCATAAAAATTTCATGAAGTTACGGAATCGAATCATTCGAAAGAAGATTGTGGAAAATCTCGAAGGAGTGATATGGTTGGTAGAATTAGGGGGAATATTAAATAAATAAATAAATAAATAATGCTCAACTATCACACAGCATCATGTAGCCCCAAGCTAAGCAGAGCTTGTGTTATGGGAACCACATGATTGATATATTACATATATACATTTTTTTTTGTAAATACATACATATCATACATAGAAAACACCCAGACCCGAGACAAATATCTGCGATCATGCAAACATTTGTCCCGCGGCAGGAATCGAACCCGCAACCTTCTGCGTCTCAGGCGGACCTTCGCCCACTGCGCCACAGAGGCCGTTATATTATGGTAGACCTTTACCTAGCAGAGGAACTATTAAAATTAACGAAATCAACTGCTTGCAAAATGCAAAGCTTTCTTCCAGTAGAACAACATAATGTGTCAATAGATTCAAAATAAACGAGACTACCTAACTTTTATGAAAGAAAATAGATTTATCTATTATACACATAGTTCTCCATGAAACTAAGATTTGCTTTATTTGGGTAGATACTCTTATATTAGCGTCATTTTTAATAACTTCTTATGTGCTTTGATAACATTGGCAAATAAAAGATGAATGAATACACCATTCATAATGTAGGTTTAGAGAAGCTACTTATTGAGCATGGGTAAATATTGAATCATGCTATATGGAGAGCGTCAATGTTATCTATTTTTCAATTCTAAATGATTTATTGTTCATATAAAAACAAAAAAAAATATTAGCATCATTCTTTCATTAATTTTTTTTATGACATCATGTATCCATAAATATTCGGTTTACCACTTAATAATTCACGAAATAAAATTTCTATTTTATAAAAAGTTCGTCTACAAGTTATCTATTAATATGCCTATCATTTTAAAGAAGTCACATCATCATGGTGATCCAACAACCATTGAGTCAGCTATATGTGAAGGGTCTAATTACGAGTACAACGATGAAGTAGCGTGATTCAAAACAGCAATCTGCATGTAATTTGATTAGCCAGAGCCAGCCATTTCCGATCGACAGAACAAAAATATATGAACAATTAGAGTTAAGACTGAATCAGTGAGCTTATATTATGTAAGAATCAAATTAGTAAATATAAATACGAAAAAAATCTTAGATGAAAGGAAGTTTCTTCCTAGAAGACCCTCCACCAAATCATTCCTTACAAGTACATCCTCATCACTGATGATGTTGTACTTGTAACGAATAGTATATTTAAAAAAAGCTACTATTAGTTTCAGTTGAAAAAGAAAAGGCTGATCAAATTGATTGCACAGTGTTGCTAGATTCAATACCTTCAGTTAGATTAAACAACTTTATAGTATGTAAAGATAAATAAATACAAAAGTAAAGAAACACAGAACTAGCACAGACCACCCCACTCGTCCGTCGAACCCGAATCTATTTGATCCAATAAACCAATCCTGCGCAGCGATTTATATACTCGCCTAGTGTTGTGCTAGTTATTTGTTTAACGTTTTGACTGCTGGCACTATTCCCTCCACTATTCCCTTGGTCAATTTGACTGCGTACAACTAGCACGTTGACTGCGGGATTTTGGTGGAGTACGTAAGAATTATATTTTTAGTATAATAAAATTATCTACGACGCAACTTAAATATTCAATACACACAGAAAGGGTGATTTACATTATAGAAATATCCACATTGCTTTTTTTTATATTTATAGTCATATATTATAGTAGTTATTTATTAGAAAATGACAAAACCAAATGACATTTCTTACCACCAGAAAATACCCAGACCTGAGACAAATATTTGTAATCATAATCACAGCGAGATAAATGTTAGTACGATCTATACAAATATTTGTCTCCCTGCGGCAATCGAACCCGCAATCATCTGCGTTTCAGACGGATGGATAAACTTTAGTAACAAAATCCCAACACCAGCCTATCACTCATCATCACCAGCCTATAGCAGTCCACTGCTGGACATAGGCCTCACCTAATGAGCACCATTGCGTCCTGTCCTGAGCTCGACGCATCCAGCTTCTACCAGCAGCCTTTCGCAGATCGTCACTCAACCTGGCCGGAGGACGTCCTACACTACGTTTGCTAAGCCGCGGTCTCCACTCAAGAGCTTACGTTTGCTAAGCCGCGGTCTCCACTCAAGAGCTCGTCGCTCCCAACGGTTATCGGTTCCTCGGCAGATATGGCCAGCCCACTGCCACTTCAGGTTGCTATTTCTCTGATATAATATGCCGATAACTTTAGTTCTATGTCGGATATCCCATCACTATTGCAATACAAAGGCCGGCACGTCGACAGGTAAACAGAAAACAAACCTAATACCGGTAAATAAAAACGTTCTGCTTGTGCTTTACAAACCAGTAAAGGCCCACATCAAAGGAGAAATGGCCTGGACTTGTGAAGCTTTATTTGCGTAAACATCACTTTGGATTCTTCATTTTGATTTCCTTTGGTTTAATTTTAAAAAATATATGTTGTTGTTGTTTTGAGTAGATATTTAAAATTATTTATCTATAGGGATCTGGAGTTCTAGTTTCTAGGAGGTCTATTCTAGTTTTCCATGTACGATTATAGATGTACAATATATATTTTTTTCTGTTTATTAGAACATGAGCAACCATGAAGTCATTATACGTTAAGTGACGTGTCGTTAAAACATATAAATAAGTCTGATCAAGTAAATAAAAGCCCTTTTAAAAATCTGTCAAGGATTAACGCGTGACTAACTAAACCATGTATTTAAAACGATGGTAATTGCGAATTGTAACCATTCAAATGTTGACTGTCAATATCAGTAACATAACCCATAAAACAAATATGATTCAATGATCAATAATTTGTTAGGAATTCGACGAAAATGAAAAATTGAGCAACGAGTTAAGCGAACTCGCTAATTTCTAAGAACAAAGCGGTTTTGTCAGAAGATACTGTCGACAAACAAACCACAAATTAGCACCAGAATAATACATTTTTCATTCATCTTTTCAAATTTTCAGGCTATTTATATGACAAAACGGTGTAAAATAATAGAAACTATTTGTGTGTTTGAATAATGTGAGTAAATTTTTAGTAAGTAGTTAGTAATCTGCAAAAGTTTATACCTACATAATACAAAGAAAAATCAAGTGTATCATTTTGTATACCTATTTATGTACCTGTACCTCATGCTAGCGCACAATCGAGACGAGTGGCTTAATCAAAGGGAGGCCTATGTCCTGCAGTGTACCAAAAATAGGTGAAATGATAATGATATGAGCAGCCATTGAACACTTGTATCCATTGTCATCAACATCAACATCACCATCAGCCCTACATAAGTCTACGTTAACTTAAGCTTGTATCTACGATATTTTAAATGTTTCTAATTATAAATCTTAGTGCCACACTTTAGGTATAGACAGTTAAAAAATGCTCTGTAGGTAAGTTTTATACACTCATTTGCTCCAAAACGCTTGCTGTCTGATAAACCGCGAAGCCTTGAAATTGATCCAACCGCATCATAGGTGTGCATGTCAACCTACTTTTGGGATAGACCAAATTTACAAATAATGCACCTTAATCCAAGGCAATAAAGTACAAAGCTTACTTTAAAATCCGACAGCTTAATATGGATACTTGAACCGCAACGGTAAATCCTGGCATGTCGATAATTGGACGTGTGTCAACAGCACTCCATAAAATAAAACTGGCATTTCGATTTTAATCTCCATCTTGATATAAATCTTACTTATTCAATGTGAAGAAATTGAATAACCAACCTTCAAAATTCAAGCTGAAGAGTAATTCGCAGCACATTATAATAGTAATTATAAACAAAAATAACGTGCCTAATTTATAAATTTTACTTATCTTGGATTATTTTTTTACATAGCAATGGCGCTCATTCAAGGCATATGTCCACCTGTGGACTGCTACAGGCTGATGATGATGAAAGATCATTTTATTAAAGGTATTCATTAGGTTTGTTCTTCATAATCTATTGATGATTCAAGCCAAATTGACATGTTGGTCAAGATAAAAGTTAATCTTAAACTTGATTTGAAGTTTATTTTATTTTTTACTTTACTGAAAGCTTTAGAATGAGGGTGCTCTAAAGATAGTGTTACATGATAAGCAAATCTATCAAATATTTAGTTCCCTCCTCCCTTCTTTCATTCAACATAGGAATATCTGCGGTCAGTATATACCTTGTTTACCGTAATATGTTTTGACTTGCAGCCTGACTAGGCGTGGGTGTCGCTCTACTGATCTGGAGCCCCAACTATGAAAACGAAAGTTGTGGCTCCCAGATTCTGGATACGCAACCCGTATGTGCGTGAGGAAGTAAAACTTGTTTGGGATCTAATGGCTTGCTCGAATGCGCTAATGGTATGAAGACAATTCGGAACGAATACAACTATTCAATGCTAGAAATTTTTGAATTAGGTGCAACGGTAACCACAGCTCATGCAAAATTGGAAGAGGCCGATGTTCAGTGGTAGACATCTAAAGGCTGGTGACGACAATGATAATCAACGACAGTATTAGTGCTTTTAAGATTATTACATTACTAGAAATATGGGAACTCCGCTTTTCGAAAACAGTAGTACAGTAGTTAGCATATATATTATATTTACTTATTTACCCAGTGGATGACGAAACGACTTAGATACGACCCCTTTGGTGCAGAGGGCGTAATGGCTTCGATTCCCGCTGTCTGGGTGTTTTCTATGTATAATATGTAAGTAATTACAACAAAAATAGTATTTATGTAGTGGATCGTTTTCCCTATTAAACAAGCTGTTTGTATGATGCTGTATGATATTTTCTAGCATTATTTATTATTTTTATTTATATCTAACCTCACACAAATAAAAAAAATGTACAATGTTTTGGTATACATACACCTCAAACTCTAAAGACATTATTATTTTAAATACTGATAAAATATCAAACGATATGTATCTCAAGCGACTATTCCTATTTCTATTATTGCCTAATATTTTATTACATTCCATTGGGAATATGATCACTATTTGATAGGATGGGGTTGATGAACTCTATAAATAGCTGTTACCGTCACACAATAGACTATCTGATCTATTGAGGTTCACAGCTTCAAATCTTATTCGTGTACCAGTCCGCCTTTGCTTCTTTGAATTCACTTGATATAGTTATACACAAACGAAGAATAAAATGATATTTAGGCTGGGGTAACATTTTAGATAAGAATTATTTTTTGGTGCATTCAAATAGTTTGAAATCGATGACGCCTCATTTTCTACTGAAAACTGCCATATTTTAATTGATTTCAAATTTCAAATTTTCAGGAATTCACCTTAACGCTTTGAGTGCTGAATCGAGTGTGAAACATCGTTTAACGATGTTCTACTTAGAAAAAGCTGAAATCTTTCTCAGCTACAAATTTACTCCTAAACGATAAATTAAAGGTGTATAAAATACTATTCTAACCATTACTATTTTATTGTTCTATGTAAATTTGTCAAGCTGCAACTGTAAAGAATGTTAAGTTTATATTATTCCCAAATTGAATAAAATGAAAACAAAATCAGGGGTACAGAATATAAAGATTTTGGAGCATCTACTATCTCTACTAGCTAATCTATCACTCAATACAGATACCAAAGATAGATTGTACCTACTTACCTACAGACATCTAATGCATTCAACCTTGAGGCAACTCATTTGCCCATCGTGATGTAGCCTTAATTGAGCTTTTAAGATGACAATGAGTAATGGGAAATGCGATAGTTATCGAATTCGAGACGACCTACTTCAATATAGATAGATTAGATGCCTTTACCCTGCATATGTGCATAGTTACTAAGCATTGTAGGTGAATATGCCTTCGACGCTATTGATAGATAGTTATTTTGTTCCAAAGAGTTTTTTGCTTTATTTATACTTTTTGCACAATTTAAATGTATCAAAAGTGGTTATATGTATAATCTTATGTAATATTATAACCTTATGCGATGCTACGATAATAGATGGAGCTTTATGATAACCGAGTGGAGACCTCGAACTGGAGGGCAGAAACAAGGCAGGCCGAAGGCACGATGGTCCGACGATATTAAAGCTGTAGCTGGCCACCAATGGAAGCGTGAAACTCAAAACAGAGCGAATTGGAAGCAGTTGGCAGACGTTCAATATTGGACTAATAAATGCTGATTGGTGATGATGATGATGAATATTATAAATGAGAAAGTGAGTAGGTATAATTTTTTATCAACCGATCATCATGAAATTTACGCAAACACGTCATCAGGGGTTCAGTTATTATGGACATAGGGTACCTTTCACCCAGAAACAGTTCTCGAGGCCTAGAAAAACCACTGAAGCGAAGCTCCTGTTATTATCTGATATTGTTTGGTTTGTTGAATAATTGTTTTCTTTCCTCTTCAAAGGGTGGGCTTAGTGCTTACAGCACTTTCTACCTGTGGTTTGTGGCAAGGTACCTTAGGGATCTACGCATAACCAATTTTATATCATCAAGTATGTAGAAGACGTATAAAAACGATAAATAAAATCATTTGTTACATTGGATGGACCTTCGTTTAGAATGTTAGTTTTTATAAGCAAGAACTTTTTAAATCTATTTAAGTAGTACATATGGTTTCAAGGCTTCGATATGTAAATATTAAACATATTTAAGCGAGGATAAAGTAAATTGTTACTTTTTGTTTTATTTTTTTTATAAACAAATACCTTAATTAGTTTAGGAAGAAGGTAAGATTTCAAGGCTTCGCATATTAAATATTGTAATGAAGAGCGAGTTAGTAAATGGCTAAAGTGGCGTCGCTTTCCAAGCACACAATGCAAACAAATTCTGCTGACTTTTGAAATACAAGGCCACAAGCTCATTGTCCAAGAACCACTGAAGCCTTGTTACAGACATATTTTGAAGTAGACGAGGACAACAATGAAATACTTATCGATTGAGATGAGTCAAGGTTAAATGTCTACAACAAGCAACAAAAAATTCTAAGAGTAAGGTTACCTACGTGTTTAAAAAACTTAAGTAGGAATAAAAAAAGTTAAAATATTTATTTCTTATTCATATTCAAAAACTAAAAAAGTAATTTTCTTGGACATCGGTAAAGAAATTGACGGCGTTTCGACTCCTTGTGAGAGACTTCATCAGGGTGAGTGTACGCGACGCCTAAGAGTAAAATAATGTTCTTTTTTAAACGTAGTATAAGGTCGTCCTCCGGCCAGTATCCTCTAGGGATTGACGGGACGGGGGAAGGGACGAATTGCCTACGAAAACGTTTAACTTTCGTCTTCGAGCTAAATAATAAACTAACTTATTTCGGCAATGACCTAACAGTTTTGAGTGAAAAACATTGCAACCTTATGTTAGAAGATAACATTACGTATGTCGTTCGATCAGTTTATATTTGAAACCAGTTAAGTGCTCCAAAGGAATACAATGTATTCTTCATAGTTTTTGTTGGAACTCAATTTAAATGTCATTAAAATTGAGTTCCAACAAAAACTATGAACCTGTACTATGGGTACCTACTAGAGACTGATATTCATACATAGATACTTATAAAACACCCAAACACAGAAAAAACATCCATGTTTATAACATACTCGTAAATGTTTGTACTGAGAGGGAACCCGCTACCTGCAGCTAAGAAGGCGAGTTACTACCAACCATCGAGGTATGATGTTAATCAAACATAAAAACGTGACAAAAACCTAGGAGACGACGTCTAGACGATAATAAGGTCGTTTGTAGATAAAGGGCTGTTTGTACTTACTGGCCTTTACCTAAAAAAACAACTTTATTCTGTACCTAAATGATGGTTTTTCAAGAATGAATTGCAAATCAAATTATTAAAACATTAGGTATTCAAATGCACGAACAACTAGCAGTTCCTACTTTATCTAACCACAGGCTGGTGTAACCTGAGATGATAACATTCCACAACTCCACACACAACGCAACAGGATGAATGTACCGTAAATATTTGCAAAACTAGTCATACAACAAAAACAACAACACCAGCCTATATCAGTCCACTTCTGGATATAGGCTTCGCCTAAAAATAAGGAGGAAATTCCCTTAATCCCCACGCTGGGCATGCGGTTTGGGGGTCGTACGATACACTTCACACGCTGTCACTGCTGCCCTGCGTGAATTTAGCAGTGTCGGACTTGGGTGCAGTTTGCCACAACCAGCCGACTTCCAGAGCCCCATTTATTAGTCTACCATAGCCTACCATAATGAGCGCCGTGTCCTGAGTTCGATGCATCCAGCTTCTACCAGTAGCCTTGTAGGGGTACGCTACGTTTGCCGAGCAGTGGTCTCCACTCAAGAACTCGTTTACCCCAAGAGTTGTCGGTTCTTCGGCAGATATGGCCAGCCCACTGCCACTTCAGCTTGACCACTTTAGTTCTATGTCGGAAAGTCGGTAGTAGAAAACACCTAGAATCGAGAAAAATATCTGCACAATACGCAAAACAGCAAACATTTTGCACACAGCTGGATTCGAACCCGCAATCTACTATATCTCAGACGTTACTTTATTACCGATACAGTGTTGATGATAATGTAATTTCATACTTGAAAGAGTCGGTCACTTTTACAATCTTTTTATTGAAACCACTGTGGATCATTTTTTAAAGTCAAAATTGGTTTATTCAATAAGAACTGTAAAGTACACTTTGAATCGTATTTTTTTAAAATTTACACCAATTCGTAACGCGACCAAACAAAACTAAATAAAACAGAGAAGAATTGGCAAGAAACTCTGCTAGGGTTATATTTTTATTTAAGACTGTTTTGCGATCTGTATTCTTAACTATTACATTGTTTTTGAGGGAGTTGGAGACTGTTAAATCCCAAGCTTTTTTGTCATCTAAATAATCAGATATTTACGTCCTTAGAAATTTTGATAAAGCAACGTACTGTAACTGTTGGACAGTCAATGTAACAGTACAAAACCTAAAGCTTGTTATTCTAATGATTCAGAATATATATTTACACGCTCATTAAAGCCGGCTTTTGACTATGGGATTTATATTACATCTTGATGTATAATATTTTATCGCTCATCATACATTTTGAACGACACACCTCCCCGGACACCGCACCTCCCCCCGCCATGAGTTTGAAGTGACAAATGATCACGTGTAAGATGTAATATACATTACATCCCATAGTGAAAAGCCGGCTTTATATGTAAGTTATAAAAAAATTGGCCAAGTGCATGTCGGACTCGTTCATTAAGAGCTCCATAGAAATTAGGTGTTAAGTATTTTGTTTTTCATGATTTACTTCATTACAAATTTACTATTTTCAGCCTATATGATTACCTTGTGAATGTCAAAATATATGCAGCATAAATCAAAATATATCCGTATATTTTGATTGCGTTGACTTAGACACAGCTCAAGAGATTGCAAACGTACTTCAGTACCTCCACCCGTCCCTGAAAAAAAGGGTCTTGAGCCTTGACAAATAAACAGATGGGTAACGAAGTGATCCGCTATCCTATATAATTTCCTTTTGAGGTACGGAATCTTAAAACGAAAATGAGTAGGTAGCCCTTTGACTCTGGCTTGCATAATAAGTCTACTAGTGAACTAGTTGATCATGTCAGTGTCACAATAGAACATGCGCTATCTACATGCTAACGTAAACAAGCCTCGAAGTAGTACTATCAGCCACGACGTCTAAACCTTTCGTTATGGTAGTGCAACGCTTGCTTACTGTTACTTGTTGTGAGAAATAATATTTTATCACGTTTTGCGTTGCAAGAGCCATCATTTGAAGACTATCTAGTAATCAGACTTGGCACTAAGTAATACAAGACTTGGATCAAGTGGAAGAGATTATTATTAAGTATTCTAAATATAATAAATCCAAACTTTCAGAATTTTATATGGACTCACAAAAAAATAATCATCTTTTAATAAATAAATAAATAAATACAATAATTGAGGCTGAGACTTACTGAGTCACCATATCAGCATATTCGTAATCGAATAATATTTCAACCTGTAAGCACAACGAAAAATGTTGGGCAATAGAACCCTGCACACGTAAAGTTCGGACCACGGGAAACAGCTCGCGCCATTCCAAACTGCACTCCGAAACGAGCGTGTAGATGCGCGGGGCTGACAGCCCGATTTGGCATGTCGATGCGAAGGCAAATCTCACAGCTTTAACCGCGCATCACGTCAGTGATCAGTCCCAGATGCGCGGTTCGATCTTTACGCGCCATTAGCACGACAGTTTGATCCACAGTCCAAACCGTTCAGATCGGACTGCGGTGTGGACCGCAGTCCCGATGCGCGGGCGTCCGGTCTTTACGTGTGCAGGGCGCTAATACAAAGCGTTATTTTAAATCTACGCTTTCTCATTGGCCATAATTATACGAATCGTAGGATACGAATACTTTTACGTTAGTCGTTAGTAATACTGTAATTTGGTGACCTGAAGCCTCATTTACTAACGGCCGGTTCCTATATTATACCGTTACCGATTACGCCTCGTTTTCCCCTGAAAAACTGTCAAATTTTCGACGCCTCGTTGTTAATTTTTGACAGTTTTTCAAGGGAAAACGAGGCGTAATTAGTAACGGTATAATATAGAAACCGGCCGTAACTCAATTACACACCGAAATTATAAGCACCGGTCCTGTTTTTCAAACTTTGACAGTTTATCAATTGACGTTCATTGAATTTCGACAGATGAAATGAGAAGTTTGCAAATAAAGGTCCAGTGCCGACCATTTTGGTGAGCAACTGATTTACTAAATGAGGCCTCAGGCCTGGCCTTATGCGTGTTCTGAATTAATGTACGATTCACACCTACCGGCGCGCATCGGACAGCATCGAAGCGCATTTTAAAACATGCTAGAGGAAATTGAAACATCCACAAAGCAGTTAAGTTCCTTATTTGCATGCAATATTTACTTACGGATCTATTTATGACAGTGTTTGACAAAGCTCAAAGCTGTGTAAATTGCATGCAAATAAAGAACTTAACTGCTTTGTTAATGTTTCAATTTCCTTTAACATGTTATAAAATGATCTCCGATGCTCTCCGACGCGCGCCGGTAAGTGTGAATCGTACATAAGATTAACAATTTCGTGTGTATGTTTCTTGCATATTAATTTTATATGTAGAGGTACACTAATTTTCCTAAAATTAAGCCTTTGAAGGGGTGCAACAAAACCTCTTACCGTACTGATGCGTACGATGTCGGTGCGTTGTGTGTGCCCACTTACAATTTAAAGAAATGATGCAAAAATACATGCAGTTACTACCTACTTATACCCTTATTACCTACTAATGATCAGTTAGCCACTCATTGGGAGCTATTTACTAGTAAATTACTTGGTGTTTTGAATACAGAAAGAAATCGGCCAAGTACGAATCGCACTCGTGCACAGAGGGTTCCGTACAAACTTGTAGATATCGAATTACTTTTTTTGTAATGTAACTACAAATTTACGGTTTTAATATTTTCCCTTTACGTGTGCTATAAGACATTGACGTCTTGCCAACTTACGTGATCTTAGCTCAACGGGAAGTGCTATAATAAGGTTTTGATTCCATTGAGAGTATCTAGATGTGCTGCGTAAACGACCATATCTTTTGTTTGTGTTGACTTAGAATTAGAAGTTTGATTTTTTCGCACCTTTTTTTTATGGTACTTGAAGTTGGAACAAGCACCTGGCCCATCTAATGATATTTGGTAAGCATTACCTATCACAAAAAAAGCATTGCAACATAGATCACGTCTTTCTTAAAATTGCTCTACGATATGCCGCAATTGATGGACTCATTGCGTTGCAAATGAGTCCATCAATTGCGGCATGAAGATGATAAGCCTCTTGTGCCTGTTATTAGCTCCAATGGATTCCTTACTTGAGTATTATATAATGACTTCAACATGATACCTCGACGCGTTCCAGAGTCCTTAGCCAAACAGATAGACAGGCGCGGACAACGAAGTGGTCCTATAAGGGTTCTTTTTTCCTTTTGGGATACGAAACCCTAAAAATACGATTGGTATCTGCTTCATTACCGTAGGTACTGCTAGTTATTATGAATCTGTGGCAGTCGTGAGGCATTCGACGCTTATCGCTGAAGGCCATACACAATGCATGTTGATGAACAGAACGTTAATCTGTATATTTCATGCTGAGGAACGTATATGTCACATAAATTTAGGCAGATATTGTACAGTCTATTATGTCTGAGGGACTCAAGGGCTGAATAACTGACATCCTTTCTTACTTGAGATCTATAATGTGATGCACAATTAACAAGAAAACACAATACCACCATCCTATCCACAGCTGGTTATAGGTCTCCCATAATATGATGGGTTATAAGCCCATAATCCACACGCTGCGATGGATCGATTATCCATCCATAGCTACTCACACTGCCGACGCTGCTACTCGTCAGCGGTCAGGGGATTTTGCTGTACCAGTGTTAGGCTGCGCTGTGCCACAATTAACTGGGGTGTAAGGGCTCTTGTACACGAGCGGCAAATTGCCAACAGCAGAGGCAACTGTAGCCGTCAACACCTGTCGGTGGCAGCCGTCAACGCGTCAGCGGCAGCAGGTATAGCAAGGGTTACAGTTGTTGTGTTTGTAGCGTGCCGCGTTCGCCATTTTTTCAGTTGACTGCAAAGAGTTGATGATGGCTGCCACAGAGCTTCTATGTTGATATGTCAACGGCTGTCGCCGACGGGTGCATTTACCTCTGCCGTACCGCTCGTGTATATGAGCCTTAGGAGTTCCGAAGGCCAGAACTTTTTATCCTTTCTTTATTTCAAGATCTCCTCGATACAACCAGAATCATTTTGTATCAAGGTCCCGTACAATGAGTAATCACTACTTCTAGCTAGACTAAACACAAATTCCTAAATTTTTATCCTGTCTTTATTTCAAGATCTCCTCGATATCGCATTGCCATTTCTCCTTCTTAAGCTTCATATAATTAATTCATTTAGCTCTTATGTTAGCTATCGGCAATCTAGTCTCGAGCTCTGACCCGTGCCATAGCGACTATTGCATGTTCTGTATTCTGGATTCCAGATATTGATCTGACCTGTTGCTTTTAATATTGATTGACTTTGGGTTCAGAGTTGCTACGAGTAGCTTGATGCTGTTAGTGTGAATTTGGAGTAGGTATAGTATCAATTTGTAATCTTTTGAACTACGTACTAAGTGTTACTTAAGGGTTCATTCTAACCTCAATCTTCGGAACCCAAATGAACCTGCCCGTGGTGCACACTGCTAACAAACGGGGCTAGCAGTCGACTGATAGCAGCATAGCGCAGTCCAACACCGGCACAGCTACATCACCTGGCCGCCGACGGGCAGCAACGTCGTCGGTGCATAAAGCTGTGTTTGTTAAGATGTGTTATTTGCCATCATCATCATCAGCCTATAGCAGTCCACTGCAGCTAGACTTAGGTCTCCCCTCATGAGCGTCATTGCACTCTGTCCTCAGCTCGACGCATCCAGCTTCTAACAGCAGTCATAGTTTTATGAGTGTACAGTAACAAATGAATAAATGTCAATGTATGTCTTACTGCTTTTTTTGATATAGTCAAGTAGGGTTTTCAGCAAGTTTTATGATAATTAAATCAAATCTCCCAATTCTCGTAATTTTCAGAATATATTATTTTTGTGCTTGAAGTTTTACGATTCTAGAAGTTTAAACTCATTGATATATATTATTACTTTTGTTTAAACTTTAACCTACAATAAATAATATGTTTGCACGTAAACAGCATATGCTAAAGTTTGCACGATCGACGTTGTAATTACAAAACTGTGTCATCATAAAAGCAATTATCATTTAATCTATGTCAACAGCTTACTGTTGCTTATTCTTTGATTGCACGTGCATTAGGTGCTACTGTCAACCTTGCATTTGTAACCGCAGTTGCAACAGTTGAAATTGATCACTTTGTAACAAATTTGTTTTGTCATCTACCTAATGCTAGGTATGCATTGACTAAGAATTTCTTAATAAATATTTCGACTTTTCATCATTAACGCCATGCATAAGTGGTTTAATAGGTTTATAATAGGTATTTCATATGACACAAAAATAATAGATGAAAACTTTTATTGCTAGCGAAAGTCAGTAAGCTTAAAATAATTGACGGCCTATGTTCGCCCGCCCCGGTTCGGTCCGCCTGAGATGTAGAAGGTTCGATTCCCACACACATACACACACACCAGCCTAGTTGATTCCCGCCACGGGACAAATGCTTGCTTTATTTGCAGGAATTTGTCTCAGGTCTGGGTGCTGCCTATGTGTAACATGGATGTACTTATTTACAAAAAAATAAGTAGTTTATCAGTCATGTGGTTCCCATAATACTAGCTCTGCTTAGTTTGGGGCTACATGATGCTGTGTTATAGTGTGGTGATAGTGTTCAGTATTATTTTATTAATATATATGACACTTTATTAATCTTTAAAACTCGTTAAATGTTTTTTTTACTATAAACCTAATATTATCTATTATTATTATTATTATAAAGGATTCGATTACAAAGTCATTTTTATGATACTTGAAGATGGAACAAGCACATGGTCCACCTGATGTTAAGTGGTAGCCATTACCTATCACAAAAACTTAACACAAAGGCTAACTACCCTTTTTACAAGTACCACGCGAGCGAAGCCACGGGCAGAAGCTAGTAACTTTAAAAAAAGTAAAAGATAACAAAAACACCAAAGGACGTTCCGCTTTTGCCTGATAAGTAACTTTTGAATCTACTACGTAATAGGATCCAGCTTTGTAAATATGTTGCATGCCCATAATGCTCGGATTACTTTCGAAACTTGTTGCGACAGCACTACTAGTCTTCTTTAGGGATTACGGTGTAATTGCCACATAAATCCGAAAAGCGTCCGCTGCAATTACCAGGAAAATTACTGTAATTTACCTTACCACAGCCAGTTCTAAGGACTGACTCACACCAAACAGCTAAATATAAGTAGCTAACGGGAAATAGTAAAAAACCGGTCGTTTTACTATTTATTAATGATAATCTTTACGATTACCTAAAGTCACAGCTTTCCATCCATTTCGCTAAAAAGGAAACTGTTAAGCCCCAAATGATCGATGAACCTATGAAACCTTTTAGTGATTTCCTGGTACAATTACTCAACATTCACACTTCCTTGTTTAGACAAAAGTAAGGCAGGACGTTGATTATTTAGCTGTATCTTGAACTCTTGACAACAATGCCTTAGACATAATAGAACTGGTTGCAGTTATTGGCACTACCAACCACACTATAAACCCTATAATCGACATTGTTAACAAAAAAATGCTGGTGATTTCTCGCAAGATATCAGCATCTATATCTATTTAATAGTCATGACCACACAAAAAATAAGATTAGGTTTTTTTGAATATCAATCTTGCTATAAAAACAGCAAATCGGTTTTGCCTGAGGCAAAAAAGCAGTAGATCATCAGAATTAGTATGATTCATCAAAATCAAAACAAAGTCACATAAAAAAACTTCCAAAAGGGTCGATGCTGGTGTGCAAATTGATACAGCAGTCACTTGATAGGGAATCGCAGTGACCTGGCTTCACGGAGCTTATCCGGTGTACATTACAGACACTACAAAACGTTTTAGTTTCGCAAGTCCCAACATTCTGAACTTTAGCTTCGTCAGTTTGACATCGTACTTTCGGTTACTGTTTCTGGTGAACACGACTCGTAAAATAATATGTTTACTGGTAATAAAACATAATGTTTTACCTACCTGGAAATTATTTATGTTTAGAGAATAACATTTTCATGTGCACCGTTTTGGTATAAGGCTCATAGATATTATGTAGTCTCATTTAACGTAACGAAATAGAATCATACTTAAAAACAAGTGTCTAGAAATTCAATTTGGTAAATTGATTAAGAATTTGATCCTGCAATAAGTGCAAGGAATATTGTCATCGTCATCATTGCTTGTCCTTCACCAATACAGTCTCATTTTAGTTTCCTGGAACTGATTTTGTATTTTATAATACTGCTTAGAGTATAAGCAGGTATAAGTATAAACAATAAAGAATAGTAAGATACTAAGAACCAGACGAGGAACCATGAAGGAAGTTCTTTGACGACATTACCTTTAAATCCCGTTTGGAGTCCATTGCCCTCCATAAAACTATTAAGAACATCGTCGAGGAAGCGGGAGTAGTTTAATAAAGGCTTGTTATGCAGAAATTTTACTGGAACATTGCACTGCGCTGAATAATTAAGGGTCACTAACCTGGCGTGGCACTAGTAAAATTTCACACTGACCTAACTATGCAGATTTAAACATAATACAAAACTTCTGACTGGTTTACTGATATTGGTTTTTATATGCAAAAATAAGTCCTGAGATTTGAATAGTTGCAAAACACAAATCTTAAACGAAAATTTTTTGTACACTTATTTCGGTACAAAGTCTCAACTCAAAAGCCCAAATATGAGGTGTTAATAAATAGCACTTTATTTCAGTGTGAGAAACATAAAATCTAAATTCTTTCCCATATTTGGATAGCCATAAAACGTGTGCACTTGTTTTAATCTGATAAGTAACATTTTGACATAATATATCATGTGCAGTCTCCGCCTTATCGCCAGAGCTACATCTGTCTGACCTTCAGGATGGAACGATAAATCTTAGTTTCTCGTACTGCGAGCGTAGGCTTTTGAGTGGGTGTTTTAGTTCTGTTTTAGTAGTTCTCAAAATACCTTCATAAGTTGCTACTGTAGACAGTCGAAATTCCACACCCAAACAGTAATTCAGAAATTCAACAGGCCAGTAACCTTGTTTAGTTAAACAGAAGATTATCCTAAGTGGTTGCCCATTTTTCGATTTCCACAATGAGCTGACACACGGTTAGCACATGGGCATTCAAGTGTCAGTCCAAGTATTGTCCAAAACGAGTCTGCCCTGTCCCAGGCTTTTTGTTCCGATACGTGAGACTCTACGGCGCGTCTTAACGAGCTTCAAACCAGTTCAACATTTCCACGAGTCATGCCCAAACTCGTAGTATTTACTTTACAGTTTTCCCCATGAAAAACCAACAGAGCAACAGACCCTTAAGGAAGATGATAACTGTCATCCAATACTCCCAAAAAATTGAGTGCCTACACGTTTGGATGGCTCCTCGGTAAATTATTACAATTACCGACTTTCACTTGTCTTTGACCGATACCATAGTAGGTAATTGGCTCCGGCCAAAGAAACGGCAAGAGGTGAAATTATTCTCATTATAATACCATAAGTGGATTACGAGAAAAAAATAGTATCACGCGAGACTCCTTTCACCTTCTTGGAACGTGGACGCTAATTACCGAGTTCAACGGTCCCAGTAACATTACACTATAACTATTTAGATTTACTAACAACGTACGTATTTGTTGCAAAAGTCCATTTTGCATGCTGCTCAGGCATACCTTACAGTTAACAGTATATGTTTTGTTTATTCCATTTATAATAATCAAGCATTAGTTTCTTCAAAATCTGTTAATTTTTGCAGATGCTCACAGAACCTTTTAATGCCACCCTACTGCATTGACACTGATACCTGTAACCAGAACCTGTCCTGTAATCAGTAGTAAAAAGTTACGTGGCTCATTAAGGTTATAGTAAATCCATAATCTGGATCTTGCAACTCATTGTTCCAACAACAAATGGATACAAATAGGACTGACAGTGATATCTCAAACATATCTCCTTGTCCAAAACTTGTACAATCTAAGCGTATTACAGAGCGAGTTGAAGATTGATCTTTTCACAATTGCGTCATCTGGATGTCTGACTCGGAGCTCTAGTGCAGATTGCACTCTTTTTATCTAATTTATCGTTTTCCATTTCAAACGAGAAATTTTATTAAATTTTCAGTTTGGTCAAAAAAAAAAATTAAGGAAAACCGATTACAAATGCAAACGACATTTTAAACACTCAGATACATTATACAGATTTACCACTTTAGTTCCTCAAAACCAGATTTTCTAGTTTAGCTTTAGTGTGATGTATTTACATGTGGACAGTTTAAATAGCCATGCTAGCAGAACAGGTTAAAACGGAAACCTAGGTACGGATTTAATGAATCACATCCGTGGTTGTGGCAACCATCGAGAGGCATGTTACACTCGCCTTCGAGTAAGTAGCCTCATTAATCCAGAAAATGCCTGGCAAAGAAACCAGTTTTAGAACAATTTCCATATTTTATGAGACACTTTCTTTCAGACGTCGTCGTATAAGATCATTCTAAACAGCTTTATGTAGATGGTTATACTTAAATGATAAAAGTTAACCATCAAGTAGGTACATATAAGCTATGTAGGTTCCACATCGAAGGACGTTAATGAGCTTCAGCTACTAACCTGCCCTCTAATCCGGAATCCAGAATATAAGTAGCGGTTATTAGCATCAAGAACGTTGATAATGGATTTCTCCTACAATTTTATAGACCAGCTTCTATATACAAACCTTTACTAGGTCCTTAAACACCGTTTGTAGTACTAGTTAACCTCGAGTCTCGGCGATGTCGATGCAACACGCTAAGTTCTAAGGCTTGTGAGCTACCGTACAACCTTTTCTATAAATTTGCTAGACATTATGCCGTGACTTGAGTCAATTAGTCCCAGCTAACGTTATCGAGATATATGCAAAGTCCAATTTATAGGGGTTTTGTTTAGCTTTTTTACTCGGAATCTTAATTTATGGGTTTTTTATATTCTTTTCATAAATTTATGTAAATAGAATAATGCTACGTAATCTGGCTACATTGTAAGAAGTTTTATTTTAAAAAGATTTTACTGCATAGCATTGATATTTACTGTACTATCATCTCAAATTCTCAATGCTTTAAAGTAAGAATAATCAAATCGCAGCATTTAATTAAACATCTCGTTCAAGGAGTTAACAACCTAGATTTAAATGGAGTAGCGGTCTACCGATACAGCTCGATTGGTTATTATTCAGATGCGGTTTAGTTTCATGTTTCACAGACGTCAATTCAGAAAGCCCAGTTATATGTACCTTATCTAGAGAGGTTTTTATCAACTGATATCGGAATGCAGGTTCGTTGTGTCGCGGATAGTGCCCGCAAAGTTCAGATAAGAGATCGATTTTTCGGATCTGGGAGAGGTTGCGCAAGGCTAAATACAGGTTTGGTTTTTGTGGGCTTGTGCAATCAATTATGATTCAAGATGCTGAATATGGTAGGCGTTCGTACCATATATCACTATTATACGACTATCTAGTTGTTCTAAGCTTTAAACATTTTATATACTTAATGGTAACTGTAAGTCAAAGTAATAAGACGTGAAACAAAACACGTTACTTGTGTATTGGCAGATACTAAAATCCTTTTAAATTTAATCTTAGTCTCGCTTAGAGTAGCTTTGCAAAGTTACGCTGAACGAAGATAATGCAACATCTGTTCTAGCTTTTAACAATAGGTGTTACAAAAACACCGCAACAGTAAACATTAGCATATGAAAAGACAAACCGACAGGAAGTTAGGCCGTTGTAAAAATATTCTTTGTTGTCATTTCGGTTATTAGTACAATTATGAAATGAGGTTTTGAGATAAGCTTTATCGCATCGCTAATGTTAATTACCTACTTGTTTTTCTGAGTAAGCTTGTTTTGTTTCTTCGTAAAGTTGATATTTTTGGTCATAATCGGTTAATGTTTTGTTTTTAAGAGGTCACAGTATTCCGAAAATATCTGATCATTTGATGTTTGTGTTTTATAATTATGACATAACATAACGTTATCAGTTATTATTATTACTCACGTCACAATAGTCACATAGGTAAAGGATAGCCTTGACCCCACGTAGAATTCCTCCTGTGTCGTGGTTATGAGGAAATATAGCCCTGTTTTTGTTTTAGTAGGTAATTCAGGTATCAATTCCTTCCTTCCTATCTTATTCAGTCATTCTATTTTTATTTCAATAAAATCGTCATCATTAGCATTTAGCAGTCCACTGCTGGACATATTACGTCAGCCCTAATAAGCCTAATCTATATACCTACCTATTTAATAATTGTATTATTTACAATTTAAATTATATTATTTTAAAATAAAGGCACTGGTCATTGTCTATTTTTGTACCGCTAGGCCGTTGCACCATGAACCTGGGACCACTTGAAAACCATAATTTATTTCAAGACAAGTTTATCATTGATTGGATGCAGATAGTACCTACTCGTTTATACAATTGCGCGTCTGATTTACTGATGAATTAATTGATTTACTTCAACTTAGTCTGAAGGTTTCTCTTTGATCTCGTGATTTGCTAAACTTAAAGATAAAAGGTACATAGGTACCCACATATGTACCTAATTGCTTCAACATACAGAAAAAAATCATTCTTAACCGTGATGCTATCGATGCCTCTTTGTAAAAAACCAACATCCTCCAGCTTGCGTAATGGGGTCTTATGAATAATGCATTAACTAGACGTTGCATAATGAGGGCTTATCAGGTCAAATCGGGAATTTTAATCTGTAACTTGACTTAATCGAAATCCAATCGAGTCGATCGCTGCCGAAACCCGTCCTCCCAAAAGGAGTAACAACATTTGAGGCAATCAAATACTCGTCCTTGCTTCGCTGTGGTCTCTTTGTGATTCCCGTGGCGAGGTTGCATTCCCTGCGTTCTTGTAAGTACCGGGCACACTGCGCGGAGAACACAAGCCTCCAGCCCGACCTGGCACTGCACCATTCTCCCGCGCAGTCGGCATTTTAGCCCGACAATATAGACACCCTGTTTATTTGTTAACACCATGAACTTGGTTCACAATAACGGATGCACACAGCAATACCGTTGAATGACCGGTAATTGCTTTCAAATTCCAAACGGATTAGGTTAGTTTTGAATTCATAAAATTCAAATTATAATGTCGACTTCAACGTCTGCGACAGATGGTAAACAACATTATCGAATAGGAATTCGAATGTGGAACACGACGATAAAATAAACACATTGCTTTATCAACGAAGATAAAGTAACTGGACGTCTTACTAACCTGAAGGCTCGGCGCAGTCGCTCATAATCCAAGCTGCATTTTAACCTCAAAAAGCACCTATAGCACGGTCACGACACGAAGGTCACGGCTATGTCGCCTTGCATAACACCAAGCTTTTGACACTAGAACAATACGATCGAGTACTCTTAAATTGTTATCATAAACACACGAATGCACTGTACGTTGCACGTTTATTATTGAACAAACGACGCGAGTTTCGATTCGGGGTTACGTCCGATCGCATATTTGATGTTGGTTTATTGAGACGGAGGCACTGTAATATATGGTTTGTCTCAAGTTTTATGCAGTTTACGATAAAACATGTGAATTCGGTGCGGTGCACTCCGTGTGACGCGGCTAATATGGCGGATGGGTTCGAACTAGCGCCGTACGCTTGCGCGCTGTGGTGCCTGAGACCAGGTACAAAAACATTCCGATGGTGACGCCATCTAACTAAAACATGTTGAACTGTACCGTGAACTGCCTTATAAGGAAAACAGCTCTCCATTTTGCCGTTTTCATGACTATAAGCTTACTCCATGAGGCGATAGATGGATTTCGGTCCTAGGTAATTTCTTGACGATGATACCTACCTAACGTTCCTATTAGGTTATCGTTTTAGAGTTTGTTAATTAAACATATAATTAGTTTCTTGTATTAATTTTAAATTATTGTTTTATAAATCCAAGGTACGTAGGTAAATAAATAAACAAAGATAAATACATAAACCCTTTATTTCAAATTATTTACATCACTGATAGATAACAGGCACTTTTATTGGATCAACTGATTTCAAAATGTCATAATTTATTTAATCAACTGATTTCAAAATGTCATAATTTATTTAATCAACTGATTTCAAATGACAAAATGTACGACTATTGGTCACCGTATGGCTCTAAGTGACATAAAATTTCAATTCAACAAACTTTATTTCTAAAGTACCTCCTAGCTGAATAATAACTTCTAGTAGTAGATACCTATAGAGGATTTTTAATTATATAGCAGTATTTAAAAAAAATCTATAAAATTATTTTACTGGTTGTCACACTCCTCTTCGCTCATAATGAGTAAGGAATGGGCATTAGGGAAAAGCGTTTTATTCATTTATAAATTGTATAACTGTGATGGAGTTCAAACTTTAATTCTTTTTCTTTACCCTGTTATGCATTATTATGACTCATAATAATGCATAAACATGTTACGCATTATCATGAGTCATAATAATGCATAACAGAATAAAGAAAAAAAGACGTGTGGCACTCGGGGACTGCCGCGGTAAAGCTATTGCATAGCATTTTGTATCAACTTATGCAAATTATTTGTTTATTTTATTTATGCAGTATTTCTTTTTCTTTGATATTAATTCAAGTTACACTTTTTTAGCTGTGATCGTCTCGATTCGTGCGAGCTTCGTAGAGTCGTACAATACGTCTAGTTGCACGCACACAAACACCGTGTCGAAAACTGCCGAAAAGAAACGACGTTAGACAATGCACGGCCTTCAAGCCACACCTCCGTGCCCGTCGGAGTGGGGAGCGTGAGGTTTTTTTTCGTTACGGAATTTCTGGATTCGGTCCCCGCGCTCAAGGCCCTCGATAGATGCTATGCAATAGCTTAATAATCCGAGTATGTAGTAGGTATCTAACTTATAAGCATACCACGCATACCATTATACGCATACCATGTATCTAACTTATACGCATACCTTTCGTCCATAGATGTTTGTCAAAACATCGATAGTCGATAAAATGTAGTTGATAGGTGTTTTACACAGCCCTATTCTTACCTACATAATTTTTGAATATTCAAAAACGAATGAAATTGATAAATTCGTTTCGTACGATGCTTATTTTACTATGTTTGAAATAGTATATTATAAGTACATGGGAATCTACTCACTTTGTCTATCTTTTGGAATCCCACTGCAAATTTCTGCCGCCGTAAACAGAGTTGGTCGCGCAATAATTATGCCTAAAAGACGACCGTTTTCGTAAAATTTACGCACGAAATGTTTAGAACAAACTTTTTTTTCCATTAGTTTATAAAATTTAGGTGAATTGAAAAATGTAGAGTTTATTTGACTAAGCCACAAACTTTGCTTAAAGGGCGTTTGCAGAAAACAGTGTATACCACTATCATTTTTTGATTCACACGTAGGGACACTACATTTAGTAGCACCCATTTTATACGATTTCACTTATAATTGAAACACATAAACATCTAAAAGCAATAAAAATTCCAAAGAAAAGATTGTGATGACAGAAATTTCAAAACAAAACTGAAATTAGATTCAGGTGAAAAACGTCAGACGTCAGTTCGTGTCAGAGGCCAATCATGGATGTGTAGCTATCTTTACTGTGTTGAACACTAGCGCTGCGACGTTGCGACGAAGAACCAATAGAATACAAAAGTTTGAATATGAACTCTATTTCCAAGCAACAGATTATAAAATTAAGTAAAAGTGGGGAGCGTGAGGTTTTTTTTCGTTACGGAATTTCTGGATTCGGTCCCCGCGCTCAAGGCCCTCGATAGAAGCTATGCAATAGCTTAAAATTATTAAAGCTTAAACTCCATCACAGATAAGCAATTTATAAATGAATATAACGCTTTACACATACGCATTATTATGAGTAATAATCATAATAATCATAATAATGCATAACAAGGTAAAGAAAAAGAATTAAAGTTTATCTCCATCACAGTTATACAATTTATAAATTAATTTAACGCTTTAAGTTGAATTGTGTTTCTGTCAATAGAGTAAAGTAGGGTATCTACCTAACTATTTAAAAGTTAACGAGAAGTAGGTACCTACTATTTTAATAGTTAGGAAAAACTTTTTCAAAGTTAAGAGAAGAACCTACCTACCATTTTAATAGTGTGAATTACTATAAAAGGAGAGAAAAGTACTTTATAAATTACTTTTTTCTAATCCAGTGCCTATTTGACGTGCTAGATAGAAATACTATAAACAAAAATCTTTATTCATTATTTTCATTAAAGGTTAGGTACTATTTGAGAGCTAGAAATACTATTTTCTCCTAGTCCGGTATCTCAATGCTATGAGTGCTAGGAGATGGAAAGACAGGTATAGGATGAGGAGAGCTGTGACGTCGTTCCACAAGTGAGCTGTCGTGAAGTCGTATTGATTGAGGACTTCATCGCCGGTGCTGAGGCATGGCGCGCCAGAGTCTTCAGGTAGACTGCACGCTGGAAATGTACAAATGTTTGATAATAATATCAATACAAAAGTTTGTGTGTGTGTATGCTTGTTCCCACAGCAAATCTTTTTGAACGAATTTGTATGAAACTTGGAATATAAGTACATCAGTAGTTTGTGACCTGGATTAGCGAATTGGCTTCTTTTTATCCGGTACCATGCGAGCGAAGCCAACTATTATTATATTAAAGAAGAAACAACCGGGCGGCGAAAGCTAGTGTTTGAAAAATATCTAACTACAATTTTTTTTATGATACCTGAATGATACCGAGCACATGGCCCATGTGATATGAAGTGATAACCATTACTTATAACAAAGTATTGCTTCGTAGGTGACGTATGTTTGCTCCACCCTGCGTTCATCAACTTGTGGCATGACGGTGTTAAGACTCATGTGCCTGTAATTTCACCAGCACCCAGACCCCTGAAATTGCAACACAGCAATGCTGCTTCACGTCGGAAATAGGCATGATCGTAGTACTTCCCTAGATGAGCTCTTCATAAAGAACTTCTAGAATATAATGTAAATTTACCGCTAATTGCAAATTATTTATATCTTTGCGCGCTTGTCGAACGAAATATATTTTTCAATGGTGCAGTATCCCGCGGCTTAGCATTACGTATGTCAAAAAACCTAGATGATATATAGATCTGTTCGTTAGGTAGCTTAGCTAGGTTTTTAACCATCACTATTGGTGATTAAAAGATTATTCACAAAATAAGTAAGAAAAAATATTAGAAATATTGTTAAAAGACATGGTTGAAACGAGCTGGAGCTGAGTAAACTGCAGGTGATTTATTTGAAATAGTCTTGCAGTAAATTATCATTTGCAAGTTAAATTGAATTCGTAGCAACAGGTTAACCAAATTCAAATTTCTTTCTCTCGAATCTGGAAGTTTGAACTTAACTTTAAAAAACCTGTTCAATCAATTTGATTGAAGATAACAATTTTCGAAACAAAATCACCATTTTTCGTAATCAAATTCTTTCGTAACTGCTTATAAGGTCGTTGGTTCCCTTCGAACTTAAAAACCAGTTAATTGATACTTATCTCATATGTATTATGTATGACCGAGACATAATAATTATGTATCTAATCTCGCTCGTATGTACATTGAAAGCAATATAATGTACCGTTACTTGTTACATACTGCATATTTTCTACTGATTTGGGGAAAGCGCTTTCTTCCTTTCCTTCTTCCTTCTTCGTCGTTCGTCGAGTTATTAATGGCCAACTATAGTCGGAGTTTTTAAGCCAGAGGACCTCCGATATGGGGATATCGCTAAGTAGCCGGGTTAGCACAACAATAATATAGACAGGGGATTCGTCAAAGGAATGGTAGACAAAACGTATTTTGTATGTAGGTACATGTAGCAACATTTTGAATGTTTTAAAAATAGTTATCTAAACTCTAAAGAATAAATAAAAATAAACGTTTAGGATAAAAACAGACATGTTTGGGTTGCATGGAGACCACAATCAGGAAAAAGATGTACATAAAAACGTGATTTATAGTAAATTTGCAAATATGGAAGGGCCGATAGTATTCGCTTTATGTTACTACTTTGTGTTTTAGGTATAAGAAATGTTATGTACCTATGTAGGTATTATAAGAATTTTATATATTATGAATATAGGTATTTATTTTTCAGACGTTTATTATAATTTTTGGTTATTAATCCTTTTATTAATTTTTATTTTGTAAACGAAAATTTTATGATGACGTCGCAGCAGACGGCGAACAAGGTGGAGAGACGAGCTCGCTAAATTCCGTGCCGACTGGACCATTTTAGCACAGGAGAGAGATGAATGGAGAGTGGGGGGAGGCCTTTGCCCAGCAGTGGGATATTGAGGGCTCATAATAATAATAAATAATAAAAATGTTTGTCTGTTGTACACTTTTTCTACCAGTTTGGATCTTCTTTATCTTTTCTTTCCTAACTCAAAGGGCTCGCCTGTGTGCCTACATATTTTTTGCCAAACTCTTTGTATTTATTAGTATATTAAAGAATGATAGAATTACAGAATCTTTTTGTGCATCACGACGTATATCTGATTAGAGACAGGAATTCTTCACTCTCAAGAACTTGCATATCAGCTAAGCCCCTTCAAAATAAAACTGGTTCCCTCACGTTTTATTGCACCCAAGGGGATAATTAACAACGAGAACCATTTCCTGGTAAACTACTACGTGGTCCTTTGCTCTATTGTGGTACCTGGTAGACCCTTTTTATGGGAATGCCCCAGCAAAGCGCCATGGCGTTTTACCTGGGTTTTTAACATCGAGATTTAAGTTTAACGATGGTTTTATTGAACACTTTTTTCCGAATAACAGATGGTTTATGACAAGATCACTATTTATGGTTAGAATTTGTCCCAGGATTGAAAATTGTATGACAGGAATGGTGCGTGCTATTTGATTTCGCAAAGGACTTTATTGTTCGTGTTTGTTTGGGAATTGTCACATTATAGTAACAATACTTTTGAGTAAGTAAGTACACTTCCCTCGCTGTCTGCAAACTTATAGGTATATCTATCATAGGTATATCTATAGGCCGATTAGATTATGATGATATTGCATAATGTCTGATAACTACTAAATAATGAAATAAATAATAAATAATGCTGTAAACCACATAAGTTATGTACACACATTATACATATCATAGAAAATACCCAGACTTGAGATTAATATCGGCAAATAATAAACACACCTGAAATAGGTGAAGATAGATAAACCCTTTATTGCACACAACGCCGATACAAAAAAAATACAAGAACAAAGAACTAAAATAGTGTTGTAGGTAAAATCGACGGTCATGGAGCACGCTTGCCTAGAAAGTCTTTTGTATTTGCCTTTGCCAAATGTATCTTGTTTCTTGTTTTCAGGTGTGTTTTCTATGTTTAATATGCATTTATTTATAAAAAAATTATATATGTAGGATATGAGTCATGTGGTTACCAAAATAAAAGGTTTGCTACTAAGTAAAGCTTGTATGAAGGAAACCCCAAACTATCGGGGCTACGTCATGATGCTGTGTGTTAATGTCCAAAGTATTTTATTAAACTTACTAATATTGGCGACATCCTCCCATTGAATGATGCTCATAGCTTCATTCGAGTACATCAACCAGGAGAGGTGACGGATCCAAGCCACATATTTCGGTATCGAACTGAAAATATTTAAAAAAAACTTATCTAAGGGCTTAAGTTACATTTATTTTCTGTACTCGCAAAGTACAAACATAGTTGTTGAAATATAGTTCTTGAAAACTAGTTTAGAATTCATGATTATTTAATTAAAAATTACCATTACCTAATTTTCACCCCTTTTTTCTGTGTGGAGATGAACGAATTTCCTCTGTCCTTGTAAACGACTGTCTTATGTCCTACCTAGGTTAGTTCCTAGGTACGGTTGCGCCCAGCAATAACAATATACGCTGGGTATATAAGTCCAAAGCTGGACTCCTTATTATATGAGGGGGATAAGCTCGTAGTACCAACGCTGGGCATGTAGGTTGTGGATCATAGGGCACAGCTTCTCGCTCCGCGCAGACGCTGCTGCCTGACGGCGTTCAGGGGATTTAGCTGTGCCGGTGTTAGCCTGTACTATGCCGCAATAAGCCAGCCGCCAGAGCTTGTTGTGTTGAGTAAGCAGGTTACCATGGTCCAGGGTCATGAGGTTGGCCTATGCCAGATTTTACCTTAGAATGAAATCCTTTATTAAAAGTACCGGTACCTTAATTTGACGAAAAGTCCCGAAGTCATCATCAGCGAATAGTCAAATGGCACGAGATAAGCGATGGCGACCGGCATCGAACCGAAAGCACAAGAGAAGAACGATCCTGAAAAATACCGAAATAAGTTCTAAAATATTTATAAAAGCCATTATTTTGTCCTAGCCTTTAACTTAATTCCTCCCTTTAATTTAATTCCTTTAGACAAATCATACTAACATTATAAATGCGAAAGTTTGTGTGTTTGTACGTTAGGGTGCTTGCTTATGTGTCTATTTTGTACCCATTAAATTTCATAAAGCTGAACGGATTTGGATGGGACTTCGAATATAAATTATATACATTGTTTGTGACTTGAAATTTATGGCTACTCTTTGTCCGAATAACACGCTAATGAAATTGCGGAGGAATGCTAGTGTATTTGGTGTAAACCTTACGTAATAAGTATGCCATCTGACATGACGACCTTTGTGGCGCAGTGGGCGAAGGCTCGCCTGAGACGCAGAAGGTTGCGGGTTCGATTCCCGCTGCGGGACAAATGTTTGCATATTCTGCAGATATTTGTCTCGGGTCTGGGTGGTTTCTATGTATGATAAGTAAGTATTTACAAAAAAAGTATATTATGTAGTATATCAATTATTTGGTTTCCATAATACAAGCTCTGCTTAGTTTGGGGCTACATGATGCTGTGTGATAGTCCAGCATTATTTATCTAATGTGATTTCGGATGCAAAATAATTAAACACTTTTGACTACGGATCAGGTTTATCCTTTTATTTGATTACTAAAAGTAGTAGGTAGAGCTTTTTGTGAAGAGGTCGTCCGAGGAAATACCACCATACGTATTTCTGCCGTGAAACAGCATTGCTTTGATTCGCTTAGAAGGGTGTGAGTAACGGTAAAAATACAAGCACGAGAGGATTATTTATCACCTTCATACCCCAAGTTGATGGACGCAGCGCACCTACGATACAATGCATTGTGATAGGTAATGGTTACTACTTAACATCAGGGTCCATATACTTGATCCACCTGTAGGTACCATTAAAAAAACTCACCACAAGCAATAGCGACATTGAGCACCAATATAGAAATGAAGACGGTGAAACTAAACGCGTAGACAGTTGCCCTTAGTCCAGCTAGCCAGTACACCACCAGTGTGAACAGAGCCGGCTCTATGAGTAGGCCAGGGAGCTGGAAGTAAAAAATAATGAAATTTCAGATCTGAACAATTCTGAGACAAACGGAAAAAAAGTCAAAAGAAATCGGAAAACTCTAAGATAAAAAGCATTTACACAAGTAATGCAGAAAGCCTAATTTGAAAATTATTTTAATGACTTCCGGATTTTTTCCGAAAAGGTAAATTTTTGAAGTAATCTGAAATGTTTATTTCATCTGGCACTGTTCGATTTTATAGATTTTAGAATTTTAACACGTTGGCTGCTGGCCTAGAGGAGGACGACGTGCAGAATCACATTTGTGTTTTCAGCACTCAAAGCGTTATACATTATACATTAAGTTTAGTGCATTTACAAACACATTTTTGGATTAGACTTTCGATGCAACTACAAGCACATACTTTATATAGCAGCCATTGAATAGCAACATTTTAATTATGGCTCTAATCACAAATTGGAACTGATATTATATTTCATCATCATCATCATCATGAGGCTATATCAGTCCACTGCTGGACATAGGCCTCCCCTAATGAGCGCTATTACGCCCTGTCTCCGGCTTCTACCAGCAGCCTTTCGCAGATCGTCACCCCACCTGGCCGGAAGGCAACCTACACTATTTTGTTTGGAACTTTGAAATTATGGTTAAAACTTTTCTTTTTCCACCCTGAAAAGAGTGGAGTTTTGCATTAGGTACCTATATGTGCAACCACTCACATACGTTCGAGTCATGCATTATTTTGCTATTAATTTTAAAACTCACCATAGCAGTCATTCTCGCGAAATAATAGATCGGTGTAGAGTAGAGGCCCGCCTTGAGCTCCCTGTGGAATAAAGGGAATTCCTCCGGGAACACGTGGAGGACGGAGTACATGGGACTGAAGGTGTTCTCAGCGATGATGATGAAGAGAGCTCCTTGCACGTCCTGGATGCCGGGCTGCGTGAGACGGACTGTGCCGAGGAAGCAGAGCCCTGCTGTAAGGGCTATGGCCTAGAACAATGAAGAACGTATGGATGAACATGACTTTTCAGGGAGGTAAAGTACCCAGTTTCAAATTAGAAAATTAGAAATTTGTTTCATAAACACAGAACTTTTTTTATTTTACTTTGCACGAAGGCTATTAGGATAAAAACGACAACAAAATAAACCGACTTCAAATAAATCACTTCTTACTTCTTGCCCTAAAGAATTTTGAAAATCGGTTTACAATTGACTGAGATATTGGTGATCATAGGGCGAAAATTACAAGTGAGGAGGAGGTTTTTTGAGTTTTCCGGGAAAAGTACCAATCCCTCAGGAATAATATATGGGACCATCTGTGAAGTTATACTCTTTCAAACAAAAAAAGAATTTTGAATTTACAATTGGAGGAGATATTGGTGAACATACATAAAAAAAAGTCGAAAAAAAAGGTTCGAACGAATTGAGAACCTCCTCCTTTTTGAAGTCGTTTAAAAATAGCTTGTAAGTTATTTTTAGTCTAGAACTTCTTCTTAGTTATAAGTTGTCCGCTCTTGACAGAGCAGTCGTGGTCGTTATGTCGAGACGGTGGCCTGCCTCACAATGCTACGCCATTCCTCTTGCAACGACTAGAACTACAGCCTAGACTCTAGAACTACATAATATGTGCAATTTCAGGTCATACTGATCCATGGTTAAGGCGTGAAGGACATTCATATCACATTTGGGTCTGGGTGTTTTCTATGTATGATATGTATGTATTTACAAAAAAAAAGTATATTATGTATTATATCAATCATGTCGTTCCCATAACACAAGCTCTGCTTAGTTTTGCTTACTACATGATGCTGTGAGGTACGTCCAGAATTATTTATTATTTATATCTGTTTTACAAAATTTCGCCTTTAAAATATTAGTAAGATACGTAAGTCGCAAATTAGAAATATGTCTTTAGATTCAAATATAATTTATGTGCTGTTATATTTAAGCGTAGGGTTTTGTACACTCACTTGCCACAATAAGTACCCACTCACGTCTTATAATGCATTCTACTCCTACTCATTTTATTTTGTCTTTTGACTTTTAAAAGTTTTTCGTTATAACTATTTTGCATAATAATGAATCTGAATTATGCATATGAATGTTGAAATCTTGTAAAAATATTGTAGGTATATTATAAATATATTTAAAATATTAGTAAAGAACTGTGAATATTCATTAAATAAATGATGCTTGACATTATCACACCACATCATTTAGCCCTAAACTAAGCAGAGTTTGTATTATGGAACCACATGATTGATAAACTGTCTGCTTATATAAATATTTTTTTTAAATACAGACACATTATAGAAATCACTCAGACCCTAGACAAATATTTGCAGATCATACAAACATCATATATCTCGCGGCAGGAATCGAACCCGCAAGCTTGTGCTTCTCGTCTGATTTTGAATCGAGGAATAATCTCAACAATACCTACGGTTCAAAAAAAAAATTATAAGCAGGCTGCAATCGTCACAACAGATCGTTGTCATTCTGTAGCAGCAAACGACTCGACCAATCCTGGTACAACTCGACCCAAAAATAGTAACTTCCTACGTCGCTCCTTGCAGTCAACTTCAGAGGGACGAAGAACGTGAGTAGTGTAACTGTAGAATCATCAAGTTTATGAATGCTGGAAATTCTTACCAACTTCTGCATGATACGAATGAGTTGCACCCTCGGATCCCGAATGGTGGTCAGTAAATGGCGGTACACGAGCCACATTATCTTCACCATAAACGATGGCGATCTGCATCTGTCTGGCTTCTCTCGCCTTCTCTCCTGAAATTTAACATAATGTGTTATTTGTTTTGTATTTATTTGTTAATCTAAAAGTTACAGTAACGTTTATTCATAAAAACACTTTAAAACCTAAAGTTTGTCTAAGTGCTTCTAAACACTAACTTGAGTCTACACTTTAGGTAAGTAGCTAAAACAGTTACATATGTGTTTTATTCCTTATCTACTTATCTAAATAGGTCTCTATCTTAAAACTTTGGTTTAAAAAACTTTATTTTCTCATAAATGAACGTTACAGCTCACTTATAATGTGCTATTTTCTGAATATCTAAACTTGAATGATTTTATCTTCGTTTTTCTTGTCCTTTCTTTATTTAATTAGACAGGAGTTTTGTCACGCAGTCACTATGCCAATCTCGAAAGGAATATTATTTTATCTTAAATATTTTTTTTCTATTTCAGTATACTTCTTCTACTGCAGTACTCTGTCTTGTTATAGCAGGAATTTAGTTTCACTCAGGAATGCTTGATGTTCCTATACTCGCATTATTTATTAATAAATCCGATATTTGTTACAGATTCGATACGATTAACAGCAGCATCACCGTCAACAGTTTCATCAAAATTGCGATCACCAAACCGCACGTAAGTCATGAACCCCCTAATTTGGAGAAGCAAGCTAAAATAGCAACCCCAATCCCCCTGTATGACAGAAGCCTGTCTTTTATAGGAGGAAAATTTTATAAAAATTAAAATGCAATATATATTGAAATTATTTGAATGACATACCTACCTACATAGCAAGTTCGGTAATCAGTAATCGGTAAATAAGCTGTTTATTCTAATAGGTCGTAAAATTAAACAAAACATGACCAAAAATCTATTATTCTACCATGACCAATTTATTGCATTTGTGTTTGATTAAAACTGGAATAAACTTGATAAATCTAATTTTTAGTTTGACGAATTCATTTGATGTTATATGATAAGCTTCTACCGATTCGTAATCCGTAATAAACAGGCAATCAGAATACATAGGTTTATAAAAACTAGTTTAAAATATTAAGTATAAGATAATTGATTTGATAAACACTATAAAGGTGTATTCGGTCATTGAACTGTCAGACATTCTTGAACAGATAACCCAAAGATCAAAGATTATTTTATTTAAAATTTATAAATTAATAATAAAAAAATGTCACAAAGACCCTCTATGGTCTAGGCATAGCCAAAAACAATCAGCGAAATAATTCAAAGGTTATAAAAAGCCTTTTTGCATTTAATTACGCTGAACCAACTTAAAAAAAAGTTTTGGAATTAAGTTCCTTATCGCGCGTTGCGAAAGGGGGCTGGACGGAAAAAAAAAAGATCAAAAGTTGTAACGAAACTTTGTAATTGTCAAATGGTTGGGCTGATGACGTCATGGTATAAAGACTTGTGCGCTTATTATATATATATATATATATATATATATATATATATATATATTATAAAATATACCACCCCTAAGAATCCATTTCATTGCAGTCATAGTTTTTTAAATTATTATGTACTTCCTAAAATTTTAACTCCTAATCGTTCAGTGGTTTTCATGAGAAGGTGGGACAAACATATCATAAACTTTTTCCTTTAAAATATTAGAAATAAGGACAGCATAGGATATTTTAATGGGTTACAAATAAAAAAGTCTATGTCTATATATTACTTACCTCCTCATTATCCATCAAGTGGTACTCCAGATGGATGTCCATATCCAACTCCTTAGCAACATCACTGACAGCGAACCTATCGCAAATGCTTTTGATGGCCTGTCTACTCGCTGCTTCAGACCCTGGCGTCAGAGCCAGTACTTTGATGAAGTAGTCCGTAGGGTTATACATTATGGGGCACTGGTAGCCGAGGCTGGAGAGAGAATAACAACAAATCAAATATCTCAGAATAGACTTTTGCGTAATCTTTCCATCAAAAACATAGACCTCTGTTAGGTACAGTTGCACTTATGTTCGAGGTATGAATTTGTATCTCAAGTTCTCCTATTTTTATGAAAAGCCTATATCCATAGTGTATGTATACAGTCTAACAAACATAAAATTTTTGTTTACATCTTTACTGGTAACATGAAAAATACAATATTATTATGAGTAATTTTGACTGCGGGCATGAAATTTTGACACGACTTAGCGTCACCAACTACACTAAAAGACACGTCTTTTTTAGCTGCTTTGAAGGTGGTTTCTTCGGAAACATCCATCTTATATCTTTGGAAAAATTGTGTGCATCAAGAACAAAAAAAAACAATATGAAATTATGATACGACGACCTTTGAATTTACATTTTGTGTAGCCAACATTGTTATTTTTATAAGATTTGTATTAACTTTTAAATCAAGCAATAGATTCATATTCATATGAGCAATCAAAATTTTAATGACTTGTTCTGTATTTTAAAAACTATTATTTAAATAGCCTATTTGCAACGGTCAAATTGATTTATATTCTTGACTAAATAAGCCAAATAGTAAGTTGGTTTTTTTCCGTTGCACGTAAATTTTTTAATAATTTTTGTTTGTTTTATCAAAAACATGTTTTCCAAGAATTGGAAATTAACCAGCACTTCTAGTGTGCATGTGGGCTCTGTTGTGCCAATACCTGCACTATTAAATTGTTAAAATCTTGAAAATTGCTTGATTGGAAGAAAGAAAGAGCTCAAGAGCATTGGTCAAAGAACTGCAGGGGTATAGTCAGTCAGTTGAATTCTACGAGATGATCGTGAACAAAGTTACATTAGTGCAAGTGCACAATAAACCCTAGAGACTATCCTAAGGCCCAGGAAGTCCTATTAGGGTCAGAGACTTGTCAAGATCATAATAATGAGAGTTGATTGTATTGGCCCACTATTCAAAAATTAAGCATTGAGCGACTATCTCGATGTTGAACGAGCTTAGTTCTGTCTGCGAATATGAAAACGGTTCCTAATAAAAATGAATTTTTGGGTCGTTATTCAAATCTGATAGCATAGATTTAAAGATAATTTGTAGTCCAATGAGCAAATTTATAAAGCAGTTTGAGTAGTTTTGGTTACAACAAATTTTAGTTGGCTTTATACTTAAAGGCCAGTTCGATAAATAATAATAAAATGCATTTTAAATAGACGGTTATTAATAATAAGGCCCAGGTCACACATATCGGGCAAGGACATGGCGCGGACATGGCGCGGACGTGGCACGGACGTGGCGAGGACATGGCACGGGCATGGCGCGGACATGGCTCGGACATGACGCAGAAATGACGTGACAGAGGCACAAGTGTAGTGCAGTCTGTTGTCCGTTATCGATGTGTCAGCATGTCATCCTCAGAAGACGAAGATGCTCTTGCTCTCGTGGATACAATTAATTAATATATAGATCAGGGCCCGTACAACCCCGATTTCGAGCTAGTTGCTTCGAAAGTGAAACCCCTTCATTGGGTTATACAGTTGACGGGATTACCCTTTCGTTTGGGTATTCTCCTTTCCCTTCTCCTTTATTCCTCCTTCATAACACAAGCGAAAGTGTAACCCGTTCCTTTTGGTTTTCAGTCGATAGGGTTACCCTCTTATGAGGTTAAACGAATGAATATAGTCTTTATAATATAGTAATATAGTCTTTATATATAGTCTATAGTCCTTTTGATAGGTTTTTTTGAATGTTACACAATGTTTATCATTACGCCTGACACTGGGTGGGGGAATTTAGATTTTGACTCTTGATTTATGTCATCAATCATTAGGTATTAGTTCGGATCGCTTTATTTGGTTGAAGGAAGAGCGTCACTGCATTAAAGAAAAGTTTTGAAAACATAAGGAAAGTGCTGTGTTTCAGTCAGTTTTCATTGGTCATCATCACAGAGTATGCGTTGTCATATAAGAGACCCGCAGTCAACATATTAAAAAGAAAAAAAAAATGGTGTTTCAGTTTTCATAAGTCATCAGTTATGTCATGACTGAGGCCCGCAGCCAACATGTTAAAAAGAAAAAAATGTGTTTCAGTCAGTTTTCATAGAGCATCATCGCAGAGTACTCTGCGTAGCGTTATTTTTTATTTTTATTGTATTTATTAGGCAAAGCCAACAGTACACATAATGAGCATTTTGTAAAGCGTTATGTCCGAGACCCGCAGTCAACGTGTTAAAAAGAAAAAATATGACCTTCAAAACTATTTTGAATAATAATTTTGGATTGTCACTGTCACTATCACACTCAACTCAACTCAAAGCTCCACTCGAAATTCATTCTACAAATTCATCTGTAAATGGTTATATCTCTGGAACTACTCATCCTAGACTAGCCGTTAATTGCTCAAAAGATAGCTAACGACAAGATCTTTATTTTTAATGACATATGTCAAACTTGAATTTGCCATATCTCGAGAAGTACTCATCCTAGACTTGCCATTACTAGCTCAAATGATAGCTACTAATAAAATCTTAATTTTCGATGACAGCTGTCAAACTAAAAACTGTCATCGAAAATTAAGATCTTAACAATAGCTATCATGTGAGCTAGTAACGGCAAGTCTAGGATGAGTAGTTCTCGAGATATGGTCGATTTAAGTTTGACAGCTGTCATCGAAAATTAAATTCATGTCAATAGCAATCATTTGAGCTAGTAAAAGCAAGTCTAGGATGAGTAGTTCTCGAGATATGGTCAATTTAAGTTTGACAGCTGTCATCGAAAATTAAGGTCTTGTCAATAGCTATCATTTGAGCTAGTAAAGGCAAGTCTAAGATGAGTAGTTCTCGAGATATGGTCAATTTAAGTTTGACAGCTGTCATCGAAAATTAAGTTCATGTCAATAGCAATCATTTGAGCTAGTAAAGGCAAGTCTAAAATAAGTAGTTCTCGAGATATGGTCGATTTAAGTTTGACAGCTGTCATCGAAAATTAAGGTCTTGTCAATAGCTATCATTTGAGCTAGTAAAGGCAAGTCTAAGATGAGTAGTTCTCGAGATATGGTCGATTTAAGTTTGACAGCTGTCATTGAAAATTTATTCCAATTTTATTATAATATAATTATTATTGCGTAATAAAAACAATTAGTAGTCTGCATTTCCGCCCTTAATGCTTAGAACACAATTACCGCAATTAATTTTCATCTTTTGACCGAATGTTTTTTCTCCTTTATCTCCTATAACCCACGTATAACCCGTGTTACAATGATAAAAAGGGTAACCCTAAGGAATGGGTTTTGGAATAATACCAAAATCCAATACTATTGATAACCCTCATGATCAGGTAACCTAATCAAAAGGGTTTTGAATGGTTTATCCCATCAAATAATAGTGTAAACCCATACGGAGAGGGTTAACTAAGCTTTTGGAAAAACTCTCCCGAAAACCACTTCATCGGGTTACCAAATCGGGCCCTGATACAGATGAAGAAAATACGCGCAAACGAATTTGCACAAGGATCAGCTAGTATTACCATGGGTATTACATAAAAAAATCTTGATACCGGTTTAGTTTAATCTCTTTCCGATTTCCAGCCACAATTTGTCTTGAACATTTCAGTTACAATAATCGGAACGACAATGATCATAAAGCGTTGCATTTACAATCAATTCACAAAATTCAATATTAAATTCGATATCGTCATTCGTCACGCATTTTTACATCACTAACAGACGTATGTCGCAAGCAAGTAAATACTACGATCTGGCGGCCATCGGACGCCCATCTGGCGGCGATCGGGCGCGGGCGCCGAAATGGCGCGTCATACGTCCGAGCAACGACATACCGTGTGGCCTAAATTGTGCTTTATTTCCATGCATTTTGTATGAAATTTGAATGGAATAGGAAACCGCCTGTGCCATGTCCGCGCCACGTCCGTGCCCGATGAATGTGACTAGCGTCGGGCGCAGACAAGGCACTGGCGGTTTCTTATTCCATTCAAATTTCATACAAAATGCATGGAAATAAAGCGCAATTTAGGACACACGGTATGTCGTTGATCGGACGTGCTTATGACGCGAAGTGGTCCGAGCTAAATTGTGCTTTATTTCCATGAATTTTGTATTAAATTTGAATGGAATAGGAAAGCGCCCGTGCCATGCCCGAGCCAGGTCAGACAAGTGGGGCCTATACCTAAGACAAATTGCGAGCAACTTCATTTATATACTCTTTCATTCACGCACTAATAATATCAATGTATCTCTATTGCGAGTTAAGGTATGCTGAATCTATTTCCAGGGTTACCTCAACAATTTTAATTCATAAATTTACTTAAATATTTCCTTTGTAAAAGTCTTATCAAAATATTAACCCAGTAGAAGTTTATGCGTGTTATTCTAACAACGTGTAACTGTGAAGGTCATTTAATTTCAATAATTAACTTACCTCTCAAAGAAACTTAATGCAGCCTGAGAGCTTCCTGCGAAAGCCACCCTCCCTTCAGCCAAAAGCACCAGCTTATCAAAATGCGCCATTAGCTCCGACGAAGGCTGGTGGATGGTGCATATCACTGTCTTCCCTTGTGCTGCACTGGCTCTGAGTAACGTCACCAGTTTCTGAGCTGATGAGGAGTCCAGACCGGTGGTAGGCTCATCGCAGAACAGAAGACCTGGGTCGGTTAGGAGCTGTAACGGTGAATGGTGTTGGATTAGGAAGATCCGTGTGGTCTTTGCAGCAATGACTCAAATTAGTCCTAGTTGTTTATTTAATCTTTATGATTTTATTTTGTTTTTCAATCCAAAACTTAAATAAAATCATCAAAATTAGGTGTTTTTATTAATTAAGATACATGAAGGTTTATCAATTGGTCATCAGATCGCAGATTAAACTTGCCTACTAACTAGTCATCTTAATTACGCTTTAGAAATAAAAATGAAATACATTTTATTGTTCTAGGTTTCCTTAAAATTATCTTTTAACATTTTGTTGTTAATGTTTATCAACAAAAAAAAATTGAAATGGTTCCTTTAACCTCTTACACTAGTAGACTTCTAGTTAGTTGTCTTCTAGGTAAGCGTGCTCCGTCTTAGACCACATCATCACCTGTTTCAGGTATGGTGGTGACAGTGATAAAAAAAATTAATTCATGTGAATAAGGCCTACTAGGCTGAGAGGGAAGTGTAGGATCTGGGCATCTAAAACCATGGCCCAAATAAAACAATGGCCCTTACAATACAATGCCCCTGTACAGTCAATGTACATTTTATGCAGACGCGGCATTTCTCACAATGCTCGCAAAATGTATCTATCATTTCAACTCGTTTTAGTAAATCAGTTTACGTTCAAACACAGTCTCGGATGGTCTCATTTAAATCCATCCTTAACTATCAATATCATTATCATCATATCACAGAGGTTTAGGGACACCATACAGTTTCCTTAGGGATACTCAACGGTTACTCAAAGGCGTAATAAATCATCTAGAAAAAACCTTAACCACGATAATCATCTAAGAAAACCTGACTCTTTACTTACTTCAGTGGCAAAAGCTAGTCTCTTCCGCTCTCCCCCTGAGAGGGTCTTCAGCCCGTCCAGGCCACCTATCCTGGTGAACCGGGAGTCATAAAGGGCCAGCTGCCTCAGGAGTTGATTCACTCTTCTCTTTCTGGCCAGTGCTGTGGTGTCGGCATCCATGCGGAGACGAGCCTAGTTCATTATCAGCATTTATTATACCTTATTTTTTTTTGTATTCTTTAGTGACCGACTCTGATGTCAGTGTGTTTTTAGTTTTTATTATACTAGTTTACTTTTACTTTAAGATATAGTACCTATTCTAAATGTAATATGATTGTAATGCCGCTTGACCGGAAATTTTGTAGAGCTAAATTCCATTCAAAAGCTTCCTGCACACGTAAAGATCGGACCGCGCATCGAGACTGCGTTCAAAACCGCAGTCCGATCTGTATGGTTTGGACTGCGGATCAAACAGTCGTGCTAATGGCGCGTAAAGATTGGACCGCGCATCTGGGACTGATCACTGACGTGATACGTGGTTAAAACTGTGAGATTTGGCTTCGCATCGACATGCCAGATCGGACTGTCAGTCCGCGCATCTACACGTACGTTTCGGGGTGCGGGTTGGAATGGCGCATGCTGTTTCCCGCGGTCCGAACTTTGCGTGTGTAGGGCGCTATTAGAGCGTAAAGTTCGGATCGATACCTAAATCTTTTTGAATTATACTATTCATTCTGTGGCTTAGTATTTTGTATTCGTAGCGTAGCGTACTAGCTGTGCCCTGCGATCCCCATCCCGCATACCCATCGTGGAGATTATGGGCAAATCCCCTTTCCTATAGTGGAGACCTATGTCCAGCAGTGAACTGGGCTGGTGTTGTTGTTGTTTGTTAGTAATTATTATTAAAATATAGAAACATATATGTAAAACTACTACTCTACTACATTAAAAATAAGAAAAAAAGTTCTCATTGATCTATGTTATTGAAATAATTAAAGTACCTAAGTGACGTATCCACACTAATTACTAGATATAAATTATTAATGATCATTAAGGTATACATTTTGATTTGAAGCTCATTTATAAAACTAGCCTTGAGTTTATTAGAATTATTCAATCGGTAATTAACTAACCTATCTTTTAAAAAAACCAATTCCTTCCTTTTTCGTATCATTTAGTGGCCAATTCTGGTGCTGGAGTTTTTTTGTTCATTGCGTGGTTTACTTTGGTGTTCTTAACAGAACCCTGGTTCCATAACCAAAGTGACCCTGAACCCAGTCAGAACTTGGATGGGTGACCGTTTAGTGGCATTTCTAACTGAGCTCTTCCATGCTTCGGAAGGTATGATAAAATGTTGCCCCCAGCTTTTTCAGTTGTTAAACACCGATAATATATATAACTACTAAAATTCTATCTTTTACTTTCGCTCGCCAACAGGCCTCACTTAATTTCAAAGTGCGCACGGGCATACTATTTGTCGCCTGACGAACAGAATTGCTAAGCGCAACTGCAAATTGTATTGTTGATAATACTGTAGACGGTCTCCCAACAAGCGGCAATCATTCAATCCATAGGAAAGAGAAACGTCGCGATAGTCATACGAATACCTTCCATTTTATTACAAGTAGTCCTACTGTTTGTATGATATTTTAGTTTAACGGTCTAGATTTTTCTAATCTAAATATATAAAACTGTAATGAAGTTGACTAAAAATGACGGCGATTGAACAGCGTAAACCGTCTTATTATGAACTTAAAAAGGATTTCCTGAAATTCTGTCCCAGCTGGCTACCGTGGACAAGGGATTTGTCGACGGAAGAATAGAGAAAACTAATTTTTGCAAGAGCCAGGGCCGCGTTTCGGGCTCTTGTAAAATAATTTATTTTAGTCTGCGCTCCAATGTCATTGTAATGGGACGCCAACCAATTTTTTCTTTTTCATGGAATCCTAATTGTGCCATAGAAAACTCTATAAAAATCACAAGGGCTCCTTTAGTCTTACCATAATTGTAAGATGTTCTATCACAGTGAGGTTTTCAACAAACAGGTCGTCTTGATGCATGTACCCACTATCTTGGTTCATGAAGTCGCCAACAGGTCGTCCGTTCATCGCTATGTCTCCGTCGATCACTGCCCCAACTGTATTTTAAAGCAATTTATTAGATAGTCCAATACCTAATGTTCTTATTGATATTAATAACGACATTAACATATTTGCGTGCCCCTATGCAGACTGAATCATGTACTAACATAGCTATAAGAGCTAACTGTGAAAATAATTATGCATTCTAACAAATTTTGAATCTTGAAAAAATGAGTACGTTTTACGCCTTCGCTGATGCCAAACGGCTGACCCCGTTTAAACATTATACATTATACCTACACTAGCACGTTGACTGCGCGGTCTTCGGACTTAATGCTACGCGAGATGTCCCAGGAGCACGCCCTGCAGTATGTACCTAGTACCTAGGTACCTACCTACGGCGCAGTGTGTTTTTCAGCACTCAAAGCTTTAATGATGGAGGATGGGACGTGGTCCAAACGTGGTCTGAACGCAGTAAAAAAATCATATTTATGTTAATCAATGTTTTCTTTTACAGAAGCATGATCGATCACCCGATATTTCTGGCCCGCAGGCCTTATTAGCTTTCGAACAAATACTGTTATTGGAGACTAGTTTTCTTGGCGCATTTTTATCGCTGAAAGCGATCTCTTCCTAAAGCGATGTACTAGCACAAGATTGTACGTAGGTACATAATACACACATACATAGCAGTACGCTTTTCAGACGAATCTGAAGGATAAAAACTATTTTTTTTTTGTGTATTATTCGAATTTATAAATCAAATTCATATTGCGCATGTTATCTGACTAGACTGTATTATTGATTGACAGTTTCCTCTAGTATTTCGTAAAATAAGTACATAAATTAATATGAATTGCCTTTGTCAATGCTGCTGACAAGTATTTGAGAAATTATTTGCTGTCAGATATTTACTAAATTAAATAAATAATTAATAATAAATAAATAATGCGCGACGTAATCACACAGCATCATGTAGCCCCAAACTAAGCAGAGCTTGTATTATGGGAACACATGATTGATATATACACACATAATTTTTTTTGTAAATACATTCATATCTTACATAGGAAACACCCAGACCCGAGACAAATATCTACAGAACATGTAAACATTTGTTCCGCAGCGGAAATAGAACCCGGAACCTTCTGCGCCTTAGGCGGACCTTCGCTCACTTCGCCACAAAGGTCGCCAAATTGCACAATATGATTCATTTTTGTCTATAATCACTTCATCAGGTGTGATGAGCTTACTGAATTTAAAAGCTAAAGACGCTAACAGCAATTCTGAGTACACTCTTTATCGCTCAAACTAATTAGTTAGTTAAAGTAGTAAAGTACTTAAAGTAGTTTCATCCCTGTTTTCTCCTTCTATAAGAAAGGGACAACTAAGTACTTTCAAGGTAGGTGAAGGTTTAGTGAAAGGTTTTCAAAATCGTTATTTTACTCGGCAAAAGAATAGCTTATATGTATATATGCATGAACAACTTTTACCTTTTATGTTTAAAAAACGCAATAGCTCCTTCAAAATTAGGTACCTATCAAAATATCGTGTGATTAATTTATTAAGACAGGTTCTATTAAAGATATTTTGACATGCCTCATAAACGGTACCCAATAAATAAATAATTCATTACAATGAAGTCAATAGGCATAATATTTGTAAATTATTTTTTTAATTCAGCATAATCAAGTAGGCTCTACATTAGCATGAAAATATTTTAAATCGTGTATCCTGTTTGACTTGAAAAAATACCTGAGCCTAAATTTAATTATTATATATGAAAAAATTACAACAAGGCCGCCTACTAGAATAAAATAATGATAAAAAGGTTAAATATATTTTAGAAAAATAGATAGGTACTTTAAAACATGAAATAGTTTTAAATGCCAAAAGGTGACGTTTACGTTTCTTCCGCATATTCAATAAAACGATATTACGTAAATGACGCAGCTTGTCTTGGAAACGAAAAGAGGTAGACCAGTGGAAAGGTGGTAGAAGCTGAAGTAAAAGAAATTGAGGGAAATTACTGACGAAAGATTGCTACGCTACATAGAGATATGGAAAATCGGGAGGAGGCCTTTAGGCCTTCATCTGGATAGAAATGACGTAATAAAGAATAATAAATAACATTCTTACTTATATAGAACCGAATTGAGAATATCCTCCTTTTTTAAAGTCCGGTAAAATGAAGCTCAGTCAATTTATTTTTTCATTTTGTTTATACTTGTATGTATCTTAAACATTTATGATCAAAACGTAGTGATTATATCTGATCTTTCAAAATTAGGGAGAGGCATTAACCAGCAGTGGCACATGCTTTGGGCAAATGGACTGAGGAAGAAACACTTGAATGAAGTATGTTGTAATTAAAATAGTTTAATAAAAACTCCTTACCCTGGTTTCTGTTCGCCAAAGCCGACATTAGTGTAGTTTTCCCCGCCCCACTGAAACAAAAATATGACCGTGAGCTAAGCACATAATAATAGTTATTTGTTAAACAAGAGAACAAAATTGCTTTTTAGCCGCGTGCTAAATTTTGATGACCGAGCAAATGAAGGATTCTAAATTAGAATGCTGAGCGTTAGCGAGGGAATTAAAAACGCACGAGGTGAAAAATTTTTGCACTCGAGTGCAACACGTAACTTTTCATCCCACCTCAGTGAGGAAATGACTAAATGCAAAAAAAAAGATTATTTAACATTAGTTTAACATTTAAAGTTTAAAAAATAAAAAAATACACCAAGTAGATTCTGAGTCTGAGGTTTTATCAAATTAAAAAAGGTTGTATGATAAATTTTGGCACCATGGAGGTAGAAGTAAATAGGTTTAATGATATTTTGAATTCACAGACTTAGTGCACACGATGTTCTAAATTCAATTTTACTTTATCCTCTAGCAGATAAAAACGGCTTTTGCACTCTGATATCGAAGAGCAAATAGTTATTTGTTAAACAAGAGTGCAAAGTGCAACATGTAACTTTTCATCCAACCTCAGTGAGGAAATGACTAAATGCAAAAACAAAGAATAACATTAGTCTAACATTTAAAGTTTAAAAAAAATAAAACACACCAAGAAGGTTCCGAGTCTAATGTTTTATCAAATTAAATAAGGTTTTATGACAAATTCGGCACCATGAAGGTAGAAGTAAATAGGTTTAATGATGTTTTGAATTAACAAACATAGTGCACACGATGTTCTGAATTCCATTTTACTTTATCCTCTAGTGGATAAAAACGGCTTTTCCCCTCAGTTATCGAAGAGCAAAAATACTCTTTCCGAGATGGGGGGATGAAAAGTGTATTTGTAATAACTCTACAAAACTCAATATACAAAGGAATGCGCATTTTGAAAAAAAAAAGTCTGTGCCAAGTGTATTCCCTCAAAAATGTGTCAGTCGTTTCCTCTTTAGCCTAACACAGAAGTGGAAACGAGACAAAACACTTTTTTGGGCATTTTTATAGGGAACTAGCTGAACCGACAGACGTTGTCCTATCAAAATTCTTGTGTACATACAATAATTCCGTAGAAAATAGCACTATAAGTTTTTCCGTACCTATTTCTCATTTTTCTTTTAGGTTTTTCATTTGTTTTTCTAAACCACCCCTGAATAAGAGCAAACAAAACTTAAAACATACAAGGAAAAAAAAAATTAAATCGATCGAGCCGTTTTCAAATATTTGCGCGACACTCGCACGGCGACAGATTTATTTTTTATATACATTTATAGATTATAATTACCCTTATATTTACAATTATACATACGTACAAATTTACAAAGAGTATGGATAATAGGAGTGGAAAAGGACTGGGATGATAGGAACGAAGAGTAAAGTAATAGACCAGGAATTTAACAGAGGAGGGACTTTGTCATTTTAACACTATTATTCTATTGGTCAGTTTGACGCATCTTTCCGCTTAGCATTAGTGGATGTCATCCATCATGTCAGTGGATATCATAATGTCATTCAGTGAGAGGATATAGACTATTTGGATAAATAGTCGTAAATGGTACATAATGGTACCAAATATTTGAGAGTTGAAAAGCTAGGTGGAGTGACGATCTGCGAAAGGCTGCTGGTAGAAGCTGGATGCGTCGAGCTCAGGACAGGGCGCAATGGCGCTCATTAGGGGAGGCCTATGTTCAGCAGTGGACTGCTATAGGCTGATGATGATGATGATGATGATGCTAGGATGTTTGACAGTCGACTGCAATAAGATCTCAATCATGTGATCTCATGTGAGGCTCAATTCAACATTTTTAAATATTTCTTCGAGGATCACACAAAAACTATGAAATTAATTTTAATGTGACTTTTATAGTTTAATATAATTATTTGTTTGATTGTAACGTAAGACATAGGCTATATTTTATTTAAATTGGGCAAGTAGAATACTGCTTGACTTATGATCCCATAACCATCCGGCCAAGGTGTTGAATAACACACTGCCGTACCTACAGCAGATACGGCGGTGTATTATTCAGCACTCAAAGCGTTAACAGAGGTCGATGTTCTTGGGGATGAAACCTTGTAAACGGTGTTTGCACGTGGGTCGTCTAGTAGCAACTTCTTCTTCTTCGTATGAGCTATGCCCAAATAGTAGCTACTAAAGTAGGTACTACAAATATTTGTATCTGTACATTGTATTTAGGTACAATATATCTCACTATAGGGCGTTTTCTATACAATCTGTCACACTATAGGGCGTTTCATAGCAAATAGTGGCTAATTTTCGGTTACCAAAAAAGTACCTATCTAGATAATTATGTTTATATTTTTTACCCGACTGAGGAGGCGCGTTTAAATTTATTTTATTTTATATTTTATTTTACCTTACTAATATTTTAAATGCAAAAATGAGTTTGTTTGTATAATACGCATTCACGCCTTAATTTCTCAATTAATCATTATGAAATTAGAACAAGACATATCAACTTTCACCCAGAAATCCGAACTGAATTTCAACGTGTTCCTAAGTAAAGATATGATCCAGAGGGATAGAAAAATAACTTTTAACTAGCGAAGCCGCGGTCATAAGATAGGTTTAAAATAAAACAAAAAACCAACAAAAGTATCTCTTCGCTATGACAATTTTTTTTCCTGTCTAGCATTAAAAACAATTGTTCAATACTGAGACCTAGCTTTATAAGTAGGTACAGGCTTAGGACATCTGACACCGAGAATGCGAATGTACCGGGTCGTATCGATTCCTTCCAATCGATAACACGGTGTGAATAGAAAGTTTTCAGTGTCATTATCCTATTACAATGTAAAACGGTTATTTATTTACGATGTATTGTTTTGCCATCCCCTGGCAATTCTCCGGACAGCTTAGGTTAACAGATTAGGTCAATCATATTACTTGGCCCATGTACACCGACATAAATCGGATGGTCAACCATAAATAATATGGTGTTAACCATAACAATAACTTCGTAGATTAAATTTTCTATCTAAAATTACCTGTGAGGCTAAACCAAAGAGGAAAAAGGGACGGCTTTATCTGAATCATTTAAAAGGAACAGAGTTTGTGTCACTTCTTGGGATTCGTTTTATAATTTATTTATTTTTTCACAAAAGCTTACCACTATCAGGTGACAGGAAAAACAGGTGAAGATGTCGAAGATGAAGTACGCTTGCCTTGGATTATAAAATTTTGACAGTCTTGGCTAACTGTTGTGTAACTAAACCAAAAAAGTCATAGATAAGGAGTATTCGTTATAATGATATAAAGTTCCACAATTATATCTTGACTCACCTGAAGTTCTGTCAGCGCAGAAGCCAATTAAGTTCCAATCACAGATATAGAAGATAACTAGATAAAGCCTTAAAATTCACTAGGTATGTTCTGAACATCAACTCATACGGCTGATCTCATGTTCATAGAGATGCCCTGGTACGAAGTCGCAGAAATCGCATTGAGATAAAGTTTGCTTCCCTTTCTAGGAAATGATATATGGTCATAATAAAGTAGAGATTAGCCGTATGAGTTGACGTTCAGAGCATATAGTCCAAGAAAATTAGTCAAATTAGGGCACGAATCTCGGAATGAAAGATAGTCGGCTATAAACTTATATAAACCTTTATTTGAGCACTCTAAAACTTGTCTCAAAACCTACTTATCGTGGGGTGTTAGCTTCTTCAGATATTTCAAGGTAAAGTTCAAAAAATCGATTTATTGCATTTGCATGATATTTATCATGTTTCCTATTGGTTTTATGCTATTAATATCATAATAAATATTGTAGAACATTAAATTCTCTACATCTTTTGTTCAAACATTTTTTTAATATCTTGAACCATTTTATGGGTTACCATCTATATAGGTTAAACTTGTCTCAAAACCTACTTATCGTGGGGTGTTAGCTTCTTCAGATATTTCAAGGTAAAGTTCAAAAAATCGATTTATTGCAAATATCATGTTTCCTATTGGTTTTATGCTATTAATATCATAATAAATATTGTAGAACATTAAATTCTCTACATCTTTTGTTCAAACATTTTTTTAATATCTTGAACCATTTTATGGGTTACCATCTATATAGGTTAGCCAGCCATAACCATTCATATTTTCATACATCATGCGTTAGAAAGTTTTAATTTAAATATGAGTTAATAATGTAGGTACATAATATGTAATAAGTTGGCTGAAATAAAAATATTACACTAGCGACCCGCCCCGGCTTTGCACGGGTGCAAGTTATACATATAAACCTTCCTTTTGAATCATTCTATCTATTAAAAAAACCGCATCAAATTCCGTTGCTTATTTTTAAAGATCTAAGCATACTTAGAGACAGACAGCGGGAATACTATGTAGGTAGTGATAGTGATAGTGATAGTGAAATGAAGTGGATGGTGAGGAGGGTGAAGGGTGGACGGTGACTAAGACTTTGGTAGGGGAGACCGAGGGCAGTTGAAACAATTTTGTCATTTTGCTTCGTTTACCAAATTCTTTCAACATTAACCGTATGAATTTAGTGGCAATCGATACTACATTTCAAATACTTTCAAATGATTTGCACAAAAAAAGTGTAAATGTGAACTATGTGGCAAAAACTTAATTTATATGTTATAAGAAATTTTGTTTCAACTCCCCTCATACGGAGGTAAGTTGAAACAGGGGTCGAGGTGAGTTGAAACATTTTATATTTGAGTAAAATAAAGTAAGAAGATCGTATTTATAAAGGTATTTATTAGGATAGTGAGTCAATCTTAATAGCTATGTACTTATATTAAAAATTCTTTAACAAAACAGTAAACTTCTTACTAAATTATTTATAGGAACTTGTAACAAAAATAATTAGCTGCATAATATTCAGTCCTAATTAACAAATCTAACATTAAACAACAATTTGAGAAACAAAAATCACATTCTTAGAAAACTAAATATATTAAAAACTGTTAGTCGTTTTATATTCATTAACATCAGTCTCATTTTGCTTATTTCATAAACTAGGTTGATGACAATAGCCTCACAGAGTTAATGTTATTGAAAACAGAATTAAAAATATTACTCGGATAAGCAATTATGGCACACATAAGAAAGTTCGCCAGCAGTGCAGCAAGCTTCATGAGCCCAAAATTTGACATTCAACATATTGAACCCATTTTTCTTTGGCTTTACTATTCGAATAGGCTTCCAAACAACAAATACAATAGCAATTTTCTTCTTCATCTTTACTGCTTTTGTTGTTCTTAGCAATCCTGATCTTTTTTATCTTAGCTTCTGACTTGTTCCTTTTGTCTAACTTATTTTGTTCAAAAACAGGTTTTTTAACTTTTTTCTTAGCCATCCTAGCTGCTTCGATTGCTGCTAACTCATTCCTTACAAGAGTGTCAATCAAGACAGCGGACTTTACCTTTCTTTGATTTGTTTCATTTCTTGGAGGAGCCTTTGGTAATCGTCTTATGCTTTCAGGAGAGAAAATATTTGCTGGGGCTATAACTGAAGTATCATGTGATGTAGATGCTACAGATAATGTAGTAGATATTTTTTTATAATCAGTAGGCATCCTGAAACAAAATACGCAAAAAACATAAAGCTCATTGAGAAGTCAACCATACAAAACAAAAACAAGGACAGTTGAAACACTCTGTTTCAAATCCCCTCAGCTGCAAAAATCCTCCCAATTTTTATAATTTTATAAACCAAGTAGGAAACCCTTTGAAATAAGCTGTTCCAATGCTGTCATTTGAATGATTAATTGATAAGCTTTCAAAATGTATGTAACTTGAATCAAAATCTAAACGCGTTATCATGATATTGAAGTCATAAAAAAACGTTAAAAACTTACTTTTCATTATTTTTGCGATGTGGTCGCCAGAACTACGCAACTGTACGCCAATGGTAACAGACTCCAACTGTGGTGATGTCGGGTGGCAGGACGCGGACTATTTGTGACATTACCAGCTCGCTAACGGTTCTAGGTTCCGCAAAATCACTGCTGTTTGAACTCACCTCTGTTTCAAAACCCCTCGGTCTCCCCTACTCATTGATTGCCTCTTAACTAACATCTTAAGGCGACTATACATGTCAAACGTCCCTCTCGCTCGTACTATTCAACATTTTTGAAGCTATAAAATCACTGAATGTAGTTATGCAAAATAGCAAACCTTCACTGCCTAGAAAATAACAATACAAGGTTCAGCAAGAATATCATGTTAAACCCAACACGTTTTCCTACCAAAAAATTGCCAAAATTGATCACATTGGTACCAGTTTTTTGGTAAGAAAACGTGATAGAGTCAAAATGATAACATTGCTGAACCTTTGAATTATTATTTGAGGATAATATAATATTGGGAGGTTTGACATGTATCGTCGCCTTAATCATATGCTCATTCGCCCGGAGTAGTAACCATACAAACGGGTAGAGTGTTAGGTACCTCTTGTTTTGATTTTTGATTCTTATCAGGAAGTATAGTTTTTGAAATGATCTTTACGACCTTCTTGAAGATTTGCGAGTGTTAAAATGTTAATTTATACACGATGCATTTAATACATAATTAAGTAAGAAAAAAATATTGAAATGCAAATTTGGACATAAATTATCATAAAAGTCATATCATAAGTATTTGAAATAACAAGTCTGCCTAGTCTATAATAATTGTCACTTTTAAGATAAAACATATGTAATTTTTATTTATTTATACTTTAAATGATTTATGTATATATGCAACTACCTACATGCAGTTAATGAAGTGAGAGAGGTGTAGATAGTTACTGTTACTGTACACCGTACAACGGTGCATCATTATGAACGAAAGAACGTGATATTGATAAAATTGTGGTCCCAGATGCCATACATAAAAAGAAGATATCTATGGTAAATTAAATGAACCCCACAATTTACTAAATTAAGTGGGGTTTTTGTTTTATTTTATTTTCTATCGTTTTTCTGATTTATGTTGCGTAAAGTTTATGGCGCTTTAACCAACCTACGTTAGTAAGAAGACATAAGTGTAGTGAAATGAAATAAACAACAGCCATCCATGTACTAACCATAGACAATCGTGTACATGGATGGCGGGCTGTACAAAATCAGGATGTGCAATGTTAGCTCCCAGTAAGTGGTACTTACTTATGCGACTTACCTAGGGCCCATCAAGGCGATGAGGGTTCCCGGTTTCGCGATCCCGCTAACTGTGAGCAAAAAAATATTTATGTTCACAAAGATGGAATATAACTAGTAACTTTGTTGTTTTTTATTTTTCAAATTACCTAACGTCTGAATAAAGTATCAGAGATTTTGAAATACATATAACTTTAGTATGTAATCTTTTCATCTTTTTTATTTTGACCTTCTTACATAAAACTTTTTTGAATGACAAGTAGTTGCTGTTGCTCAAGGATTTGATGCTAGAATTATTTTTCTATGTACATAATACACATAATACATCGTTTTTATACATACCTATGTATCTCTTTAGTTCATTAAAAATAAGATTTATGTAAAAATTAAAAAAATCCCTAACCTCTATACAACATATAAAAGATCGTACGTACCATTATTGACTAATCTTTTCAATTTTCCATTCTTCAGCGTAATATGAACGCTAACGTCCCTCCAGACGAGGGTACAGGGTCGTGGGGCGGTTGTTGACCCTAGGATGTCTTCCACCTCGGAAAATACGGGGTCATATTTGGATTGGACTGAGCGCTTGACGCCTTTTATTGATACGAGGTCATCTGGTGTTAAGTCCTAAAAAAAATATGTTTTTAATAAACTTATATTAAAGATAGGTTATGTTAAATTTACAGACATTCGATCCGGAGGTCATAGATCGAATCCCGGCGATAAACCAATTGATTTTTCGTTTTGAAAAAAGGACCTATGCGCATTAAACGTAATCCATACTGGGAAAAATTCGTGATGGTTGTTTTAACCGTCGTCACTTCCCAATTGCATCACCTATTTTATTCTATTCTAATCTATTTTCCCTGCTAAACAACGAACGGGGCTCTGGCGGCCGGCTGATTGCGGCATAGCACAGCCTACATCGGCACAGCTAAGTCCCCTGGCCACCGACGGGCAGCAGCGTCTGTGGTGCGAGAAGCTGTGCCCTGCGATCCCCAACCCGCATGCCCAGCGTGGGGATTATGGGCATATCCCCCTTTATTAGGGGAGGCCTATGTCTAGCAGTGGACTGATATAGGCTGGTGTGTGGTGTGGAATCTATTTTATTGAAAAAATATTTTTTTCTTTTGTTATTTTAGATAGAATTCATTTAGGCAGGTACAATAAAGATCAAGTTTAGACAACAAAGGGTCTGATTCGCAGCACGCTGACGTGACGCAAATTACACGTAAATTAACAAGTCACGTCAACGTGCCGCGCCGCAACACCGCACCGTTCCACGTTGACGATGTCGTATCGTGACGTGATGATGGGAACAAGCTCTATGATGTCTAAACTTGGTTGTCGACGACATCAACGTGGAACGGCGCGTCGTCGCGGTGCAGCACGTTGACGTGACATAAATTACACGTAAATAAGCAATTCACGTCAATTTGCCGCCCGTCAACACCGTAACGTGGAAAAGTTGACGACGTGTCGTGACGTCGGGATGGGGACAAGCTCATTACAGTAAGAATGTAAAATATTTGCTTCCGGCGTGTTTTATTTACTGGCGAGGAAACTAGAGCTATTTTTTAAGTAAATAAGGCTTAACCCGTTGACTACTATTTTTGTGTTTTCAGCACTCAAGCGTTATTAGATGAAAACACCTGTAAAAACTAGTTGAATCTATTCAGAAAAAAAAAACTGAAAAATTTAACCTATATCATTAGAACCTAATTAAGTGCAGTACTGTCGGACTGAACTCGGTCAGTCCGACAGTACTGCAACTAATAAAATATATAAATAAATAATGCTGGTCGCTTTCACACAGTATCCATAGCCTCAAACAAAGCATAGCCATTATGGGAATCACATTAATGATATACTACTCATTTTTTATTGTAAATACATTTTTATACATAGGAAACACTCAGACCCAAGACAAATATTTGCAGATCATACAATATTGTCACGCGGCGGGAATCGAACCCGTAACCTTCTGCGTCTCAGGCGAGCCTTCGCCCACTGTGCCATAGAGGTCGTATTCGTGGCATTTGTAAATAAATAAGGCCCATGTACTGTCCCATTTATTTCCATTGATGGGGCGGGTAATATTAACCGTCGTTTTAATTTATATGGTAATAGATGAAAACTTTTGTCAATAACATTACTTTCACAAAAATCTGTTTAACTGCTCGTTAGTGTTGCATATCGGCCAAAGTAGTGGTAATTAAATTAGTAACAATAAATGTGTCTATGTCTACAATTAAGTACTTAACTAATTAATCGTTAACCCATTACACTAATATTAGGCCCTATTGTAAATGTGAACCAATGTCCTGTAATGTTATTTTATTTTACACCAATAAAAATTATGATTATGAAAAAAAAAAAAATCCAATATTTTCTCCAGTCCGAAATTCCAAACGATTTACTCAAAGACACCCAAGTAAAGACTTACAATCTATGTATGGAGGATTTAGTTTTAGCATGTTGAGTTTAATTAACTCAGTATTCAAATATTAATCCTATCATAAAAATTTACTATGCAGTTAGGAAGGTATAAATAATATTAATGTTAATATTTATATGAATAGTATGTTGAGTAGTTATATAACATATCACTAAGTAAGTACCTATGTATACTTATATTTTTATCGCACAGCCGCTGTATGATTGTTCTTTGATAAAAATTTTACTCGGAATGAGGTTCTATTTGCTGACACAGTCATGTTGTAATCAAAGAGACCCACATCAGACCAAGGAGTATTTATATAGGAAGTGCGCACTTTGGATACAAAAATCTGTGACTGATTTTTATCAAAAAAAAAAGCACAACTCCCTTTTGAGGGAATACATTAGACACTGATTTTTGTTCAAAGCACGTACTTCCCTATACTTAACTACTAGCATCAGTGAGACCTATGATCACAATACACTCCATAAATCCAAACATTTGATTTTATTGACGTGATCAATTGCCTATTGATTGCATAATTAAAAGTAATCCAAGAAAAATATTACACTTTGCTCTACAAGATGGAAATAATTCTGAATAAAAAAGGAAAATCTTATGTGGTTGGATATGTTTGAATAAATAAATGTACACTAATATTAATAAATCTTTACCATATTAAAAGTAATAATAACAACACTTACTATTTCTAACAGTGATCGATCCATTTGGTTGGTTTTGTTTCCACTTTTTTAAGTCCCTTTTCCACTACAGACTTTTTGTTAATTTTAAACCAATTTTCGTATTGTGTTTATTTTGTATATCCCGCACGCTCATTTTATAATAACCATGGTTAATTCGAAATACCGTGGTGGCCGAGGCGGCTGACTGCTTGCTGGCTCAGCGGCGATAGTTTGTTATTTTTCTCTATTGGTTAGAGCAGTACAGCGATTATAAGACAGAGACGCAGCTAAAATTATACTACAGCTAAGAGTGGTAAAGCCATCGTACGATTGTGAATGTTGAAATAGGCGAAAATGTGAAAAGCTTTTAAATTAGTAATCCCGCAAGGATTTTGGTTGATTACATTTCCATTTATTTTTACTTCCACCACAGGCGTTTATTAGCCCAGAGACAAATTTCTTCACTAATAAGAAGGAGGGTATGCCCATCATCCCCACGCTGGGCATGTGGGTTGGGAATCGCAGCTTCTCGCACCACTGTCTACTTCTAGTGGGCGGTCAGGAAATTTACCTGTGCTGGTGTAAGGCTGCGCTATGCCGCAATCAGCCGGCTACGAGCCCTTTTTGTTAGTTAACAGAGAGCACGTGCCGGTGAGGTTGGATAAGTAGTTCTGAAGATGGAGGTAGGAACCCCTTATTTTTACTTGTTTATCCTTGAGTCCAGTATCGGGGTTATTAAGCCAGTCCAAGGCCCCCGATATGTCGAGTAAAACTGAAAAATCTATCTACGACAGTCACCCATCCTAACGGTTACCGGCGCGGGAGAGTGCCTTATCTAAGTTAATGCAATCAACTAATGAACAGACAAGAAAGACGAAAGCATAAAATCATGAACAAAAAGGGAGTAAAAATTGACATTAAAAAGTAGAAAGCATAATTTCCGAAATTATGAATGTCCGCAGCATGGTTATTAACTAGATATAAAAACCTGTACTACATAGGTATTTTCATTTCAACATAGTTTGTTAAATGTTATATGCAATGTAGCATCACTTTTCCGGATGCGATCCAGTTGAACTAATAACCTCAAGGTTACAAATGTTCACCCGCTGCTTTTTAAAAACCATTAATGAAACTTACTATTCAATTCCGCCTCTTTATCAAATCACTCAGTGGAAACTGGTTTCTTTCCATACCATACCATAAATGATTCACAATTATGTAGCTAGTTTTAGGCACAGGTCACACATATCGGGCAAGGACATGGCGCGGACATGGCGCGGACGTGGCACGGACGTGGCGAGGACATGGCGCGGGCATGGCGCGGACATGGCTCGGACATGACGCAGAAATGACGCGACAGAGGCACAAGTGTAGTGCAGTCTGTTATCCGGTATCGATGTGTCCGCATATCATCCTCAGAAAACGAAGATGCTCTTGCTCCACCACCACCACACCACACCAGCCTATATCAGTCCACGGCTGGACATAGGCCTCCCCTAATAAAGGGGGATATGCCCATAATCCCCACGCTGGGCATGCGGGCTGGGAATCGCAGGGCACAGCTTCTCGCACCACCGACGCTGCTGCTCTTGCTCTCGTGCATACAATTAATTAATATACAGATCAGGGCCCGTACAACCCCGATTGCGAGTTAGTTGCTTCGAAAGTGAAACCCCTTCATTAGGTTATACAGTTGACGGGATTACCCTTTCGTTTGGATATTTTCCTCCTAGCACAAGCGAAAGTGTAACCCGTTTTGGTTTTCAGTCGATAGGGTTACCCTCTTATGAGGTTAAACGAATGAATGGAGTTACCTCTTGATAGGTTTTTTTGAATGTTACACAATGGTTATCATTACTAATATTTATAAATTAATAATAATTTCGGATTGTCACTGTCACTGTCACTCTAAAACTCAAACTCAAAACTCAACTCAAAGCTCCACTCGAAACTCATTCTACAAATTCATCTGTAAATGGTTATATCTCTGGAACTACTCATCCTAGAATAGCTGTTAATTGCTCAAAAGATAGCTATCGACTAGATCTTTATTTTCAATGACATATGTCAAAATTGAATTTGCCATATCTCGAGAAGTACTCATCCTAGACTTGCCGTTAGCTCAAATGATAGCTACTAATAAAATCTTAATTTTCGATGACAGCTGTCAAACTAAAAACTGTCATCGAAAATTAAGATCTTAACAATAGCTATCATGTGAGCTAGTAAAGGCAAGTCTAAGATAAGTAGTTCTCGAGATATGGTCGATTTAAATTTGACAGCTGTCATCGAAAATTAAGTTCATGTCAATAGCAATCATTTGAGCTAGTAAAGGCAAGTCTAAGATAAGTAGTTCCCGAGATATGGTCGATTTAAGTTTGACAGCTGTCATAGAAAATTAAGTTCATGTCAATAGCAATCATTTGAGCTAGTAAAAGCAAGTCTAAGATGAGTAGTTCTCGAGATGTGGTCGATTTAAGTTTGACAGCTGTCATCGAAAATTAAGTTCATGTCAATAGCAATCATTTGAGCTAGTAAAAGCAAGTCTAAGATGATTAGTTCTCGAGATATGGTCGATTTAAGTTTGACAGCTGTCATCGAAAATTAAGTTCATGTCAATAGCAATCATTTGAGCTAGTAAAAGCAAGTCTAAGATGAGTAGTTCTCGAGATATGGTCGATTTAAGTTTGACAGCTGTCATCGAAAATTAAGTTCATGTCAATAGCAATCATTTGAGCTAGTAAAAGCAAGTCTAAGATAAGTAGTTCCCGAGATATGGTCGATTTAAGTTTGACAGCTGTCATCGAAAATTAAGGTCTCGTCAATAGCTATCATTTGAGCTAGTAAAGGCAAGTCTAAGATAAGTAGTTCTCGAGATATGGTCGATTTAAGTTTGACAGCTGTCATCGAAAATTAAGGTCTTGTCAATAGCTATCATTTGAGCTAGTAAAGGCAAGTCTAAGATAAGTAGTTCTCGAGATATGGTCAATTAAGGTTTGACAGCTGTTATTGAAAATTTATTCCAATTTTATTATAATATAATTATTAAACAATTAGTAGTCTGTATTTCCGCCCTTAATGCTTAGAACACAATTACCGCAATTCATTTTCATCTTTTGACCGAATTTTTTTCTCCTTTATCTCCTATAACCCACGTATAACCCGTGTTACAATGATAAAAAGGGTAACCCTAAGGAATGGGTTTTGGAATAATACCAAAACCCAATACTATTGATAACCCTCATGATCAGGTAACCTAATCAAAAGGGTTTTGAATGGTTTAGACCCATCAAATAATAGTGTAACCCATACGGAGAGGGTTAACTAAGCTTTTGAAATTACTAAATTACTAAGCTTTTGAAAAAACCCTGCCGAAAACCTCTTCATCGGGTTACCAAATCGGGCCCTGATACAGATGAAGAAAATACGCGCAAACGAATTTGCACAAGGATCAGCTAGTATTACCTATTATTTATTACATAAAAAAATCTTAGTACCGGTTTAATCTCTTTCCGATTTCCAGCCACAATTTATCTTGAACATTTCAGTTACAATAATTGGAACGACAATGATCATAAAGCGTTGCATATTTTACAATCAATTGACAAAATTCAATATTAAATTCGATATCGTCATTCGTCACGCATTTTTACATCACTAACAGACGTATGTCGCAAGCAAGTACATATTACGAACTGGCGGCCATCTGACGCTCATCTGGCGGCGATCGGGCGCGGGCGCCGAAAAGGCGCGTCATACGTCCGAGCAACGACATACTATGTGTCCTAAATTGTGCTTTATTTCCATGCATTTTGTATGAAATTTGAATGGAATAGGAAACCACCTGTGCCATGTCCGTGTCATGTCCGTGCCCGATGAATGTGACTAGCGTCGGGCGCAGACATGGCACTGGCGGTTTCTTATTCCAATCAAATTTCATACAAAATGCATGGAAATAAAGTATAATTTAGGACACACGGTATGTCGTTGATCGGACGTGGTTATGACGCGAAGTCGTCGAGCTAAATTGTGCTTTATTTCCGTGCATTTTGTATTAAACTTGAATGGAATAGGAAAGCGCCCGCGCCATGTCCGCGCCAGGTCAGACAGGTGAGGCCTGAGCCTTAGATAGACAGATGACCGCAGTCCAAAGTGAACCCTACACCCATTTAGTTATAACTTCTATCAGTACCTACCTATCATCTTTAGTTGTATCTACCTACGGGAAAGACGTTACAGTCAAATTATTAAATCATGGGTCACGGTGCGGTGCTTCCATCAATCTGTCATCGCTATATTTATCTAGGTAGCTTGGTAGTTTGTATTATTCCATGTATGTTGGTGCTGGTTATAAAGTTATTATTTCAGCAATCTAACTTTTGAACTGATAAAATAAAACATGTTTCTAACTGAAAATGAGTGTCCAGCTTTCCGTTTAAAATTCTAGCTATAATTTGGCGTGACGTCAATCCAATTAACCTACAAGTTTACAATCTTTATTAATTTCTAAACTTGGTTGCTTTCTTGAAGTTTGGATAAAAATATAGGTAAACTAGCTGCGCCCCACGCTTCGCCCACGTGGAAATAATTATAAATAAATAAATTATTTATGATAATGCCACATGATTGATATACTACACATATTTTTTTGTAAATACATACATATCATACATAGAAAACACCCAGACCCGATACAAATATCTAGAGAACATGCAAACATTTGTCCCACAGCGGGAATCGAACCCGCAACTTTCTGCGTCTCAGGCAGGCCGTCAAAATTATTAAATTGTGTCTAACCGTGGTTCATTATTAACATAAAGTTTTATTTTTAATTTCTTATCGTGTTTTATCGAGAAACTGCGCATCCATCCCATAGAGGTACTTTTGTAAAAATTCAAATTATGTGATTAATTATAGCTTTGTAGTTTTTAATACCGAGGTTTAAGTGAATCGAACTAAGGAATAACAATTTTCCATGGAAACTTTACCACCACTTTTAACCCCCGCAGAGGTTAATTTTTCAAAATTAGATTAACCTATGTCCTATTCTAGAATCTAAACTCATCTAAATAAGTTAAGTAGTTACGGTGATAAGTTCAGTAGGATAGGATAGGAAATGTGGGACAATTTTTTTCATTTTGAACGGCGATTGTATCATTTTTGTTTTATTTTATTTTCTAGTGTTTTTCTGATTACTATTATTTTTAACTGGCAGCATTTTAGCCTTTATACGTTAGTTAATAAGTCACAAGTGTAGTGGAATAGATTAAAAGGGAATTTGGACTGAAATTCTCTACTGTTCGCCGATTAATGTTGCACCTTTTTTACATAAATATTTGGTCAGTATGTACAAACCGGAATACTATTAAATAATTTTAAATTTTAAATTTTGCTGTCTTTTTCGATAGTGTCTCGTTAAGTACACCGGATGTTGACCCCTGGTCCCATATCGTGGGTAGGCTAATTTCTGCGTCATACATCGTCATATGAGGATTACGAGGTGTTAATCAAATAAGCTGAACCTACGCCCAATTCAGTACTAAGGTAATTTGTTCAGTGCCGTAATAAGGTAATTTTACCACCCGGATAAAAAGTAGCCTAATGTTTATAGGTCATAAAATGTGTATATTCCAAGTTTCGGTATTGAACCTTTAAGTCTGGAGAGAGACTTCTCCTCCCTGTGTGTGTTCTACCGCTTGTATAATGGGGACTATTCTGATGAATTGTTTGAGACGGTGCTTGCTGCTTCTTTCTATCTTCGCACCGCTCGACATCGATAGAAGTATCATCCACTTACATTTCCACCTATATCTTCTAGCACTGTGAGGTTCCAGAGGAATTTCCTGCCGCGAACAATCAAGCTGTGGAATGATCTCCCACAGCTTGAATCTCCCTGCTGAGGTTTTCCCCAGAGACTACAATATACAGCATTTCAAAAAATACCTCTTGATGTTACAGGCGTCCATAAGCTATAAATATTTGTTACGCAAAAACTACTGAACGGATTTGGATGAAACTTCGAATATACGTAGTTTATAACCTGGATTAACACATAGGCTACTTTTTATCCCCGCACCATGCGAGCGAAGCCGCGGGTGGAAGCTAGTCCTACTAATATTATAAGTGCGAATGTTTGTGAGTATGTATGGATGAATAGATGAATGTTTGTTACTCTTTCAAGCGAAAACTACTGAACGGATTTAGATGAAACTTGGAATATACATAGTTTATGACCTGGATTAACACATAGGCTACTTTTTATCCCGGCACCACGCGAGCGAAGCCGCGGGTGGAAGGTAGTATATTAACCAGAACTGCTTACCATCAGGAGGACCGTATGCCTGTTTGTTAACTTATTAGTATAAAAAAAAATGTTTGTAGTAGTAGAGCTCTATGTAAAGGGCTTGTCCTGGGAAGTACCTACTACCAAGATCCCTATTTCTGCCGTAAAACAGCATTGCTGTGTTTTGATTTGAAGGGTGCCGGTAAAATTACAGGCTCAAGATACTTATCACATGCTTAACACCGTCACGCTTCAAGTTGATACGCAAAGCTTTGCATCGTATGCACGTTCCAAGCGTGATCTACGATGCAATGCTTCGTGTTGTGATACCTAGGTATTGGTTTGGGCCATCTGCTTTTTCCATCTTCAGATACCATAAAAAAATTCGTTCAGTCATTACGGAGTTGAGTGGGAACAAACATACCCTCGCATTTATAATATTAGGATGATTTTAAGTTTGATAGGAGCCCCGAATGAAATCCTGGTTACGAATCTGAAAAACCCAAATACCAGGTGTGGGTTGGTGGTAAATGGAAAACGATGTGACAGCTACATTGTGAGGCTTCGGTTTTCATGTAACATATACGAGACACATGATATGTACCGCGGACGGGTCATCGAGCAATAGATCGCGGGCAAATTTAGAGTTGTCAAATGTTTTTTGCAGGAAAATCCTTGGAGTTAACCTAAATTTTTGTTATATGCTTAGATAGAACCTTAATTAAACAAAGATTTTCATTAAATTTTTTTTTTGTTTACAACCATTAAAATAACATATAGTTAGGGTATATATAGGTATACACCTGAATAAATAAATAATTCTGGACATTATCACAACTTCAAGCCCCAAACAATATGGGACGCTGATGACTTATAAAATCTTATCTTATCTTATTAAAAATATGTAAGTAAATATATTCATATTACAAGAAAATACAGACCCGAGACAAATATCATGCTAACATCTGAGTCTATGGGGAAGTCGAAACATTGTCGAATATCCGTTGAGTTTTTTATGAAACTCGTCAGAGAGAGTTGGCGGAATTTTTACTAAATATTTTATCTTTTAAATATCTTGTAATGGATTTCCGCAAAGTCACGCCTGACTCAATTCATTAACTTAATTAATTGCTAAATAAAGGACTCTAAATAAAACCACTAATATTATAAAAGCGAAATTAAGTAAAATTTGAACATGTTTAATGTTCGTCCACCCTTCACGCCAAAACTGCTGAACCCAGTAAGGTGAAATTTGTACATATTGTAGTTTTACATTTGGAATAACATATAAACTAAGTATTTTAGTTCCAGTAGTGTACCACGTGAGCATAGATGCGGACAGAAGCTAGTAAAATAATAAAATAATCAGACATTGCTGATTCCGTAGAGGGGTCTACGAGATACCTACTCTTTAAGTAGATATTTTTTTTTATGGTATTGCTAATTTAGGGCTTTTAGAAGTCCTTCAAAAAATGAATAAAATACCATTAAAGCGACAACCCTTGCATTATGGTTAAGCTTCCGCAAACCATTTGTTATGAGCAAACGACCTTATCTCTTTCTAAATGAGTCCAAGTCACAAATTAGGAAAACTCAAATTTTAATTATACTATGGTAAAAAATACTAGCAATGTGGTGATTTCTGAGTAAGACTTTTATTAAAACGAGTGGTACCTATAATATCATATCGTCCTCCTTGTCGTTTCCAACAATGGTGAACCTGGCTTGTTACTTTTGCCTCATCATCATCATGTGCCCGAATGTGGCTAGTAAAACGAAATTTGGTTTAAAGGTCCTGTTGCATGGTGCATATTTCAACTGACCACTTGCATTGTAAGTGTAGGTATAGGAAGGCTTTGGTCTGGTCTTTCTTATAAAGCGCTTGGCATCGAGGTCTTCCAAACGATCTTAACCAATTTCCAAACAATTGTTGTACTAATAATATAAAGGCGAATGTTTGTAACGATTTGAAATGTCAAAGACTAGGTTTGTCGTTCCGTCACGTTAAAACTACTGAACGGATTGAGCTGAAAGTTACCTGGATAAAACATTTTATCCGCGAGCTAAGTCGGTCGCGTAGTCCCAATCGTTATTTCGTCCCTATTATCTCCATAGAAGGGGATTATCTCTATAAGAAAGGGACGGTTCGTTTAGTTTAACGTTATAAGTTTGGTGAAAATCTTTTAGAATCCCTACGAGGTACAGCTTTTACTTTACTTTTATGATGATGTCCTCCTTGATGTGTCCGTCGACGGTGAACCTTGTTATAAAGAAATATATAAAGGAATGTAGGTGTATGCGTAGGAAGGCTCGGTACGGTTCAGGAGGCGATTGGAATCGAGATCTTGCAGTCGGTTTTCTTCAAAATTAGATAGATAGATAAAAATATTTATTTCGGAACACAACTAAAAAATAACAAGCCAAATATAAAGCTACTAAGTACCTACTCAACATAATCTTCATAAAGGAATTACTGATTCCTTACATGCCATATGCCGAAAAGGGGGTTGGCCCAGCATGTGATTTTCAGCCAAATAACCTCTTTGTTGACTTCACGGACGTCGAGTTTGGTGCGAAACATAATATGATATAATACAAAAAAAATAAAAAAAATATTTAGATACTGAAATAAGATATGTAGATAATACATTCAATTTATAATATGTGAGCTAGTAAATAAAACCAGATAATAATGTTTATGTGTCACTAATATAATTAGTCACAGCCTTATTTACAGAGTTGCGCCATTCTCGTCTCTGCTGCGCCAGTTCTTTACTTTACATATACTAAATACTGGACTTCAGGATTAGAATACCCAGATCATAAAAGTTGAACACTGAATTGTGTAAAGACAGGCCAGCCAGGTCGATTCATTTCCTTTCATAGAATTCAACTATAACTTCAGTGATCATTTCAAGATGTTGTTTCTACTATATGATGATACAAACATTTATCCTGCGGCAGGAACCGAACCGGCAACCTTTTGCGTTTTGAGGCGGACTTCCACCCACTGCTCCGCAGAGGTCGTCTAGATAGGTATTTGTAATTTCAGTGTTATACATTTCAAAAGTGTCCTTGTCATTTCATTTAATAAGAGCTATTCAAAATAATTTAGATAAATTCAAATTCAAACTAAATTTAAATTCAGATAATTTATTGCAAATTTAAAGCTGCTTTTATGTTTGCTTATAATTAATAAGCGACTCCAATGAGCTTCAAACCAAGCATGATACATTTTTGGACATGATTCTATGAGCCATCCGAGAACCTGCGATCCCAAACCCGCATTCCCAGCGTGGGGATCATAGGAAAATCCCCCTTCTAATTGGGGAAGGCCTATGTCCAGTAGTGGACTGATATAGGATGTTGTGTTGTTTGTCGTGCTTTTTCCTGTTTCTAGGCCTTCGGTGAGTATATCGCGTTGTGTGAAGAAGACGTACTCGAAGCCCTATATTTCACCGGGACCATGGCGGCGCAATCAGTCGCTGGCTACCAACAAAATGTATATATCTCTATAGAGAGTTACTCACCGGTGTCCGTTTGGTTGCACCACCAAACCGACACCATCATACATTTTGTTGGTACCCGGCGACTGGTTACGCTGTCATGGTGTCCCGGTGAAATATAGCCCTAAGACTTTTCACTCGGAATACAGACGCAACACGAGAATCTTCGCCGAGCCTCAGGCAGAGCGCAGAGAATCATGTCCGACATTTTCAGCACTCAAAGCGTTATTACAATTAAGCAAAGTTATACGCACGAGCTCAGGACAGGGCGCAATGGCGCTCATTTAGGGAGGCATACGGTCAGCACTGGATAGCATTGCTATAGGCTGATGATGATGATACATACAAGAAGCGTCAAAAGACAGTAGCAAGATGGGTCGACGACATAGTACGCGTCGCCAGGCGTTCGTGGATGCGACTAGCAAAAAACCGTGGTGGATGGCACAAACTTCGGTAGGCCTATATCCAGCAGTGGATAAAATCGGGATGTGGTTGATGATACACACGAACGTTTGTAGAACTGAGCTCAATGTTGAGATCTTGAGATCTCGGTAATGAAGGATATCAAATAGATAGCCTTACCTTTACCAATACAACCCAATAAATATAACTTGGATGGGCAGTCTTGGAAACGAACAAACATTTGCATGATGTGATAAGTGTTGCATGCCCCTACATTAGCTAGGTACTTTTATCATCTTTCGTATAAAATATCATGCCTAATGAATTGTGAATTCATAATTCATTAGGCATGATATTTTACCTTATACTTATGTACTCATCTTACACGACGACCTCTGTGGCACAGTGGGCAAAGGCCCGCTTGAGACGCAAACGTTGCGGGTTCGATTCCCAAAACTATTTCAATATTTGCATGATCTGCTAATATTTTTGTCTCTAGTCTAGATGTTTTTAATGCATAAATGAGGTGTGTACCTAATAACCTATTCAAAAAACTATATTAGTATATCAGTCATGTGTTTTCCAATGTGGTAACCAGCTCTGCCTAACTTGGGGCTACATGATGCTGTGTGATAGTGTCCAGCATCATTATAATACTTACCTACTATCTCATATTCTCAGTGAGTGAGTACCTACGAGTGTAAAAAAATATTATTATAAAAACAAGAAACCCGACTGCTAAACATTAACGAACTGAAAAGAGAAAAACAAGTAGGTATCACAATATCTATTTACATAATTATATTCAAATTAGTCAAACTAAATACTTTAAGATGCTGAAGACGAGAAGAAACAATGCTGCGATGGGCGAGAAAGATGATAGAACTTTCTCGCTTGTAGGCAACAAAGCATTGTTTCTTCTTGGTCTTTTTACGATCTTTCATTTCATATTCATATTGCTAGGATAAACCCCCCCGCCAGGGGCAGATTTGATCCATTGGTCGCCCTAGGCATATGAAAGATTGCCGCCCCCCGACTCGCTGTAAAGCTCGAAAAAAAAACCAGACCCCCGAGCCTGCTCTTTGCCTTTTCGAAAGTTGCGCTCGACTTCACTAGGGTTGCAAACATTTTCGGGAACCTACCACCAATGCGATCATTACCTCTGAGCTGTTAAGCCTGGATACCAAACAAAATAGAATATACACCTCGCGTTCCGGCATATATGAAGTGAGGGTTGACTTTTCGGTACATACTTCAATAAAAAAACCTACCAAGTTTTGCCGCCCCCTAAATTTTGCCACCCTAGGTGTAGTGTACTGATAAATAATAAAGTGTAGTCGACCCGCGCGGCTCACTCGGCAAGCGGCAGGCGCGCGGACGTGCTATAGCGATATAATTTTGTGCATTGTCATTCAACCACCCTTAGTATAGTTTTCATGTACTCTACATTGGCGACGAGGTTCAAGTACGTAAAAATAAAGTATAGAAAGTATAAAATAATAAAAAAACCCGACTTGAAAAAAAAATATTAGAGGTTATCAGTTGAAAAATTGAGTGTTTAGAGATGTAAATGGTTAAAGAAGTAAAAAGAAGAAGGGAATGTATGTAATTACTTATCAACCTATCTGTGTTAATCATACAACCTTCTTAACCCCTGATATGCCGGAACGCGGATCCACACGAATCACAATAGATTTTCTATTATGTCTGGTACTCAAGCCTTAAGCAGTTAGTTTTGCTATGCTACTTATAACAGTTGATGCGGGTAGTATCGTTTGTTTTATATCAAGTAACTTATTAAAACCTTGATAAAGTTGTTAAATTTTTGCTTGCTAAAAATACCTTAAAATACTTTTCCATTGGACTAAAGTTTACCTACTACCGACTGTAGGTACAACAATATGTGCATGTTTACCTTTTCTTGTTCTAGCAGAAAACGGGTCGAGCTAAGACTAAACCTCAGTTTATGCCATTAATAAGCAAAATCGTAGACGGTTGATTTTATAGTCCCAGTAAACCATTAATTTTACCTACTGTTCTACAGGTAGTGGTAGTGTAGTAGGTAGGCGGAAGTGAGCGACCTATCAGCTCCGGTACCATTTACGGACAAATGATAGTGCGCCCTCAGCACCCAAGTAATTTAGCTTGAGTAACATGATGTACATTGCATCTCAGCAGCAAAACCTACTGCATACTGGTCCTGGTATTTGCCAGTTTATTTGTCTGCTTTATAACCTACCGGTGGGTAAGTTGGACGTTATACACTTGCACGTTGACTGCGTCCTGAAGCAGAAATGGCGGTGTGCTATTCAGCACTCGAAAGGGTTTTAACTAGCGCTAATATCACTGTATCAGTATCAGCGCAGAAATTAGTGTTGACGTGGAATGAAGAGGTACCACCTCTCCTACTCGTAGCACTCAAAGTATTGAAAGTATAACAGACCTCGCAAACACGACGCTTTGTCGTCGCGCTTCTTGCTGTCGCGATGGTCGCCGTGTGTGCGGCAAAAAGCTTTGAACAAAACGTATGAAAGTTGTCCCCAGCAGCTTGTCGTAGCGTCTGGTCGCTAAAGTTTGTTGTCCAATGTGCGCAGGCTGTAATAAAGTTTATCTACTTTGTTTGCTATATGTAGTATGGCACACACAACAGGATACAATCTGAAATTAATCCATTAATACAAGTTTGGTATTTAGATCCACCATCTACAATTGTCTGCTAACAGATAGTTTAAAATCTATTTCATCGAATGGTTGCCTAAGACAATAGACAGCTCATTGTACTTTTCGAGTGTTATTGTCTGTTTTATTCTGTTAGTTTTAAATTCAATTATGTACTTACCTAAATCAATGTTTAAAAAAACATACCTATACAAGTACCTAAATAAATACCTCCGTACTTTGAATCTATACATAGATTTACTTAAAGATACATTATTGGTGTTAAAGTGATAACTATCACTTAGTTTAGAAACGCGACTTTCGGTGGTTTCTTTTGGTTTGGAATTTAAATGTTATGCAGATACCTAAGTAGGTATGTAGGCATTAAATTGCTACTTGTGATCCATAGAGATCAAGCATTAAATTGCTACTCGTGATCCATAGAGATCAAGCATTAAATTGATACTCGTGATCCATAAAGATCAGGCATTAAATTGCTTTAAAGTAAGTGGGAGAAGCCTTCCACGGGAGACGTGAAAGAAATCGGTATAATTTTATCCAAGTAGTATATAGATACAAGATATTTATTTGCATAAATAAGTAATATATAGTAGACAGTTTAATATATACACTGGGTAAATAGCTAAATGGAAGTAAATAGTACCAACATAGCAAGTTTGGTACAATTGTACACCTTAACAACAGTTAATTTGTTATTACACATTATGAGGGTCGCACTGAAGTTTAAGTAAATAAATAATGGTCTCATGGCCATGGCCCCTGCAGTTCGTGGGTTCGATTCCCATCCATGACAAACATTTTGTGATGAACATTAATGTTTGTTCTGTGTCTGGGTGTTTTATATGACACATTGTACATGTTATCAGTTTCTGGTACATAGAAAAGTTTGGGATCAGTTGACCATGTGTGAGATACGCCGTATATTTATGAATGTCCCATACAAAGAGTAAAATTAAAAAAAAAGCGATGGATAAGATAGTACTCAATAAAAGGTGTTTATTATTAGGAACCTAAATAGAATTAATAAGAGGGAGAGGGGAACCATTTAGAAAATGTTCATTCGTCTTCAAAGGTTACCACTATAGGTAACATACTAACCTATTAGATCTAGTTTATATATAATAGCAGGTATTTTGATGTTTGATATAATATACTGTTACTGGGGTTCGATACCTAGATTAAAATGTTAAACGTCCCCAATAGATTTGTGTATCTACTTATTGGGGTACTGAGGGGGGGTATTAACAATATCCATCCATGAGGAGGAAAGGGTCTTGTTTTAAATGATGACAGATCTACAGCAGTCTTCCTAATACAACTACCTACCAGATTTTGTACTTACTTACCTTGCTTACATCAAAACTTTAAGACAATATTTGTTGGCTAAGAAAGTAAGGCATTTATTAAATATTGAATATAATATTAACATCTCTGACAGTCCTTTGATGGGGTGTTCCGGTTTCTTACACTCTTACTTACAGTTAATGTAAAAATGTGTATAGTTTTAAACCTAAATTTCTAAAGTACTAATTTCTAAACCTAAAAAAAAAAAAACCTAATTGACTTAACCAAAACCCAAGTATTATATGTACAGAAAAATACGACTAAAGCAAAATGACAGACTAAATTAAAGAAAACCACAATAAAATTGACTATAAGGTAATGATTGAGTCAAACCTTCGAAATTAGTTCACTGACATTCTGGTTCTGCCACAAAGTCGAAATAATATCTTCTCACCTGAGCATGAGTGAACTGACCTACCTAAGTATCTCATAGCTGAATCACACACCTGAATAAAAAAATTATTTCAATTAGTTCATGATGAAAATAACAACTTATAAAGAATGTTGTTTTTCTTTCCTACTTATACATATCCTATTATTTAGGTATTATAATGAATGTGCAATAAAGTACCTTAGTAAATTGGCAATGCCGGTGTGTGTACTGTAATTATAAATGTAGTGATCTTATTAATTATTTAAATGCTCATTTCTTATGCCATTAAACCAGAAAGAGTGTCAGACAATAGAATAGATGCATTATTATCGACGACATCTACAGTCAGTGATGATGACACGTCAGTGATGACGACCCGTCAGCAACGCTTGAATCTTGAAGGTAAATAATTTATAAAATAAAATGCAGGTATTTGTTTTATGATCCTGTAATTGTAATACTTACTTTTACCTGTGCTTTTACGTTGGAAGGTGGACAATGCCGTATTCTTAAGGATGACCTTAAATAACAAGCTTCAACGAAAATATTTTATAGAATAGACGTTATTGACTTACTGGCGTTTAATACGCTAAACTTATTTTACTTTAGCCGATATTATTCATTGCATATTATTAAACTGCTGTACTATAGTATTATGTTATCTGTATCTGCACTTTTGTACAACTTTTAGGTATAAAAGGTTAGTTATAAAATGGTTAAAAAAAAAACATTTCAAACTAAGCTTGACTGTTGTATGTATAGTATGTATCCAGGTTTAACAGACATGACAAAAGTATAATAAAACCTTCTTTAGTCAACAAATATCGTGTGACTATAATATTACCTGATAAGTTTTATTTTGTGTCAGTCAATACTTGCATAATTATGAAAACTAGAATGTGAATATTTGCAGTATAAAACTTAAGCCATAACAACACATAAACCAAAATACTAGTTTAATAATTATTGTTTTAAGTGACAATGGAGCATGACTGCCTTAAATTTAAAATCGAGTATTCTACATAAATCAAAGTAGAATGCTACATAGATAGAGTTTTCCAATAAATAAATAATAAATAATAATAATAGTATAACTCAATTATGATTACTTATGTAATGCATGAAATTATTCGTCAAAAATGATAATAGGTAAATTGTAGTAGGTGCAAAAAACTAAATACTTAGTAAGCTAGTTGCAGAAGGGTTTTTTAACCGGCATAATAATTAGTTAATTCTATAATATAACAGTTCTTATTTGGAGTTTATGTTTATATTGCTCAATAGGTACCTGCAGTGGTTCCATTTATTTGCCAAAATTGCCTACAGATATTGAAAATAAATATTCAATAAACCTTACTAATCAATAATAATAATACTAATAAGAATCTAGAATAAGTTTCCATTCCATCCTTTAATGTTCAACAGTTAGTTGAAATGGATTCCGAGTGTTCTATGCTTGGACAAGAAAAAAAGAGTTTTTAAAAACATATCGCGTTTAACTAAAACTAAAAAGAAATAATAATATTTAATCGCTATTTAATTATACATTATAGGTTCAGGCCGTAATACAAAAATGATAAAATGATGACATTATAATATTCTGTTGGTTTAAACCTAGGTAATAATGATAAACTTGAGCTTGATATTATAATGTTATATTGTGCTACTTATATATAGTAACCAACATGCGAAATACTGTAATTTCATTATAAGAAATAAAGATTGTTATTATGAAAAATAGGCATATTAACAGGTAAATGTAAATATTCAAAACAGGGAAAGGAGAAGCATACGAGAGAAGACAAAAGCGACCAATATTATAAGATGATCTACGAGAAGAAAACAATACATACACCTCTTGAAGAGATGAAGTTGGAACCGAAATGTTATTTGAAATCAAATTATTATTATTAACATGAATTATCTGTGGTTCAGTAAGCTAAAAACTTATTTTATTTTTGAAAGGAAGGGATGTAGTGTACTGATAAATAATAAAGTGTAGTCGACCCGCGCGGCTCACTCGGCAAGCGGCAGCTGAGGCGCGCGGACGTGCTATAGCGATATAATTTTGTGCATTGTCATTCAACCACCCTTAGTGTAGTTTTCATGTACTCTACACTAGGTCCGGGCCTATTTGGCCTATTAGGAAATACGCCCCCCGCCACTTTTTTTTTAAAATAATTATATAGCCTATGTAACTACCACAATTATGATGAATACAACGACACCACATATGTCAAAATCCGTCCAGCTGTTTGGACTGCAAGGCGGGACAAAGAAATGAACTTAGTCACATACATATATATGTTATGGACAATGTGATTAATTGGTCATTATACATAATGACCGGGCATTATGAATAATGACCAATATGTGAGAGCATGTGCAATGTGATAAGAACTATTGAATTAATCAAATTGCCCGGGCAATATACATAACGCCCATCACCTGTTGGGCAGACTAATAAAAGACACAATATTTAACTATTATTTTTATTTCAGACTTTAAATCAAAATTTAAAACATAAATTTCTTCCTTTTAGCGATGCCTTATGAACTTCGCTAGTCTTTCTTAACTTTAGTTACAAAACTGAATTACGAAATTATCCGTCTGCGTCCGTCCGTATTTGCTTGGAATGCAAAACTGAGAGCTGTGTAGTGAACAGTGAAGCGATGGACGTTCGTACGCCGCCATGACGGGCTCTGATTGGTTAGCGCGTGTCACGCGTTCGCTTCCCTCCCCTCACTCCATCCCCAAAGTAGCTATATTATCACATTGCCCGATGATCACGTAGCATTATTCATAATGACCGGTCAATGTAATAAATAATGAAGTTTAGGTAATAATTAATCACTTTGCCCTAAGTAGCTGGTCATTATTCATATTGCCCGGGCACTATGAATAATGCCCGCATTAATCACTTTGTCCGTAACATATACATACGCTCAAAACATTACTCTCCGTCGGGTAAAAAAAACAAACAAAACTTGATTCCTATACTATTGAAAAAATAAGACGTTAATTGTATCTGCTTACTCCAAAATGTAGAAAAAATGTGCGAAAGTTGAATGGTCGTATTTATGTCATATGAGTAGGTATAGTTAGGTCAATATCACGAGCATGGTCTATTTTTGTTAGTCTGCAGAATTAGAATAAATAGAAATAGTTTTATTTTTCAAATGATTTGGTAAATCAAAAATGTGAAGGTCATCAACAGTCTAACCAAACTATGTAGTACCTATTTATACTTAAAATATATTCATAGTTAGGATTTTGGAGCCGGTAGTGCATACGATGTAGGTCATAGTGCATATGGACTACCTAGTGTACTCTTTCTATAGAAAGGACATTTTCTCCGCGAAACTGACTGCTCCGGACGCTGGAACAGTGGTCTCGAACCTACCGATTTTTCGGTATTTCTACCGATATGGGCTCTGTCCTACCGAAATACCGTAATGGATCGATTTTTCCACGATTTCAGAGAATACGTGGAAATTATACCGATTTTTCTACCGATTGTACATTTTTAAGTTGGCAGCCCTCTTCATTTATGGTTTATGTTATGGGAAATCCCTTAGAGAATTTAGGGAAATCCCTAAATAGTATTATAGATGTAAAGTAGTATAGTATGTTATTTAAGGATCACAGTACATATTCAAGGAAAACTACAACTGGATGTTATTAAGGGTTTCCCGATCGAAAATTCATTGCCCTTCAATATAGAAACAGGAATTCAGATTTTATTTTTTCATAAATTTTCTTAAATTCGAAGAGAAAAATTCCTAATCTTAATATAGAAAAAATATAATATTATTAAGTTAATAGTAAGTCGTCTGACGAGGAACCGTGTACAAGAATAAAATTTCTACAATATTGAAAAGAATGGGAAGAAAAATTTTCAGTCTGACTGCAAGATAGTCGTAAAGGCGTAAGCTTTGCCTATTGTAAGAGTTGAAATAACATTACATCAGGGAAAGACGCTCAAAAGAAACTTAGTTCTTCACAAGCACACTCGGTTTTAAACAAATTTGATTGAATATTGTATATTTGAATATTGTTTTTTGTCATATACCGATTTTGGGTACAAATATACCGATTTTTGTGGACAGTTCTACCGATATCGCACTTTGACGTTCGAGAACACTGCGCTGGAACTCGTCGAGTCTTCTGGTGAGACAATTCGTGTTTTCCCGAGGGTACAGTTTATAGACATGTCTACCTATACCACGTCGCCTAAGCCACGACTCAGAAACGATACAGGCCTTTTATTGATTAAACAGACTCAAGTTCGTTTGGTTTATTTTAAACAGATCATGTAAGTTTTGCGATTCTTCGTCCGGATCTGGACTAAATGGACACCGATTGTCCGTGCGGAATAACCGTCCGCGTCGTAGGACTTCAGGATCAGGCGCATGCTTGGAAATAGCAGCCCCCAATCCTTTGAAAAATAACAATTCGGGATCTGCGGCGTATCGTACCATAAATGGCAACCCAGTGTTGTAGCATCGCCGATAGGCTTGGGGGTACACATGACTATTATTCTCTATGACACAAGAGATTCCTTGCCGATAACGTCTGTGTGACATCATACAATGCAGATTCCACGCAAATATCGTAACGAGGCGCGTTACGTTTGCGTTTGGTCATGGGGAATAAGGATCCAGTTCAGTTCAGTTCAATTTTTTTCTCAAAAGGCACAGACATTTTAACATTGTACTTAAGAATGTCCAAAATTATACAATATAAGGTAAAATAAATAATGTAAAAAAACTTAAAAGAACAAATTCTAAAAAAAATCCAAAAAAAATCGCGTAGATATAGATGTTTTGGTCTTTTAAAGAATTTAAAAACAAATATTTCCAATCAATATTAATATCATGTCAAGTTTTACGTCAGCAGACATAAATTCTTTAAAGCCTTCCCAGATGGACAATTTGCTCACGCGAGTTGATCGCGCGATTGACATCCGTACCCAATCAGGCTTGCTGAATGTTACGTGTAATGTGAAGTACGTGGAATGTACTGTACATACTGCTGAATGTCACGTGGACACGGTCATTTTTTGGACGTTTTTCATCATACATTCAAAACTGTACATGATAAAAAAAAATATGTTTGAAGCTGTTCAAAGCAAGCCTTTTCATATGATACCCCACTCGACCTAGCCAACAACTCTGTTATTAAATCACGCCATTTTAAAAATTTCGAAAAACCTATTTTAGTTACAGAATTCGCTATTATTTTAATGTAAAGTATAGATGTTTTTTTATAATATATAAAAAAACAGTTTTCTCATTAACTTTTTTTATCAAAAACTGAGCATGATATGAATAAATAAAAACTGTTTCGAGCCGTACAAATTACGCCCTTTTATATGATACCCCACTAAACCTGTTGGCCCCAGTTTGAAATTTTGGCATTTTTTTACTCGCAATCTTATTCATTTAGTGCATTTTAAATCTATACCAAATTTCAAGTTCGATAGGATAAGTAATTCCTTAAATACTCAGGTGTGACAGACAGACGGACGGACAAAGCGGCACCATAAGGGTTCGTTTAACTGGCGCGATAACGTCACCCTAAAATGGGCCACGCTCTGGCTCTTTCTGCCCATTGACGGGACGAAGTGTTGCAATGCCTTTTAACTGACTTCAAAAAAGGTATGTTCACCAATATCTGCGTCAATCGTGGACCGCTTTTCAAAATTATTTTTTGCTTGGTAACCAATTTCAAAAAAGGAGTAAGTTCTATGTTCGGCTGTATGTATGTATGTTCATCGCTATCTCCGTCAATTGCGGACCTTTATTCAAAATATTTTTTTCTTTGAAAGGGTGGCCCGATATGAAGTCCAATGTAACCACTTCACAGGTTTCTGAGGGATTCAAAAAAACCTCATACTCACTCGTAATTTTCGCCCTGAGTCGACTTTGACGTTTTGCGCTTTAGATGACCCGCTCATGTGGGGAACATTGAAGTCGATTTCCATTTTATTTTTCAAAATTAATTCATTAAACTAGCTTCCACCCGCGGCTCCACTTGCGTGATACCAGAATAAAAAATAGCATTAGTGTTATTCCAGGTAGAACTACATAATTTGAAAAAAAAACAGCTCAATTCGTTTAGAAGTATTGAAGGATAAATATTTCACATTTTATTAGGAACTAGGACGAGCTTTAGCCTTCAACTCTTCTGCTAAAAACGTATATTTCTATGAAAGTAAAATGTCTATTTTTTATTGAGAAAATAAACCATCATTACCCGTAAAACGACTAAATCAGGCCACGAGCAATCATTAAATTTACCTCTTACGCACAGCACGTCGAAAAAATGAAATAAAAAAACAGGTTTTTTTATATTAAAACATTTACTCATAAGCATAATATAACAATTATTTTTTACAAAAAATACAAAACAGTAGTTTTACGAATTCTAGTACTAAATCCTTCCAAATCGGCCGATTATTATCCAGCAGTACTTCTACAGGGTAGAAGCTTATGTATTCAAAATAAGAGTTCACAACATATACCTATGGCAATAATAATGACAACGCAGGCGCACTATAGTAAATAGATTTCACATAGTTTCACATAGGGCTGTCTCTGACCAGGTTTATAGGAATCCGATTTTCCGCCATTGGATTTTTCCGTCCATTTGGACGGAAACAAGAAATGACTTCGCAGCTGCTTTTAGCTCTGTGCTATTTTCTTTTATAATTTTTAATTTCATTTATTTTTATATTATCATGTGATATGGGTCTATTTGTGTGCCTGCAATAAACGGAATTTATTTATTTATAGTCATTATTCTTGGTCCTACTCCCATCTAATTTGTCTAAGCACTATAGAGCGTTCCGTAAAGTAAAAGTTACCACTTGACGTTTATGGCTGATTGCAGCATAGCGCAGATTTATACCGGCTCAGCTAAATTACCGTAAACGGGCAGCAGCGTCGGTTGTGCGAGAAACTGTACCCTGCCATCCCCAATCCGCATGCCCAACGCGATTATGGGCATATTCCCCTTCTTATGAGGGGCTATGGTTGGTCGCTTATTGTTGACACTGTATAAACTCTATAATATAAGATACAAATACATAAATTAACCCTCGTAGCCTATTAGGAAGCATTGAAATTCATACGCAGATATAATCGTTGCAACGGATCTTTTTCCATCTGCAAGGCTCAGCAAACAATTCGATAATCCTGGTACAATCCGACACAAAAATAGTAACTACGTCGCTACTTGCAGACAACTTCAGAGGGTTGTGATTAGTGTACAATAAACTAACAAAGTATACTTCACCAATAGTTTGACACTTAAGGTGACACTTAAGTTTAGGTGACTCGTGGGAAAGCGTCAAGTGCCTTTGTCACTTTTCCTACTTTACCAATCTAAGGTATCACTTAGTTATAGTAGACTGTGAAAATGACCTTAAAAATTTAATTTCAGAAACAGAGAATAAGAAGGATTTATATTATAGAAAAATAAAAATAGACTTCAGAAATTACCTACAAAAGAATAATACAATATTAATAAGTTTACATCTTATGAACATCGAACATCTTTCAAAAGATAAACAATGCTTAAACTATTGCTATCTCTTAACGTTGGATACAGGGAAACAGTGACAGGGCTAACTTTGAGCATTGATTAACTTTAAGTAGCGTTCAAGTAATGGGGTAAATGTATAATTTTATATCAAAGGAAGTAAAAATCAAAAATGAAAACAAATGAGGATTACACTTCTTATTTAAAAAACATACCTATTCTTCACTTATGCGATTACAATGGCATAACGGTGGCATAAAATTATGTTCTTAAAAAGAGATGATAAGAAAAGTCTGTCTAATAAGAAAAATAATTATAGAGAAGTATGACACGCATTTTAATGTATGAATCTGTTTTGTATCTATTTTATGGCGTCGTGTTTGGCTAACAAGTTACTTAGCCCTCCGTACGCGCAAGACCAGCGCAATATAAGCCAGAAGTCGGAAGCCGATGAATAACAGCACCATATTCACAACATCCATCGTGAAGTCGGCCTGAAAGAAATACATTCATAAGTTTTTATACTCTCAAAGACCATTTGTTCTTAATGGACTTTAATGTTGCTGCCATCTGATGGCCGTGACAACGTACCGGAAGAAGTATATTTTCAAATCTGGCTAGAGATCGCGGTTGCAGCTATACGTCAATGGAAAGTCAGACAGTGTGTAAAGATATACCTGACAAAGGCTAGGTCAGTGAGTTAATAATCCAATCAGCGAGTCAAGTGGGTCAATGAGTCAGACGTTCAGTCAATGAGTCAAACAGTAGGTCCATGAGTGAGGCAATGAGTCAGACAGTGGGTCTATGAGTGAGTCAATTACTCAGATAGTAGGTCAATGAGTCAGACGGTGAGTCAATGAGTCAGGCAATGGATGAATGAGTCAGTCTTTGAGTCATGGCGTAAATTACCTCTGAGAAGCTAAGCGTATCAAGCACGACTTGTCCCGAAGCGGGGCAGGTAAAGTTCTCGCGAGTGCACGCAATGGTCTCGACTCCTGCCCACTGGTTCACGAGCAGTGCTTCGTTCCCGTACCGGAACCACGATAGGTACGATATCCAGCCGAGGTACGGGGGCACGGATCTATCGAAAAAAACATGATCAAGAACAGAATACAAGAACTAGGTATAAACAGAAATCCTATCCAAACATTTTGCCTCCATATTTTTTCTCATCATTAACTATAGCCTTACGGAGTTGAGTAGATAGTAGCTTAAGATATTTTTAAACCCAAAAACTTTCGCCCATGCAGGTATTGAACCCGCGTCTCCGCGTGATACGGAGATCGCGTACTGCGTGTCGACTCCTTGCCTAGTCGAAATTCTTTGAATGCGTCTTTGAAGCAGAAACCACTCCATTGCACCAATAGAGGAAACGTTTCTAATCCTGCTAAAATGTTTATTTGCAAAAGCAATACAATTTGAAATTGCGTTGTAAAACAATGATTTCATCACTGCCCGACTCATCATTTGCTAGTTGCAAACAAATACCACCAGTGCTCTTACCAGTCTTAATTTAAACCAAATAATATTTCAGTATCTATTTTATTAATTAAAAATATATATACTCCCATATATTTATAATTCATTCAATTAATATATGAAATAAATAATTGAACAGCAGAATTCGTAGCTAAATTATTGTTTCCGCAAAGACAAGCTTAATTCAAACCCTAAATAAAAATCTATTTAATTAATTTATTTTTAATAACATTTCCCTATACAAAAGACATCAACGCGCTCCATGTTACAGAAACGATTGTACGGTGAAAATAAAACCATTATTTTACATCTTGTGCTACAAATTTTAGGATTTAGGCACAGAATAAAGAAAGTAATATAGGTCAGTGCTTATCTTTTTAAAATATTGACTCTCCATGTATGCATTATTTATGGCTATCTTCTGCCGTGAACCGCACAGCTTGTTTTTAAAAAAAAAACCTAATCTAAAGATCTGCAGCTAATTAGATTATTAAGAACTATGTAGTATCTTTGATTTTTATTATCTCAGAACTTTCGACAAAGGCCAAATTTTAAAAAAAGTGAAAATATTGAATCGTCACAGGTCGACGTCGATCAGAAATATTTGGATCATAGATTTTTCCTATAAGCCATAGAGCCAGCGGTGTACGCGTGGGTGCAAGAAAGCTCATTATGTGTTGAAGTATACTTATGTCCGTTTTGTGGAAACCTATATGAAAATTATATGTATAACAACTAGTTATGGTATTCTTACCCAGAGTTGAGGAAGAAACCTCCGAACAGCATGAATGGTATGATGATGGGCGGGCCCACTGACGCCGCCATACTGACGCTGCTACTTGCACATGATATCAGGTATCCTGCAAACAAAATATGTTTGATACTGGGCGGGCCATGTTAGCCAGATGCCTCCGGAAAGATGGGCAAATTCCATAACACCCTGGCAGCCCGATCGAAGGCGAGGTCGTCTACCAAGAAAGCTTTGGCGGGACAAACTCGAAGCTTTCGAGAGAGGATGGTGGGATAATCTCAAAGGAATTCGGTGACTTTGACCAGCAGCGGGACGGTGCAGGTTGGTTAAAAAAAATAAAAAGAAATCCGTCTCAGTATCAAAAAACTGAGACTAAAGGGTTTGAATTTCAACCTCAACGAAATTGCTTTCCAAAATTCGCATTTGCGCTTTATGCTTACTAGTTTCCGACCGCGGATGGTACTGAAATAAAATGGTTCATATATTTTTGTTAAACCAGGTCACAAACTATGAAGGTTTGTTCCAAACATACAAATCCGCTCAACCGTTACGGAGATCAAAATCAAATGTCTATATAGCAGTCCACCGCTGGACATAGACAACCCCTAATGAGCGCCATTGCACCCTATCCTATCAGTTGAGTGGGGACAAATATACCACACATAAATACACTAATAAACTTTCGCCTTTATTTAGTTAGATATTAGTCAAATTTTGTGAAATAATGACTTTTTTTATTGGTTACATTGATTGATTAATGTCATTCTCAAAACTAGTCAACCTTTTCGATACTATCTAGGCACATCATAAAACATTATAAAAGTCGTATAAATCCATTAGCAGAATAATATTCTACTTCAACTAATTTAATTTTATTCATGCTTTATTTTATGAACATAAATTACATAATAATAGTACATACAGATCCCGCGATCATTAAATCAACATCCTTGCATTACGATTATTTGAATTATCTGCAGATAACTGTCTCAGGTCTGAGTGCTTTCTTTCTATCTATGTATAATATGTATGTATTTACCAAAAAAAATTATGTAAGTAGTATAACACCCATGTTCCCATCATACATTATGCATTAGCATTACACAATGCTGTGTGATAGATAATGTCCAACCTTATTCATATGAATTTGTCCAGCCTCATTTAATAATTATTTTAGTATAGGTATCTGGCTAGGTGGAGTGACGATCTGCGAAAGGCTGCTGGTACTAACTGTGGAAACTGGATGTGTCGAACTGACGACAGGACGAATTGGCGCTCATTGGATTGGAGGCCAGCAGTGGATTACAATAGGCTGATGATGATGATGATGATGGGGAAATTTAATTCTTCCATGGTATCAAAAACTATCGCGAAAGTCCGCTTACCAGAGAACCTCTTACTTGTTTTATATTTGAATAAATTTATTTTCAATTCAAATTACTTTAGGTACTCCCAAACATTTAATATGCTAATTATTTTATTAATTTAAGCATTTGCTATTTGTAGGTAAATTATGTTTTTTTGCCTTTTGGCCTTTTAAGTTCTTTATGAATAACTGGTGTTATTTCGGTACATTACCACTCCAAAAATTTAATAGGAATTTCATGTCTTTTTAATGCTTTTTTTTAAGTTGTAATTATTTGTAAGGTGTGTATATCTCATGTCCTGTGATATTCTATGTCCTTCAGTAAACTTCTAAAGATAATGTTGACAATTACATGCGACGACATCACCGCCACCCTTCCTCAGTCTACTGCTTGACATAGGCCTCTCCCTAATAAGTAGGATTATATACCCATAATCCCCACGCTGGGCATGCGGGTTGGGGTCATCCATCCGACCCGTCAGCGTTCAGGGAATTCAGCCGGTCACCGAAGCCCCCTTGTTACTTAGCAGGGTGCTACTTCGTGCCGGTGAGGTTGGCTTGTGATGCAAAAATGGAGGTTAGAACTCCCAATTTTAATACGCACCTACACATTTTAATAAGTTATGAATCATTATATTACATATCACATACACTCCTAGTATTGTAGCTGCTTGATATCTAAGTGAATGTGTTGTGAAATACAAACGCTTATTTTGTAACAAACAATTAATAGGCCATTAAATAAATTGTACATCTAAACGACTTATAGCCATAATTCCTGAGGTTTTGTATTTGTTGCGCAATCTTAGGTAATTTGCGTGAACGCTTTTAATCTATGTAGAGTTTTTAATAGAGCAATAGCGCACTAGCGACCAGGCCGCAGCGGCCAGTACGCGTGGCCTGGCCGCAGGGGTTACGATTTGCAACGCGGCCAAAACCGTCTTTTTCAAATCTTTCCGTGTCGAAAGACATCGCGATGATCATCACAAATCACGCTGTAGTTCCACAACACGTGCGGCCGCCGCGGCTAGTGCGCGCACACTGGTGATTAAACTACAATGCAATTGATCTCAGTGGCCGCAGCGGCCAGCGACTGAACACGGGCCGCAAATGCGTCGCTTCGATCTCGGTGGTCGCTGCGGCTTGGTGTGGCCGCTGGCCGCGTGCGGCCAGGTGCGCGTGCTCTATGGCAATTTCATACTAATGTATCTATCTCGATGGCCGCCGCGACCTGGCCGCTGCGGTCTGGTCGCTAGTGCGCTATTGCTCATAATGTCTTCGCATAATGATGATACATGATACACCGATTACCATTTTATGTCGTAGTTGTGGGAAAAGTATCCTGGATCCTGATTCTCGTGAATAGAGATCATTGTCATGTTAGACATAAATCGCAAGATATCAAAACTCTATGAAAATTTGACAGTTCTTGCGATATATGTCTGAGTGAGAATAATCTCTATTTCCGAGAATCTCAGAAAATTATATCTTAATTTGACAGTTATTGCTATATATAATGTCTAATGTGATAATTGTGTCTATTTCCGAGAATCAGGACCCAGGTGGGAAATAGAGTCGATTGAGACCAATTTGTGTTTGTTTTCTTTTTTCAAATGTCTTTTTATTGACTGTAAATTTTCTCAAAAATATTAAAGTGGATGTGTTTTTTCATCACAATAAACGTATCCCATGGACAAAACTTTCAAGCTTAAAAAAAATCGTTTAATTTATTTTAGTTTTTTAGAATAAGCAATTTCAAGTGGCAATGAGCAGGCCATACAGCCCGTAGAACCGATAACCGTTGGGGAATAAATGTTCTCGAGTGACTACCGCGATCTGAAAGACGAAGTGTAGGGAAACCCCCCACCAGATGGACCGACGACATCGTCAAGATTGCTGGTAATCGGTGAATGGAGAGGGCTCAAGACCGTTCTTAGTGGAAATTCTTGGGGGAGACCTATTTTCAGCAGTGGACTTCTATAGGTTGTTGATGATTATGATGTTTAAGTTTTCATAAGTAGGCTAATCATTAATGAGTTGACATTCATTCTAATTAAAAAAACTTACGAAATTGGACACTTTTTCAAGTAGTCACTGCATCTACTTAGTGATCTGTTAGTGTCAATAATATTTTTTAAATAGGGCGAAACTAATATTCATGATCCTACCTATTAAATTTTATTCTACCTAATAACTTATTTTGATAAAGGATGTAGGCATACCAGAAATAAAATAATATGTTAATTGAAATGTACATAATATTAAAAATTGATAGGCCTATAACAGGCCTATCAAAATTTATTATTCTAGAATAATAATTTTGAGTTGTTCAAAAAGCCTACCGCATATTTTAGTAGTAGTATCTTCCGCATATTTTACTGTAGGACCGATTCTACTACAATAGGATAAATTTTATACCAAGATTAAATCATTTGAAAAAGCTTGAAGCAAGATGAGCTTTAACTCGTAGGCTATCCCGACTGGGGGTGATTTGGACCATAGCTATTGATACTTTGTGAGAACCTCAGTTAAAAATATTATGTTGTACAAAACTTTTCTCCAAAAACTTTAAGCTTATCTTTGTGTTGCGTGCGCTCCCAAAATTAAGGCAGAGTTACAATTATCATTCACATCAATAAGCTAAGGAAGGACATAGTTTAACAAAATCAGCTGCTCTAGGGCTGCCTCACAAGTTTTTGAGTTAAATTATGGCGTAACTTTACAAGCCATTTCTTCAATGAAAATTTTGAGCAAAAGCTTTTGACCTTTGGGAGTAGATTTTCTCCTTTTAGGGATAACATACAAATGCAAGCTCAGTTTATATATTATTGAATTAAACTGAGCTTGGTCAAACCGATCCATGTGATAATAGGGGTGAAAAACCAGTCAGTATTTAGATTTTTTGAAATACTTTACAAATAGGCATTAATAATAAAAAGGTTAAGACAAGGTTACAAAAACATCTTTTTGATAATTTTATGGAAAATTTAGTCACAGGTGGGTTACATTTAAAAACTAACATAATTGACCCAATGACTTGTTTGAAAATAGTCATACCAATACAATAATAAGTTATTCAAACTCATATGTATTTATTCAATAAGTACTGTAAAGTACACTTTGAATCGTCATTTTTTAATTTACACCAATTTGTAACGCGACCAAGAGAAGAATTGGCAAAATATACTGCAAGGCTTATATTTTTTTTAATTCCATGTTACAATCTGTATTCTTAACTATTACATTGTTTTTGAGGGAGTTGGGGACGGTTTCATCCCAAGCGTTTTTGTCATCTAAATAATCAGAAATTTTATTATAAGCTTTATTACTGAGGTTACGTTTAACAACATTTTGGAATTTATTTACAGTTAAATTAAGCGTATCATTTGGGATTTTGTTAACAAATCGTACACATTGCCCTTTAAAAGATTGACTAATTTTATGGTGCCTTACAGTAGGAACAGCTAGTTTATCTGTATTTCTAGTGTTAACATTAAGATTGTCGCTATTTTTCTTGAACAATTTGATATTTTTCGGACATACATTAAGTTTCCATATATGTATTGACACAGAACTGTCATAATATTTATTTATTTAAACTTAGTTCGAAAAAATTCTCTTTGGGCCTATATTATAATTTGCACGAACAGTCCTCTTCTGCAACACAAATATGGTGTTGATAAATGCAACATTCCCCCACAACAAAATGCCGTACGACATAATGCTGTGGAAGTAGCTGAAATAAACTAGTCTAGCCCTTTCTACGTATGTAAGTTGACGGATTCTTTTGAATGCATATGTTGCAGAACTGAGTCTGTTCGACAACCCATCTTATTTTACCCAATATATTTTAAGATGGAGTGTACGGGGGGTTCCAACCTCCATCTTCGGAACCCTAGCCAACCTCACCTGCCCGTGGTGCCTACTGCTAACTGACAAATGGGCTCTGGTAGCCGGCTGATCGTGGCATAGTACAGCCTAACACCGACACAGCTACATCCCCTGGCCGCCGACGGGCAGCAGCGTTGGCTTGCCCTGCCCAGCATGGGAATTACGGGCATATCGTCTTTCCTATTAGGGGATGCCTATATCCTATAAGCTGTTAATAATAATCTCAACAACAAACCTCAGTACAGAAGTACCTAGTAGCTTATAAAAAAATGGTAAAAATGTCCTAAAAAATTCATATTTCTAGGTATTTTGACAGTGCGAACAAGGGAGACCTATCCAACAACGAATAAAATCAGGCTGTGGAGGATGATCATGATGACCAAGGTTTGTATGTTTAAGAGTATTTGTTCGTGGCATGGTTTATAGTTTGATGTTCTTAACAAATCACCTTGGTTAAGCAGCACTCCGTCTGGTCACTACTTGGATGGGAGACTGTTTAATACTAGTTAGATCTGAGCTCTTCCGTGCTTCGGAAGGCACGTTTAAATGTTTTTCACTCGTCAAACTAATGTCGGACACCTTCGGGTGGCCTGAAATCTCCGACGTCAGTGTTGACCACTATAACTCATACGAAGGAAGGATAGCACGCTTATACTAGGTCTACCAACAGGTCATTCAGGCTTTTTTGCTAAAGGCAGCAATCAGCAAACTACCTTACCTTTAATTTAAACGCCTTACTATTTGACCATTCAGTTTGCAGGCGAGGTTAACAAAATAGTAGATTGTTTTACAAGGGACTAAACCATCCCATTATATACGAGGTAGGATGACAAGACCGAGTTATAATGGGTGGTTTTGGCACTCTACTTTTCACTTCGATTGCGAGAAAATAAAACAATTCAAAATTAGACAATTTTCAGAAATTTTATTAAAAATTAATCAACCTTCATAAAACATCACCAAGACGGTTCTATTTAAAAAAAAAAAGATTGACGGAGCACCAAGAAGTCGAGTTTTTATGTAAGAGAACGAATGCTTTGTACGGGCTGATGATTTTAGACAAAATTTAAAAGAAAAAATACTTGTTAGCCCGAGGTATTAAACTCGAGTTTTAGGCCCGCTAAGCTACACTATTATGATACACTTTTTGAGCAAGAGAAGTGAAAATAATATTTTGTAAAAATGAAATATTATGAAGCTCGGCAACGCAGCCAAACTCGAAGCTATAATACTATTATATTATTTTATTTATTAACCAAGGGAAATAAAGCAGTGTCACGAGATTAATTTCTAGAATTAAATTATTTTTGGTATGGCCTCTATGGTAAAACTTACTCTGCCTTTAGAATATAATATCTGGATGCCTTCAAAAGCTCTGCAGCCTCCATCAAAGCTAGTTCGAATTTCGAATTAGTAAATTTTTTATGGTGTGGTCTCTAATGTAAAACTTATTCTGGCCTGCGGAAGCTGTGCAGCCTCCAACAAGACTAGTATGTAATTTCGAATCAGTAAATTCTTTTTGGAGTGGTCTCTATGGTACCGAGGCAGACAGGACTCTAATCAAACGTTCAAATTTATTTCCCTGAAAAATCCAATCTATTATGAATTCTTTTGGGAGTCAATGACTTAGTTTCCGTGAAGATTCGAGAACATTGTGATATTTTCGAGCAAGTAGTGTGAAAAGAACTATTTAGGATCAGAATTGAGTCCAATCATGTAATACGCGATGGTGGTGAAGACGAGTGGTATTGTAGCAAAGACAGGAGCTTCCGCCAATTTCTTAAGAATAATCTAAATAACTTATCGAAGCAGTCAATCCAAAATAAATATCTTCGATAGTATTGAAGACAAATAGCTAACAGGATCTTCTTCTAAATAACTTTTAAGTTTGCCCCTATGTCATGCGCCATTGGATTACCGTAATGTTCTATCGGAGAAAAAAATTGATGTTTATTATCACAACCTGCCGAATCTTATAGAATTTGCAAAGTTTGTTTTGGAAAATATAGAATGAAAGTAGTAAGTGCTACCTACTCACGTGCACATACCTCTTTGTTTAGGTACCTTTTAATGTGCCTATTAAGGTCAACCATGATAAATTTATATTATTATATTATAACATCGCTTTGGCGATGCTGTAAAGGTGTTAATGTTTCGAAATAAATAAACAAATAAAACTTACCAAATGAAGTCGCCACGTTGGTGATCAATGCAGCCAATCCCGAAGCGATGAAAAACCTCTTCGGATCAGGATTGAGTCCAATCATGTAATACGCAATCGTGGTGAAGACCAGTGGTATTGTTGCAAAGACAGGAGCTTCTGCCAACGTTTTTGAGAGGAAGTACACATCAGCTCGATACATCCCCGAATGGTGTTCTCGTATGAATATTGGAAGCTCTGAGCAGAATACCTGAGAAGAAGTTAAACTTGGTTATATTTAAAAACTTTTTCAAGATTCAAGATTCAAATGTTTTTCAATTTAAATTATGGTGCTGTTAAAAATGGGTTGAATTGAAATTGTAGCGATTACCGCCGCTGGACAAATGTTTTTTTTATCCTGCAAATATTTGTCTCGGCTCCGAGAGTTTTCTATAAAATATGTATGTATGCATTTTAAAATACTTATAGTAGTATCATAATATCATATTCAATCACGTGATTCCTTAACACAAGCTCTGCTTAGCGAAGCACGAATATTTTGACCAATATTTTGACAAGACAATATGTTTCATTGGCCAATATTCCAAGATACCTACGTTAACGATACGACAAGTCAAAATATTCGTGCTTCGGCCTCGGTTACCAACTGAAGTAACGTGCACTGGACTTGTATTTGTAAACATTGTCATTTCACCTGTTGAAATTCGAACAACGGCTATTGACAAAGTGTGCTAGTTTGTGATATAAGGTCCGGTTCTTAATCAATTTAGTAGCCAACTGAGATACTCAAATTACTACGTGGTAACCATAAAAGTTAAGGTCTATTTGTTAATCCAGGTCACAAACTATGTATATTCCAAGTTTTATCGAAATCAGTTTAGCCGTTACAGAGTTGAATGGGAACCGACATAGTACCACACTAGCAAACCCACGGCTTCGCTCGCGTGGTACTGGTATAAAAAAGGAGCCTATGTGTTAATCCAGGTCACAAACTATGTTAATTCCAAGTTTCATCTTAATCCGTTTATAATATTAGTAGGATAAGGGCTAAGTTTCATCCAAATCCGTTCAGTAGTTTTTGCGTGAAAAAGTAACAAACATTCATCCATTCATCCATACATCCATTATCACAAACTTTCGCATTTATAATATTACTAGTTTTCGTCTGGGCTTCGCTCGCGTGGTACTGGTATAAAAAGTAGCCTATGTGTTAATCCAGGTCATAAACTATGTATATTCCAAGTTTCATCCAAATCCGTTCAGTAGTTTTTGCGTGAAAAAGTAACAAACATTCATCCATTCATCCATACATCCATTATCACAAACTTTCGCATTTATAATATTACTAGTTTTCGTCTGGGCTTCGCTCGCGTGGTACTGGTATAAAAAGTAGCCTATGTGTTAATCCAGGTCATAAACTATGTATATTCCAAGTTTCATCCAAATCCGTTCAGTAGTTTTCGCGTGAAAGAGTAACAAACATACATCCATTCATCCATACATACTCGCGAACTTTCGCATTTATAATATTAGTGTAAAGTGATGTGATGTGAAGTAGGATTAGTGTGATTGCATTGTAGGTTACTACTATTTTTGCTCACTAGTAATGTTATACGATGCCTAGCAACACTCACACTCATCTTTGTGCCTCTGAATTTGGTTGCAAGTAGCAACGTTCCTATTTTTGGGTCAGACTTTACAAGGGTCGATCCACAGATATAGAAGAGAACTAGATGAAGAATTCACTATGCTCTGAACGTCAACTCATACGGCTGATCTCTACTTTCTTATGTCCATAAATCATTTGCTAGAAAGGGATGCATACTTTATCTCAATGCGATTGCTGCGACTTCGTACCCGGGCATTTCTCTGAAACTGCATAGCATTTTATTCGAGCGCCCTGGTACGATTTTCTTTTTGAACTCATTTGTAGTCGCATTGAGAGAAGTATACATCCTTTTTTAGCTGTTGATATTGGACATAAGAAAGTAGAGATTAGCCGTATGAATTTATGTTCAGAGCATGAATGAATTTTAAGATTTCTTCTATGCTTTAGTCGTAGTTATTTGGATTGGTCGAACCGTTTGCTGAGCATAACTTCAGAGGAATAAAAATCCTTTAACAATTACTGTACTTACGTTGATAACAGCGAAAATGTTCTGGAATGTCATATTGGTGAGGAACATGAATATAGCCCCGTTGATATTCATGACGCCATCTTGGTCCAAGTTCTGTCCGAAGTAGATCACGCCGATGAGGATGGACACCATCTGAAAAAAGATTTCTTTTAGAAAGGTACCTCTTTACAGCTTCATTGGAAACATCTTACATCATCGAAGGAATAGATAGTATAGGTATATTCAATCTTAAAACCCACTACACACTAGAAATAAAGATAAACTAGCTGTTCCTACTGTAAGTCTCCATAAAGTTAGTCAATCATTTAAAGGGCAAAGTGTACGTTTCTTTAACAAAATCCCAAATGATTAATTTATCTGTAAATAAATTCAAAAATGTTGTTAAACGCTGTGATAAGGCTTATTATAAAATTTCTGATTATTTAGATGACAAAAAAGCTTGGGATGAAACTGTCTCCAACTCCCTCAAAACCAATGTAATAGTTAAGAAAAAATATTGTAAAACTGACATTTAAAAAGATATAAGCAGAGTTTCTTGCCAATTCTTCTCTGTTTGGTCACGTTACGAATTGGTGTAAATTAAAAAAATTACGATTTTTTACAAAATTTTCACTTTCACTTTCACTTCACTGAAAAAGAACTTTATATGTACCTACTGCTTTCTAAATAACTTAAAGATATTTCATTTAATTTCATTTTATTCATAGACAATTTTAAAATCTTATTTGATTACCTATTGACTAAAAACAAACATACAATTATTTTGGAGGCTATTTAAGTAATATTGTATTTTACATATGGAAAATTTCAGATTAACATAAGTAAATATTTTATAAAATTATGTTCCTGTATGGATATTTATATAGTCTATGTATTTATCTACTTAGGTATAGGTTTAAGACTTTATGTAAATTGTACCTTATTGTTGTAGGTACCTAGATACCTTTTATTTAGGTTAAGTCTTGCTACATCCTTTAAACAGGGTGCATAGAACTGAACACTGTTATAGTTAATAAGTCTTATGCTGCAATAAATAAACTGAATACTGAATACTGAATACTGGAAAGGTAGAAGGTAAGCGTGGAAGAGGAAGACCCAGAATAGGCTACATGAGCCAGACAAAACAGAAGGTCGCCGTCATGTCGTATAGGGTTTGCAATGTAAGGAGCAAAATGGGGAGAACTTCTACACCGACAAGATCTAGATTCTTAATTGAATAATAGTATACCTCTTTTTAACAAACTTCAAAAAAGGAGGAGGTTCTATGTGCTACCTTGTGTATGTTTATTTTTAGAGTTTTGATACATAAAGGATCGATACTACTACGAAGCCTACAGTTTCTCTCTGTCAGTTTTTCTGTATCTTTGGAATCGTATGAGAATCTGTTGTAACTATTGAAAATGGCTTTCGACCTGAACTTTGCGCGGAAACTTATTTCTTCATGCGAAGCAAGGAAAATGAGGCATTTATGACACGTCGGTATTGACATTTATGGATAATTAGCTTTAGCCCGTGGTTTCACTCGCGTTAAAAGTAATTTATCTATACTTCGGGAATAGGACTTTTTGAATGGTTGATGAAAATTGATGATGAAAGATACCCTATGGTCTTATCTGTAGCTAACTACCCCTGGCAACGTGTACCCGAAATTTTATGATAATGTTGAGTAATTAAAGCGCGAAAGCGTAACATACAAAAGATTTTTAGGATTGCTTGATGTTGTGACGTCTCTTTAGCAGATCATCTTGAATAAGCAATTTGGTTGACCACTCATTCGAAGATTATTCTTTGTTTCAAGTGGTACGGCTACTTGGGGAAACAACTGTATTGGGGGAGTACTCACAATGGTTTGCAAGAAGCGCACTTTGATTAGCATAGGTTCTTTAGTGACCGAGAGCCAGGACCGCCAGAGCACGGCTCTGAACTGCGCGCACCAAGACGCCTTGTAAGGGGAGCGGTTGGCTCTCATTGCAGCCACGCCCGTCCAAGCCGCATCGGCCCAGCCTGTGTTGATCTTACGCTGAAACAATAATCATAAAAATAAATATTTCATTCTCGCGAAACAAAGTTACATTACGTCGACTTCTGTGCGCAGTGGGCAAAAAGCCCGCCTGAGACACAAAACGTTGCGGGAGCGGTCCTCGCTGCGAGACAAATGTTTGTATGATCTGCAAATATTTGTCTCGGGTCTGGGTGTTTTCTATGTAAATTTTTTGAGTGATATAATATCAGTCATGTGAATGGCGCTTCATAAGAATTAAATGGCCATTTTTTTTTTACAAAATCTTACGGTTTGATGTTTACGGGGTTCCAACCCCCATCTTCGGAACCCAAGCCAACCTCACCTGCACGTGGTGCACCCTGCTAAACAACGAACGCGGCCGGCTGATTGTGGCATAGCACAGCCTACATCGGCATAGCTAAATCCCCTGGCCACCGACGGGCAGCAGCGTAGGTGGTGCGAAAACTGTGCTCTGCGATCCCCAACCCGCATGCCCAGCGTGGGGATAATGGGCATATCCCCCTTTATTAGGGGAGGCCTCTGTCCAGAAGTGGACTGATATAGGGTGGTGTGTGTGTGTGTGTGTGTGTGTGTGTGTGTGTGTGTGTGTGTGTGTGTGTGTGTGTGTGTGTGTGTGTGTGTGTGTGTGTGTGTGTGTGTGTGTGTGTGTGTGTGTGTGTGTGTGTGTGTGTGTGTGTGTGTGTGTGTGTGTGTGTGTGTGTGTGTGTGGCCCGTGGTATTTTTCACTTCTTGCTCCTTCGCGTAGGCGATATTCCGTAAAAAAATTTCTCAGCAAAAAAATGTTCTAACTACAAAACAAAAGGTAGCTGCCCAATGAGGTAAAATTTTGCCCCATCCCTATTATTTTTTGGTTATGTACTAACATTAGCTAAAGGTCTTATAAATTAACCTTATGGACAAAAGTATGTCTCAAATAAACTTTTTTTTTTTTTTTGTTTCATTAAGCACTTGTCTTTGTTTATTTCTGTATGATTTGTGACTCCAATAAATGTATCTTTACTTTGCTTTCCATAAGAAATTAATTGCGCAATAATCCTAAGAACTACTATACCTGATTGTACAATGCATTCTCAGCTTCAGCGGCGACCTTACAGCCCATTTCCGATTTGGCGAAGGATGTGCAGACAGTGTCAATGGTGTGCCTGGTCGCTTCCTCCCTTCCTGGTACTCCGGCCAGGAGTTGGATGAAGTGGTCCGCTGGGTTGTAGTTAGGAGGGCATGCTGCTCCCAGGCTAGTCAAAATAACTTTAGTTAATTAATTAAATAAATAAATAAATAAATAATCGAATCAGCCAAGAAAACGTTGGCGGGATGATCTGGATGCATTGAGAAGGAATGGTGGGAGATCGCCAAAGACAGAGACGTGTGGAAAAGGTTGGGGTCGGCCTTTGCCCAGCACTTGGACGAAAGGCCTAGTTAAAAAAAAATCTGGACGTTATTACACAACATCATCTAGCCCGCAAGTAGAGCTTGTATTATGGGAACCATAAGACTGAAATATACTACTTAAAGGTGTATATTTTTGTAAATACATACACATTACAAATAGAAAACACCCTGAGAAACAAATATTTGCAGATCATAAAAAAAAATATCGTGCGGCGAGAATCGAAATCAAAACCGGCCTTCTGCAACTCTAATGCAAGGAGACGACGCGTGTTCGCACATCCTAGAGAATTTCACGCTTCGATGCGCTTCGACTCTGCGTCAGTGTGTAAGTAAGGTAGACTCCCTTTCCTGCAATGGGACTCCTGTTGGACCATTACGTCACCGTGCTAGCTCTTTTATCAAAGTAACGAGTACTCACTCCTTGAAGAAGTCCGTAGCCTGGTCAGGTGTGCCGAGGAAGGCAACTCTACCGTCCGCCATTATAAGCAGCTTGTCGAACATTGCATACAGTTCCGATGACGGCTGGTGGATGGTGCAGACCACTGTCTTGCCTTTCTGCGCCAAGCTCTTTAGTACCTATGAACAAATATGAGGTATGGGTATTATGAGGTTGGTTGAAACGTATCACACCAATAAAATTACCTACAAATCTTCTTGTTCCCTCGCGCTCCAGCGCCTTTCAATTTCCAATATATTTATTTGCTTCTCAAAGTGTGAGTACAGAGTTTTAAATAAATAAATAGTATAGAGCTAAACGTCTCTCAGGGGGTTGGTAATGTTCGAAACACGAAAATTCTGTGTGAAAAAGATGTGTTTTTTACCTGAAGTTATAAAGAAAATCCTATTTTCCATTTTTCCGGCGGCATGTCATTGCCGGGAGCGCGTGTTAAGCCTGAGATTCACTAGGAGGCAAATGAAGAATGTTGCGGAACATATCCCTCAACAACTACGTGGTATCCCGAGACAATTGTCTTGCCCGGGCCCGAGACTCTCGGGAGATTTTGCCGGCCACACTAGTTAGTGCCGAGTAAATAGTGTTCTGTGCTCAGTGCTCATAGAAAGGCCGCCCGAGGAGGTTGTGGCTATTAGTGCTGCGTACATAGTAATTGTATCCCACAAAAATCCAGGACTTCGTAAAGCTCCAGAAGTACGCACGGTATCATTTCCCCACACTACAGAGTTGCGTACGCCACTACATTAGGTGACGAATGGCGTGACACTGACGCGGGATACGTGCGCTCGGTCTCGAGGCGGGAGCAAGCAGCATGCCCCGCGTCACGTACAATGTTGCGGGGATGTTGCGGGACACTATGCAACGTTGCAGCGTCACGCATATTGAGTGTTACGCGTCATGTTGCGGGACATAATGTTCCCTAGTGCATTTGGCGCGTAAGGTGTCATTTTGCCTTTTTGGCCGACGAGTCTGTGAGTATGGCCGAGGAGCTGAGGGTCAGAGGAGTACGGCCGCAGAAATAAAAATGGGTGGGTTCCGTTCGAACGCTCGTTACAATATTAATATTTTGGTCATCACTCGAGTAATGCGTCTTTAGACACAAAGGCCTTCTTTAGTTACTTCGAGTTTTCCCTATCTCCTTTCCCCTTTTCTCTTCAGTGAGTTTAACCGCCTGTATTTTTTTTTATTTTTTAGGTGTAAGAGGTTCCAACGGCCACCCTCGGAACTCAAGCCAATCTTTCCGATAAGTGGTGTACTCTGACCTTGATGATTAAATCTTTGTAAATTGAATTGCAACGTAATCTAGCGCATTGCGTATTTATCTGAAATAAAATTGCTACTGTTGGCACAACACAGTATTTCTTGGTACTCTACTGGTTGGTAACTGCATTTTAAAATGCCAAGATACAAGCTTTTCGCTTAGTTTGGTTCTTCACAGGTATCGGTTATCACTTATCATATCAGGTATAGTGTTGTTGTAGTTATGTCACAACACTAATAATCTATTTGTAAATAAAAAAACTTATAGACTTATTATAAAATAATTATTATAAATTGTAACACCTAAGACAGAATTATGCAGGTATACTTATGTATACTTAGGTGACATAGATGTGTTTGAGTTCAATGTCCTATGTACGATTCGCGTCGGAGAGTATTTTATAACATGCTAAAGGAAATTGAAACATCCACTAGGCAGTTAAGTTTTTCTCAAACATGCTTGGAAATTAGAGCATTATTTTGACAACCTTCGTCGAGACAAATCGAAATTGCTGTACCGGCCCAATACATGCGAGCAGCGGCCGGCAAAAGTTGTATGTCAAAAGTCAAAAAAGTCAAAATTCATTTATTCAGTAGGAACTGTATAGTACACTTTGAAACGTCATTTTTTTAATTTACCACCAATTCTTTACGTGACCAAACAGTGAATAATTGGCAAGAAACTCTGCTTGGCTTATATGTTTTTAACGTCATTGTAATTAATATCTATTACATTGTTTTTGATGGAGTTGGAGGCAGTTTCAATCCAAGCTTTTTTGTCATCTAAATAAACAGATATTTTATAAAAAGCTTTATTACATAGATTACGTTTAACAACATTTTTGAATTTATTTACAGATAGATTAATCATTTGGGATTTTGTTAAAAAATCGTACAGACATCCCTTTAAAAGATTGACTAACTTTATGGAGCCTTACAGTAGGAACAGCTAGTTTATCTTTATTTCTAGTGTTAACATTATGATAGTCGCTATTTTTCTTGAACATGTTAATATGTTTTCGGGCATACATTAAGTTTTCATATATATATTGGCACGGCACTGTCATAACATTTATTTCTTTAAACTTAGTTCTAAGTGATTCTCTGGGGCCCATATTATAAATTGCACGATCAGCCCTCTTCTGCAACACAAATATGGTGGTGATATCTGCAGCATTCCCCCATAACAAAATGCCGTACGACATAATGCTATGGAAGTAGCTGAAATAAACTAGTCTAGCCGTTTCTACGTCAGTAAGTTGACGAATTCTTTTGACTGCGTATGCTGCAGAAAAAATGAAAATTCATATTTGTCGTTTTTAGCGGCCAAATAAATTACTATGAAAACTGTAGAGTTATTTAAAAATGGAACGATGTTTTACTACGAAACATGGCAACCAAGGAGCTAACTAATCAAAGAGTTTATTTAAATTTCGAACTGGCTTGCAAATAGAATGCTGTTTATTGAAAAATGTACAAGTTCTGTCTAGGAACTATTTTGTTTTAATTTCCGCGCATTATTTGAGAAAAGTACTATACAAGCCTTGGCCACAACTAGGCATTGATGGACTCACGTATATGTGCCTCGGCTTCCACGTTCGTCCATCAATGCGTCTTTTGCTAGCCTCTGCAGTAATGTACTATATTTGCATGCAATTTAAGCAGCTTTGAGTTTATACAAACACTGACATAAATAGTAATATTGCATGCAAATAAGGAACTTAACTGCTTTGTGGATGTGTCAATTTCCTCTAGAATGTTTTAAAATGCGCTTCGATGCTCTCCGACGCGCGCAGGTAGGTGTGATCGTACACTACGGATAAGCAAAGCCTTTAAGCTTGTGGCAATAAAGTGCAGTGTTTGTAACAAGTCGTTGTCTCATGTCTAGTGTAGATTCGGTGTCTTATCTGTGACTTTTTGTTCTTTTTGTTAGTCATGATAATATAATTTCATTGTTTTCGCTTTATTTTGAGCAGAGGTAGGTACTTAAAATATTAATAACGTTTTGAATATTTAATTGATTTTTTATATAAATGATAACGAGTCAATTAAATGAAAATACCTGACTGATGTATACCTTCTATGTTCTAGTATACCGCATTTAATTGCTTCTTTTAGTATGAGCGAATATCCAAATTTAATAAATACAAAAAAAATATTTTCAGAAGTCAAAGATGTGTATCATTAAAGAGATGTACATTTACTAACTGACCCAAAAAGACGTTACCCTGTCCCAATTCTTGATTTTAATCCCTCAAAAAATAAGCATTTTTATTTTATTCACACGTATGTCCCAATTTTCAAAGCAACGTTTCCTACTTTTTTCCCTGAAAACCTTATTTGAACACTGAAATAAATATTAGCCAAACCGGTCCAGCCGTTCTCAGGTGATGCACTTATCAACAAACAGCATTTCATTTTTATTACGTAAATAGAGACAGTTACTGACAGTTACTGTCGTTATTTATGCCGGTTAAAGCCCTCCGACAAAGCTTGTTACGCGTAATTGATGATGCTTCGTTTTCCTCTCTATAACTGTTCAATTTTTGACACCTTGTTTTAACAGTTTTTCAAAAAGAAGCGTTTTCGGTGGTAACCAGTTCTTATTCCGCAGAATAAGAATCTACCTCTATAACTAAAGGCGAGCTCAACCGCTGAACATGTCTTCTAAAAGCGTCTGTAACTCACCTGAACAACATTCTGGGCCATAAACGAGTCTAATCCAGAGGTGGGTTCATCGCAGAACATAAGCGGGGGGTCGGTGAGGACCTCACTGGCGAAAGAGAGCCGTTTCATCTCTCCCCCCGATATGCCCTTCAGCCGGCCCGGGATACCAATCACTGTGTTCTGACATTTTGTTAGGGCCAACTGGAAGGAGATTGAATTTGTTTTACCATTTGTTGACATAGATAAAAACAAAGGTTGGAGACTGAATTCATATTACGAGCTTACCTCTTGAATAACTTCATTGACTCGTCGCATGCGTTGAGCGTACGGAATGTGTCGGTCCATACGAACTAAGGCCTGTAAATATGAAATAGTTTTATTTTATTTACCTATACTAAGAAAAATCACACAGATCTCAAAATTGAAATGAATGACCATGACAACGTTGTTTTTGAAGGATTAACGCCCAAATTAAATTCAAATATTGAAACGCTACTCAAACCGAGATCGTCCTAAACCATTGAGATGTGGCAATTATTCAGAGTGTAAGGTTTATTTTATATATAAAGTGATACCTACCTACCTCTCTAGGTACAAAATCATAATTTGTCTGCGTACTTGATGCTAACAAACTTGTGTACCTATTTTTAATCTTATTTTTAAATACCTAGTAAGTATCATTATTTTGTATGTCTATGTATATTTGTGTGCATTATGGGTAAAATAAATAAATCTTCTTTCTTTCTTTCTTTCTTTCTATTTTGGGGTGTAAGGGATTCCAACCTCCATCTTAGGAACCCAAGCTAACCTCACCTGCCCGGGATGCACCCTGCTGTATAAAAAACGGGGTTCTGGCTACAGGCTGATTGTGGCATAGCGCAGCTTAACATCGATACAGCTAAATCACCTAACCGCCGATGGGCAGTAGCATCAGTAATGAGAAAAGCTGTGCCCTGCGATCCCCAAACCACATGCCCAGTGTGAAGAGAATTAGCATATCCCCCTTTCTATCAGGGAAGCGTGTTGCTGTTGATGTACAAGACACAGAATGTAAGCACAGATTTTAATTCAAAACTCCCATAACAAAAACATCGTGATTAACTCACTTGGAACACCAAATGCTCCCGTACTGTCAATGTCCCTATAAACAGGTCCTGCTGCTGCACATACGCTGAAAGCGCTGCCAGCGCTTCAGGCGTCGCCGGCTGGCCGTTCAGCGCTCTCGTGCCGTTGGAGACGACTCCGCTAGGCGTCCGGAAGGTCAGGCTGTTGAGGAGAGTTGTCTTCCCGGCCCCGGACGATCCCATGAGGGCTAGTAGCTCGCCGGGGTATGCAGCACCGTTGACTAAGGGATTGCAAAAGAAAATATGGGTGGTAGCGCAGTGGGCGAAGGGTTTGATTCCCGCCGCGGGATAAATTTTTGCATTATTTGCAGATATTTATCTCAGGTCTAGGTGTTTTGTATGTACCTACCTATTATTTATAATTTTGTCTCATGGACCCTAGATGAAAAAAATATTGATACAAATTTGTTGCGATCTCACGTTGATTATCCATGTATTATTTACCTACATCAATAATAATCGGAATAAAATTGAATCCACAATGTTTATCTGTGATTGATATGACAACTCAGTTTTTTTCCGAACGCTGGGTCAAAATCCAAATCGGACATTAAGGAATCCCTATTACCAATATCTGGCTTCTAACATTAGTATTATAATTAGGTCATTCAATGGATATTCGATTGAAGACACGATTTAACAATGCTGTAGCACCCTACTCTACATTACTGATACAGGAAGACATTCTAGGGACTCAATAGATGGTAATTGACGCAACGAGACTACTCGGTCATCTCTTATACCTATTAGAAAGTTATGGATGCGATACACGTAATCGTCTTCTGTTCTGATCACTAGATTGATAAGATTTTTATTGCTTAGATAACATCATCATCGTCTCAGCCCGGAATCACCCACTGCTTGAAAAACCGAGAAAGGAGGTGGGCAAAAACAAATGTAGGCTTACCGTTCTATAGGCCTCCCTTAGTTTTTCCCAGCCTCTGTCCTGTACCTCTCCCATCCAAGTTTGTTCTACTACATTTAAACAATATTATACTCGTATTTTCATTTACGGTTCAATTTGGAGGAATTTGACATCAGTTTATTCGTAAGATCGTGCCAAGCACAGAAAAGTAAAGCAACCTAATAGAAGAGCAATGTTTGAGAATTTGTATCAGAACCGCTGTCGCCAGCTTGTTTTTTCCTCTACCGCCTTTTGCGTAAGAGCGAATGCTCATACTTGGTTTTGACGCTCCTCGACGCTCAATGCCTTTGTAGTAAGTAGGTTGGTTTACTGTTCTGTGGTGCCAAAAGCTACGACTTCCTTAGAACCTTCCAAAGCCGAGAAATCAGTCCAACTGCAAGTGGCCTAATCATTACCTATGCATAATTCCTTTAAACAAGACATACCATTCCTAAGCAGCTGTTTCCTCTGCTGGAACATTCCACTAGCTGAGGGTTTCCAGAAGTTCCAGAACTTTCTGCTCCTTGACCTATTCTCTGTGGCGAAGGCGTTGATATCCGACCAGGTGTAGGTGACCTTCTCGATGCCTCCGATGGCGCCATAGTTTTTGTTGGCGGGTATGGCAAGGGTGACTTCTCCACCGCTGATCCGCGGTGAGTCGCTTGGTGATTGCTCCTAGAAAATTTTAATGTTCGGTACATATTTTGATAGATATTTATTTATTCAGACCTTAAAACCAATGTTAAGTTTGTCTAGGCACTAAGTTTTCCATTGATTACTGTAATTCTTGTAACATAATTTAAATGAATGATATGAGTTTTCAAAAGTAGGGTTTTAATAAAGTTTTCACTTCTCATGCTCTGAAATTACTTATTTGTGCAGGTTTATCAAACTCAAACTCAAAATTCATTTATTCAGTAGGAACTGTATAGTTCATTTTTTTTTTATTTACCACCAATTCGTAACGCGACCAAACAGAGAAGAATTGGCAAGAAAATCTGCTTGGCTTATATTTTTTTAACGTCATTGTTCTTAATAACTATTACTTTATAATCAGATATTTTATAATAAGATTTATTACAGAGATTAAGTTTAACAACATTTTTGAATTTATTTACAGATAGATTAATCACGTCATTTGGGATTTTGTTAAAAAATCGTACACACATCCCTTTAAAAGATTGACTAACTTTATGGAGCCTTACAGTAGGACAGCTAGTTTATCTTTATTTCTAGTGTTAACATTATGATAGTCGCTATTTTTCTTGAACATGTTAATATGTTTTCGGATTTACATTAAGTTTTCATATATATATTCGCACGGCACTGTCATATCATTTATTTCTTTAAACTTAGTTCTAAGTGGTTCTCTGGGGCCCATATTATAAATTGCACGAACAGCCCTCCCCTGCAACACAAATATGGTGTTTATATCTGCAGCATTCACCCACAACAAAATGCCGTACAACATAATGCTATGGAAGTAGCTGAAATAAACTGGTCTAGCCGTTTCTACGTCAGTAATATGCCGGGAAAAACAATTTTCTTCAGTATTCAAAACTGTACTAATTTTACTTTGAATTTTAAATAAAGAAATGTTATGTTACACTACTGTTTTATTTCCTCGCAATCGAAGTAAAAAGCAGTTTATAACTCGTCCACAAAACCATTTTATCCTCGACATTACTATCAGCCCTCGGCTTCGGCTCGGGCTGTTAAAAGTCTCGGATAAAAATGGTTCGTTTTGTGCACTTGTTGTAAAATCTACTATTTTTTAGATACCAACGTATTAGTTAATTTTTTAACTATTGGAATGCGTGTTCATTGACTTTACTTTATCAAACCACTGGATATTTTTATTTTATTTTATGATATTGCGCAAATCGACTATGTAAAAAATGAGTGTACCTACCTATAAGGAAGGCTTCGTCATAGGGCAATAACCAAATTACCTCCAGGTTTGCTATCAATTTTTTACCAAGAGGGCTCCTAATTCTTTGAACAATGTATAACAAGAATTAGCAAAAGACCTTTGCAAAACTCTACCACACACAGACTACTAAATAACTATGGGGAGTTTACCGCAGCCATACAGTTTCCTTACACTTCAAATCAAGACGTCTAAACCACAAGAAATCAAAGCCTAGTTCAGGTTTCCACTCCTTAGCCGTATCAAATTCTTGTTCGATACTGTTTCCTAACCACGAATTAGCGTTATTTTCTTGCAATCTATATATTATTACTTATTGTCATTTATTTGCTTTGTGAACTTAGGTTTACTTAGGTTCTGGATTTGGATCTGGATTTGTCTACAAGCTCACAATGCCAGTACGAGCTTGCTTATCTTAGCAAGACTAAGCTCTCTAATAGGAAAATAGGCTCCTGGTGCACCAGAATTATGCATAATCGCCTCTACAAAGGATAAGAAATAGAACAAATAAAAAAAAGTTGAAGAAAAATATTAGGAAAGACATACAGACGATATAAGGATACCAAAATGCACAAGACAGCTAATGAAGATCCTAGGCATTGTATTTTCACCAGTAAAAACGTTATACACTACCTTTGGCTACAGGCATAGGCCATTTATGTATGTTTTCTATGTATTTACCAAAAAAATATACGTAGTAGGTACTATATCAGCCTTATTTCTTGCTATGTCTACAATGCTAAGTTGTTTGCTAGTTAGTAATATCTAAAGACTTGAGTATTTTTAAACTTACTTCAATAAATATTAGTAAAAATATTTTGTAAACGCCTGTAATGGCAATGTCACATTGTCCTATAATATGCTATAGATTTTACTGTTCTGTAATGTGAATTGTGGTTGGTGTTTCGAACAATAAATAAATAAATATGGTTCCTAAAATATAGTTCGGGGCTATATGATGCTGTTTGATTAGTATCCAGCATTATTTATTTATTATGGGCGGCGCTGTGACTTCATTATTGAAACTTTGCGTTAGGTATACAGCTTTGATTAAAAAGGATACTAGCATAGTAATAAGAATGACCTGCGCTTTTAGGTACCTACTACTTTCACTTTCATCTTTATGATGATTTACAACATAAAGACATTTTTTATCATATTAACTCCAGCAACCAGCTCCAGTAGACAAAGGATTTGAAAATGAAAAAAAATGAAATAAGGTTTATTTCAGCTTTAAGAACAACAAAAAGATATTATCTAAACCACATATAAACTTAAACTTATCAACTAAAACAAAATTGTGTCCTTATGGCTGCAGAAAAACTTAAATGTGTTAGGATTTGCTATGGTCTTCATACTAGGCTAGCCTGTATCGTGAAGACCAGTCTACGAATTAAAATATTATAAAATAATATCTGATTGACACATCAGTCTAAAATTAATGTTTTTTTTTTAATAAGAGCGTGCTAACAATTTGGGTACATAGATATTTTTTTTTATATTTTTTATTGGGTACATAGATATTATTATTATTATTTTTATGATATTATTTATTTGTTGTCGGAACAATAGAGAAAACTTTGCAACATTTTGAATTTTAAAATATTTATAGGTTATCTATTAAAAATAAGCGTTTGGGGAAAAATAGACATCTTTGGGATGCAGGACGTTGTCTTCTCTATGTAGAGTAGACATAAAAACGGCATTCCAAGGGGGCTAAGCCACGCCACGTGTCCCTCCTAGACACCCATAATAATTGAGGAAACCTATCGTTGACAAATTTCGGTGTTCATTACCAACTGGGCTTAAGAGTTCATTACTCTATCAGTCCTAATTCCGTCCGATCCGATATATCCGGGAGCCTATCGGGTTTCATAAACACGGCGAGAGGCTGGTGTGGTAATACAGTTATTAGGTATGCGGTGAATTAACACGAAAAAATTTCACTTGATAGGTGATAGTTCGCCGCTGTGATGCCGTATGATAATGCCACCCCAGAATAAATAGTCAGTAACCTAATAAATAATTAAATTATAATGTATAGGAAAGAAGCTTTCGATGTATGTATTTTTAGAAATAGAGTGTTGATCTTATTTTTTTTAAGAAGGAAGAATTAAGATTTTTATTGATATTTTTTAAACGAACATATGAGTTTATTTACTGAGTCGATATGTTTATATGTGGTTAGAACCACGCTAGCCTAAAATACGTAAGTGAAGTAAGGAACTATTTTCTTGATGTGTGGGTTCAAAAATAAAAGTAGACCTAGCACATTGGCTGAGCTAGACCAGCTATATACCGAAAGTTGTGTTTTTAGCACTCAAAGCCTTGAATGCATATTTAGTACCTAGACTTAGGTAAAAACTGTGCCTCTAACTTCACACCGAAACACAGCAATGCCTTCACGGCAGAAATAAGCATGGTGGTAGGACCCCGGACGAGCCCTTCACAAAAAACTCTACAACTTCTTCGCTGCCTTTACCAACAGTCCGTTCACATAAAGTTATTCGTTCTTATTATAAAGTAAAGACGAACAAAATCTTAATGATTATACAATCCGACATAATGGTCGATGTAAGTCTAACTGAATCGCATGTGAACTCAAGGCTGTCCCATAGGTCAAAAAACTCTAATGCGGAGGCGATGTGGAAAAAACCAAGTCATATTCTATAATTTAAGCTTAGATACAAGGTCTGAAGAGTGAGATTAAATTTAAAACTAGCGTTTCTGTAATTTTGGATAATTTAGTTTGTGAAGGTTCCGAAAAGCTTCTAATCATTTCGTTTATTATGGTAGTTCGTGTGTTGGTTTTAGGTAATCGTACCCTATCCCTAATCGTCGGCTATCCCTTAGGGGTCCCTTAGGGGCTATACCCATTAGGAATAAATTAATATGCATATTGTGGGTGTCTACGGTACTTCGAGTGGCATCATTATTATCAGCCTATTAATTGCAGTCCATTGCCATAGGCATATTTTAATGAGCGCCATTGCGCCCTATCCTCAGATCGATACATCTAGCTTTTACCAGCAGCCTTTCGCAGATCGTCACTCCACCCAGCCGTAGGGCGTCCTGCACTACAGTGGCACAGTAATATAAAAAATACCAACAGCAAAACCGAGTTCGCGCCTCTCTATCTGGCTAAGCTGTTCGCCCACTGCGTTATCAAGGTCGCAAATAAGTTAACCATATTTGAGACAAATAGAGGAAACGTGTTTTGACTGATACACTTGTATCGGTTAAGATATAAAACCTTCTTTCCTAAGGCATGCATTCCTATTTCTTAATTTGTTAACTGTTAATCGATAACGGTTCATTTTTCATTTACATGACAAAATTCATATTTGACAAAAAGCATTTTTCAAAGAACAACTAAGCGCCATACGCCATCTGTTACGGTCAACTGTTCACTCACTAATAAGACATTTACCATTGATCACAGTCATCAAATTAGTAAGAGTTTTTATCGAAATTCTAAGAACAAACAATTTTATTCATCATAAAATGACATTTATAACACTCCCGTGTCACTTTTTTATTCAGGTGTCAACATAGATTTTAACACCAATGAGGCTTATGCTTGGCTTATGACGCTTATAAAACAGACAGTCTTAGCCTTTAGCTACTAGCGTGTTTTATGACCACTTTAGATTTGGAGAGTCAAGAAAGAATCAGTGTGACACTGGCTCGTTCCCTTAAAGATCTCCTTAACACGTGCTGAGCTATGATATAAATGGCAGGATATCACCGATCACATGAATTGAAATGATTAGCTGAAGTGAACACGGATCGTAGGCCTAAAAGATTCACTAACAATATTAACTATCAAAGAAACTTACACACTTTTTAACTTCGGATTTGTATGTTTTTTTTATTTGCTAAAGCGTGGGCAAGGATGAGGTCGACGATAGGTAGACATACTTATTATATGGTACCTATTCAATAACGATCATTTATAAACTGTTTAGTCTTCTTTACAAGACCTTTAAGAGTTTATATATGAACAACCTTAGTAATAATAAGCGTCAGCTCCACAGACAGGCAAAAAACCTAGCGTGTTCTTTAAATAAATTCGAGTACTTATTTCAAAAAAACCTGCTTCCAATAGTAAACTATGTGTTAATTTCTATGTACTGATTGAAGGTACCAATTGAGCCCTCATTAAAAGCATGGTTATTGATTTTAATAGCCATAATAACTGTGGGTCAAGGAAAAGAAACTATGAAGACCTCTAAAGAATGTTAAAACATTAGTATACGTATTACGTACCACCGAAACCGGTGCATAGAAAAACCTGTTTCCGTTTTTTGTAGTTCGGCAACAGAAAACAAAATGTGCTAGCCTTGAAAACGCAACTTTATCAACCTTTATTTGAAAGACATCTTGGAAGGTAATTTAACTACTCTAATATTATTATGTATGCTTTAGGATGAAATCGTGACAGTCGTGGGCTGTAAGTACATAGATTAGAATAGGCCAGGACCGGGATAGATGACACATATTGAGGATGACATATATTATATACTCAACAGTGAATCCTCTGTAAATGATGATGATTCCAACTCATAAGAGAATGTATACTTCCTACTAATATTATAAATGCAAAAGTTTGTGAAATATACCTATGTGTATATAAGTAGTGTCTATAATTAATTATTTATTTATTTTATTATATTGTAAAACCGCTTCCCTTCTCGTTCTATACAATCCAGTCCATCCAAAGGTTGCCTGGAAGAGATAGCTTTTATTGTATAAACGCGGATTAGTTTTATAGATATTTTGTTTATTTAAATTTTGTAATTTTTGAGTTCTATGTGAATATAATCTATGTGAAATGTTCCTTGACACATGACACAAAATAAACGGATTGAGCTGAATGCCCATAAGTAGTTCTTAACTTGGAATAACAAATAGGCTTTTTAAAAGGATACCACGCGAGCGAAGCCGCGGCCGAGACCGAAGGTTTGCATACTTAATAAAATATTAACAGTGACGAACGACTCATCAAGTAGGTACATTCATACAATTTTATATCAAACATTAACCTAACCGGTTTACTTTCCCAATTGTCCCTAACTAAGCAAGTTACCTAATTGATAATAGTTTCAAAATTCCGACAATTTTCCGTTTATTATTTATCTAGTAGATAAAATAAAATTTATATTAATAATCCTGATGAAAAAAAAATTTTTTTTAAATTTAATTATGCTAAATATATAAATAAAGTTTAAAAAGCTTACCGTCGGTGTGCTGTTATAGGAAACACGTTGATTATCCACAGATGTGGAAATCAAAGGCTCCTGCTCCTCATTCCCTGCTGTCATTTTGATAATTCACACAAATTCCAAGAAAAACTTATAAATCACTATTCATTTTCACTTTCACATAAAAAAACACTGTCTATCTATGGTTTCTTTTAGTTATTTTTAAGTATATTTGGGCGGGAAAGGTCAGCGCGCGAGCGTGGCCACGGTACACGTTCTAGTCTAATATGGCGAGTTAGCTACTCGCGCTCCGTCCATTGACTAATCACTTTCTGTGAATCAACTCCATCAGATTCCATTCTCTTGCAACTCTTGATAACAATATTTGAGGTGTCTTAGACACTTCTGGTGTAACACAGTTTTGATAAATTAAGTAAATATTAACCACGTTTTGTTTGTTTGTTAGATAGTTACTTTTATTTGGGGCAGTCACGTCGCTTTTCATAGTTCAATGGCTTTTGTGATTGTGAGCCTCCCACGGGTTAGTCTCTGAGGCTTGCGTGATGATAATTTATTTTTCTTTTTTTGTCTGGCATGTCTTTACAAAAAAGCTATGAGATAAATATTTCTCATCAAAACTCTTTGTAGCATTGCTAAGAATTAACGGTACGGCAATATAAGTACATACCATTTATTTCGTTTTTCAATCTTTTCATAGAACAAGGTACCACCTGTTTTATAATATATAGTCTTCTTCTTCTTCTTTCGTATGAGCTAGTAACCAACTCTGGTGTCGGAGTTTTTAGGCCACCCGAAGGCCTCCGACATGGCTTAACGATAGAAAAGCCGGGACCAACATCTTAACGTGCCTTCCGAAGCACGGAAGCGCTCAAATTTAAATGTCACTGAAACGGTCACCCATCCAAGTAATGACCGGGCGGAGTGTTGCTTAACCAAGGTGATCTGCTAAGAACACCGAAGATAACCACGCCACGAGCGCTTCATATATAAAGTTAATATATAAAGTAAAAATATATAAAGTTAATAGATTTTAATAAAACCTTTACAAGACTACATTCTAGAAAATGGACACCTACGAGTATAAGATAAGTTGTGATTTTTTCAATCGTTTAAATAATAGAACGACGGTTTACTTTTTTTTTCAAAACTGGTCACAAAAAATTCTAAAATATACTAGGTTCCTTCTTCGTATGAGCTAATATCCAATTCTGGTGTCGGAGTTTTAAGGCTGCCCGAAGGCCTCCAACATGGCTTCGACTGAAAAGCCAGAAGCAACATCTTAACGTGCCTCCTGGAGCACGAAAGCGTTCAGATCAGGATGGCACTAACCGGAAACCTATCCAAGTAGTAACCAGCGGGGTGATCGGTTAACTCTGTTGCAAACAGAAATTATTGACACCGATCCTGTTTTAACAAAGTGTGACAGTTTGTCAATTGACGTTTATTGAATTTCGACGGATGAAATGTCAAAGTTTGTAAAAACAGGATCGGTGTCAATCATTTCTGTTAGCAACAGAGTTAGCCGATCACCCCGCAGGTAAAGTGTTTGCTTAAGGCGACTATACCTGTCAAACCTCCCTCTCGCTCGCACTATTCAACATTTTTGAAGATATAAAATGAATTTAGTTATGTAACATAGCAAACCTTCACGGCCTAGAAAATAACAATACACTTTCTATTGTTCAGCAATAATATTATTTTGATTCTATCACGTTTTCTTACCAAAAAAGTTGTACCAATGTGATCAATTTTGGTGCAAGTTTTTTGGTAGGAAAACGTGTTGGGTTCAACATGATATTCTTGCTGAACCTTTGTATTGCTATTTTCTAGGCTCACGGCCTAGAAAGGTTTGCTATTTTGCATAACTACATTCAGTGATTTTATATCTTTAGAAATGTTGAATAGTGCGAGCGAGAGGGAGAGGTTTGACATGTATCGTCCTTAACCAAAATCAAGCAGATCGCTAAGAACTCCGAAGGAATATAAGCCACGAGCACTTCAAGGTAGAAATAATTGATACAAAAACTACGGGGTTAAAAAGCCTACGGAATATATCCATACAAAACCTGAATAACAAGCCCTTTAACCTCATATGTATGTACATGTTTATTAAAAAAAACTTATTTAATATAGCAAATAATTATTTAGTAAATTAATTTATACATTCTTCTAACATAAATGAACATTTCGGTATTCGTATATGAAAATGACACATGACAAAGGAACTATTGATGTACACTTGAGATGATTGATACTCACTATCTATTGCACTAGCTATATGCAATAATGGCTATAATTTATTATTGATTATGATACTTATAATACTATTTGACAATCAGCGTTAACATACATTCAGTTCATTATTTGGTTATACATAACTTCCCGCTTATCATACACGTGATAATAAAAGGCGCCATTAGGTTTTATTGGTTTTGATATTTAGATTTATTGGAACTCGAGCATTTTGTGCATAAAGGACCTATATATAAGAAAGGTAAGGCTAGGTCTCTCCGATTACAATATTAAAATGGACTTTATTGGCCTCACTTATAAAAATTTGTCAAAAAATAAAGAAAGCCTAAATTATTGCCATCTCTCACTGTTGGTTAATGACAAACTTTAAGCAATAGATAAATTTAAGTAACGTTTATACGTAGTAGGATCTAAAATATAAAGCAATAATTAATAAGAAAAATGTTGTAGAATCGTTTTCGTTGCTGGCTAATATTTTAAATAATAGATGACTCAATATTAACACATATTTCAGACGTTACGAGGATTCAAATAAGAGTCTTTTATCTCACGTGTTAATATAATAAATGCATTAATACCTTGCATTTTCTACAATTATTTAGTTGTCTAGCAAAAGTAAGCTCTCTTCTCGTTCACACCTTATCTAATATTTACATTTTCATTGCATAATTGGTTGATTGGTAATATTTTTGTCTCATGCACTCAGTATGTCATGTTATTTCGTGCAAACTTTTATTTTGTTTGCGTAGACTGTAGACTGAGGCGCTACGTAAACGGAGCAACTTTGATCTTCCAATTGCGGCAACAGGCAACTCTTTCCATGTAATTTTTAGAAACTACGCAGACATAGTAGTAACTCTAGTTCTCAGTTAATTTGATAGTTGCGTCAGCTAAACTTGCCCCGTCTGCGGAGCGCGTTATAATTTAAGGCTATAATAGTACAAACAATAGTTCTATTTTCTAAACTATACCTACCAGTAAAATGAAAAAATAGTATATAGACAGTCACATGATTTGCATACACAGATCTAATCAAAAACAGGACTTTTAAGGCTATATTGGGTACCTATCGTCTCGAAGTAGAACATTGAAAACTCAGCTTTATATCTTGCATCATACAGAACATTTTATACTAGAGAAAGTTGTATTCTGAGGAACTCGCTTGCCGGTTCCTTCTGAAATATGTCTTTTATAAGCCACGATATAAAGTTCACAATTCTATTATTTAATTTGAGTCGATGTTGTCTTATGTAAGATCTCCGAATGATAACAAAATCCGTTTGAAATCACTAGTTTCAAAAGTTCATCAATATTCTATGTTTTATCACGCTTATCATGACCATGATCGAAGCACAAGGTTATTTATCATAATATAAGGAGGTATTCTTGGATTTAGCACTAGATAGGAAGCATTTAGATAATCAGATACAAGATTTTCAGAATTATCATCATCTGAATTATGAGCCACGTAGGTCATCGAAAAACAAATTGAATTCAATGACATACAATTAATTAAAATAATTTTATACACAATATTAGGCAGTTTAGTTGTGTTGATAATATACTGGGTGATAACTACCACACTTTACAGGGAATACAAAACTCGATGACTAATTTTAGTAAGTTTTCTGATTCGTGTTTAATTGACTAATTGTAACTGTTTATCTGACAACACTCAATAACTCTTATACCTAAATAAAAAAATCTACGCAAAAATTATTGTTACTGATATTTCCCAAATTATAATAGATGCAAAAAACATCCCGAGCATTCAGTTTTGTCTTATTACACCCTTAGTATCTTGTTAGTTTAGATTTTCATTCAAATCTAGTAAACAGAGTTGACAAATCTACCAATATGGCAAATTTATTATCCTCATAAAGAAATTATTAACGGCTTATTAACGGCAATGAACTAGTAATTTCTAAATGGCATTTATCCATTAACAAAATACGCCAATTAAAAACGAAATATAAACAAGTTTTTTTGGAACTATGTTCATAATAGATAAGGAAAAAATAATTACGAAAATCGAAATCGTGTGTTATCCCGGAAAGGGTACCTAGATCTACTACCGGTAGGTCAATAACATTTGTTAAAGAAAAAAACTTTAAATTGTCATTGAAGAAATGGCTTGAAAAGTTTTACTGAAGACCTTGTGGGGAGATCTAGAGCAGTTGATTTAGTTAAACATTATCCTTGATTTATTGATGATCATAACTGTACTTCTGCCTTTTTTTAGGACAGTCGCACACAACACAAATTGTGAAGAAAAGTTATGAATCACATATATTTAACTGAGGTCTCAAAACTCTCTCAAACTGTGGTCTCAAACCCATGGTTTAAATTAACCCCTTCCGGGAAACATACAAATTCAAACTCACCCTGTATTATGATGAAACTAGTCTTTAGAAACTTAAGCTATAGATTGTATAGGCACAACAATTCACATCTGAATACTGAAACCCTCCTCTAATAATTTTGAGCTTTTACGTGGTGATCAAATTGACGTATAGAGGCATCTCAAATGCTAGACCCGATCTCAAATGATTGAGTAGCGTTAGTAATGTACCATTTCATAAAGGCCGGAATTGAGAATCAGTCTCAGTTATTCTGCTGGAAGGCTTATATACGAGTAGTTTTATTAAATGTAATTATTACTAGAAGCCAAATATATGGCAGATTTCTTATACACAACATTCTTTATAACTGTCGGTAATATAATCTATCGGGTAAATCTAACATATAGTAACTGAGCATATTTCAGCGGTGTTGGAAATCTATTTGCTTTACGAGGTTTGATCAGTCTATTGTTTCATATTATTGGCAGTGAATGCATAATAATGGTTATTTTATTAAGTTTACTCAAGTAAAATACATTAAAATGAGTTTTAAGCATCGTGATAATATACTCTAGAACCACACAAAAAAAAATGGTTGCACGCTGCCTATTGCGCCGACATTGAACACTTTTCAAGCGGCATAAGGTTTAAATTAGTGGAAATGTGGCATTCTGATGTTCATGTATGTCAACGACGCTCGGACGATTTTTAACAGTTTTCACTTGGAGACTGTGACTGTATCTATAGAGAACTATCTCAATGGTTTTAGACCTATGAGAGCCCGCAGACATACAATTGTAAGTTGGCCGACTATCGAACGACTAAATTGCGCACTTTTATAATTTAGTTGACCAACATTATTTTATTGGTTACAAGCCTTTTTAATTGTGCGTAATCGGAAGTGAATCTTGATTCTGATACAGTCAGTGTCCAATTAATTAGTTGGACGATTTAGTTGGAGAAGATGTGCGGGCTAACACAAGTAATTACACCTATTAGTATACTGTGCGATTTACTCCAACTGACAATTGCATGTCTGCGGGCTCTCAATATGTTTAGTATTAATGTATGCTATTAAGCTCTAGCATGCTGGTTTCAGTATAAATATCAACTGTTTAAAGTTTTTTTGTGTGATGCCCAACAGAAACACATTTGACGTACTGACCACATGTGCCACATTATTAACCCGATTTTCCGTTCGACTTGAACTAGAAAATGCGGCCGTATCAGACTTCTCTGACCCAAAAACTCGATCCAGTGTATCAACACTGAAGCCGCAAGAGCGAGCTAGGATTACAAGATATATTCACGGATCAACGGACTGTTTGGTCTAGAAAACTTTGGAAACCTCTATTTTTATTGTAATCGGTTCCGTGTTATTCTCAGACGTCCTTAGAACTGGAGTTGGCCACTGATTCCTATAAAAAATCTAAGCATTACCAATTATGCCACTAGGGACTAGTCACGGGGCGCCTGCCTTAATGTTTGACCCCGAGATGTCCAAACATCTTAATCGACTTATCAGGAAAGGGAAGTTAGAATCGATAGGCTGTTTTAAAATGCAAATATAATTACTTATTATTTGCTAAAAATTAAATATTTTTAAAGGAACACGCTTGCTACACAAAACCGATACCGAGGTCAGGTTCTTGGACAACAATTGTTGCTTATTATTTTATTTTGGTAGGTCGGCTTAGAAAGAGATGATGCACGACAAAAAAATTAAAGCTGTGATCTTTCAATGAGTTTAATTTAACAGTAAATAATAAAATGTATGTATGTAAAACAGACAATAATGGTATGGGCACTATGAGCAGGTCACCCCAGGAGTTAAGGGAAATTTGATTTAATTGTATTTAAATCTCCGGGTTTTTAGTGCTTTCTGCATTGCATTAGACTTAGATAATGATAATTGGTATCAATGACTATATATTTTGACATATATATGTATTTTGTCGTTTCAAATATGTTACACAGATTCGATAAATACCAATGAATCCATTTGAATAGCAGCGAAGCTTGATCTGGCAATGAGTTTCGACGGGTTATGTTAATTAAGGCTACTCATTTTATTAAAGTTTCTGATGAAATTGTACGACTGAGTGGCCAGTTTAAGTTGACTATGTTTGAAATATTTTTAGGTTATAATGCGTGGCTTATAGGCATTTAGATCTAACACTGAATATCCAAGTATTGCTGCATTGGTTAACAATACACAATAACTTCAGATGCAAATCCATATTTTATTTTGGAGATATTGTGGTTTATTTCAAGTTGAAATAACACTTTTTTATTTTTTTTAATCTTAGAAAAAGAGGAAAAAAATCCTGATAGAGTTGAGTTGATGAAGTTTGATCAATAGGAAAAGTGGACATGATACAATGAATATTAGATCAAATTAATAATTATTTCAAGTTGAGTTAGCTCTCAATGCAATTGATAAAACTTTGTTAAACAGTTATCATTTTTAACCGATTTCAAAAACAGAAGGAGATTTTGAATACAGTAGTATTTTTAGGGCCAGCTACAGACTCAAGCAAAAAAATAACATGGCGTGATTTCTCGTCGGGAGCTTCTATTTTTTTAGTCACAGAGATTTTGAAAATTTATCAACAACACGATTTGGCTAACAATAACATTGTTTTAGGTAGCGTCACGTAAAAAGAACGCTGATTTATCGGTACTTACTTACCCGTGCATAAACACAACCCCTTCACTTCTTCCAGCGTTCTTTTTACATGACGATATGGAATAGAGTGCTTCAAATGTTACAAATACTATCTAGTTTTTTAAATATTAAGAACTATTATTATTACTATCATTGTATTTCACTGGTATAATTTCTAGTATCGTTAATAAATATATATGACTAACATAATAACCACAATATTTACACAGATACATAACGGCTATACATAACCTATACATGAATTATTGTGTTCGGAACTGTATATTATAGATACATAAACATTTAAAATTATTTTTAAAAATTACTATTTTTAATCAATAAAAGTATATTTTTGCTACAGCTTGCCAACAAGTGTCAATCGATTTCCTATATTTAAAAATGAATTAATCTAGCATATTTTATTATATTATTATGAGAACAGACTACAAAAAAAACTGGTACATAACACACGGTGACGTGAGGTAGACCGAAGTAACATAAAAATATACTTAAAGCATAACGTTTAACCCTAGGCGTCGGCATAATACTGCTAAACCTAACATAAGATATTTTTACAGTGAACTTAAAAAAACTCTTGGTCTTAAAATTTTTCAGTAGATAAAGTAGTACACATCGTTTCTCTAAAAAGCTCTTCAAAATAACATTTTAGTCAGCGATCTGAGTACCTATTTACTCGCTATGCGATAAATAACGCTTTGTCATCGGCTAAAATTTTCGTTGCGCTAATAATACGTCAGGTTGAAATCGTGGTCGCGACCACGATTTCAACCTGACGTATTATTAGCGCAACGAAAATTTTAGCCGATGACAAAGCGTTATTTTGTATCTATGCTTTTTCATTGGGTAATCGTACCCTGAAGAGGTGCAGCTTAAAAAAACCGGGTGATGTCGCGAGGTAGCCACTACTTGATAAATAATATTATTTTTGAAATTTTACATTTCCAATTATATGAATTTTGTGTTTAAGTAGTTATAGTGGTCTAGATGAGAGTGACGTGGCTACTTATATCTACAATGAGAGCGATATTTCTCTATGACATACAATGTTGAAATATTTCCGATTTGCGAGAGTACGGCGGCCCTTCCTGTCGTCTCTTTACCTCATCAGTCAACTCTTATTTACCTTAACCATCTCTACGTCTAGAAACTTGTCCTACACCTTAATTTTATAATAACAAAAAGAGAAGTTCAACAACAATATCAAATTATAGGTTATTCTGTTTTATGATTGCTGTAATATGAATAATATAGCACTAAACATGACTGGCTTTCGAAGTTAAAATAAAATCTGACGGCAAATTAACAAAAGAGAAGGGGTTAAAACAAAAATATTCAGTTAATTCGCCTATTAATATTAAAATATAAGAAAACCCTACACTACAATTTCCATACTACCCAACGCGTCCGCGCTTTTCTATATCACAGCCAAATCGGCCGCCGTCCTCATCACACAATGGAAAATGCTAACGCTCGCTCATCGAAAACGTTCAAAACTATTAGATTTATTTAGATAAAATTTATTAGCCACTACAAATTATATTTTCTTAGAACATATGCCAAAATATTGAGCGTATGACACAAGCTAAGTCCTAACAATATTATGAATAAATAATTACGTATTTGAGAGAGTTACTTATGAAGCCGAATCCAGACATTTCACGCTAAGAACAGAAACCGAAGCACGAATATTTTGACATGTCATATCGCTTGACAAATGAAAACGCATGATTTCGAATAACCACTTTTTAATTGTCCAAAAAGAATGCCGTCTGATGTAAGGCGCTCGGTACCAAGACTAAAGAGAGTACGTCAAAAAAATCTCCAATAAGTTTTTAGTCGATTCTACTGTCAAAATAATTAAAAATGAGGGTTATTGCCATAGTAACACTTCACATCAATGTTTGTTGCCATAGCAACCAATAACGTTGCTATGGCAACATTGGTTGTTGCAGCCTAATGGCAGCGTGCAGCGGAAACCTACAAAACTACAAAATCTACATAATATTTTTTTACTTGATTATTAATCCCAACGCAACGGCGTATAAAACTAAGGAAAATGTTAACGTCATTTATAAAATATAATAAATTTTATGGGATACGTTCGGTTTTGACGCAATTGGTACGGGTTCTCGGCATTCTCCTTTCACGATACGATTAATGATACGTGTCAAAATATTGTGTGCTTCGGCCTCAGACAACCGACTCGCCTCTTTCGGGCCGTTCAGCGTAAATCTGGTGCTAGCTTGCCGCACATTCTAACACCTTAGTACAAATCGAATATACATTTTATATTTTAATTCATACATAACGCATAACTTAAACTTTACCATTGTATTGCATCACTCCTTGACACAATGCGGCTATCAGTCTTGGGACATCCTCATCACTCCCGCTGATAGGTACAGAACAATTCATAGACCAAAGCTAACAAGACTACAAAACTTTGAAGATTAAACGGCTAAAGTATTAATACGATAGAGAAATGGAATAAGAACCTCACTTTTACCAACCTAACGATCCACGAAGCTTCCGCAAAAGCGACTTTAATTCCACCCCGTAAGTTGCACTTCTATAGCTAATTAGCTACTTTAAAATAGATTCCGCGTTTGGAAGCGGATTCGTTTTCACTCGCAATCTGATGCGTCGAATGATCACATGGATACGGTACGAAGTATTTAAAAAGCAACCTTATCTCTGCTGCGTACGGTGCACTCCTATCATTGCTGAAGCTAAACAGTCCTCGAATAATCACATTCTAAAACCGACCTTATGTCCGCCAGGTCTACAGTGTCTGTGGCGCTTTGGGCACCTGCCTCCTCAGCCGCCGGCTGACAGGCCATTGTCAGTTGTTCTTGTCTATGTTGTGGAAGGCCCATTGGATGGACGTCGTCCAAGAGTTCTTGAGAGCTTCGCTGAACTTCCGCCTAAAGTGCTCCATCGCTTTGTCTTCGGGGAGATCCATCACCTAGGGTTTGTAATTTAATGAGCAATTTCAAGTGTAAAGCTGCTAAACTATAATGGGGATAAAGACGTTATTTAATGAAAAGGTCTACATTATCGACAATTTATTTCAATTGTTTTCTTAGAAGACACCTGATGAGCTCAAACAATTAACAATAATTTTATCTCATAAAAAAAGTTAAAACGCTTCGATACCGCTTTCTAGGATGCGTATAACTTTGACAGCGCCATCTGTTGGTCACCGTCACCATAATTACTATTATAAATTAACTTACTGCCAAATAATATGCACTAAACATGATCATTATTTTCCATTAAATCCGACGAAGGTAGCTTTGGATGTATAAATGTTCCAATATTTCATAGAAACATGGTACATCAAACTAAGAATATTTAAATGTGTAGTAAACTATTGTCTTATGACTGTTTACAAAAAGTAATACTTACGAGTGTTTCTCTCAGGAACTGTAAGTCCTTCTCTGAACTCAGCTCGGGCAGGCCCGTTGATATCATCATTGAGAATAGCGAGAGGATATGGTGACCGTTGTTCCGTAGGATTTTGAATGCCTGGTAGTTAAAAATGCAACATAAAAATAGGTTTACTCGAGTATAAGCTGTGGACTGTGGACAGTAATACTTTCAAACGGTCCAATCGTGACGAGACTTATCCGTCAGTGATAATTGAGCCGGAATTAGACTATTGTGTAGGGATGTGTCGTGTTGTGACTCACCATTGTGTCGTGGCGCGATTAGAAGAGAGATAATCTCTTGAAATTTTAGAAATCCGCCGGAATCGAAGATAGTCAATTGACTCAGGCGTGACTTTGCGAAAACCCATTACAAGATATTTCAAAAGACAAAATATTTAGTTTGTACTAAACCCGCTAACCTTCTCTGAGGAGTTTCACAAAAACCCAACAGAAATTCGACAGTGTTTCGCCTTCCGCCTAATTCCTTATGGGGAAGGCGAAATTTGTACTAAATATTTTGTATTTTGAATATTGTCGATTAGAAAACTGCCTCAATAACTCTTCGAAAATTTGAAAAATTTCGAAACTTTTGCTTTGTTGGTTCTGATTACTGATTAGACACTGACCTTCTCGCAATGCTCCTTGAATATAGTGAACTCTATCGGCTGGTTGTCGCCCGACCCCCGCTGGCCTTTGTTAATGACGTGTATGAAGTCGTGGGTCAACACAAACGGCTGCCATTCACGTCGGATGCCGTACTTATGCTTGAAGTGGCCGAGGAAATGGCCGAAGTCTATGTGGAATAACTAGAAAGAATAAGGAAACGTTGAAATTATAGGTGTAAAGGAGTTTACACACTCTAGCCTCCACAGAAGGGTGAACCAACTTACTGAGTACTAGAAAGGGTATTGAGCGCCGCGGAGCGTCGCCACCAAGTATGAGCATTCGCGCATACTTTCAAAGAATTTAACTAATGAGGTTTTTTGACGTGCGTAAGTGAACGTTGTTTATAGTCGCGCGAGAAAAAACAAAAATCTCGCTTCGGCTAGTGCATCAGCATAGTGATTTTTTTAGTCACGCTGAGCAAAGGTCTCCCCTAAATTCCGCTAACCATCTATTCTTCGAGATATCCTACAATCCTCTCTTCCAGTTCTGTTCTGACTATTTTGTATTAACGGCATAAGATTGTTACTTTATAAAATTAACATTATTTCATAGATCCATAGGTAGAAACTCACCTGACCGCTCTTCTTCACCATAATATTATCAGGGTGTCGATCGGCGATGCCTAGTACATAAGTCGCAACGCTGTATCCCGCGCAACTCATCCTGAACTCGTGAACAACTTTGTTGAACGCATCCGCTTGGTTCTCAGTCTGTTTTCTCAGCCATTCTGCGTGTTAAAGAATGATGAAGAAGCAATTAATGAGTCTTAACACCTAACGTTACGGTCCATTATGGTTTTATGCATAACTAGACCTTATGAGGGGTTTTCTCTACACAATGTAACAAGTATTTATTTAAAATTAAAAAAACCCGACAGCATAGACAGGAAGTTTAGTAAGATTAGTAGTATTTTTAGTTCATCGTAAATATAAAATGGCTTCTTACAGTCGTCATATTGAATTTTTTGAAATTTTGTATAGCCTATGCAACCCTCATGATCTAGACGAATAACTGAAGAGGACTTCAGTCAGGTAAACAGAATAATATAAAGTTTCTGTCAGTCATCATCACAGAGTAGGTAAGTACCAAGGAATTTTTATCATGTGAAAAAAAATTGCCTAAATTTTCCAATAGGGCTCGAATCTAGCTTATTATCTAGCTTCCTTCCGCGACTTCGCTTACGTAGTACCGACATAAAAATAAATAAATAATGCTGGACATTATCACACAACATCATCTAGCCATTGTTGATAAAAATTAGCCTATTTTAACACATAGGCTACTTTTTCGTACTAGGTCTAGACCTAGTACGAAAAAGTAGCATCAACATCTAGATGTTGATTATAACCTGGATGTTAATCTAGGATATTAATCATGGAGGAGGTTATAATCAACACCCAGAAACACTTTCACATTTATAAAATTAGTAAAACTTGATTTTGTAGCGAAAGATACTTACGCAATAGTGTGGCTTTGTATATAGTTGAAGCAGCATTGAACAGCGCACTCTGTTTCTGAATGTTGGCAACAGTTTGCGCGTCTTCTACCACTTCTATCATCCCCACGGCATCCTCCATCGATATACAAGTGTAGGGGTTTAATCTGAAAGCAATTGTTAATTGGTATCTATTCTTGCATTTTCCTAAACTAAACTTAATTTGACACTCCTAAAAATTTTGGTGTACCTTTCTTAAGGCCGATTCAGATATAAGCGATATTCGCTACCGCTGTTGGAGTCGGTAAGTGTTGACAATAATGGAAGTATCGCTTCAACAACAACACAAATTCAAATAGAACATTTATTTATTTAGTAGGAACTATATGGAGCACTTAATTTTTTTAATATTTTTTAGTTTACACCAATTACATATGTAGGCCTCCCCTATTAGGAATGGGGTTGTGTCCAAAATCTGGGCATGCGAGTTGGGGTTCGCAGGGCACCGCTTCTTGCGCAGCCGACGCTGCTGCCTGTCGGTGGCCAGTAGATTCAACTCTGCCGGTGTTCGGCTGCGCTTTGCCGTTAACAGCCGGCCGCCAGAGCCCCGTTTGTTTGATAGCAGGATGTACCACCGATGAGGTAGGCTTAGGTTTCCAAGATGAAAATGGAGCCAACCCTCGTGCCAATAGCGGGCACGATAGTGAATATCGCTCATATGAATAGGCCTTTAGGTCGCGTTATATTGCGCCGTTCGGTTAAATTTCGCGATGTGTTAGAAACACTAACTATTGATTTTCACTCGATAGACAAAATGCAAACATTCGCCGAAGAATGATAAGGATGACAAGGATTGCTATAAATTTAGAAGTTAAATTAAGTTCAGTTTAGGAAAAGACATACAACATAATCGACACCATTATCTCTTAGCCGTTGAAGATTTGGATCTTTTAATATGCTGGGGCCGCATCTGCGTCTATCGTGACGAAGCTATGCGTGTCTAAGCTTCGTGTGTTTTGCGTGAACTATCCCTGATGTGTGCAGCCCGAACTATCGCGACGATAGGCGATGAGTGGTCACATCTATATCATATAATTGCGAGAATCTTCGTCGCGATAGACAAGGTACTGCCCCATTATAGTAAGGGGTCACATTAAAACATATTGAATAAGATGAGATTTAAAAAATATGGAGTTATGAAATGAAATTATTGCTCACGGTTCTGTACAGATGGACGTCATATTATTTCTACAAAATACAAAACATGTCAAAAGTGCTTCAAAATATATTTTTTAAATAAATATGTAAGACACGAAAACCATTGCATACTTCATGATCTTCAAATATTTCTCTATAATGGTTTTCCTCACGGCACCCCCGGGTTGAATTTCAGGAAATACTTTCTTAGTACATCCCTACACTATGTAAGAAACATACCCTCCGAATTTCAAGTCTCTAAACCTTACGGTTTAGGTTATGCGATGGTTGTCAGTCAGTCAGTCAGTCGGATATATTAAAAGATGATTTCGTTTTTAAGATGTTAGTCCTTAAGCACCACCTCCACGAACGAGTACATCGCGACGAATCCACGCCTCTATTGTCGGGTAATCCACGAGATGACGATTATTCCGTCAGCGTGTCGACGCTGCTCGCCACGGAATCGTTGTACGATTGTTTTGTTGAAAAGAGTTCAGTTATGTAACAGGAGATCGTTATGTGGCACGACGATAACATTGTCGCGACGCACTCACTCGTGGAGGTGGCGCCTCACTTTTGAAAATTTCAACTTATGGGATTTTATAAGATCCTAGGTAAAAGTTACCCAATTTACCTGTATAATTATTGGACTCTGGCGTGGCAATTTCTTTTGTGTTTCGGTTTGAAGGGTATGGTTGCCGGTGAAATTACAGGCACAAGAGGCTTATCACCTTCATGGCTCAAGTTGATGGACGTAAGGCGTTGCATTGTAGAGCACGTTCCGGAAAAACGTGATGTACGATGCAATGCTTTGTGATAGGTAATGGTTACCATTTAACATCAGGTGGGCCATGTGCTTGTTCAAGTAGTATAAAAAATAAAATTATATGTGATCAACTACTAATTTTATATTTTCAACCAACCTGAAGTCGCAGCCCTCGCTTTTCCAAAGCCGGTCCATGATCCTCAACATTTGCAGCGTGAACATATCTTGCCGCAGATCGTCGCCTATCTTCAGGATGATTCGGATGTCGTTCCCCGTTGGATCGATGTTCTCAAAATCAAGCAGTAACGGTCGCATCTTGCTGTCCATAACTCGGCATTCGTCGGGCCTGGAAATTCATGGCGGTTAGTACTTAACGCTCTCCTCCGAAAACAACGGGGGAAAACAAATGGGGTCGGTGTGTGTGTGTGTGTGTGTGTGTGTGTGTGTGTGTGTGTGTGTGTGTGTGTGTGTGTGTGTGTGTGTGAGTGTGCGTGCGTGTGTGTGAGTGTGTGCACGCGCGCGTGTGTGTGTGTCTGATACTCACTTTATCCGCTTGCAGACGAAGCTAGGGTTGAGAGGCGACACAAATTCGCACAACGCCTCCATACAATGTCCTTCTTCTAATCGCGCCTTCAGGGCTTCGCGTGCTCTTGTTATATCCTTCTTTTCACGAACGCATCTGCTTAGCCCTGTCACATAATTTATTTATTATTTTTATAATAATACTGGCCTCATCTGTCTATCACTTGACTATCTGGAGCGCCTGATGGTGACCGGAAAGGTGGAGCGTAAAAGGCTCCCCCACATTGGCGAGCCTTTAACGGTCGATAATACCGGATGCGTTATTGCGATAATGCATCCTAATTCCTTGCACATAAATGCGTTATTATCGGTCGATAATACCGGATACGTTATTGTGATAATGCAGGATCGCAAGCGTCTCAATAAAATGTTCTAAGAGCTCATATCGGAATATCGCAGGACGGAGGAACGCAAGCGTCCTACTTTTATGCAGCGTTATTATCGCAGCAGTGTGTAACTTCGTAGCCGGCCTAATACATAATGTACTAAAAACAGATATCGTAATAACGCATCCTATGTGGGGGAGCATTAAAAGGCCACGAGAGAGATGTATCAAACGATGGGCGTACCAAGTATCCAAATTTCTAAAGATACCAGTAATCGTGGCTCACCAAAAAGCTAATTTTTTTTAAAACTCACTTTAACATTAATTGTATTAGTTAAGATTGCCTACTACATAAAATCCTCAAGAAACAGCTTACTTACACTTTAGTTTCTCCAGACACGCAATTTGCCTGAGCAAGCTCGATATATGGTCTTGAGATCCGCGGCAGTATGCCTCTAGCAATAAACCGAAACGAATTGACACATTTGCTATGTGCATCTCCGACCTGAAAGAACAAACGAACCTGTAATTTATATGCGGCAAATAATTATCTTCCATGGATGTCGTAAAATGGGAATAAGGGCAGCTACGCAACACTAATACTGCGATCACCAAGCCACATGCCAAGTGTGGCTAAAATCTCCATAATCAGATTTAGCCACCAGATCGTAAGAAAAAGAAAAAAGTTCTGACTATTTCGTCAAAGGACTTTTCCTTCCGAAAAAATTAAACATCCTTGAAACCGGCATGCGCTAGACAAATTTAAGTATTTAAAAAGTACATGATAGTGTATGTTATATCTTGTGTTCAACACAGCGCCGCAATTGCTGAACCACAAGGTGAGTTTGATAATTAAATGCTTTTCCGATTAATTCCGCTTGGGGCGCTGTACCAAAACCGGAACATCGCGTCTCTGAGCCCTAGTCTACCTACGAATATAATACGAAATATAAATTTATTACTCTGTTCATGTTCTACCTCTGTTCTAGCTGGTTTTCCTGCACAATCATACATATTGTATATACAAGGTATGCTTCAATTCGTATGTAATCCTGTAAAGGGGTAAATATACTGCCGAAAGTCAATAACATTTGACTGCAAATTTTGTATTTTTTTTATCGAAGAATAGGCTTGTAAAGTCACGTCATAATTTTACACGAAAACTTTTGAGGCAGAACAGCTGGTCTTGTTAAACTTTGTTCTTGACTTATTGATCATGTTAATTGTAGCTCTGGCCAAATTTTAGGACTGCCACACACAAAACAAAGATAACCTTAAATTTTTTTGGGGAAAGTTTTGAATCACGTATTTTGAACTGAGGTGCTCACAACTTGATACGACAAACTCATCTAGTATTTATCGACTGCCTTTTGCCTATATTCCGGATATCGATAAACGAATACACTATGTTCATTAGAACTCACCTCAAATGCCAGAAGAGATAGTGTCCTATCGTCATGTTATTGAAAGCCCGCGACAGTAGGAATTTAGCAAGGTCGCACATCAGGTAGGACTCGTGTTTCAGCGCTTGGACCAGTTGCAGTAAGTACAGCAGAAGATCATCATCACTGCAACAGACGATAAATAATGCTGGACAATTTCAGACAAGAATATTTTTATGAAGTAGTAGACTTGAAGGGCTCATCCGGGAAAGTACTACCACCATGCATGTTTCTGCCGTGAAGCAGCATAGCTGTATTTCGATTTAAAGGGTATGGGTGCCGGTGAAATTACAGGCACATGAGACTTAACACCTGCTTGCCTCAAGTTGATGGACGCAGTGCGTTGCATCGTAGAGCACGTTCCAAGTATGCGTGACCTACGAATCATTAACGTATATGTAATGTTTACCACTTAACAGCAGGTGGGCCATGTACTAGTTTCATTTTTAGGTATCATAAAAAAACATCATATTTCTTACAAACTTTTTTTTTGTAAATACATACATATCATACATACATAGAACAGAGATAAATATTTGCAATTTAAATACAAGAGGTGGTCCCGCCATCTTGACGCTCACAGATAATCGAATCCGTCACCTTGGTCTCAAGCGGGCCTTCGCCCACTGCGCCACGGAGGTCGTCAAGGTGGAAGTTCGAACACCTTAAGCCCCAGTGGACATCCTTTGATCCAAATTTACCCAATTATTTTTTCAACAATGAAATTAAACATTGATCCACAAACACACGCTGAATACTTCCAACAAAGACAGCAAAAAAAATAGAGATTGCAATCTCTACTCTGAACTAGACATTGCGACTCATATCTCCATCTAACGCACCAATTCGAGTCTGCAGTCAGCAATGAACAGATGCTTTCAGCGAGGCAGCATTACCCAAAGCTTACCTAATGCTCTCAAGGCACTTGACAGCAAAACTCCGGACTCCCGCGTCAGCATAAGCATAATCCAGCAATTCCAGCGCTGACTCGACTCGATTGAACTGCTTCCAGCGAGGCAGCATTCTCAACACACTTGCTACTTCCGCCCGCTCGCCCCATTCCACGCAAGATAGTAGCTTCGGTAGGAGTTCTGGTGCTTCTTCTAAGAATTGTTCTCTAATAATCAAAAAATAAAGAATAACTGCCCTGAATAATTTAGAAGCCAAGTACAAAACAGTTGCAGGATGCTGCCAGTCGGTGCCAGTCATTACCAAAAATGGGCAAAATTTTAATATATTGATGGAAACACCTCCTGCAGTTTGTACTGTCTTTGTTTGCACCCAGGTGACCACAGATTTAGAAGAGAACTAGATAAAGTCTTAAAATTCAATACGGCTAATCTCTACTTTCTTATGTCCAATATCATCAGTTAGAAAGAGATGCATACATATAACAATGCGACTTCAAAAAGTTTATCGTACCAGGGTGCTCGAACAAATTTCTATGCAGGTTCATGCAAATGCCCTGGTACGCAGTTGCAGAAATCGTATTGAGACAAAGTATGCATCCCTTTCATAAGAAAGTAGAGATCAGCCGTACGAGTTAATGTTCAGATTAATTTTAAAACTTCTTCTATGCTTTAGTCCTATTTCTTTGCAAGTGACGAAAATTACTACAACCAAAGAGAGTACTAAAAGAGGTGTTTCAATCAATAGATTTTTATTTTGGCCACTCTGGGTTTTGCTGAATTAGCTTGCTTTATATAGTTACCTGGCCGCCCATATATCCTTCTTTTCCTGCTCGTGCATCTCATACATCGGGTCTTTCTCGGCAGTGGCACGTAATCGCTCGAAGTCGCGCGACAATCGCTCCATCACTTCGGGCGACTGTTTCTCTACTGTCTCACTATACGCGATAACAACGTCGCGTTTCGGGAACATTATCGGGTATTTGCAGTCGTAGCTGTAAACAAAATAAATGATAATAACTCAACCGGATCATCTTGAAACAATTAATCAAACCATTATGATTTTTTATTACTTGGCTATTTTACAGCAAATCATTGATAAGAGGCTAATAAATTGATTTTTTAATATAAAATGCATGGTGCTCAAATAGCCAAGTAAAAGAAATCATAATGGTTAATAAATTGTTTCAAGATGATTAGATAGGGTAGGTTCAATGAAAATGTCTGACTTGGTAGTACACCAGATTTCAGAACTTTTTGTGTGGTAGCAGAAGTACATAATTTTTGCATTTATTAAAATAGTTTTATATGGATCTCATTTCTTTTTGTATGGCCAAGGCAAAGAATACCTATTGTAACGCCGGCTACTTTATTGTGATTTCATTAAGATTCGCGTTGTTTGAAGAAGACGCACTATAATTACGGAATGCCATCTTGATCTCGCGAGATCCCGATCTTCTGAGATTTTTTGAGATCAATCTCGAAGCATAAAATGACGAGATCTCGGCCGAGATTGATGAGATTGAGCGGCGGTAGTCAGCGACGCATTACGCGTATTCTCTGCGCACGAGGATATGAATTTACGTGCTGCTGTAATCGAATAGAAAGAAGTCTTCAAGAGGAACTATAATATACGTTGAAAGCCTGTATAGCGTGCTCCATCGTAGACTGCATCTTCGCTTAACATCAGGCGAGTTGTAATCAAACGCAAGCCTATCCAATATAAAAAAGTCCTTTCGCGGGTTGCTATTGCTAGTGTTGCTACTATTACAGATAGGCTAGAGCCCGTGATTAAAAAAGAGATATACCTATGTATATAATATCGCTACAAAAAGGTCCTAACGAATATTGCTAGTTGTAGACAAATAAAATCAGCGCTGGTTTTCCATTAGAGCCCATGTGATAATGTCTCATAATACTAAATTGTATATAGAGTAGTGACTTTACCTATTTGCTACATAACTTTTATAGGAACTTACTTAGAAAACCGCACTTGTAGTTCGGCACACGAATCTGTATTAGGGTTATCCACGACTGTACCAAGTGGATGAAGCAACAGGTCGTCTTGAGTGTCCGCTACGTGAGTCCACATAGATAACGTGGCGCCATCTGTCCGTAGCTGTTCTCTGTAGTCGAATATCTGTGTGTTTGCCCACGCTAGTTTGTTTATAGCCTCCTGTTGAAAACAAAGATTCGTAATCACAGCTTACCTCAATATAACAACAATACCAGCCCATATCAGTCCACTGCGGGTCAAAAGCTTCAATAAGAGGGGATATGCCCATCATCCCCACATTGGGCATGCGAGTTGGAGATCACAGGGCACAGCTTCTCGCACCGCTGTCCATCGGTGGCCAGAGGTTTTAGTTATGCCGGTGTTAGGCTGCGCTATGCCTCAATCAGCTGGCTGCCAGAGCCCCGTTTGTTAGTTAGTAGGGTGCACATGGGCCAGTGAGGTAGGGTTGGTTTTCGAAGAAGGAAATGGAACTAAAAAAGTGTAAGGATAAGGATAACATATAAACATAAGAACTGAATATATTTTGTTCTTTTATGTATGTGGCAACCAACTGGTTGAAATAGTAGGTCAGCTGAACGCACCTAGCCCTTTCATTGAACTAATCAAACTAGTCAATCGAGCAGTCGCAAAACTGACATATCCGTCTACTTCTATCAGTCAGTCAGTTGTATGTATAGCGAGAACACAACTCATGACTAAACTTAAACGAATCAACGAGTCAGGTTAACATGTTCATTTAGTGGAGTGTATACGCATTATTTATGTTTATTCTCATTGAATGTTTACTTCCGGTACACTGACAGTTACTTACCTTATTAGCATTCTTCCCTCTCCGCTTTCCTTTTGCTTTAGTTATTTCATAGATGCCGAAGCAAAGTCTCGCCATTCGCGGTAAGTTGTACACTTTGATAGGAAACGTCAACTCTTGGTCCCACTCCGCGACGCCTTGGGTAGGTATTGTGGCTACTCGTGTCTTCTGAGCCTCGCAAAGTGGTTTTCCTCCATGGAAGATGCCCGCTTGACATACCACCTAGAGTAAGAGAAGGTATGAAAAAACATCATCAAATAAAATTCTATTTTCAGCGCTGATTCTCACTGGTGTGAGATAGCATCTTGCTGAAATAGGACCTGTTTAGCCAGTACACGTATGAGACTAACTTACTACTGACCTACTTGCATGTTTACATGTCTAGATCGGTAGGCTTCTCTAATTTTATTATTATTTCCAATAGATTTGTGTGACTTTTGTGGTACTTTTGCAATTCCAAATATTTTAAAATTAACCAGCAACGCTAACTATTGGTCTCATGCACAAGCTCAAAGTCGCACAAAGGGCTATGGAGAAAGCTATGCTCAGAGTATCTCTGTGTGATAGAATTCGAAATGAAGAAATCCATAAGAGAACCGTTCTTCGTGGAATTCCTGGGGGGAGACATATGTTCAGCAGTGGACTTCTATAGGTTGTTGATGATGATGATGAACCTGCAACGTCACTGGTCTCATTTACCCACCTATTTAACGTTGACTCCCACCTACCTACTTAACTGCCAATTAATTTAGATATACCTTCTTACCTAAGCCTAATATATCTCTCAAGTTTATTGTGTATAAAATAATTATATTAAAATTAATAAATATACGGGACATCTCATACACGGCCAACTGATCCCAAACTAGGCAGAGCCTGTACTTATAAACACCCAGACACAGAACAAACATCCATGTTCATCAGACAAAGGTTTGTTCTGGGCGGGAATCGACCCCGCGACCTGCAGAAGGCAGAGTTACTACCAACTGAGCTATTAGGCCAGCCATTTCTATTCTATTCTTCCCCCATTCTCATTGATCTTCTTAATAATGGTAGCTTCCTGGTTATCATGGGTCACTGATAACCTTAGGTAATTTCAGTCTATAATTTCAATTATCCAACTTCCTCTGCTAATTACTGGAACTTTCTTCTCTGTTTGGTCGCGTTAAAAATTGGTGTAAATTAAAAAAAAAAGACGATTCAGAGTTTTTAAGTGCTAAATAAATAAAGAGATTTTTTATTTTACATCACTTTACTAAATTCACTGGTTCTCCTTGTTAAATTGTATCTTACATCGACCATCCTCATCACAGACAACAGGCTAACAAAGAAATTATTAGAAGGTATAAGAAAGGGTTAACTGGATTCTATTTACATTTTGGATAAACCACAGAGCACGACACAAGTGAAGCCAAAATTAAAAAAATTAAAAAACATGCCATAGGCATCTAGATAGTACCCTGTTTTCAAGTGAAAACTGTCAAAAATCGCCCGAGCATCGTTGACATGCATAAACATGATAAATATTAAAATCCCACATTTGCACTAATTCAGACCTTACGTAGCTTGAAAAGTTTTCAATGTCGTTGGTGCAATTGGAAGCGTGCGCCGAGTTTTGCGATAAATTATGCGGTATTTTTTTATATAATTTTTTTCGGCTCTAGGAGTATACTAATGTCGATAGCCATAGGCTGCAGTAAACAACACATCTCAGAACTAGCTATTCTGTGGCAATGAGCATACTTTTCTTAACTGCTTTATGAGTCTGAGATTCTCATTATAGATGATCTTACCTCAACGACCCTCCCAGGTTCCACGTTCAGTCTGACCGCAGACACGACAACACACGTGTAGTTCCTATCGATGTTCCAAGAAGACTCCTGTTTCTTCAGTCGCATCGTGTTGGAATGTTCCGACGGCAGCCGCGTCCGGTCAGGTATCGAAGACCCGTAGAATGTAATGTCACGGTTCACTGTCAAAGTAGTTTAGTTTGAATATTTCAACCTGACGTATCCTAACCGTAACGAAAAAATGTTGGCCAGTGACAAAGCGTTATTTTGAATCAACGCTTTCTCATTGGCCAAAATAATACGTCTACGTTACGAATACTTTTTCGCCTCGTCTCTCATGGCAAGTAGTCACCGCCGCTCATGGACATCTAGGCATCACCAGAGGCGAAAATGTATGCCGTCCTACAAATAATAAAAAGCTATTCTAATATATGTCTTACAACATCACCAGCCTAATCAGTCACTGCTAGACGTAAAGTCCCATAGAATGTTATGTCACGGTTCACTGACAAAGTAGTTTAATTTTTTAATGGCAAAGCTGACAGACGAACATGCGAGCCACCTTATGGGAAGTATTCATCGCCGCCCATGGACACCTGCATCACCAAAAAAGTATCCAGTGCTACAAATACAAAAAGGCTATATCAATATTTGATTTTTTTACAACATCATCAGCCTATTCAGTCACAGCTGGAAATAGGCATACTTTCCCTAAAAGAAGGGGGCCTGTAATCCCTACGCTGGGCATGTAGGTCCCCTATCGCAGGGCACAGCTTCTCACACCACCGACGGGCAGAGGGGATTTAGCTGGGCCAGTGTTAGGCTGCGCTATGTCGCAATCAGCCGGAGAGAGTCCCGTTTGTTATACAGCAGGATGCACCACAAGCAGGTGAGGTTGACTTGATAATATAGCTTGGAGCCCCTCACCTTAGCCTACTTAACGTACTTAGCCACATATTTAGCTTAGTGATAATCAAATCCACGTTGAGTGCAAATACTCTAGGATAGCGACGTCGCAAATATTTGCGACGATCTCAAAAGGTAGAGTAGCGTTTAAATTTTAGGCGGGAGTATACTCGTAAGTTAAACTAATAAGTACTTACTTTTAGTTTTTATACTACTTGATGATAATGAGCTTAGAAGAGATAAGTTCACAAGCGCTCACTTACATGATATAGGCAGTTTATCGATGCTAACAATCATGACTTGCGGCACTCCATCATCCGAAAGCATTTCTTGTATGTACAGGAATTGTATAAGAGGGTTATCTCCGAATAAGTACTCTTCGCGGCCACACACCTGCAATTTAAATATTCTCACAGCCTGAAGGATGTTTAGGCTTAGACTATATGTATCCGGAATTATTCACAGGTAAAAAAATCATAGTAACGATTGCTTGTCCAAGTCTTGGCCGTACATGGGTTAGTCTAGCACAGGATCTTGGTAGATGGCACAGGTTGAGGGAAGCATATACCCAGCAGTGGGTGAAATCAAGAAGCAGATGATAATGATGATTGCTTATTCCGCCAGCAATCTTCATCATCAGCAGTTCGTTTCTTATAGCATTTGCTGGAAATAGACTTCCCTCAATGAGCGCCATTGCGCCCTGTCCTCAGCCCGACGCATCAAGTTTTTACCAGCAGCCTTTCGCAGTTTGTCACTCCACCTGACCGTAGGGCGTCCTACACAACGTTTTCATTGTATATTAAGTAATAGTTACGATGATTTTTTAACCCGCTGTTCCGGATGCATAGAAACTCCTAACGAAGTCATGATGTCTTTTTTATTCAGAATCAAATACTCTTTATTATAAGTGGTAGAATTCATTGTGAATGGCTCATTCGGGAAAGTACTACCACCACGCCTATTTCTGGCGTGTAGTAGCATTGCTGTGTTTTGGTTTGAAGTGTGTGGTTGCTTAAACACCTTCATGATTCAAATTGTTAGACGCAAGGCTTTGCATCGTAGGGCGTTCCAAGCATGCGTAACCTACGAAGCAAAACTTTTGGTTACCACTTAACATCAGGTGGTCCATGTGCTATTTCCATCATCAGGTAGCATAAAAAAAGATCCTGGGACGAGTTTGAATCATCTGTAATGATATATACCTTGAGTACGTAGTTGTGTGCGTGACCCAGCAGGTTGAAGGAATTGGCGAACTTTCTTAGAACTATCTCGATGTGTTCCTGAGGCTTCCGCGTCGCTGGCACGCTCGAGTGAAAGGTAAACTGTTTGGAAAAATAGATAACTCACTTATTATCATCATCATCATTTAGCCTGGCAACATCCACTGTATACTATTTACTCAATTCTACTACTACTATCATCTATTCTAGATGCGATACGGCGTCAAGTGGTATTTTTTTTTACTCACTGACCGGGACGATGCCTGGGTCACCGTTAGATGAGTAGGCTAGCTCACTCGATGCTTGCCCAGCTATACCATCCTTCAGCCTAGTCCATCCACACAGCCTTACCCACAGAAAAGACATGATCAATGCGTGTGGAGCTGACTGAGCTACGGGTTTCCTCACAATATTTTTCTTCGACGTTTCGAGCACCTGGAAAGTGCACCTAACTTTTCGAAACGAAAAATCCATTGGTGCACGGCCGAGATTCGAACTTTATACAACAATCAATACTATAAGGTACCATATTATCAGATAATTGCATTTTCATCCTTTAGTCCTTTATTCATTTAACAAGTATTTCTAATTTACGATCCATAGTAAATAATTATATATCGCCAAGGGCTTGTGACCACTCGCAAAGTATACAAAAATAATTTGAGAACTCACTGTTCGAGGTAACATGACTCGATTTTCCATGAAAGCTCCTTGGTCAAACGGAGGTATAAAGACTCAACAAGCGAAACCTAATGACAGCAACCTACACTACTTGTCAATTCTAATTAGCGTCAGTGTCATCAATGTAAACAAACATATCCTTTACCTGTGCATATTAGCGATTCTGTTTTATCTACTTTAAATCAAAATGCTGAAATCCCACTTCAATCTTGCGAGAGACGATGAAACAGAAGAACACTTCGAGGAAGAAAACAAAATTCTATTGGGCGAAGCGTTAGCGGGCGAGGGGTTATTAGAAGAGCAGAAGATAGTGTATCCAGCGAGGAATTTGACCGCAGGAGAAATTAGTACCCGGCTGGGCATACTAGGGAAGACTGCTGATGGCGATGGGTAAGATTCACAGGTTACGAGATGGCAAAAACAATTTCATACGAGAGGTCAAGTCATAATTAGAAACGCTCCTAGCGTAGCTTAGGGGGCGTCCATTAATTACGAGAGGTGTGGAGGGCCAAGGGTCCAGCCAAATCTCACCAAATCTCACGTGGGGGACGGGTAGTCTCAGCAAATCTCACGTAATTTTTTTTCCTCAAGAAAAGTAAAGTAAACCCTGTCAATTACACGCAGGACAAGCCTAGTATCTAGTGAATAATGTAAGTGCTGAAAACACTTGCTCTAGCCAGGCTGCTGATCCTCGAGGCCCACAGTCAACGTGCTAGTGTCTAGTACTTTTGCACTAATATTATAAATGCGAAATTTTGTGTGTGTGTGAGTATCTTTGTTCCCACTCAACTCCGTAACGACTGAACGGATTTTAATGAAACTAATACGGAATAATACACAGTTTGTAACATTTATACAGGCATTATAGACTTTTTGAAGCCGCGTGCAAAAGCTATAAGCTACTCTCCGCCCGATCACGATTTTGTGTAAATTTTAGAACTAATTAGTGGCATTAGGATCGGAGCGTTTCCTTGCTTCAGCTGTTCCCGGCTTTTTCTTTTATTTCCATGTAATGCCATGGCCGAAAAACTCGGACATCAGAGACATCGATCTCATACATAGATTGCAAAAGTTTGCACGAAATTGTCACATACAATAAACTATGATGAAGAATTTAAGACGAAAGTTTAATACGACTGCGATTTGCGATATTTCAGTGAAGTAAGCACTGACCATGTCTCAGTGTTAGCAACTTTGAATCTTCATTAGAGATAAATAAATAATGCTGGAAATTTTCCCACGCTTGTATTATGGGAACGAGATGGCTGTTATAATACCAATATAATTTTTTTTGTAAATACATACATAATATATCTTTAAGTGACAGGTATTACAGATGCCATTGACTCTAAAGATTAAAGATATAAAGGGGCAGCAGCGATGACGATAGCATTAAGACTTGGCCGCTTCAAATACACACGTTATTTCTTTTATTTTCAGATATACTTATCTCAAAGCAACATGCACAGACATGGAACTAACAAACCTGTCAGTGATCAAGAGCTTCAAGCATCTTCAATTCTTAGACGTATCCAACAATAAACTAGATCTAGAGAACTTGCAAGTCGTTACAGAGCTGCCTTATTTAGTGCTCCTGCAAGCAGATAAGAACCTACTCAACTCAGCCGCTTTGAAGAGAACCAAATACCTCCAAGTCATGATTTTAAATAACAATTTTTTGACATCAGTCCATGATGTGTACCAACCTGAGCTATGCACTTTAGAAGCAGGCTATAATAAGATACACAGAGTGTTCTTTGAAAACAGAATGCCGAATTTAAAGTGCCTAGACTTTCATTACAATTTCATAGAAGAAATATCAGAATTTAATTTCGCTAACTTGGACAGTCTTTATTTAGCGGGGAACAAGATAAAGAGCCTCGTTGGCTTGGAGAGACTGGTCAATTTGAGGATCCTTCATATGAGGTACAATCCTATAAAGATGTTAGATGGTTTCGACTCAGGACTGAAAAAGCTTCAGTACATTAACTTGAGGAACTGCAAGGTTGCTACGCTGAAACAGGTCAAAAAACTGAGGGTATGTAGTATGGTGCATTTTACCAAAATATAACTAATAAGCATCTACAATAATCCTTTTTCTTTTTTTGAGTTACAGAACAAAAACTTTTTATATATTTCATCGTTTACCATTGTCGTACAAATCGCATATACATAAACAGTAAAAACTAATTCTAAAAGAGAAGTCAAGGCCTATTATATTATTTATACTAAGTTAATTTTATTTTTAGGTAGGCATTACGTACGCGGAAATTATAAGTTTTGCCCACAATGAACTAACGGGAAAAAACAACATGTTATTGTAAAAATAATAGGATAATTTGTAACTTATTATAAACAGACCAAATAAGGTTACACATACATGAGTTTCTTAAAGTAGCAAATAGAAAGTTTAAAATAGGTATTGGTGATTTTATTACTGCGCTAATTAAACGCTTAAATATTTTGCCCAAACATTTTCACTGGGTGATATTAAGTATTTTATATATATAAGTATTTTCTTACGCGAGCTGTCAGTTTAATTGATTACAATACATGGCAACATTTTGTTAACGAATAAGTTTGGTAAATTCTAAGAACCAACAATATGGTTCATTGTTGTATTACAAATGTTTTACTCTTACAACAAATCGTGCTTAATCGGTATTATAATTATCGAGTTGTAAATGCGAAAAATGAAAGAGACATGAATTGTTTGTACCTCCTTCATGGCGAATGTACGTACCAACAAAACAGAGGGGACCCTTCTAACAAAGGGGACCCTTCTTCAACTTGTATCCGATAATATATCTCTGTTTTTTTTTTTTTTGACTGGACGGATTCTAGGTCTGAGAAATAGGCTATTTTTTATCCGGAGACCTACCACGCAAACGAAACCGGGCGTTAAAAAAAACATTACAACATCAAATGGCTTTCAGGTACTGCCAGGTTTAGAAACGCTAATAATGAAGGGGTGTCCCTACATGGGAGGGACAGGGGAAGAAGAGGCAGAAGTGGGGGGCGCAGAAGAGGAGGATGCAGAATTAAGAGTGGAAGTGTTGGCAGCGCTGCCCAGACTCAAGAGGATCAATAAAGGCCACGTTAGTCCCGAAGAAAGGTAACAATTATATCAGAAGACTTCGCAGAAAGTTTGATGTAACTCTACTTGATTTGGGGCAATCTGGTCACTTACCATTCATGATCGGATAAGATAGCGCCTCAATGGTATCCGTAGGGAAATTACAAATATTTCAATCTCACGTATCGTAAGCGTAGGTAACGAAAAGTTTTGGTCAATGACAAAGCTTTATTAACAGACTTCAAAAAGGAGGAGGTTCTCAATTCGACTGTATGTTGCAATTTTTTTTTAATTAACGCTTTTTCATTGGCCAAAATGTTAAGCATTCGAAATGAATACTTTTATGCTAGACTTCGTGATCGCACCTCATTCTGACAGAATGCGATCTTTAGATAGTAATTTGACTGGAACAGCTGGCGTGCGTAATGTTTATTTTTTTATAGCAATGCGGCAGCAATCACTATGCGTTCGGTCGAAAAATGACTAGTATGTTAATCGATTTACAGGCCAAAAAAAAAGGCCAGAACGAACGGATTGAGAGAAATTTAATGTAGTTCTAGAGACGAGGAATCTAATATCGAAAACTTTTAATCCCTATAATATGCGAGCTGAACTGCGGGCGGAAGCTAGTGTTACGCCAGTGAAAGGGACAGTAGGGTTCCTCTGGATAGTGAGGAAGAAATTCTTTAGTTATAAGAGTTCTTAAGATAAGTTAAGAGTAATCTTTACCGTTTTAGGACTGAAGCGAAAGATCTGATGATGCAGTGGCTAGAAGAAGGCGAGAAGGATGAAGAAGAAGTGGATGAAGAGCATCATCATGAAGAAGAATCTGGCGTTGAAGATTAAAGGGTTCTTTGACAAAATGTACATACACAATGTTGACGGTTAATGCAATAATGATGAAAATATTTTTTTTATAAATTTTCTTTCCACTACTATCTAGTCGAACTTTTAGTAAAAACATAGGCGAATGTGATAGCAGGCATCTCCATCAAGCCCTTCAGATTCTAGACATCATCAGAATCGAAATGGAATCCGTCAAAAACCGACTATTCCCATTCGGAAACATTTAGAACGTTTCAAAATAAAAATATAGATAGTCCTTGTAGAATAATATTGTAATATATTTCATACATAAAAATAGTGGAAGATATGTCCCACACAAAAGCTACTCGTGTTTATCAACAAATTATAATAATCACATAATCTCTTTCCAACCGCACTAAAACTGTCAAGAGAAGCAGTCTAATTTATTGAATCAGGTCAGCCGGTAATCGGTGAAAGAATCTAAAAACATCAGTAAGTATTTCATTGTCATTGCCAGCGGTTACGTCCTAGAACGTTACGTCTAGACAAGTCTGCAATCTTGTTTATAAATACTTCTGATAAAATAAATAGTGAATGTTGTCGCCGCTATCAAACGCGTAGCAACAAATGCTGCTTAAAGTTTGATCGGATCTAGTAAATATGATATCCTGCTTCCAACTTATTTTATCCTTCCTACTTTAATAAAGGCAAAATATTGTGAAAGTGAATTGTATGTCCCTCCTTCACACTAAAACTACCTAACTGATTGAGATGAAATCTTGCACATACGTAGTCAGACCAGCGATAAAAAAATAGGCTACTTTTTATGTGGGTACCGCACGAGCGAAGCCACGATCGGAAGACCCTGAATATTTAAAGATCCATCCCTTGCTGACGAAATCCTATCAGAGTCCATCACAGGCACCTGTGATGAGCGAATTGTCGTGAAACAGCTAGTCTACTCCGCAAAACAACAAAAAAGCTGGGTAGTCCTGGCTTGGGCGTCATAAGTGAGGGAGCTTTCAACAGTAGTACAGTATTCACAACGGATCTTTGTCCTTCTAAAGTTAGGCTCGAGCAAACGATTCGACTAATCCTAGTTCAATCCGACAAAAACATAGGAACTACGTCGCTACTTGCAGCCAACTTCACAGGGACAAAGATATGTTGTGTATTGTACGCGATATGCGACGCGGCGACCGTGAGAGTAGTTTTATCTTTACTAACGAATGCAACGTTTTAAGAGCTTTGTTGGAACGCGTAGCTGTCGTGGTCTTTGGCATCATGTTATCCGTAAAATAACTCACCATTGGAAGTAAGTTGAGAAGTATTTCGAATATTTTTATATTTATTTTTGTCGAACAACCCTTTGACAATGGTATCGTAGGGGGCTATACGTAGATACAGTAGCCTTTACCTATATTTGCAAGATAGTATAATAAGAGTCTACAATCTTAGCAAGGTAATTAACAAACCAAAGAGCATGTACAGATTCTAGTCCCAGCTTTCGTGGCTTTTTCAAACTTGTGTGTCTAAAAGAACGAGTTGATTCATCCGAAAAATAAGACAAATGAAAAATCCTCACACATAAGAAGCTTAAACCAAAGAAGAATATAGGAGGTAATAATAAAAGTATTTATAGCACATGCAACTCACATCGGAATTAGCAAACATGGTGAGGATAAGAAAACAGTTGTTGCTCAGGTGACTTTGCAGTGTGATGGGAGTGCCTTCCTTGTCAGCCAGGCGAGGCTTGAAGCGGTACCGCAACCTCTCCAAGGGATCACTCTTGGCCCGTTTTAGCATATTCTCTTCAGCTAAATCCCGCATGCGAAATCGAAAATCCTTAACTTCTGAGCTACGTAGGCTGTCGAACTCGTTTAGACCTTGAAAGAATACAAAAACATATAGAATAATGATGAATGGAGAGAGTGGGGGGAGGCCTTTGAGCAGCAGTGGGATGTCGAGAGCTCATAATAAATAATGGAAACACAAAAACACAAACCGCCCGCTACCATGCCAGATCCAGCGGGCTTTGCTAGACGCTAACGTAGTCAAAGTGTTAACTGTGGGCGAGGATCCTTACTTCCTCAAACTATTTCAGAATGTAGGTTTCCTTTGAAACAAAAGAAATATTTCTTTTGGTTGGTTGTGGCGATTCATAATTGGCTTCCGCCCACGGATTCACTCACGAGGTACTCTGATGAAACATTTTTCCTTCACGCCAAAACAACTGAATGGATTAAGCTTAAATACAACTAAGCTATACCAGTAATAACTTGACTACTTTTCATCAGTGTCACGCGAGCGTAGCCGCAGGCGGATGCTAGTATCTAGTATATCTTCTATACGCTTCACATTTTGTTCATGGAAATCTTAATTCGATGTTGTTTCTCAGCCACCTCCTATACTCAAAGGTTTGCTGGTAGAAAAGTCTGAAGAGTTTAGCTCGCCTTGGTACATATTTTTGCCATGCTATTTGCAAACATTGTTTTATTTTATATTGTGTTTAATGGAGAATTACAGGAATACAGAATTACCATTAAATCATTAAGGTGGAGATTTCACCATTCATCTCACGAACAAAAGTCATCTACAATATCAGAAAATGAAGACAACTCACTCATTTTCCCAATCAAATGGCTTATTTGATTATTCAGCACTTGCTCCCCAGGCCTTTCCACAGACCTCTCGATGATAACAAGCACTCCAAACACCGGCTTAATGTCGCGAATTCTTTTTGTCTCATCGTCCACTTCCTCGAGCACAGCCAGTGAGTTGACGAATTGGAATACATAGCCGGACATCTCATGGAGCAAGCCAAATAATGGGTAGTTGATTGCCCGATCCCATAAGTCCTAAAAAATAAGCATTATTATTTATCTATTTCATTATATAAATATTAAAAAAATAATACAGGTGACTGACAATCAATGCACAGCCTAAGCCAAAATTCATAGACTTAAAAATTGGAGGGCATTTTTCTTGCATAGTGTTGGGATGCACCTAAGAAAGGTTAAAACCTAAAATTTAGCCACTTAAGGGATCATTGTGACCATCATCAGCATATAGCATTTCCATACTTGACATATGCCTCCCCTAATGAACACAATAGGCTAGACGACTGAAAAATTCTAACTAGTGTGTTATTTACATATCCAAAAAATATTGGACACATATTTTTTCTTTTGTCAATCAAACAAAAAGTAACAATATAGTGCATTAAAGTTCCGCACAACGTCACAATAAAGTACATTTTTTACCTAGGCGTGACGTCACGAGCCCCCATTCCTGAACTTTCACGTTCTTTTATCTCCGTCAATTTTTATTGATTTGATAAATAAAAAAATAAGTGTCCAGTATTTTTTGTTGATCTAACTGATGGACTAATTAGAATTATTATTTTTTTACTGTTGTTGTGCCTATTGTACCCTATCCCTAGTTTTCTACCAGCAGCCTTTCCCAAATCATCTAACTGGTAGTGTCTGAAGGGATACAGCATTGAAAAACATTTATGGGGATGAAGTCACTGGGCACTGGGGAGGCCTATGTCCATCAGTGGACTGCTAAAGAGTGATGATGATCATTATGGTGTAGGGGTGCACTAAATAAGGTTTTCATGAAATTCAGATCTTGAAAGAATGTAGTGGGAAAGCTCTAGGCCGACAAAGTTACAAAGTGCCTACTAGTTTCATACAAAGTCCACTATTGGACCAAGGAGTCACCTCCGCGTTATAAAGAAACATTCATGTACCTATTTTTTACAATCAGTTGTTATTGCAGCTGCCGCTGATAATTTGATTTAGCGTCAGTACCCATGTTCTTTTATTCAAACAAATTTAAAACTGAGGAAAGCATTTAACTCATAATTAAGGGGTAAAAATACCATTATATGGAATACCATATATAGTAGTAGTAGTAAACAACACAGTATTTTAAATAAGATATTACCTACCATGAATCATAAAAACAATGTTACCTAATGCAATCATTGAAGCAGTTTCGACAAGAAACAAATAATCTAGCATGTTACCCAACAGTTAGAGTTCTGACCCACTTTCTTGTAAACATTATGTAGACATACATGAGTCACAGAGGATGCCCCATCCTGTCACTAACCTCTTTGACATTCTGGAGAGTGGCATCCCACTTGGTGCTCATGGGAATGTACACAGAGTTGGGAAGTAGACACATCAGCTCCACCTCGTCTGACGGGGCGGACTGCCAATAATCCCACTTATCCGGGCAGCTTGGCGCAGGAACCATTGTGATGATAATATTTTCACAGGTTACAAAAACTGTCGATACATTCTATGAAACTTTCACTGAGAAACCGCGCGAGCGGGTCACTGTCTCCGACTGAAAATAACACAGGCCACTACAGACAGTTGTAGTCTCAGCGGCTGAATCATAGCATTTCCTGGTAATAAAAGAGGAGCAAAGCTCCATCCGAAACAAAACTGTCAGTGAGATATTACACAAACAACATTGAAACGTAGGTCATGGACACGATTTCTTTTTTTCCTTGTCCGAAATTCTTTACATTTTGAAATGCAATCCAATAACAACACCTGAAATCGATTTATTTTAGTGATTTTTTCAAAACACAACAAGAAAGAAAACAAGCTCGCTCGCTCGCTCCTCGCTTGTCGAAAACGTACAAAAAATAATAGTTTGATTGGACGTAGTATTGTATCCTCATTGGTCGAAAAAATTAATGAAGCAAGCAAACAATACACCAATACACAATTGAGTAGAAAAGCTGGCTATGCACATGCCTTCTGCAAAGGTGGCAAATCAATCATTCAATGTTGCCGTGCTGTGATATCTCTTTCGATGCCAAGGGATTATTATTATAAAGGATAGCGGTCTTATTACAAAAAATTACATTAGTCGTGGTTTAATCCAGGACTAGCAAGTCTTGGACTAAGGCTGGTCCGAGGATTAAATTGTGATCGTATTACAAATCAAAGATTATCCAAGGACTACTTAGTACCAGAGATCATCAATGGCTTCATAGATTAAGTATATATATAGATTTATAGTTTGCGTGGCCACCCTAGTCTTTCTCATTTCAACTGCAGGGTTGCCACATACTTAAAATTTCCATAGATTTGGGTAAAATATACTGATAATACGCCCTCCGGCCAGGTGGTAACGATCTGCGAAATGCTGCTGGTAGAAGCTGGATGCATCGAGCTCAGGACAGGGACTCAGGCGCTCATTAGGGGAGGCCTATGTCCAGCAATGGACTGCTATAGGCTGATGATGATAATGGGTAAAATATTTGCATATTGCACAAGGAATTCAATGACAAACAAATATAACAAGAAATTATTGTCATGCAGGTAAACGATTAATCTATCAATTTATACTGCAGGTAAAGTATTAATCTATTGATTAATACTTTACCTGCATGACGAAAATTTTTTTCATTTATAATCTGCTTCACTAACAAGTTATAATGACTTTTGATAATATGTAAGGGAAGGAAGGATGTTTAGCAAATTTGATTGAATGCACCACCTATATAATTTTCAAATCAAATTATATTTAATTGCATAAAAGTATGGTAAATCACCATCATACAGACTTAGAAGGCTGCGAAAAAAATTTCGTTGGACTGCTAAGCTATTAGAAGATACGCGAAAACCTGCGAGCAGAATTACAAAGGAAAGGATCTTAAAGGCTATGTGGATCGCATACTTATACTTCATTACAGAAGCGTGCAAATATTAAATGGTTATATGTATATACGTCATTAATTATCATTGATATCGGTTAATTTTACTTAACAATAATTAAGTTGACAATCAAGATTACTTAATAAATATATGTCAAAATGAAAACTAACCATTCAAAAGAAGAAATAAAAATAGTAAATTATTATTTCGTTTTAATAAATTCGTTTGATTGTATAAAAGCATTTATCTACAAGCCATTACAAGCAATTACAAAGGAAAGGATCTTAAAGGCTATGTGGATCGCATACTTATACTTCATTACAGAAGCGTGCAAATATTAAATTGTAATATGTTTATATGTCATTAATTATCATTGATATCGGTTAATTTTAATTAACAATAATTAAGTTGACAATCAAGATTACTTAATAAATATATGTCAAAATGAAAACTAACCATTCAAAAGAAGAAATAAAAATAGTAAATTATTATTTAGTTTTAATAAATTCGTTTGATCGTATAAAAGCATTTATCTACAAGCCATTTGTGAAGTCTTATTTTAAAAAGGCTAAGTGTCAAATCTTTCATGTCTTCGGGGAGACTATTGAATATTTTAACGGACATGAATAAAGATATCTTTTGCATTGATTTTTTACAGAACGGCAAAAATATCCTATTATTTATTTGTGTCCTAAGTTGTCGTTCACGCATGTCTTTATGTTTCTTGTATAAGCTTTCAAAATTCCTACATGCAAAAAAGAATAGAATCATAGGAAATATATTTTTATTTCTCAAAAACTTCAACATTTAGATAATTATGCTTTCGATTCTGCAATCATATTTTCTAAATTCGCTACTCTTTTATTAAACACCAACATTTTTCCCCAAGAGCTCGCAGTTTTTCGCGTATCTTCTAATAGCTCAGCAGTCCAACGCAAATTTTTTCGCAGCCTTCTAGGTGTGTATGATGGTGATTTACCCTATAAACAGTAATCAAAAATTAATTTCAGTATTTAAACATAACAAATGTAATCTGTAGAAAATGCGTACATAAAAGGCTAGCAATTCTACTAATATAATAAAGGAGAAAGGTATTGAGTATTGTTTATTTCTCCCTCACGCAAAATTTAGATACAAAATACAATACAATACAATAAATTTATTTCTTTTACAAGTTACACACGTACATCGTTCTGGCTGGGAAAAATAACAAGCTATTAATGGCGCTGCTGATGATGATGATGAAACATATGAATTGAGGCATGAAATATTTTGGTCTTCTTCTTCTTCGTATGAAATAGTGGCCAACTCTGATGTCGGAATTTTTAGGCCACCCGAAGGCCTCCGACATGGCTAACAACTGGAAAAGCCGGGAAGAACATCTTAACGTACCTTCCGAAGGACGGAAGCGCTCAGATCTAAATGCCATCCAGATCACCCATATAAGTAGTGTCCGGGCGAAGTGTTCCTTAACCAAGATGATCTGCGAAGATCACCGGAGTAAATTATTTACATGGTGTCAAATTGCATTATGTTACAGGTTATAGGAAAGGTATCTCACATAAACCCTGTCTAAGGGTAAATTTAGCAATATGGTTATATAGTAGGCAGACCGAGGCTTTGTAGGTAGTTATCTAGGTGTACCTATATAACAAATTGTCATTACACATTATGTAGAGCTACACCAGCTGTGTGAGAAGCCGCGGGCAGAAGCTAGTATAAAATCTTAGTGAAAACTTTTTGAAAAATGGAGCTAACATTAAAGTATTTCTTTCCTGTCAGTCAAAGTCCATTGTAAATGAATAAATAAATAAATAATGCGGGACGTAATCACACAACATCATGTAGCCCCAAACAGAACATGCAACATTTGCCCCGCAGTGGGAATTGAACCCACAACTAGCTAATTTAATTTGCGGGTACTTCGGAGAAGGCAAGCAGTATCTTGGGTTTCACTTACCCGGTTTTGATAAAATATAGCTTAGGCTTTTTGATACTTACTTACTGTGGCAGATTTAAATAATTGGGGGCATATAGGTGTATTGTCAAAAAATGCTGTCAGTTGTGACTGACGAATCCCGAATCCGTTTTAAATCTGAATGATCCGTTGATTTAACGTAACCTCTGGTTCTCTAGTCTGAAATAAAAAAACAGTTCTAAACCAAAACAAAAATGAACGAATTCTATCATTGTAGGTATGATAATAATAATAATAACAATAACCTAACATTTAATAGCACAACATATATAAAAATAATGAATTCTTTGGTTTTCGTGGTCTTTTTTCCTATACATTCATTAAAACTTCGGTTTGTCAAGGTTGACCAAATATAGCACATGGCTTTTAAACGATAAAATCAGTATCAAAATAGATTAAAGATTAAAGATTTTTATACATACTGTGGAAGATTCACATAACTGGAGACATAAAGGTGTATTTTCAGTTACCATTTATTAAATTACGTGGCCTTTGGTTTTTTATCCTGAAATTAAAACGTCATCTTTAAACTGGGCTATGCAAATAATAATGAACCAAAGAAATTATATTATTTAAAGTTCTAATAAAAAATGAAACGACTTTTCTTTATATGCTTATAGCTTATAGCTTATGGGGTGGGGAAGGGCAGGGAGGGAGCGAGGACCCTCCCTCTAAAAGGGGGAAACTCACCGTTTCCGAGAATCCTATGATCAGTTTAAAAACAGTTTCAAATCATAAAAATGGATATTTGATTCGGGTATTTGACCTCGTCGGCCCTGAGTGTAGCTTCGTCCACTCATCCTCGCGGGCTAGCTCCACTCAGGATCTTCCACGGGAATTTCTGGTTCCACATTTTTTATATCCAATCTACGCATAGGGACCACAAGACTACGTGGCATCGGGGTGATCTGCGTCAGTTCTGTGATATTGCTACTCAAGTTGGGGTGTCCTAGAACCTACTGCTGCGAGAAGGATTTCCAGGTGGTTGTAAAAAATCTAATAACCGACTGTCTATTCAACGTATTACATTAACAACGAGAAATATCATTGCCAATGTCGAATCACCAAAAAATACTACAGAGGCCATAAATAAAAAGAAGATGAATTTTCAAATAATCATATCTCAAAAACGATTTGGTTCCGCACTACGCCATTTTAGATTTAGGCTTCCTAGATATAGACCTATCTGTGACAAAAGTTCCAGCCGCCTAGCTCACTACAAATAAATGAAAGTTGAGCCAAAAATTAATGTGCAGTGGGCAAAATTCATTTCAAATGCCGGCAACACCAAACAAAACAAAACAAAATTGAATTTCACTTTTTGGCTTATTTTCTTACAGATTTCTGCTCTAAATGTTGTTATTTATTGTGGAAGTCTAGTTAATAATCCATTTTTGAATAAATACCTCGTCAAAAGTACGATACTTACGCTTGAAAAGACAAATCCGGAATGTTTTGATCACTGCCACTTTTGCACCAAAATACACTACACCGATCCATTTTGATAGAGAAATCCATAACATTCATTTGTTATTATTGATTTACAATAGATGAAACATAATTTTTCCAGGTAATAATTTAGTTTCAAGCAAGTTTTTCACAAAACCTTCCGAAACTGCTGCTAGCTGCCAAAGTTTGTTTAGCGCAATGTTGCGCTAAACAACGAAAAAACCGGCACGCGATAAGGGACAGCAAATCTATAGTGCGGTCTCCCTTATTTGCATGAAGCACGCATAAGTAGTTCTCTTTCTTGAAAGAATGAGATGAATTATCTCGTCGTCTATAGCTTTCTCTGTCTAGGAATGGCTTAGATTATATCCACAGATTATATAAAGATAATGGTAGGATACACTTGATGCATTCTACCTTACCCGATGCAACGTTCAATTTTTTTAGATGTTTATGCACCATAATAATAATTAAATGTATAAAAATTATTCAAAACCAATATTTTGTTCATATTTAGTGTTATAATACAATAAAAATGAATTTTCATATTCAAGTTGACGTTAGAAGAATAGGTGTTAAAGTTGTCATTGTCATTGTCTCATGTCTGTCTCATGTTATGCGTATTTTTCGTAGCGTTTAATTTCTCTATGATTTTGCGCGCGAGATTACAAATTGAGAAACATTTCAAGTGAATATAATAATTGATCTAAAAATGGAAATAGTCAAGAAAATAGAGCTGGAAATTGGAGTTCGGAAGAGAAAGTAAGTAGATTAATCATAAAATAGAAAAAGGGGCACAGTTACCTCTGCTATATAGCAACTAGTTAGATGTAAGTCTCCCCACGCTCTTGCCCATGCTTTATCGGCTGGCTGTCGGTCATTTTCATTTTATCTTATTTATATTCTTTTCCACCACACCACACCAGTCTTTAGTAGACCACTGCTGGACATTGGCCTTCTCATAAAAAGGGAGAAATGCCCCCCAAGCTGCGGTCGGCGGTCAGGGAATTTAGCTGTGCCGGTTTTAGCTGTGCTATGCCGCTTTCAGCCGGCCGCTGCCAGACCCCGTCTGTTGGTTAGCAGGGTGCACCACGGGTAGGTGAGGTTGGCTTGGATTCTGTAGATGGAGAATGGAACACCTTACATTTATTTTTTCCTTATTCTAGTATATCGTGTCTTGCTTATGTACGTAACTAATATTATTTTCAAATATTCTAGGAGATATTACGTCAACTTATTGCGCAGTCCGCACAAATCTTAGAAGATAAATCAACAAAAACATCCATCAACATAATGAAAAACAGAGAGTGGGGAAATGTATTGCTGAAGTATGTACCTATCTACCTACTTACTCAATATTTTATTATTGCTCTACAGTATGGTAATCTGTAGTTCCGGGTAGGTTTCAAACATATATCTCTTATCTGAACCCCAGCCGCCTGCTCACCAAGGCAAGCAACCCTTGGTGCGCCCAGGTAACTTCTACGGGGCTATACAGATTAATCTTGCCTTGCTTACCTTGCTATTTATGGCTTATATGGTGTATATTTGTGACGTTTTTAGATTTAATGAATTAACTGGCAGCAACCGCAGTGTAAGCGAAGTAAAACTCGCCTGGAAGCGGATGAAGTTAGCAGCTAAATCCAACTTATCTAGCCATCGCAGGGAGCAATCACAAACAGGAGGTGGCACAAAGCCACCATCGCCATCTCCTGAAGACTTGGCTGTAATGGCTATCGCTCCGCATGACTTCGTAATTGAAGTTAACGATTTCGATAGTGATGCAGTGGTAATTATTTAAGTACTAGTAATATTTTTAAAGTAAATAGTAATCTATGTTTCATTTTTCATGTACCTACATAATTACTTGTTTTAGATACCAATACCTACACCACAAGATCAATCAATTGCTGACCCTATAGAACATATCATAGAAACTACAGAGGAACAAGGTAACAAAACTTTATTGAAGTTTCAATTTTTTATCTACATCTACACTACATCTTTTTTACTTCATTTTTTTATCTATTATCTACATATTAATAGGTAATAATAAGAAAATTTTGTTTTTTTTTTGTTTGTAATCATTGTAATGGATATTTTTAAAACATTACAAACATTATGCTGGGGTCTAAGAATTAGGTACATTTGTTAAAATGACCTCTTTTGCATACATTTTTATATTCAAAGTTTTTTTCATATTTTAGCACTACCCAGCAATAAAGGAAAAAAATCAAGAACCCCAGCAACAAAAAGGAAGAGAAGCGCTGTAAATAATAGGTAATATATAATTTCTCAATAATAGTAGGTAGCACTACACTGGATAGTCCAAGCTAGTGCAGTCCCTAGATGGAAATCAGCGAAAATATTATTTATGTACTAACGGCGAACGATTTAAAGATGGTTTGTCGTACACTTTGTTTCTGTTCATATTACCTAAAAATGTCTAATCTTCTTTACAGAACTGAAGAAATACGTGAAAGTATTTTGAAAAGTAACATCAATTTCAAAAAAAGGCAAATGGAGATATTGGAAGAAGAACATAAATATAATAAAGAAATAGCTCTACAAAAAATAAAAAAGTTAAAGTTAGAAATAGATCAATTAATATACATTAAATATAATACTACTGAAACTGAAAATAGTTCTGAATAAATTGTAATAAATTACCTTTTAACAAAAATAGAACTAAAAAAAAAACAAATGTGTTACATTTATTAAAACCCACCCCTTAAATAGATATCTATCTACTCGTATCTATCGACTGGCGTATATAATTCATACTGAGCTTCATGGTATGTGCGTTTTCAACCAGTTGTCAACAAAACACCGCGGACCTGGGAGTTCCAAGGATTTGTTGATGATGAGCTAAAATTCCCACGCATTCCAATATTACGTGGGGTGCCGATTCTTCTTCGGTCAGATGCAGCTTGGGCTGTCTGTTGCTTGTAGAGGTGTTTGTTCAAAGGAGTGTGGTCCGTGAGGGAACCAACAACCAAGGTCCTGACTTTTGAGTTTTAACAGAGGACGGGTCAGCCGTGGTGAGGTGGCCGGTAGCGCTGCTCTGAACTGCCTGCATTTCGGCAGCCTAGCGCAGCGTCCGTTGTGCTGAATTACGGTACGCAGTCGCATCCATGTAGGTACTCCAAAGAAGAAAATTATAATACGAGCTATTATCCTAATCCTAACTTTTCCAACTTAATCCTACTATCCTACTAATATTATAAATGCGAAAGTTTGTGAGTAGGTATGGATGTTTAATTGAATGGATGAATATTTGTTACTCTTTCACGCAAAAACTACTGAATGGATTTGGATGAAACTTGGAATATACATAGTTTATGGCCTAGATTAACACATAGGCTACTTTTTATCCTCCCGAGCGAAGCCGCGGACGGAAGCTAGTAATATAATCAATGTGAAAATTTGTGAGGATGGATGGATGATTGTTACTCAATCACGCCAGAACGGCTGAACAGATTTGGATGAAACTTGGAATAAATAAAGCATGTGACCTGGATTAACACATAGGCTACTTTTTATCCGGGTACCACGCGAGTAAAGCCGCGGGCGGAAGCTAGTTGAAAGACCAATAATCATGAAATATTGCATACACGTTGTCAAGGGTACGGACATAAAGTACTTTTAAAAAAAATGTACCTAAGTAGTATCCTATCAGTCATCTGGGAATAGAAAAATAATGCGAGCAAAGCCGCAGGTGGAAGCTAGTAGTTGATAAAGATTGCGTTGAATCTACTTTAGAAATGAGTTTCAATGAACTGCCGCCTTCTAATATTTCCCCAAATCGTATTTGGTATAATGTACCTATTTGGAATTACGTCCTCTTGTTCATTGCTGTCCTCTTCACCGGGAAACAGATCTTCCCTCATGTTTATAGCGATATTGTGGAGGACAGCACATGCAACAATTGTTTTTTTAATAGTGTCTATTCCCCCGAACATGCCTCTTAAAAGGCAGCGGAACCTATTTTTCCATAGCCCAAAACATCTCTCCACAGTTTTCCGGGTACGGATATGGCTCCTATTATAATTTTCTTCTTTTGCTGTCGTGGGGTTCAGTACCGGTGTGAATAAGTAGGGAGTACATGGATAACCACTGTCTCCGAGTAATATCCCGGAAAATGCTCCAGCTTCAAATCTCTGTTTGAGTCTGCATTCCCTAAATATTCTCGAATCATGGACACTGCCCCGCCACCTGGTCACGATGTCCATGATTTTTAGGTCAGCATCACAAACCACCTGAAATAATATACAATTTGATGAATGTATTGTTAATAATTTAGGAGTTTATATCGTATTTCTATTGTGATAGGTTTGAATGTCCATTGGTAATAATTGAAATCCTTGCCATGCCGCGATGCCGTTCCGGTCTGCGCAGGCTCCTATATAAGTTACTCTATGTGCGCAGGCCTTGAGCCGGTCTTCAGGCGCGAGCCTAGAAACAGGCAGGAAAGCCACGCGCCAAATACCTCTGTGAGTCACGAGTCAATAGACGAAGACCAACTGAGAGTTGGTTCCAGTTCTAGTCGTGTCCGTCTCAGTCTCTTCGCGTTGGTTGGTTCATTGGTAATTTTTCTTCTTTGATTTGATGTACGCTGAGCTGTAGGCAGAAGAAAGCAATATGCTACGCCAATAAAAAAAAAGGCAATATACCATCAATCAATAACGTCTCCAATCATGAGTCAATGTCATTTTGACAGTTGCCTCGTGACTGACGACTGACATGACAAAAAAAATTGACAGAACCAACGAAAGGCAGGTCAGCAGCAGGTCACCTGGCTGGGACTCCGAACAAACGTAAATTTTGTATGAGCCCTGGCAGAATATTGATCATCATCATCACTTTCTTAATCTTGTTTATAGCAGAAGCCTATCAAGCATGACGTCATGTCCTTTGTAGCAATGAGAATACAAACATTATAGAATAAAGACACAATGGACAAAAAAAGAATCAGTAGTCCATACAAATTGTTCTAGTATGTTGGTAACGGTGTATTTTTTGCAGGTTTGTTTTTAGTTGAGGTATCCACGCTTTGAAGTTTGGTATGTTTATTATTTTGTAATAAATTATCCAACAAACTAAAGACATAAACACCGTTACCAACGTACCAGAACAATGGAACTGTAAGAAGTGTGTCTTAGCTATTCAAATTACTACTAATAACTTAATATATGTATGTTAAATCATAGATAATAATAAAATGTGTTTACTATTATCTATTATTTATAAATATGATACCTACCTTAAGTATTTAATTAAAGTATTATCAAAATTATGAGACTTAAGGACTTAAAGTTTAATTATCAACAAAATAAATGAAGACTAAGAAAAAGAGTGAGTCAAAATTGTTGAATATTAAAAGTCTGTTTATACTCTGTGTGAAATGAATCTCAGAATAGTAGACTTCAAATAATATGGAATAACTGAAAAGATGTTTCTTTATGGACCCCACCAAAATTCTAATAAACCAATAATACACTTGTAATATTTGTCAGCATTAGAGTTCTATCCTGTTTCATACAAAGTTTTTCTAAAGTACTTGTACTTCCCTTTGTAGTTTGTTTGTTTACATCGTGATGCATAAGATTTTTCCGGTGGATATTAATTAGCAAAATAATGTATTTGTGGTGTATTTTATTGTTCCATTCGTATTAGTGCTATTATACAGTTATTTATTTTTAGAACAATGAAGTGTAGAAAGCGTGATTAGGTGGACTGAGGTCCAAGAAAAGTGGGTCATTTTTAATGGCCAGATTTCAAGGATTGGCCAGATCCAGATTGACGAAACTTGGTGAGTATAATAATTATAATTAACCGCCTCGTTTCGACCGCGGAACAGAATTAACCGTCTTGTTCCGTCCGCGGAACAGTATTAACCACCTCATTTCGACCCTGGAACAGTATTGATCGTCTTTTTCCGAACGCGAAACTGTATAAACCACTTTGTTCCGACCCTGGAACAGTATTAACCGTCTTGTTCCGACCGTGGAACAGTATTAACCGTCTTGTTCCGACCCTGGAACAGTATTTACCGTCTTGTTCAGACCTTGGAACAGTATTAACCGCCTTGTTCCGACCCTGGAACAGTATTAACCGCCTTGTTCCGACCCTGGAACAGTATTAACAGCCTTGTTCCGACCCTAGAACAGTATTCACTCATTCAGTCTCACGCAAAACTCGCCACTAAAATTTTCTCCACACTTGCTCCACATTGCCGTATTTGCAACGTTATACGTCCCGTTGCCTTCATTTTTATTTTTCCGACAACTTGGCCCGCACACGATCCGACCAAACCGAACTCTTTATTTACTTAGCAGTCACAACGTTAATGCGCAGCGTAGGCATAGCCTATTTTGTAAAAGCGTGCTCAACCAGTTTTACCGCAGGTAGGTGCCACAAATGCTTAGGTAGGTATCTAGAACCAAACCAAACATAATTCCGACTCTTTGTCGACAACCTCAGATACCGTTCAGTACCAAATTCCACCGAGGATACAGAGACAAACCACACATCACACCCAATGCATATCCACATGTTTGCAATGTAATGCAGTGTCATCCACGAAATATGCATCCGTTAAAATTTTAAATGATTTCAAAATCAAAGTGAACGTGACGTGTCAATACTTCCTACATTATCGAGCGAGAGTCAGAGATATTTCATTACAGAGCCCGCAACCGCATGCCACGATCAGCAACCCTGGATTCCGTCTTACTAGAATCACTACACATTTTCAGGTTCGCATACAAAAAGCTAAATGACTCGCAGGTACTTATCTTAAAGTGAGGGGGAAGCGCTATTGAGAGTTAATATTATCGTCGCTGCTCTTTTGATCCGGCCATACTGACATCTCACACATCCTCGTGTGAGTGTTCAATCTGCAAAATAAATTCTGCCAGCTTATTTGTTCTCCTGCTCGGTCATTCTGACCCAAATAAATACTAATAGTAATAGTTTATTTTATTCTCATTGTGTATTATCAATCCTCTAGCTTAGAATCTGACAACTACTTAGGTTACTATACCGTGAAATATTTAACAACTAAGTACTAAGTGTGAGAGTATTAATGACTCTCACAATACAACTCACAAATAAAAAAAAAGAAACCAAACAATAAAAAAAAGCACATCATCATCATCATCATCATCAGCCTATAGCATTCAACTGCTGGGTTTGATACTTCGGCTCACATAAAAGTATTACAAAATGTTTACTCTTGAACAACATTACTTTCTAATTCTAATTTAAAGTAGAGGGGAAAGTTCTGCACTGACGTCTCGCGTTGGGGTGTATGTGTATGTGCATTGCCCCCGCCAACCCGACCCCAGCCAACCCAACTCCCTAGAATAACGGAAGACTCTGGGTTGGTGTCAACATTGCTCCAGAATTCCCGATACTGCCTGCGTTCTGAGAGCCTTGATCAAGCAGTTTTTGTAACCCGGACTTTGCTCCAGTTTCGCCTGTGGCAGTGCAGTGTAGGATGACATTGACATACATGTTCCACTGTTTTTTTCATCTTGAAAGCAGCCGTGACAGGTACCGTTAGCATTGTCAGACCGATGACGTTATCAATTGTATGGTAGGTGTAGTAAAATTGAGTGGAACAGGTAGTTCATCTACTCCCCACTAGATGGCGTGGCAATTACTTCTGTGGTCGCTCGCCAATAGATAGCGGTATGTGGGTTGTATCAATACTATCTCCGCACCAACTCCTTCATGAATTGGATCACGAGTATCTCTACTCCAAAAGATTATCTGTAGCTCACGCTTTAGTTCTGTTTCCATCATCATCCCAGTAAGTATAAATCCAAATGCTCACCAAATAAACCCATACATTCTGTACATCCGTCAGAACACCACAGCACACTCTCCAGAAGCTCGTCACGTTGGCCATATAATATACCCAAATTATTCCTCAGAGTCGGTTGCGCATTCACAGTATGTTTCAGGACATGAAAAGAAAACAATGTTAGCACATTGTATTATGAACTACACTGGATTAGATTACACTTTCATACCGTTAATGCAAATGCACAATAAGATAATCAGACCTATGGGACTCGAACCCACACCATTAAATTCACATGACAATAATTTTTTTGAAATACTTTTGTTCTAATTGTCTTTGTATAATTCTTGTCTAAAATAAATGTAATTTTTTTAAACAAACTGCATTCAACCGTAACAACTGTGTTACAGATGACAGACTTAATGTAGCATAGACTCACAACCATTACTGAAATTACTAATATTACAAATAAGCAGTGAAAGCTTAATGAACTATTTTATTACAACAACTAACTTGAAACTTAAAGGATTGTATAGGCTTCATTACACACTCATGATATTGCTTAGTAATTCAGTACCATGAATGTACATTGTAGTTAGGGGCAAGTCCGAACATTACATAATATTAGTATACCTTCCTTATCAAACCTATGGCAGATCAATTAGAAAGCTGTCCACCAACTTGCCATTAAATTATCAATGTTAAATTAAAAATTGTATGAACTCACCGGATAAATACACCATTAAATAAATGCATCAACCTTTACAGTCCAGATGCAAAACAAACCATTACATTGTGGCCTATCTTGTCTACAAACCATAAGCACAGCCAGTGAAAGTGGTAATCAGGAACTTTGATATTGGTACATAGTTTTCAAATAACATTGTCATTCAATATACATTTCCTGTTCTATATTTTCTTGCATTCTTTTAACATAGTTGGTTCATCATATGATGCTCATCATAGTATATTCTTTCCACTTTAGGAAGCAGTTCCATAGGTTATCTTCATCACAAACATCACATGCCACACAGCTCATCCATCTCAGTGTAAACGCTCCTGCTAATCCATATTCAGTGTAGCAGTCTACTGCCGTCAAGCATCTATGCTGTAAATAATTTTTATTTTGAAGAGGGTACGTGATGGATCAAACTACTACTCTAATATTGGACGATAGGATTAATAGGATTAAACTCTAATATTGCTGCATTCATGTTCATTGCAGGTATCCCTTCCTTTCCGTGTAAATGTAACATTCCTTTTATGGCAATAATTCAGATGGTCGGTGTAGATTTAAGTCACAGCAAAACAACATCCAACATCACACACATAGCTCTGATACTGGGCGGGACTCTCTCCTGAGTCGTGGATATCACAAGGAAACCATGGTACTACCAATCCCAGACTCTGAACAAATCGCTGCTGCAAATCATGCAAACATCCATTCCGCAGTGTGAATCTTATCCTCTATGCAAGCCATGCGAAGCCGGTAACTCGTTGCATCCTGTGACTGACAATGTTGCATTGCATCACATCTTCCAACAGGTGAACATCTTTTTCAGTACTTTTCTAACGTAAAGTTAGCTCTGTTGCGGCGACGAGCTGGCGCCGATTTGATTACTCGAATGCTAGCGACTTGTAATGCCATTTTCATCATCCACTGCGCATGCATTTGATTGTAGGCGTGCATTCACTATCCGCGACTTCTGATGTCGGAGATGAGGTAAATCCAACGTGTAAGCACATATCGAGGAATGCAGCGATCTCCCATTTGTAGTGCTTTTCCTTTTCATTCCCAAAATCCATCGCGATCCCATCATATTTAACCTTTTTATTTTCGTGTTCGATGGACGACGTCCATCCTCCCTTCCCGCGCCCCACGCTCCCTTCTTCTTCTTTTTTTTCATGGCGTTTCTGGATCGTCACCCAAACGTCCCATCTGACAGTCCATCTACGATGTGTCAAGCATTTCAACGACCACAGCACTACAAATGGCATTTCACTCAAGATCATATACCACCAGATATGATCTCCAGACACTCCTCGACATATATAAGTATTTCTATTTCAGGTTTTTTAGACAATTAGTTATTGCTGTGCGGCACGGATAGCAAATTAAAAGTCCGAGAGTTGTCTGACACAGCTTATTTTTTTTATACAAGATCCGGCACCTTCATGGTTCAAGCAGAAAAAAAGAAAGCAATCACGCCTGACGACGACAAAAACGACCCAGACCACCTTCCAGATCGCAACTCAAACCCCAAGCTGCTCCTGACATACGTCTCAAACAGCTCGAAACACCTTTTTTTCTATGCTAGCACTAGCTCCTGTATGGTTCATTCGCAGAACACAATACCTGATAAGAAATAAAATAACATGTCATCATATATGTTTTCTTTGTTGTGTTAGTCTAATTAAACATTATTATCTATATAGGATTCTTACGGTAGTAGGTTAGGACATTCATCAATATCGATGAATTTTGAATGGTACCAAGGCTGCACTCCCTATTTCATTCATTCATTCATTCATTCAATAGAATGAATGAATATGCGTTAGCATCTTAGTGGTCTGTGGAATGAATGCATGGACCGTTCATTCGTTTTGTTAAGTTGGCAAAGATTTCGTTTCCCAAAGTCTTTTGACAGTTCTTGTAGCTTGTAGGTTTAAATTTTACTAAGGTGTCCGTAATCTTACAGCAGGTCAGGTTTTGAAATTGAAATGCAAGTTTGTCCTATAATTTTGCAAATATAATGTTTGAACACTCCGTCAAGGTGCCAAGACATTTTAAAGTAGTGGCTAGTATCGTTAAGCAAGTTTCCACAGAAGGTGGTAGTATAAAAACACTACTGTACGATAACAAACTTCGACACTTCGTAAGTATGACATAGTTAACCTATTTTTGAATAAATAAAGAAATCAGGCATGTACATACACAGACAGAATCAATTCATAACAGAAGGTTAGGTAATTAGGTACATACCTCTCTGTTAAGGAATCTTTTAATGTGCTTAACCTACGGTTATCCATCATTAGCCTAAAGCAGTACTGGACATAGGCCTTATTATGCGACTTATTATTATGACTTATTATTATGAGCGACTTATTATTATAATATACATAAAACATCTCTTTGGCCATGCTGTAATGACGTTAAAATTGTTTTGAAAAAAATAAAACATTTACAGAAGACCAATGTGCTATACGCGCTCATAACAGAAACGATCAAACACGCAGCCGATATTGACAGAATTTTCGCACATTGTCGGCTATTAGAAAATGAAAATCGTCTCGACCCCTGGCTTGCAAAGGTCCTCACGACAGAACTGTTGTTTGGCAAAAAGTCATTGCCGGGAAAGAGCAAGCCGGAACAAACAATCCTATCTTACAAAGAGCAGTTTGAGAAATATGTATCAGACCATCAAGATGACTTCAAACCTGAAGGTAATTTTTTATATTTCTTTACAGATCTGTTAACACCATTACCGTTTTTACAATGGCTGAAACCGATGGCCCACTTGTAAATGATCAAAGCAAGCGTACAGCGTTGGTGTTGGCTCAACTATTCCTGTACAGTGTCGCCATGTTCACACTTCCATTCGTTGCATTTTTTGGCATGCGTCACATATTGACTGAGATATACCCTGTGGACCGTTTTATGGTTACAATTTGGTCAGTTATACCTGCTGTGGTTGTAGTGAATATTATTATCTGTGTATATGCATACAAAGCTTATCATGAAAAAGAGTATGATGATGAAGGGAATGAAATAGATCAGCATGCTTACACGCAGCTGCCGACCGAGTCTGACAGGAGCAGTTTGAACTTAAAAGAAGATTAACATCCTTATTTACATTCCTAATTTAAGCAGTTCAAATAGAACTATTATTAGGCCTATCATATCATGGGCTATTTTAAGCTATTTATTTACAGAAACAAAGTACTTATAAAGGTTTTGTTGTTTGTTTCATTCATTGCAGGATATAGTGAACTATGTAGTTATTTCTTGAAGTTTTTCTCTTTTGTTAATAAATCAATCATGAAAGAAAACTGATTTATTATTGTTATTACTCAGCATAGTAGTATTTCCCTGTAAAAGCTATGTTGAAGCCTGTTCAAAAGACCCTAAAGGGTATTAAACTGTATGAAAAGTTTCAGAGTTGAATCTGTCAGTTTTTGTTTGATTTATTTATATTCCAATGAACTTCTGGGATCTTAAAGATTCAGATGAGATTCTGAAAAAACACTACAACACAATATCGCATTACAACATGACATCTCTCCTGTCAGATTTTTATCTGAAACTTTTGAAAATATGTTACTTTTAACAAGCTTACTAGTATAAACTTTATGTAACACATTATTATGTTATGTATTAAGACCAAATTAAAGAGTAAGTAGAGATATAAATAGAATAGTAAATACTTTAATTTGTTTAAGTAAGTTTTACACTGAGCTTGCAATTTAACTTGCTTGCATATCCCCATCGAAAAATCATCCTTGATACTTAAATAAATTTGGACAAATAACAAGAGAAATTTTATTTCTTGCCTTTGTATGTTAGAAATTATGTATGACTAGTTTCCGTCCGTGGCTTGGCGTGGTACCTGGATGAAAAGTACTCTATATGGTATTCCTGGTAGCTGTATGAAATTTGGTAGGATGATTACTGGTAAGTTAAGTAGGTATATGAGCTGACATGGCTGAGGTGTTTCTAAGATAGATATTAGTATTCAAAGAGGGGGCAAAAGATTGTTATATATGTTTGTAGGATAATCTCCGAATCTACTGATCCATTCCGAATCGTAAACGTGTAAGCTTTGAGTGCTTCAAACATATGCTGCTTCTCGCCGTCTCGCGCATGGCGCGGAGCGTCATGTGCCAGGCCCGCAGCCAACGAGTTCAAATTTCACGAGTTACTTTCATCGTCGTCATCAGTCTAGTAGCTTTGATGTAGGTACATAAAAACTGAGATTGAGAGCGGGTTGGTATGGCATGTTTACAATGACTTCAAAGTACACTATCTAGATTTAACTAAATATATAATCAATATGGGGCATAAGTTATCATCATCCATCATCCACGGGTATTGGAACTCCGTAGTACAATTTCAGTATTCTGTGGCGTGGCAGAGCCTGACTTTAGGTACTTACTACCTACCTATTTACATAAATACCCAGGTATAGAAATTCGAACAAACTTTTGTATGCCGTACAAACATTTTTCCTGGGCGGGAATCGAACCGGCAAGCTTTAGAAAGCAGACCTAACAAATGAGCTACGAAGAGGAGTCATAAAAGTAAATCGCATAAAAAAAATATTATGTTTATGTCCTCTGAACAGTAAGCCAAGTAAGTAGTTGGGTAGAAACAACTTCGAGAAGGAGGCCAAGAGGAGGATTCAGCTGGGTTGGGCAGCATTTGGAAAACTACGTCGAGTTTTCTCGTCACCCATACCGCAATGTTTGAAAACAAAAGTTTTAAATCAGTGCGTCCTACCCGTCATGACATACGGAGCCGAAACGTGGACACTCACGGTACGGCTAGTCCACCAGTTTAAAGTCGCTCAGCGAGCTATGGAACGAGCTATGCTCGGGGTTTCTCTGAAGGATAAAATCCGTAACGAGTTTATCCGACATAGAACTAAAGTTGTCGACATAGTTCAGAGAATTAGCAAGCTGAAGTGGCAGTGGGCTGGCCATATCTGCCGAAGAACCGATAACCGTTGGGGTAAACGAGTTCTTGAGTGGAGACCGCGGCTCGGCAAACGTAGTGTAGGACGCCCTCCGGCCAAGTGGGGTGACGATCTGCGAAAGGCTGCTGGTAGAAGCTGGATGCGTCGAGCTCAGGACAGGGCGCAATGGCGCTCATTAGGGGAGGCCTATGTCCAGCAGTGAACTGCTATAGGCTAATGATGATGAACAGTAAGCCAACTACACCCAAGTAGTAGTAGAGTTCTTTATGAAGGGCTCGTCCGGGGAAGTACTGCCACCATGCCTATTTCTGCCGTGAATCAGCTGTGCGGTGTTTCGGTTTGAAGGGTGTGGGGGCCGATGAAATTACAGTCACAAGAGGCTTATCATCTTCATGCTTCAAGTTGATGGATGCAGGGCGTTGCATCGTAGTGCACGTTCCAAAAAAACGTGATCTACGATGCAATACTTTGTGATAAGTACCTAATGGTTACCACTTCACGTCAGGTGGGCCATGTGTTCTATCTTCAAATACCATAAAAAAACTGTTAAGTGATCGATCATGTCATGATCTTCCTCTTTCTAGATCTGGATCATCAGTAGGCCGATCACGAATATTTCAACCTGACGTATATCGCAAGCGTAACGAATAATGTTGACCACAAAGCGTTATTTTGTATGTCCGATTTCTCATTGTCTAAAATTTTACGTCTACGTTACGAATACTTTTTTGTGAGTCCTCGTGATCGAGCCTTTGATATTTCTTAGTACGCAAACCTTCCCTTCTACAATATATTCAGATTTTTATCCACCTATAGGCGATGCAATTTATGCAATGTAGCGGCAAGTTCTTATATATTCCATTCGGTAGTTAGGTAGCTTCATGCTAACTAGTTACAGTGCAAGACTGCATAACTTCTTTACTATTCCAGTTACACCTAGACCAAGATATGTTCGCATCAACACGAACCTCCTCACCACTTCAGACGCGATCAGAACCTTCCAAGAGGAGGGTTACCGCTTCATCAGATGCACCTCCGGGTCGTATGAAGACTACTTGGTACAGATACGGGGCCTAACAGAGTACGACTTCACGCAAGATTATCATGTGAAAACGATATTTGTGTTCGCTCCGGGCACAAAGTGGCACGAGCATGAGTTGTATTTGGAGAATAAAGTTATTCTTCAGGACAAGGTAAGGGTTTAAAATTAAACTCTTTGGTTTTCAGACCTGAATTTAAGAATGGGCCTCTATATCGAGTGTTCAATGAGCATCTTAGCTATCAATTTTGACAATATAGGTCGCGTGAGCCTTCCACGAGGCATCGCGTTATTTACCTTGTCAGTGCTACATCATTATTTTACATAATTAATCATCGTAGTTGTTCGGAAATAAATCTTGAAGTCGAATGTGATAGATTTAGAGTCAATCACTCTTTAATCACTAATCGCGTCGAGCAGGACAGGGAGCAATGGCGCTCATCGGGGCAGGCCGGTGTCTAGCAGTGCACTGCTATAGGCCGATGATGATGATGATGAATCGCTAAATCTATTTATTATAACCAACTAAAAGTCATTTCGTCTCTATTGTAACCATCAATGAGAAAGGGACAGCTCCTTTGATTTTGTGAAAAATCTTTCAGAACTACCCACCATCTCGGGCGTGATGCAAATATTATTTTCTAGGCGACAGCAATGGCGGTCCATTTACTGGCGCCTCCTCCGGGCAGCGTGTGTCTCGATATGTGCGCGGCACCGGGCATGAAGACGACGCAACTGGCTGCTTATCTGAGGAATGAGGTAAGTTTCTTCATTTTATTATTTCTTCTTTTTGTAAGACTTTTTGACTAGCTGTTAGATATTGAGGGCTGATGATAACAATAACCGGTGTGTGCGCCTCTGTGGCGCAGTGGGCGAAAACCCGCCTGAGACAGAAGGTTGCGTATTTGATAACCGCCGCTAAGGCAAATGTTTGTATGATCTGCAAAGGACAATGCCGTCTGATGTATGGCGCTCGGTACCAATGCTAAAGTGATTGCGTCAAAACGAAACCTAATTTTTTTGAAAGTTATTATACTGTTATTCATAGAATTCTAAGTATTTTTTAAGATAAACGTAAACAAATTGTTTTTATTTGATATTAGTTTTAGAGTTTGTTTTTGAAAAAATGCTTTCCCGAGACTTTGTGTGTTCGGTTTTGTCTACATAATTATAAGTATTACACTATAAACATTTAAATATCACACAGATAGGTAAAAGGGTGTTTTAACTTCTACTTCGTAGGTAGGACATTACATACATTACTACTGTGTTCTTCTTTGTATTATTTTCAAATAATGATAGTGACGAGAAAATAGATAGGCATTTACATCATTATAATAGGTATTAGTACTTACTGGTGAAGGTGAAATCCAAGCTAAGATCCAAGATCTTAACTCATTCATCACAACCACGAAAAGGCCATGGATGCCTCTTCCAAACTATGCTGGTTTCGCGTCACCGGTTATTAGCAAACAGTTGATGCCACGATTGTTTATCGTTCATTATTGTGATGATGTCTAATAAAATATATATTTACAGAATAAACACTGATACACAATGCCACAGAATACTCAAGTAATACATAAAGATAGGAGATAGTTTAGTAGTACCACAAAAAAGTTTCTAATCCAACCTCTTTGATTATACAAAGTGAAAAAACCTCCCATGTTTTCATAAATTCTACTGTCTAAAATTAAAAGTGAGGGTAGTGGCAATGTCATGGCGCCGTGCGCCGGAAACCAAATAAACGAAAGAATTTTTTACGTGATTATTAATCGAGTCGGTCTGTAAGACTAAAAAAATGTTAATGTTATTTATAAAATATAGGCAATTTTATGGGATACGTTTGGTTTTGACGCAATTGCTACGGGTTATCGGCATTCTCCTTTGTCTTGGGTCTGGGTGGTATGCTCATGTTATAATATGTATGTATTTATATTAAAAAAACATTTAAGTAGTGCCTATATCAGTTATGTCGTTCAAATAATACAAGTTCTGCTTCGTTTGGAGTATATGATGCTGTGTAATACTATCCAGCATTACCTATTTATTTATTTAACCAAACAATTTTATAAAAATCATCCATATTATCTAGTCTGATGCAGAATCCCTGACTAAAGGTTGTCTAGATGAGATCGCTCTAAGCGATAAGACAACACAATACACTTTCATTGTCTATATGTTTAAGATGGTCTGTTTTTTGTTCTATGTGCTTAAGTTAGTGTGAGAACATCCAAGAGTATATTCTATTCTATTCTAATTACAAAATTGTCTGATAATTTTAGGGCAAGATTTACGCGGTGGAAAGAGACGAGAAACGATACAAGACGCTGTGCGATTTCGTCGAGAAAACCGGCAGCAAATGTGTGACAACTCTGCACGGTGACTCTCTGGCTATCAAGAATGATTACAATGATGTGGAGTACATTCTCCTGGACCCTAGCTGTTCTGGATCAGGTAAACTACGGTGTAAGGTTTTCCAACCCCTGCCTTCAGAATTCAAGCAAACCTCGCATGCCCGTGGTGCACCCTGCTAACTAACAAACGGGGCTTTGGCGGCCGGCTCATTGCGACATAGCGCAGTCTAACTCCGGCACAGCTCGGGGCGGTGACCTACAATCCCCAACCCGCTTAAACAGCGTGGGATTATGGGCATATTATCCTTCTTATTAGGAATCGTCCATGTCCAGCAGTGGACTGATATAGGCTAGTGTAAACTACGAAACTTAAGTTAAGCGCGCACTATGAATTATAATCTTTGCGGATCTGTGAACAATAAAAATATACTATGGTCCGCGCACTGCGAATATAAATCGTTCAGTCAATTATTTAGCAAAGAGGGCGCAGCGATTTAAATTCTTAGCCTTATTTTAGTAAAGGAGAATGCCGAGAACCCGTACCAATTGCGTCAAAACCGAACTTATCCCATAATATGTATTATATTTTATAAATGACAATAACATTTTCTTTAGTTTTACACACCGACGGGATTAATAATCGAATAAAAAAATATTTTGTTGATTTGGTTTCCGCCGCACGCCGCCACTAGACTGCAACAACCAATGATATATACGTTACTATGGCAACAAACATTGATGTAAAGTGTTACTATAGCAATAACCCAATTTTTTTATTTATTTGACAATAGAATCAACTAAAAACTTAATGGAGATTTTTTTTGACGAACTCACTTTAGTCTTGGTACCGAGCGCCATACATCAGACGCCATTCTCCTTTAGACTTTTAGTGAATTTTTTGCATTTCCAACTTTATGTTCATACTTTGCCAATTCCGAACAATATTTAAAAAACACATAAAACTACTAAAAATATTAGCTAAATACAAAAGAATTTTATTTGTGAGAATATTGTTTCATTCATTTATATGGCTTGACTTCTAAAACATAAGACACAAAAGTCCCTTAATATTAACCAGAACATATTAGGTAATATTAAATCATCAAAGCCTATGAGTGATTTCATTGATAATTTGCTTGAAGATAAGTTACTGGGTTGTCATATATTTTTGTAAAACACATTACTTGAGAGTTTTTTGTCATTGAATCAGACGAGCATACAGAGTTGAGTTAATATAAATCTGTATCAAATTTAATTTTCATAAATAAAATACTTTCAGGAATGGATTTCTGCATTCACAGTTACATAGAAGACACACGACTGGCGAAGCTAACATCTCTCCAAGAGAAGTTCTTGAAACACGCAATGAACGCATTCCCCAAAGCGAAACGCATTATCTACAGCACTTGTTCACTACACCCTGAAGAAAACGAACGTGTCATCACCAACGTAGTGAAAACTTCGCGAGCTAAATGGCGCGTTCAAGACGTAAGTGCTTTACTCAAAGGACAATGGAAGAATTTCGGGTCTGGTATGTACGGAAGTATGGGAACTAGGTGTATGTACGCCAAACCTGATGTCGATTATACGACTGGGTTCTTCTTAGCTGTACTTGATAGAGATGATAAGGATCTGGCTAAAGCTTATCGACAGGAGGAGAACGCGAAGCCTGGCATTGAAAGTGTCCAAGCTGATAGCAGCAAAAAGAGAAAGAATGTAGAGGTAACAGAAGGAACTGAAGGTATGGAGGTCGATGATATCCCTAAGAAGAAGAGGAAACGTGATAAGAACCAAGATTTGGCGGAAGCAGCTGAAGCAAGCAAAGTAGGTAATGATAATAATTGTATAACAGAGACAAAGCCGAAGAAACGTAGGATAAAAGATGTTTGTAACAATTTCGCGGAGCTAAGCGTTGAAGAGAGTGGGGCAGAGGAAGCTCCAAGGAAGAAGAAGAAGAAAGATAAGCGATGCAAAGACGCAGAGATAGATTCTCAAGACGTTTCTCATGATGTTTATGATGTAGTAAAGAAATCTAAAAAGAAGAAAAATAAAGACAAATGTGATGATGGGACGGAAAATGTAATATCTGAGGAGAAAAGCAAGAAAAAGAAATCCAAAATGGTCGCAATTGAATAAAATATACCGATCTTTATTTAGGTATATACAAATTTTATATTTTATACTGATTTGTGGAAACGTTTATAAGAGGCCTTTGCCAGCAGTGGGACAAAATGGGCTGGTTAAAAAAACTCATATCTATATGTAAACTATCTTTTAAACAAAATAGAGCCACTATAAATGGCTATAAAATTTATGGCTATCAATTTTTATTGATATTTGATTATTGATATTAGAACCCTACTATTGTGCGTTTTAAATTGTCATAATTTTGTATTTGCCATAGTATGTATTTAGCTTATAATTTAATTTGATAAAAATAAATCATAAAGTCTTCATGGTGTCAAAATTGTTTTATTAACTTAATGAACGACCTGGTCGCAAACTTCGTTTGCGTGATCCTTCTCCCCCGTTGGTAAATTCAATAGCATATGTAACATCACATTACACTAAAAATATATGTGAAAGTTTGTGTGTGTTCACAATACGAATTGCATGCGAGCAAAGCCGCGGGCGAAAACTAGTAGGCTATAATTATAATACAAAAGCTTCCGCCTGCGGTTAGCGTGGTACCGGTATAAAAAGCCTATGTGTTAATCCAGGTCACAAACTATGTATATTCCAAGTTTCATCCAAATCCGTTCAGCCGTTACGGAGTTGAGTGGGAATAAACATACAATCACACCCTCACTAACATAGCACAAACACATACCTATACTCGTCTACACTAATATTATAAAGAGGATTTTTTTATATTTTTGTGTGTGAGTATGTTTGTAATGAATAAACTCAAAAACTACAGTGCCGATTTAAAAAATTCTTTCACCATTGGAAAGCTACATTCACCCTTAATAACATAGGCTATATTTATTGGTAGAAAAAGTTTCTTACAATGGAAAAAGCCGATAACCCCGTACCAATTGCGTCAAAACCAAACGTATCCCATAAAATTTCCTTCATGTTATAAATAACATTAACATTTTCTTTAGTTTTACACACCGACTCAATTAATAATCACATAAAAAATTATTTCGTTGATTTGGTTTCCGGCGCACGGCGCCATGACACTGCAACCACCCTCACTTTTAATTATTTAGACGGTACAATCGACTGAAAACATTAGAATTCTTTCACTTTATATAATCAAAGAAGTTGGATCAAAAACTTTTTTGTGGTACTACTAAACTAACCTCCTATCTTTATGTATTTAATATGCTCTCGGTAAAGTGTTCTGTGGCATTGTGTAACAGTGTTTATTCTGTAAATATATATTTTATTAGACATCATCACAATAATGTACGACAAACAATCGTTGCGTCAACTGTTTGCTAATAACCGGTGACGCGAAATAGTTTGGAAGAAGCATCCATGGCGTTTTCATGGTTGTGATGAATGTGTGATCTTGAAGCTTAGCTTGGATTTCACCTTCACCAGTAAGTACACCTATTAAAACTATAAATGATGTAAATGCCCATCTACTTTCTCGTCACTATCATTGTTTGAAAATAATATAAAGTAGAACACAGTAGTAATGTAGGTATGTAATGTCCTACCTACGAAGTAGAAGTTAAAACACCCTTTTACCTATATGTGTGAGGTATGTATATAAACCTTTTCTTATAGATATAGTATGATAGTTAAATGTTTATAGTGCAATACTTATAATTATGTAGACAAAACTGAACACACAAGGTATCGGAAAATATATATTTTTTTTAAATAATCTCTAGAACTAATATCAAATAAAAACAATTTGTTACGTTAATCTTAAAAAGACTTAGTATTCCATGAATAACAGTTTAACGGCACATGGCCATTATCATTGTTTTCTGGGTTCATCTGTGGCCGTTGAGCGATCGTGGGTAGGCGGGCGAGGAGAATTAAAACCCGTGTTTGTAGGTTAACAATATCCGATGATTATTTCAGCAAAATATGGACGCTATTACAATCAGTAATCACAATTTGATTATTAAGTAGTGACGCTCCACCGAACACGTTTTGTTCACGCGAGATGCAAATGGATTATTTCATAGATTTTTAAGTTTAGTACTAAAGTACAGATAGGAATCGAACCAACCACAGTCGAAGACGCTAATTATAGTTCCAAGTTGCAAGTCGACGTCGCTAGTGAGCTTATAGAAAGAGACAAAATATATCGTGCCATCACTGTCTTTTGCTAGTGATGTACCACTAACGATAAACATACCTAATAACGTGCTACATTTGAAGAACTTGAAATAAAACAATTAGGGATTCTATACATGCTTATTTTTTATCATTTATACATACCTAAATATACTAGATACGTACACAAAATATACATGACTTTATAAAAACTGATACATGGTAACTATTATTGATTAAACAAACTGTACGTGAAGTTCTATCGTAATTATTCTCGTGATCCATCCGAAGACATTAGTACACCCGCCCTCCCAGTTATCCTATAAAGTTGCGGAAATATTCTCTAAACGAAATGACGAGCGAGCGACAGAGCTCGGTCGTCGGGGATGCGTTGGGTGGGGGTAGCAGGTAATATTGAAAAATTATAAGTTTTAGAGTTGCTATGGAAAGCAATATATTCTAAACGTATGTGCTGAAGTGGTGTCACGATGATGCGTAACTACATAGTGTTGAATAATTATAAGGTACTAATGCTGAGGACGGAGCACGAGTATAATCATTAGTGTTGGATTCTTGGAGTGACACTTTTAATCGCTTAAAAACTATAATATATACTAGTTACAACAGACAAAATGTCATTTATTCTCTTGTTATCTCCATCTAAAAAAAGGGCCACTGTTACTTACTTTAAAGGCAATTTAAATATAAATTATAACAATCTAGGTACTTATTCATGTAAAGGAACTTAATTGTAATGTATTTAATATAACACTTTTTAATTTGCTGATTGATCACTGTTTTAATACATACAACAATATTTAGCATTCCGTTTTTACCCTTTTTAAAATAAAACAATATATAAAAACATTATTCAATAGGAAGTTAAAAATCGTAAATTTTTAGGGTGACGTTACCGAACCGGTAAAACGAACCCTCATGGTGTTTGTCCGTCCGTCCGACCGTCTGTCACACCTGATTATTTCAGAAACTACAAAATGTACCGACTTGGAATTTGGTTTACATTTAAAATGCACTAATTGAATAAGATTGCAAATGAAAAAAATTAAAAATATTTTCTTCATCCCTAAATACTCGAAAATAAGAAATGTTATAATTTCAAACTGGTGCCACCAAATCGAGTGGCATATCATATGAAAATATCAATTAGGCCAGTTTAAAATAGTTTCTTACTTAGTAATCTTAATACTAGTCTTCCACAGAAACAAAAAGCCAGGGGACGAGACTCGAAACACGGAGGACAAATTTCGATAAAATTAACGAAGTTTATGTAGTTATTGAATTTTAATACTTTCATAAGTACTGGTACCCCAACCGACTATTTGTATAGTCGGTTGGGGTACAAACCAGGGCAAAGACTATTTTCTTATATTAGAGCTTATTGTGACTAAACTACGTATATTTCTGCTATAAATTTAAGTGCGAGGTCACTTAAATTTATAGCAAATTTATATAAAACATTTAGATTTTAAGTAATAAATAGGTTAATTATAAAGTAAATATAAAAAAGTATTTTTTTGTCCTGGCTATGGAAAGTACCTTTTAACTTAGAATCAATCTTATATTTTTTATAATCTGTTTTCTTGACAACTAATACATTTTGAGGGAGTTGGAGACAGTTTCATGTACAGCTTTTTTTCATCTAAATAATCAGTTATTTTTTAATAAGTTTTATAACAGAGTTCACATTTACCAACATTTTTTTTTACTGATTAATTAATTATGTCATTTGGGATTTTATACACATTGCCTTGAATACTTGACTAACTTTATGGAGTTTCTACGTCAGTAAGTTGACGGATTCTTTTGACTGCGTATGTTGCAGAACTGAGTCTGTTCGACAAGCCATCTATGTAAGCGCCCCATTGAAGCTTATTATCTAAGGTTATACCTAAAAATACAGTTGTATTCACAAGATTTAAATCGTCATAATGTTAAATTTTCTTGTTGTTGTTGTTGTGCCGAGCCCAAATAGCGGCGGGGATAAAGGCAACGAGATGATGTTGGTGTCTCTCTGAAATCATTAATAATAAGTTAGGTGAATCTTGTTCTTATATTATCGTATAATATATTTAGTAAAAATGTCATGCATGCATTGAGATATTTAATACTCTAGAGTGGAAAACGTTAAAAAAAAGTGTCTGCATCAAAACTCCGCGCGCGCTGTCAATTGCGCGGACTTTAAACAATTTTCAAATGATATAAGGTCTAAGTTAGCGCAAATTGGCATTTTGAAGTTTATTTATTTCAAATACGCTTTCCGACAGTTTTCACTTGAGGACTGTTACTCTATAGTAGGAGATATAATATCTCAATGCATGCATGTCATTAAAAATAACGTAAGTTTATAGTTGAAGAATGACATGTAATAAAGAATTTTACCTTGATCATCAGTAGACGATTCATCAGTTTTTGTATGGCGGCTACTTATCAGGATCTGGTTTCGGTTGATCAATTGGACTAACAATATTTTACTCTCTTAGTTTTGGTCTCTCAGACAATTCGGTATTTTATTTACATTATATAGTTCATCACCTGAAATATAATGTATTGAAATATTATTTACAATAAAAGCTTTAAAAACCTACTTCTAATAACTCAAGAGTATATTATAAAATAAATCCTTGACATTTTATTACAATTAAATAGTTCTAAAATCTATAGTCTTTTTACACTCTGCATACATTTATATATAATGTATTATACTTGTAAATAATCCGAGTATGTAGTAGGTATCTAACTTATACGCATACACACCTTTCGTCCATAGATGTTTGTCAAAACATCGATAGTCGATAAAATGTAGTTGATAGGTGTTTCACACAGCCCTATTCTTACCTACATAATTTTTGAATATTCAAAAACGAATGAAATTGATGAATTCGTTTCGTACGATGCTTATTTTACTATGTTTGAAATAGTATATTAAAAGTACATGGGAATCTACTCACTTTGTCTATCTTTTGGAATCCCACTGCAAATTTCTGCCGCCGTAAACAGAGTTGGTCGCGCAATAATTATGTCTAAAAGACGACCGTTTTCGTAAAATTTACGCACGAAATGTTTAGAACAAACTTTTTTTTCCATTAGTTTATTAAATTTAGGTGAATTCAAAAATGTAGAGTTTATTTGACTAAGCCACAAACTTTGCTTAAAGGGCGTTTGCAGAAAACAGTGTATACCACTATCATTTTTTGATTCACACGTAGGGACACTACATTTAGTAGCACCCATTTTATACGATTTCACTTATAATTGAAACACCTTGACATCTAAAAGCAATAAAAATCCAAAGAAAAGATTGTGATGACAGAAATTTCAAAACAAAACTGAAATTAGATTCAGGTGAAAAACGTCAGACGTCAGTTCGTGTCAGACGCCAATCATGGATGTGTAGCTATCTTTACTGTGTTGAACACTAGCGCTGCGACGTGTTATACCGAAGAACTAATAGAATACAAAAGTTTGAATATGAACTCTATTTTCAAGCAACAGATTATAAAATTAAGTAAAAAATTTAAAATTGACCTAATATTTTTTAGTGTCTCTCGATTTTTTCTCTTCGATAACCAAGCGTGGAATATTTTCCGTTTTTCTCTGCGCACCAAAAGAGCCCGGAGTTGCGTCAGAGTGAAGAAACGTCAGACTGCCAACTGTCCGATGTCATTATTACTTTTGAAGTTTCTTGACACTCTCAAAACACCGACGCGCCGTCACGGCCGGACTGACATTCGCACGTCCTCGTGCGACAGCTCACGCCCCGGGTTACCTGCAAAGACAAAATAGATACCACTGTAGTGCCTGACTAGACCTGCTCGCCCATCCCTGACAAGCTTCCCGTTATGTCACCTGTTTAAAGAGATCTGGATCTTCATCAATATGGGGGCATATTAACTACCAACACACTGGGCGGACAACTGACCTCAGGCGCCCCTTCGACCAGCTCACCAAGTCACATGGTGAAATGGACCGGACAACCAGTCAGCGCCCCTTCCACCAGTCACGAAAACCACACACAGCTGCTGCATTTAATTGGTCCGAAACGTCAACCCGCATGGGCCAGTTCCAGACAAATTTCTTGCCACTCGGCTCACACTAAAGAGGTCGTAGTCTGACCCTGGGCATCGACCCGGTTTAGGCCAGCCCAGTAGACCAACTACACCATGCACCACATAGGAAAACATAGTCTGGTCATGGGCATCGACCCGGTTTAGGCCAGCCCACTTAACCAACTACATCATACCCAACTGCCTAACCAATGTCATACGCTCTAGTTCGAATGTCGGCAGAAGAACAGGGTTTACACATAATTATACACTCACCATTTACTATTCTTCGTTTTCAGAGGCAGAGAGGGTGTCAGAGCTGGCAGTCAGAGTGTGTAAACTAGATACCGACGCTGTATCACTATCATTATCAGATGTTACAGTTCCCTTCTCATGACTATGGACTGCCGCCGTCTCGGCCTCCTCTGCATTATTAATTAAGGAAGTAGCTACTTCGACCAATCCACCGTAGCCCCCAGGAACCGCACGTAAGTTTTTATGGGCGTATTTGTAGGTTCGGTTGGACCCATCAATGTTTCGCAGCTCATATCTATCATGATCTAATACCCGGACTATAGTAAAAGGACCTTTGAACTTACGCTGTAGTTTGGTTACATTAAATGGTCTCACTTTTGCTCTACCCCGGTTAAAGCGTTTTTCTTCTGATGAAGCAGTCTTCTTGATATTTTCAGAAGCATTATGCCGAATAGTGTCTAAATCTAAACGGGGCTCAGGTTCCTCATGCACGGATAAGGTTGATATCCCTAATGATTGTGCCCGTATGCCGAACATTAGTTCCGTGGAAGAGTACCCCGTTACTCTGCACCTGGTGCTATTCAACGCAAGCTGAACTTCGGGGAGTTCGTGTCGCCACGTTTTGTTTCGGTCGTTTTCTACTATTGTGAGCAGGCATTTTAAGGTGCGCATTATCCGCTCAACTTGACCGTTAGCTCTGCTAGATCCGGTGGCGATAAGGTGAAGCTCTATACAATGTTCGCTACAAAACTGCACTAATATAGCACCTACCTTGGTCTGCTATTATGCGCTTCGGTGCGCCAAATAGGCAAACTGCTTTTTTGAGGCATTGGATTGCACTTGCAGCATCGAGGGAAGGTGTGTATTCTAAGAGAACATATTTGGTGAACGCGTCTATAATTACGGACGCATATTCTTTTCTATCACTCTTACCAATTAGTTTGCCCGTGATGTCTATATGTATTGTATGCCAAGGCGTGGACACTTTGGGTATTGGATGAAGTCGGACTTGCTGCGCTCCTGAACATACCTTTGAAGCTTTGCATAATCTACAAATTTACGCACCTGTTTGGACATTTGTGGGAACCAGTACTGTTCATATATTTTGTTAAGTGTCTTATCTGCCCCCAGGTGCATAATTTCTGAATGGACATGATTTATAAGTGTCCATGTCAGGGACATAGGAACAATTGGTAACCACGCGCTGGTTCTATTGCGGTCAATTTTCCTGTACAGTATACCCTTTCGCACATCATACGTGTGTGCAATCGCTTCTGGCAACTCGTTGTTTTCATGTTTGCTGATTAGGTCACATATTTCGCTATCACGTTTTTGCTCTACAGCCAGCCAACCCTGATGTAACTCTACAAAGTGAACTTCCTTATTCTTCTTCCTTGAGTCACTTGGATCATTCAATCCCTGCGCACTGGATATAGGCACCGATATGGGATTTCTGGACAAATAGTCAGCGTGGCTCATGCAATGCCCTGTTTATGGACTATATCGAAGTCGTACGCTTGTAAGAAAGCCCACCATCTATGTACGCGTGGAGTTAAATCGGTTTTCGATTTAGATGCTTTTAAGGAGTTACAGTCTGTGAAGACCGTGAAATGCTGGCCATACAAGTAATGCCGAAAGTTCTCAACCGCACGAACGACCGCCAGGGTCTCCAACTCGTATGAGTGATACCTCGATTCCACGTCAGACGTTCGACGGCTAAAGTAAGACACCACGTGAGGGGCGCCATTCTTTCTCTGGATTAATATAGCCCCGTAGCCTTCAGAGCTCGCGTCAGTGTGAAGCTCAACGGGGGAGTCTGGATCAAATATCGTTAACACCGGTTCTGACGTAAGTATATCGACGATCTTTTTGTGAATGTCGTTGTGAGCGTCTGTCCATTTGATAGGACCTTTCAGTTTCGTTAGGGGATAAAGAGGTCCTACTAAACGGGTGAAATTTGGTATGAATCGTCTGAAATAAGAAGCCAGGCCTAAAAATTGCCTAACATGTGTGGCTGTTTTTGGAGTGGGAGCGTCAACCAAAGCCTGTATCTTTCTTGGGTTTGGTGTTACTTCTTCTGCTTTTATGACATAGCCAAGGTAATCTATCTCGCTTTTCATAAATTTGCACTTTTTGAAGTTTAATGAAAAACCTGCTTCAGAGAGAGCTTTCAAAGTTAGGTCTAGACGCTCTAGCCCTGTAGTGACGTCATTTGAAAAGCACATGACGTCATCCATATAAGCCAGCGCTACTTTGTCTTTCAAGGGCCCGAGAGCTGTGTTGATGCACCGCTGATACACGGAAGCGGCATTTCGTAAACCAAACGGCATGGTCAAATATTCGAATTGACCATCCGGTGTCACAAATGCCGTTCTCGCTACGCTATTGGGATCAACTGGTATTTGGTGGTAGCCAGACGCCATATCTAATGCCGAAAAGTAATGCGCGCCATGGAGATGGTCAATTTGTTCGTCAATACGGGGCAGCGGATAATGCTCGGGACGCGTGTTGGCATTGAGTTCCCTATAGTCTACGCGCATCCTATCAGTGTTGTCGTGCTTTTTAACCAATAAAATGGGGCTCGCAAAAGGCGAACTACTTTCCCGGATAACGTTCGCTTTTAATAGGGACTCTATTTTCTGGTTGACTATTTCTTTTTCTGCGGGCGCTAGCCTATAAGGATGCCTTTGCACCGTCTTGTTTGGATCAATAGGATCTATCCGGAGAACACCTGTCGTGACTCGTCGCGTTGGTATATCGTCAATGAAAAACTCACTATATTTCTCTAAAATTCTAATCAAAGCCATTTTGTCATTCCCTTGTAGGTCCGTATCAATGTTTGTAAAATTAAAACCGCTAGACTGGTCAGCTAAGTTAACTTCTTTATGCTGAGTAAAGGTAATTCGATCGTTATCGATATGCACGTGCACGTTCTTTTCTAATATATCCCTACCTATTATTACCGGTTCAGCAATAGCGCCATCAGGTACTATGTGAAACACTACTGAGAGCGAGAGGCCTTGAACATTGATGGAACTAATGACCTGGGAAACACATTCCACATCACCGCTACCAATGCCCGTTAGATACACTAATTCACTCAGCGCAGTACCCGGGAACTTATCGGCGTAGCTATTAGTTACTAATGAACAAGCAGATCCACTATCAAAAAGAAAGGAAACTGGCTCACCGGATGATGTAGTCAACGTGCTCCTCGATGCCTTGCGTTCACACACGTGGACCTCTTTGACCGCCGCTGCTCCGCTGCCGCCCGCTCGATCTGGGCACGCCGACGCCATGTGTCCGGGTCGTCCACACACGAAGCAGGTGATTGGTCTATCAGTGCCTCTGGTTGCTTGATGGCGCGTCTTGTCCGAAGTAGCAGGCTCCTCTTTTCGCTTGCGGCAGTCCATCGCTTTATGACCCGAAGTACCGCAGCGGTGACATGTTCCCGTGAAGCGCACGTCGTTGAATCGGGTTCTTTTCACATCCGGATCATGGTTCTCACTGCCCTCATGCTTTCGTTTCAGCGAAATTCCGCTGAGAATTCGCAGAAGTTGAGATCTAGTAGTCGGGTTATGAGAGTGGAGCTCACGACGAATCACTCCATCCTTTTGGCATAAAACGGACGATACAAATCCCGTGGTAATGTCTTCAGCCATTTCCGTCCGTGGAATGCGTCCGATGATGTTCCAAAGGCGTATGGCTGCCTCACTCGCGGTTTCTTTAACACTGACTTGGAATCGTAGAATTTCATCGAAGTAATCTTGTGGCATCATAGGTTTGGCAAACTTCGCGAGCAATAGTTCCTTTATTTGAGGCCATGTCAGCTGCGATGCCTGTAGTCGTGTTAAGCAGGTACTAGCTCGGCCTTTGAGCCACGCGTAAGTAACAAAAGCAGGTCTGCACCTCGCAACTTACGGTCGTTGATTACGATTTCGGTTACGTTGCACCAACCTTCGATGTCTGCTTCGTTGTTGTCAGGATCGAACTCAATCAACTGTATAGATGCACTGCTCGGTGGTTGCGGCTGCGATAAAGCAATCATTCGAGATAAAAACAACTCCATCTGTTGCGACAGGCTTTGTTCTGGTGCCGATGCTGAAGATCTGGTACGAGTATTCTCCTCAGAAGTAAGCCCTTCACATCCCACTTCTGATAACGGCACATGGCCATTATCATTGTTTTCTGGGTTCATCTGTGGCCGTTGAGCGATCGTGGGTAGGCGGGCGAGGAGAATTAAAACCCGTGTTTGTAGGTTAACAATATCCGATGATTATTTCAGCAAAATATGAACGCTATTACAATCAGTAATCACAATTTGATTATTAAGTAGTGACGCTCCACCGAACACATTTTGTTCACGCGAGATGCAAATGGATTATTTTCCGTGTTTCTCTGCGCACCAAAAGAGCCCGGAGTTGCGTCAGAGTGAAGAAACGTCAGACTGCCAACTGTCCGATGTCATTATTACTTTTGACGTTTCTTGACACTCTCAAAACACCGACCCGCCGTCAAGTTTAATATCTTTCGAAAAAATTAGGTTTCGTTTTGACGCAATCACTTTAGCATTGGTACCGAGCGCCATACATCAGACGGCATTCTCCTTTAAATAATAGCCGAGCGCTAAACAGAAAGTGAGTCAACCGGAGTCGGCGGAGCAACACGTCTGCGGAGTTCTGCGTCGTTATTGTTTTTTAGCGACATCGACGTTGGTGGACAGCGAGTCGATCATTCCTGAGGATGCCTTATGGGGAAGGCGAAACATTGTCGAATTTCTGTTGAGTTTCTTGTGTATTTATGTGTGTGTCGTTTCTCCAAGCTAATTACAGGTTAACGTGTTGTTTTTATTTGGTGGAAGAGTAAGTAGACGGTTGCATTTATTAATGATTGCATGTTTGCTTGTTCTTTCTCTGAGTTGCATGTGAATCTGCGGGCGGGAGGGCGGTGCATGCGTATGCATTTTGTGGAACTTGTCAGAGAAAGTTAGCGGAATTTGTACTAAATATTTTGTCTTGTAGAATATATCCATTCTTGTAATGGATTTCCGCAAAGTCACGCCTGAGTCAATTAATGAAAATATTTGTGATATTGTTTTATTTGCTGACGACACCTCCTTAATTTTCAAAGTTGATAGATCTAAAGATGATTACGATGACGTAAATACATCTTTGTCACTGGTCCATAACTGGTTCACAGTTAACAATCTTTTGCTTAACACTAAAAAAACAAAATGCCTTAGATTCTCTTTGCCAAACGTTGTACACAGACCAGCTCAAATTAAATTGAACGGAGAAGCACTTGATCTTGTTGATTCCACTGTTTTCTTGGGGCTTAACATTGATGCTAACTTGCAGTGGGGGCCTCACGTTGAAATACTTGCGGGGAGACTTAGTTCCGCCGCTTATGCTGTTCGTACGATTAGACGACTGACTGATGAAGCTACGGCTAGATTGGTATATTTTAGTTATTTCCATAGTGTGATGTCATACGGAATCATGCTCTGGGGGAAAGCAGCAGATATTCAAGTAATATTTGTACTACAAAAGCGAGCCATCCGTGCCATTTACAAAATGAAGCCACGGGACTCCTTGAGGGAACGCTTTAAAGAAATTAATATTATGACAGTAATATCACATTATATATATGAAAATTTATTGTATACTCATAAAAATATGGCCAGTCTAAAAAAAGGTGATGTGCATAGTTTCAACACTAGAAACAGAAATAAACTGTGCATCTCTAAGTTTCGGTTACAGAAGGTTAATGGTTCCTTTATGGGAAATTCTGTACGCTTTTATAATAAACTCCCAGAAAATGCAACTAAATTATCGATTAAAACCTACATTAAAATTAATTTAATTAAGAAAGCATATTATTCTTTAGGGGACTATATTAATGATAGAACCGCGTGGCCTGATGTCCCTCTGCCCCACGACAACTGAATGGTCTACCTATGTGCGATCATAATATAACAAGTAGATTTAAGGATTTATGTAGATTTATCAAAAACCTGTTTAGACGATTCAAAATGATTCTAGTGTTCTAACTGAATAAATGCCTTTTGACTTTTGACTTTTGACTTTTGATCCGACCAGCGCATTAGACTTTTTATTCACTTTAGGTAGTACGACGGGTTGAAATATTCGAGATTCGCCCTCTGATCGAAAATCTAATCCTCAACCCTAACCAGATTGTTAAAATATAGGTTGATATACGGACATTGACATTAGAGATGATGACGACGACCAAAATGGCTTTTCATTGGTCTGACAAACGAAATTGGTTTTCTTCATCGTTCCTCATTGGTCCTCGTCATCACATAAGTCAATGTCCCACGTATACCAACGTATATTTTACAAACTATATCATAATGTTCTTTTCATCCCCCCATCTCGGAAAGAGTATTTTTGCTCTTCGATAACTGAGTGCAAAAGCCGTTTTTATCCGCTAGAGGATAAAGTAAATTTGAATTTAGAACATCGTGTGCACTAAGTTTGTGAATTCAAAACATCATTTAACCTATTTACTTCTACCTCCATGGTGCCGTATTTACCATACTATCTTTTAAAATTTGTTAAAAACTCAGACTCAGAATCTTCTTGGTGTACTTTGTTTTTAATTTGGTGTGTGCGCGCTGTTTTCTTTTCACGTTGTTAAAACTTTAGGATAAAAACAAGAAACATTTGGTCGTGATGTCGGAGGTGGGATGAAAAGTTACGTGTTGCACTCGAGTGCAAAGATTTTTCACCTCGTGCTCTTTTAATTCCCTAGCTAACGCTCAGGAATCAGGATTCTAATTTTCTCGCTACGCTTGTGATTCAATTTTAGGATCCTTCGCTTGCTCGGTCATCAAAATTGAGCACGCGGTTAAAAAGCAACTTTGCCCTCTCGTATAACAAATAACTATTATTCCATCCATCTCATGATGCATTTTCAGATTTAATTGAGTTTTGACCATGAGGTCAAAGAAAGTGTTATACGTCCTTCCATGTAGATAATTTTTTTTTGTACGCTTTATAGACAGAACTCATAAGAGACATCAATTGTGTTTCCATGAATCTTCTTATTCGTATGAGCAAGTGCCTAACTCTGATGTCGGAGATTTTATGCCGCCCGAAGGCCTCCGACATGGCTTAACGACTGAAAAGCCGGGACCAACATCTTTAACGTGCTTTCCGAAGCACGGAAGCACTCAAATCGAAATGTCACTAAACGGTCACCCATCCAAGTAATGACCGGGCGGAGCGTTGCTTAACCAATGTGATCTGTTATGAACACCGAAGTAAGCCACGCCACGAGCGCTTCCACGAATAATAAATGTCTTTACCTGTCCACTTATTAACCGGTAGGTTATGTTATGAAGCAGACGAATATACTGACAAAAACGAGGACCAGTATGCAGTGGGTCTTGTTGCCGAGATGCAAAGTACCATCACGGTACTCAGGCTTACTTACTCGTTACTATTCATTCACAAATGGTAGTGCGCCTTCAGCGCTTTATGGGGTCAGTTATATTTTTCTAATTTAGGTATAATACACACAACAAATAAATCCTTACCATAAGTAGGTCGATCGTCAGTTCTCATAATTTCGTCTAGCCACTTTGTTTTCTTTGTTCAATAATTGCTATTGCATTTCAGACCTTATCCTTTGTAGCTAAGGTATATTTCGTAGATTTCAATTGCAGGGCATGTACCTTCACGCTAAGTTGTCACGATGTTCGTGCGCCCTTATTTTTCCTTACGCCAAGTGTACTTTTTTCTAGCATTTTGCATAATATTCATAGCCAGACCCAGACGAATTGCTAGGTGATTTAGTAGAACACTGGCTAGGTTTGTCTAATCATGATAAGCTTACCTACAATGTATTGTTTCAGAGCCATCTAGGTCTTAACTTATATGCACATTTTGATGTTCTGTATCGTTTCGCATTGACTTGTATAAAATCAAAATCAAAATCAAAATAAGTTTATTCAATAAGCACATACAGTACACTTTGAAACGTAATTTTTTTTAATTTGAATTTACACCAATTCGTAATGTGACCAAACAGAGAAGAATTGGCAAGAAACTCTGTTTTTCTTATATTTTTTTAGTCTTGTTTTTTACATAGTTTTGAAAAAAAGAGAATTACATCCCAAGCTTTTTTGTAATCTAAATAATCAGAAATTTTATAATAAGCTTTATTACAGAGGTTACGTTTAACAACATTTTAGAATTTATTTACAGATAAATTAAGCATATCATTTGGAATTTTGTTAAAAAACCGTACGTTTTGCCCTTTAAATGATTGACTAACTTTATGGAGCCTTACAGTAGGAACAGCTAGTTTATCTTTATTTCTAGTGTTAACATTATGATTGTCGCTATTTTTCTTAAACAATTTGATATTTTTTCGGACATACATTAAAATTTCATATATATATTTTGGCACGGCACAGTCATAATATTTATATCTTTAAACTTAGTTCTAAGTGATTCTCTGCGGCCAATATTATAAATTGCACGAAAAGCCCTGTTCTGCAACACAAATATGGTGTTGATATCTGCAGCATTCCCCCACAGTAAAATGCCGTTCGACATAATGCTGTGGAAGTAGCTGAAATAAACCAGTCTAGCCCTTTCTACGTCAGTAAGTTGACGGATTCTTTTGACTGCGTATGCTGCAGAACTGAGTATAGGTATATGTACCTATAAAACTTACTCTGAAATTGAATTTTGAGATTATCCTAACTAGTATCCTAACAATCCTAATCTTAACTAATATTATTGATAAATGCGAAAGTGACTTTGTTTGCTTGTTACGCTTATACGCCATAGGTCTTACTTTACTCAACCTTTCTTCTTCGTATGAGCTGGTGGCCAACTCTGGTGTCGGAGTTTTTAGGCCGCCCGATCACCATAAAATTTCCCACACATGTTGTCAGGTATACACAAAACACACCAGGTACCTAGGGCATTATACCTCTAGGCGTCCTACTAATAATTAAACATTTGAAAGCTTGTGCAATGTTTGTCTTTCCTTGAGCTGAAATGTTGTAAGTACATTATGGAAGTTCTAGACCTGGATTAACATATAGGATACTTCATTTCATCCGTTACCACGCGAGCGAAGCCAGGGGCGAAAGCTATTTATTAATACACAACAAGTGTTCTTTGGAAACTTCTATAAAACATTTCAAGCTTACGCTTAAAGTTAAGTAGATAGGTATAGTTGCTATTACGTATTCTGTGATTTTGTTTAGTGTCATCACTAGGATGTCACTAGGCAACCCGAGTTTTCTCAATAAACTCGTCTAGGGCGTGCCGTCAATAGGCGGGCGGGCCTATCTACCTCATCCACGGCCAATCAGCGGCCGGAAACCCAATATTATGACATCGGTGTCACTCAGTGCCTGTCACCGGTCTCAAGCTCATTCAACTTTGAACCTTATGAATTGTGAGGACTGTCGTAAATAGCTTGTGTGGCGAAAGATTGGTTATTGGTTGGTTTAACAAATTACCAGTCCTATGTTCTTTTAATACTTATTATCATCTAGATACTATATCCTCGATGCTTATTACCTCAGGGAACCCACAACCAAAAGGTTTTTCTCATAGTAATACGACTAAAACTGAATAAAATAGGTCATCATTTTTTAATTGAAGAACTGTGCTCTTGTCGGCGCAACTGAAGCAGCTCCTTCCATCTGCCTCTCTCGAAAGCAGCCTCCTGTACTTCCCTATACGACATGACAGTATACCTTTTCTTCGATGTGGTTCATATTATTAATCCTTGGTTTTCCCCTACCTGTATTTCCTTCTACTTTTCTATCTGTGATTTTGTGTATAAAGCTAGATTTCTGCAGCTTTATCCGTTAAAGGACTGCCAATGTATCTAGGTCTTTAAGGTTTTCAATTATAAACCTTAATTTGCATTAAACTCTAATTCATTAATGATTCATCACATTTTAATATAATACTTACATTCAGCAAGTCTAACACGACTATGGATTGCCTTGACTCCAATTTCTGAATAACGAAGGTTTTAGTCACTTCCTAATTCTGCCCTTGAAGCACGTCAACCAAAAAAATTAGGTGTGTACCTGATTTACAACAAAACAAAACTAAAAACGCATCAGTAAGATTCTAAACGATAGTGTTTATCGAGGTCAGCACGCACAGTTTAAAAATAAATTAAATCCAATGTGTCATATCTATATAAAAATCCGCATGTATGAAAGATCATTACCTACTTGAGAACAGCTCGACCAATTTGGCCGATATCTTTTAGTATTTTTATTTGTCAGGACAAGGTTTGTATGAAGTAAAGTTCTGGAGAGAGGCATGAAGATCATCCGTCCAACGCGACGGTAGGCATGAACAAGTATCTAATTTATATAAAGGAGAATGCCGTGTGATGTATGGCACTCGGTACCAAGAATAAAGTGAGTGCGTGAAAAAAATATATAATAAGTTTTTAGTCGATTCTACTGTCAAAATAATGAAAAATGAGGGTTATTGCAATAGTAACAATTTACATCAATGTTTATTGCCATAGCAACGTATATATATATATCATTGGTTGTTGTAGTCTAATGGCGGCGTGCAACGGAAACCAAATCAACAAAAATATTTTTTGACTTGATTATTAATCGACTCGGTGTGTAAAACTAAAGAAAATGTTAATGTTATTTACTAAATATAATAAATTTTATGTTATACGTTTGGTTTTGACGCAATTAGTACGGGTTCTCGGCATTCTCCTTTGAGATGATGTTTCTACTAAATAGTAGTAACATCAATCAATTCTATAGGTACAGAAAGCCATACTGTTTTTCCAGTCCATAGATTTATACAAAAAAACTGTATAGAATGAAGAAAGAAATAGAATGGCGATATCTTCTAAACGCAGTACCTAATTGACATAATATAAGAAGCTTCCTTTCCATCAGAGATGTGCTGGTAGGTAAGCAGTGGTTGTTCACATACAGTAATATGTGAACAGTACCCTATCTTACTTCACATAGATACACCATCCCTAGCTCCCAATCACGCATGTTTATCTCTCCCTTCAGTAAGAACTAATGTTAAAAATCATACCTGCCCAAGAATTTCGACAAAGCGAGATGTTGCTTGGTAGCGCATTTATGAATGAATGGTATAGAATGGAAGGTAGTGCGTCCAAATCCCAGCTTCAACCGATCTAATAATGCAAGATTACTTGCATTGTTGTAGAATAAATAGCTACAGTATAAATGCTAGATTACTTTTTTTTTTATTTGTATTGTTGTAAGATTATTATGTTAGCTACAGTATCATAAATTTACGTAAAATAGAGGACGTAGTGCTTAGACAAACCTAATAAAGGCTTTAAGGCACTGTTAACTAACCGTCCTACTCATAACAGTTCTATATATTATAAGCCTCAGATAGCTAAAATGACGTTGAAATATATAATGTCACCTCTTTTTATTTACATTAAAACAGGGACGAGCTCACTTTATCGAGCAGTTATAAAAAGACATTTAGTTATGAATAACGAATAACATAATAAGTATGTACAAACGTTATATAAACCTACTTTTGTTAAATAAATTATATATCTTTCTCTAATATAATGACATTCTAAGATGGATACCTAAAACCTAATACACAAGACACATTTGTGTCATACAAAATCCTTCCATGCAAACGTTAATTTTATAAAAGACTCGTAACGTTTTCTTGTCTGGCCCTGAAATATAATAAATAATTTGTGAATACGAGTAGTCATTAATTTTCTTGTCAAACAGTTTGGTTATAAATCGTGTGCCATTTCCTGCCATAAATGTACCCATATTTAATCTTAATGACTAGTTTTCTGAAGTTTAATATCAATTACCCAATACCCTAATAAGGATATTTACTGAATAAATCAATTTAAAATTTTCGTATCCTCAAACTCCCAAAATCCCCAAAATTCCCCAGCCCGTATGCTCAGCATGGGGATTATGGCCATATCGCCCTTTATTAAGAGCTATCTCCAGCAGTGGTTTTTTTATGATAAAATGTTTGAAAACAAACAAAATCACAAAATGTTCGTACCAGACGGGATATGAACTCGCAACTCTGCTAAAGTCAGCAGCACACTATACATTTGTGCTAACGAACGTTCCGAGTAATGTCATGGGTGATAATGATGAATAGCTTATAGATAGGGGAGGCCTATGTCCTGCCGTGGACTGCTATAGGCTGATGATGATGATGATAAAGTCTAAAGATGTGGATCACATAAACTTACCACCCACATTTGTTTATTACGTTTGTTAACAATTTTTCGAAGAAGATAAAATACTTATATTCTTATTTAAATAAAGTACACCCCCGGCCGTTCTTATTTATATCATATATATCATATCATATCCTCTCCATCCAAAGGTTGTCTGGAAGAGATCGCTTCCAAGCGATAAGACCGCCCATTTTACCTTCTATTTATGTTAAATTTCTGTCTGCTGTTTCTAAAATTAAGGTGTAGAATAAAGAATTTTCATTTATTCATTCATACTTCTTCACAACTTGCTGTGAAACTTGGTTGTCGCGGCCGAAGGGGCCGAAGCACCTCTTACGTCAGCCATCTAATCGCCTATTACGTCATTGAGGTAATCAAGACAATGGCACAAATTATGAAATTACGTAGTTATGCTCAAATTCATTCTATAATTTAGAATTGTAGGATCTACGATACCTCTACGCCGTAGACCCACTACGAATTATAGCTCCGTAGAGTTTTCACGTTGTTTGACGTGTTCTTTAATAATTTTTAACCACAAAAATATTAGGTCAAGTACGTAAACGTAACCTAATTTAACCATTGTAATTAAGTTAGCTGTGGCTAGCTAATAAGCATAATATTAATTCCTGACCTAATGGTGTGGTCGTGCTATGAAAAATATGAAATTGATGGGTCACATTGTATGCTTTACAAAAGGCATTTATGTATGCTTTTGACATACAAATAATAGCAAAAAAAATTGTTTTAATTTACCTAACTTTATATTGAAGACAAGGCTTCGTTCGTGTGGTATCCGGTACCCCTAATACGAGTTGTATAGTACAAAAATGTTCGTAGTTTTCGTATTCGAGCTTAATTTAATGATAAAAAGTTGTCTAATGATAATCCAGGTCACAAACTATGTAAATTTCAAGTTTCAAGCGTTTTTTTCAAATGCGTTTAGAACGGAGTTGAGTATTTGACTGCACACTTTTTTCGATTAAATGAAAAAAATTGTTTTACTTTTACTTTGATCGAATAAAAGTGTTTAACATCCAAGTTACACGTGCATTGTGGATTTCGTTTTATAAAAATTTATATTAAGACTTTTTAATAAGTCTTTGATTTTACATTGATCGAAGCAAATTGGTTTTTAAAAAATAATATCAAAGTAGAATATAGAAAATAGTTTAGAACATATGCCAATTTAAAGTGGCATGTATCCTAAACATTAAATTAAACTGTACTTTCTAAAATGCTCGGTCAAATCAATCTGCCCAGTGAAATTTAACCTTTAATGTTGGTAAGTATGAGCACTAACCATTTTAAGTTCTATGTTTATACGGTGTCACGCGGAAAAGTTCAAACATTCAAAAATCACCGTTTATTCAAATTTCTCTACACCAAAATGTCAAACAGCTTATTTTCTAAAGGTGCAGTCCAGAGACGTGCCACAAAATACAAGCGGCAGCGACCAAAGAGTCTGATGAAGTCTGAAGTCTGATCTAATCTTAAATTAACTTAGTACATTGCTACATTATTTCAATATTTACTGATACTATTACCACTATTACTGTCTGTAGGAGCAGGCGGAAGATCTGTGCACTGCATAGGTACTTGTACGTGGAGTAGCTGAGCCGTATCCTAGTTTTTAGTCTTGACTAAGACGTGCTTAATTATTGTTTTAATTGTCATCTTTTAATTTTATTTGTACTATGTCCTTGTAATTAAAAATATTTTCTTTCTTTCTTAAAAATATATTAATCTTTAAGAATATCCTTTTCCTGTCCCTTTGCCACTGTAAGTGGGGTGGGCACATGTTTTTCTCTTCCATTTTCTTCTATCAGCCGTTCACACAGTCCTTTCTTACTAACATCATCTTTCACAATCCATCCATTTTTTCTTCGACTGACCTCTGCCAACACATCATTCCACATTAATATAAAAAAAAAACAATTTATCAACCTATACAGTTGTAGAGACTATAGAGATAGGATATTACTAGTAGAGGACCAAAGGTATTTCGAAAAAAACACTTTTAGATTGGCAACCATAATGTTCACGCACATGCGCACATCGATGACTCAAAATTTTATAATGCAAAATGTGACATGAATTCTTTGTCTTTTCCACTGATTCAGATATAGCCGTCATTTTTTGTACATCTAAATGAAAATGAATCCAACCACTTTGACGAAGTAAAGATCTTTGAATTGATTAGAATATACATAACGCTTTCAATGCTGAAAACAGAACGGCGCTAATCACTAATAATCAACAATGGTCTTTAATATCCTAACTAACATCAAGTGTTCCACCAAATATATACAATGTTATCTTTTGACGAGTTCTACCGCATATGCCGCCACATCGTAGGTTTATCGCTGTCGCTTCTACCTGTCGCTGCCCCGCGTCGCTTCTGCTTGTCACCGGTGACAGACTCAAGCCTTAAGTGTGTTTGCCTGACAAAAGTATTTAAAGAGGTAGGTAGGTATTGAAAAATGGCGCAAAATTGGCGTGTAATTACCGCTTACTATGCAGGTTGCACTAAACGAAGTGAGAATTCCAGTAACCTATATTTTAAGCATATTAACTTTATGCGCGTACCTACCCATAAACATTGTGTATTTTAACAAAGAAGTGGATGAAAGAACAATCATAAACTCCATTTGGACCATTTGAAACAGTCAGTAAAACATTTTTTACAAAAAACCAGCACTCAGGTAAGAATTATTATTTACTAGCTTTTCACTCTCTCTACATTACTTTTTTGTGGATGAAAGATGCCCTTTGTTTTTTACTGTTCCATAACAACGTGTATGTGAAATTTCATGATGATCGGTTTAGTAGCTAAAGCGTGAAAGCATAACAAACAATTACGAAACAAACAAACTCACTTTAGCATTTATAATATTAGAATATATTGACGACCTCTGTGGCGTAGTGGGCGAAGGCCCGCCTGTGACGCAGAAGGTTGCGGGTTCGATTCCCGCTGCGGGACAAATGTTTGCATGTTCTGCAGATTTGTCTCGGGTCTGGGTGGTTTCTATGTATGATATGTGTATGTATTTACAAAAAAAAATAAGTATCTATGTAGTATATCAATCATGTGGTTCCCATAATACAAGCTCTGCTTAGTTTGGGGCTACATGGTGCTGTGTGATTACGTCCAGGATTATTTATTTATTATTTATTTATAATAATTAGGATTAGGATGCGAGTTTGAGCAATATTCCCAAGCTTTTTTATCATTGAAAATATTTTTAAGTATGCAATGATACAAGCTTATGATTTTGTATAGTAGTTTGAAGCGCGAGGTAAAGGGAATGTGGTATGGCGGGAACAATTCGTTTTAACTTACTTCTTCTTCTTATGAGCAAGTGACCAACTCTGGTGTCGGAGTTTTTAGGCCGCCCGAAGGCCTCCGACATTTCTTAACGGCTGAAAAGCTAACTTACTTTAACTTACTAACAATGACTTTTATAAGATACATAAACTTAGGAAGCCCTGTAGTAAAAACAACGAGCTCATCTCTTAAATTGAAGATATAATTAGTTTTCTTAACTTTTTCTATGACTTACAGTTTTGGGTTAGTTGAAAGTAAGTCATTAAAATATTATAATAGCGTACAGAAACAATTTAGTCTGTAGTCTTGATTACAATAATTAAGTAAATAGCCTTGCTAATAGAATATACAAATTTTTATTGCCAGTTTTGAGAAATAATACCAGCACTTAGTAAAAATTCAATCATAGGAGCCATAAAAATTCAAAATTTCTCCATTAGCTGACTAAATTACTAGGTATGCTAACCCACTTTATATTCAGGACTTGTGGTTAGGTAGGACAACTTGTGTCGCGTGTGTCCGTTACATATGAACACATCTACGAAAAAGTACCCACATTGTGTGCATAACTAAAGCGAGGTGATCTGCTTAGAACACACAAGTAAACTACGCCACGAACGTGATGTCCTTAATAGTGATGTGATAGAATTTGGAATAGCAGTTGAATTGAGAACCCTCTTTTTGATGTTTCCAAAATTTTACTGTAGGTACTTATCCTAAAATCTACGGCCATCAAGGTTTTAATCCCGCCTAGGTAATATTCGGATTATTATAAAATCTATATGTATATCAGAAGATCAATTGCCGCTTTTTTTTTTTAATTTGATCGCTTCTAAGCGATAAGACCGCCCATTGTACATTTTTATTTTTAAGATTCTATCTGCTGTTTTTTAAATTATGGTGTACAATAAAGAGTTTTCATTCATTCATTCATTCAATTGCCATCTTTCTTGCAAAAGTTTGAAAACGGTTAGCATTGATTCAGGTGTGGTTTAGGAAAAAGAAAATTAGTTAAAACCCAAAGGAGCAGCCGAAAAGTTTTAAAATCCAATTCGGTAATTTTGTATGGGATTTTTTTTAACAACCCTAAAATTTTGACTGGACGTCTGTCGGGTCGGCTAATTTTGAAGTAAAAAAAATGTTTACCAATCCAATGTTTACTAAAAATCTATGAATGATTACTATATTTCCCTTATTCTTGGTATTACTTATCTAAAAGAAACATCAGTGAACTTTATGTAAACTGCATAAAAAGCGCTCACGAAGCTCGTCCTGCAGGCTGATGATTCAATCGATTGGGCGAGGTGGTCACGGCACACAAACACAGGCGGGTTTACTGCCCGCCACGCTACTTAAGTACAACACCTACCTACGGCACCTACCCACGCTGCCCATAGTGCCCATTCCGCCCGCCGTCACTCCGTTCCGTTCACAAAACATAACCGGACGACTTCGCACTTATAAAATTACTAATTATAAATTCATTTATTAAAATACCTGCATAATAAATTGAATAAATTGGATTATGAATACCGGTTACTGAATTATAGTGTAAAGGAAATACGTAGATAGTTTTGGTAAACGGGCGCCCGGCGAATTTTTCGCGCGTTTCAATGTTTATGATTTAGATTTTATTGAATTGTGTTGTGAAGAGTGTTCTCGTAGGCGTGGTGTGATGGCATCAGCAGATGGTACTGCAGCGGCTGCAGTGGTATGATAAACAACACTTATTTAAACAAAAACTTTAAATTAAAGGTATTGATACCTATATATTTTTAATTTAAGCAAATGCTACCTTAATCCTAATAAAGCTTAAATAGAGTTGATTATTAGGTACTTAATCAAAGTAAAATTGGTAGAGTTGAAACTCTTTGTGACATTTCAACAACAATTTTACAATGTATCAGCATCAACCAATAACAGTCCACTGCTGGACATAGGCTTCGCTAATAAGAATGGAGATACGTGCATGATCCCTACGCTGGGCATGCGAATTGGATTATTCAATTAATATTTGCAAAATCATAAGGTAGTACTCGGTGTAGGTACCTAAATACCGTGCCACATTATAAGGTAATTAGTCGTCCCAGATTTTACGTCTAAAGAAAATTTTGCTGCAAATCGATAGCATTTTCTTCAGTCGCCCTTAGTTTAGAGTTCATTGCGCCTGACCTAAATTACCATAAATATGTATGAGTTTATTTTATCAAACTATAATCTTAAGAGAACCTCGCCTTTTGATCTGACGATCATTGTGATAAATCTGGTAGGTATTTATATCAAGGGTTGTAACGAGTTCAAACCATCATCTCTTGGAACCCAAGCCAAGCTCACCTGCCCGTGGTGCACCTTACTAACTAACAAACGGAACTCTAACGGCCGGCGGATTAAGGCATATCAAAGCCTAACACCAGCCCAGCTACGCAGACGGGCAGCAGCGTCAGTGGTGCGAGAAGTTGTACCCTGCGATCCTCGATCCGCATATCCAGCGTGGGGATTATGGGCCCCCCTTGTTGGCTTATCAGGGAAGGCATAGGCCTTCTCTGATAAGCTTATATAAGTCCTCGGCTGGACATATGCTGATATAGGCTAGTGATGTTGTTATTGTTGTTGATATTTTGTAGAAGCCTTTAAAACTTGATTATACACCTACCTATACATTACCTATTAGTTAACCATTCCTTAACAATTTCACCACCACTGATACTACCCAGAACAGAGCAGCACAAAGGATGTGTTATAATTCTTCCCAAACATATTATTTGTTGCCTTATGTAATAACTTTAGGTACATACTTTTTTCACACGTGTTCAAAACATAATGGCGTGTAGAACCAGCATTTACCTGCAAGGAATAAAACGACATGCAGCCACCTACATCATACACGTGTGGTCAATTACACACAACTTATGCAGCTGAATTTCAGCTAGTTATCTTGAAATTCAATTTATAACGCACAAACACATTAATAAGCCTTTTTATTCTATTACTTACAAATTAAACATAACATACATCATATGTATATTAACAAATGTTAGCGTCAGTATTAAAAAAATAATTAAAGTTAATACCAAGCGAACTTTAACAAGAAATTTAATGAGAACTAAAGCTCTAGAAACAACAAACAATTAAAATACTTCCAACCTTCATCTTTGGAGTCCAAGCCAACCTCACCTGTCCATGATGCACAGCATAACACCGGCACAGCTAAATTCCCTGACCGCAGACAGGCAGCGCCAGCAGTGTCGGCGGTGCGAGAAGCTATGCCCTGCAATCCCCAACCCGCATGACCATGGGGATTATGAGCTAATTCTCCTTTGACTTCTTTGTCCAACAGTGGACTGATATAGGATGGTGTGGACGCTGGTTAATCATATAACAGCAATGACCTATGAATAACGTTATATGAATCACGATCTTAACCTTCATAAGTTTCATAAGAACCTCGATAATCGTGTCTACAATCACTTAGTCATGCCCTAACGGCTACAACTCGTTAGCTTTTATCTTGGAGATCTATTTGCTAGGTGATTTGTGATATCAGTAAATTCGCTTTTAGAGGCTTTTACGAACTAAAAGCATAATTTAAATTTAAAAAGTAGGTACGTACCTAAACAATCAGATTTCTTCTGCCCGCCTTCTCTTGTAAACTTTTTGGGTGAAATTATGCAAATACGTATTTTCTCATTCAGTATTGTTTGCATTTCCAAATACCTCCCTTTTTTTAATTTTGTTCATTTTGAAAAGTCCTTAAAGGGGGCAAATAGCGAATAGATGTTCAATAGGTCAGCCCAATAATATAATACAACTTATTGGACTGTTTGGTTTATAAACAATACAAGAAACAGAGGTTACCAGTATTGCAATAGCAAAGCATGCTCCTCACTCCCAATCAATCACACGTGGCCGGCATGAATGAAACAAACCCACGCGGCACTGACACGGCTATCAGTTGATTGGGGCGAGCTAGTGGGGCGTCAGTCCGCGGGCGGGTGGTCGCGAGCGATGTCGCGTCGGCCGCACCCACCACGCCTACCCTCACGCTCCCGTCGACAGGTCGAGCCCCCGCCGGAGCCGGCGCCGGCACCGGAGCCCGAGCCCCAGCAGCAGTCCGATGAGGAACGGGAGCCGGGCGATTGGCGCCCCTCCCGGCCCCCCTCCCCGCCGCAGCGCCCGGATGACGTCTCCGAGGGTTCAGAACCTCCGCGGCCAATGCGCCCGGAACCCACCAGCCGATACGCGAACCTCAACTACTGGAAGGCGAGGCGGGTCACGTTCTACAGAAATGGGGATCCGTTCCATCCAGGCGTGGAGTTCCGGTTCAAGCCGGGCCGGGATCTTGCGTCGCTGGACGCGTTGCTTGACAGGTTGTCGGAGAGGCTGGAGCTGCCGCGTGGAGCGAGGTTCATATTCGGGATGGATGGCGATAGGAAGTACAGGCTGGAGGAGCTGGAGGATGGAGCATCGTACGTCGTATCGTCGTATAAAACATTCAAGGTTAGTGTTGCTTGATGTACCTACTTAGTTTTGACATCGTAATCTAATCTAATCGAAGTTATTCTTTCGATAATCTTTTACATCTCCCATAGAGAGGAAAAGCTATTTGTCAAGAACTTGATGTACCTGGCCATTAGCTATTCATTATTGTATCATTATGTTGATATATTGATATTCAAAGGTATTGTTATTTTATTTTAGCCCATGCATAATTTAGTTTATTAGTTCTAATCTGCGGAGCTTTACATTTCGCGGGAATATCTACGGATGGATGGGCAAACCAGTAGTATAACTCGTAGTACGCTCAAAACAATCAGTTAATATCTTGCGTTTGATACATTTGTCGGTCGGTCATAAATTCAATTTTTTACTCTTCCAACGTACTCGTACAGAACCGGCTACAGGTTTTGTAGCGCCTCTAGAGCTGATTTTGTTAAAAGACCTCTTTAGTATAGTAGACTATGCTACGGTTCTCGTAGCACTTCTACGAAACCTCTACGGAGGGAAGTACTTCCCACGGATCTCGTTTCACTGGTATTCCATCGCTAATTATTGTTTTGGAATGTGCTACGAGATTCGGTAGCACCTCTACAAAACTACTACGGTGGTAATTTTAGTATGCTACGCGTCCAGTAGTGCGTTCACAGAATCTCTACACCGGTTATTTCTGCTGCCAGCTACTAAAAGTACCTAAGGGAAAAACCCCATGGGTAAAGTACTTTAGGTAATTTTGTATGTGCAATAAACATTTTATTAAGTAAATACCAGCCCCGCCATCGCAAAATATTACGTAGATTTATTACGCGTCGAATAATGTCGCAGTTGGACGAGGCCGCGTCCTTGGCTAGATGTGGGTCGTGGGATAAGCACGCACCTTCCATTTGCATTTTGATTACACAAACTTTACTTTGTTTTCATTCAGTCGATAAGAGCTAATTGCGAAAAATATACGTTATACGCTGATTTAATTTCGGGACCGGAAAGTAAAACAATTTTCTTGCATTTTGACTTTGATTGCTAACAAACCCCTTTGTTTCGAGTAATTTGCAAAAACGATTAAGAACCGGCGATTAAATTTCGGGAACGGAAATTCGAAAACAATTGGTATAATTAAAATCTCGTTTATGAATTTGAATAGTAAAGAATAAGGCTTTAAATTAGGTACATTGACGAAAATCTCCAAACCATTACAACAACTAATACAGTTTTAATAAAACGTATTTTACTTAGCTTAAAAGTAATCTAATCTACGCATCAATCCCAACTTAATGAATTAGGTGTAAAAACATTAACATAAAAACTTGAAGAAACCGCAGTACATGTTGTAGTCAAATAAAACTATCGGTTATTTTCAAACAATCCAAAATAGGCAAAAGTAATGTAAATTATTAATCATGATAATCATTTAGGATAATGTACTATAGTTTTACGAGTATATTTTAGTCTAAATTTTTCAATATTGATAAAATGAATTAATATATTTCATTTTTCAGTATACAGTGGAGAAATTAGACCTTCAATTCACATCCTTAGTAATCTTATACATTTGTTTATTAATTGGGGAACAAATTCTTACATTAAAGTGATTTGACATTTCGTAATATTTTTCCATTCAATTAAATATATAATATTATGATTGACAAGCAAGCAACGCTTCCAGAGGGCTACTACTTTCTAGTATTAGCTTTATTATAAGTATCTATCATCTAAGGTAACCTAAACCTAACCTAACTTTGTACATTTGGGCATGAATAAATGAAATGAAAATATTTTTTATCAAATATGTAATAATTACAAACAAATGTTCTGTTTTTTTTTAAACAAAGTTCACGATACTTCTGTTTAATGCTTTGAGTGCTGAATTACACAACAGTCGATATCGAGCAGGAAGCCCGCGTAGCCTTATATCCGAGGCTCGCAGTAAACGTGCTAGTGTTTAAATTGTTTTTGCTAAACTTTATTTCGTCTGTCGCAACATCCTAGACTTCGCTGTAGCTTATACCTATTTGTATTTCAGGACAATACACAATATGCCACAATCCGTCCATTGCCTACGACCGCAAACGTAAGTGCTGGCAACACCTCGGGGTCAATGCACCACCTTGCACTTAATATGCATCAAGGCAAACCTCTACGATTGCCACTCACGGAAACTTTACTATACGCACTTGGAATTTCAAAGAAATCTTTATCTTTTTCTTTCATCTTTTTCATTGTATATGGGCTAACTACTATTTCTTTTTGTCTCATCTTTATTCCGATTAAAGGACTTCGATACCACCATCATGGTCATTTTTTTAAATAAAAATGCTCTTAAACTAACAGCCAGAGGTCAAAACAGTACGATGTGTTTGCTAAAAAAATAAGTAGGTAAAACCTTCGTGCTCCATCTTATACAACAACGTTACAGAACATCACATGAGTTCGAGGTCAAACGATAGTCTACCCAATGTAATAAAAAAAGTAATGTATCTATCTAAAGTAGACCTACAAAATTTTTGGGTAATTTTAAAAACCTGTCAACTTTGTGCTAACATTATTTTGTGCCGTTCGTGAATTTAAAGAAACATTCCTTCGACACTGGCCTAGTTTTTAAACGTAGATTACATAAATACTTGCGACAACCCATTTTCATTGTTAGTAGCTATTTTATCCAAAATATTTTTTAATATGTTTTGTCATAACTTCATAAAATAAACATACTTAATAAGTACATATAAAGGTATAGGGTGTTTTAATTTAGTCGAAAAACAAAAATATTTACCTATACTTTTGCGACAAAGTTTTGATTTAGGTATACGATTACATTTTATGATGATCGGTTAATAAAGTAGTTATGGTGTGAAAGAAGAAATACAGGAAATAAAAAGTACCTTGCTTGTAAACGAAGTTGCGGGCGGGTCTATGGTCTAATGTATGATACTTTTGGGTTAGGTAAAGTAATATTGCAACTATCATCTCAATTTTTTTTTGAATAAATTAATGTTACAGGTGATATAATGTTTAAAATCGGCTAGTTTTATTAGTTTATCCATTACAAACAAATACAAAAAAAAATCTTTTCTTATTAAAATATTAGTTCATTACAAATCCGATTCAAAAATTAGTTAATTGGGCATAATTTGAATGCACTGCAAGTTTTGTAGATAATTACTTTCAAACGCATCAGTGTCCGAGGACATTTTGCTCTCAGAGCATTTTATATTACAGTCGATGTGCACCCAAGAACATTTTGCTTCCAAAACCTCCTGATCCGAAATGGCTTTGTGATTTCGTTTAATTCTTCAAAGTATTTAATAAACTAAGTGCAACACAGAAGAAAAAACCAACCTACTTACTAGTAGAAAAGAAACAAACTTTCATACAACATTTACAATGAGTTTTTTGACGTGCAAGAATAAACTTTGCTTATAGTCTCTGTTTTTGTGAGCATGGCAACGCTGCGTTTTGCAGAATTCAAGCTCGGCCAAGACTTAATTCCCGAGGTGAATACTCTACTACACACTTTCTGCGAAAAAGAAAAGCAAAAATTTTACCCAGAAATATACAGGTCAAGCTGAATAAAATCTTTTAAAAATATAGGCCTGCGTTTTGTTTATAGTCTCTGTTTTTGTGAGCAAACCAATGGCAACGCTGCGTTTTGCGCGTGAAATAAAAACATTTGATTCGTGGAATGTGTGCGTGAAAGAGATGAAGACTCAGGGAAGAAACAAACCGGTGACATCGGTTCTGATACAAAATCTCACATTTAGCATACGTCACGTATTGGGTACTAGTAGGTTTACTTTTCTCTAGAGTTCACGTTGGCATAGTGGCTACGACTGTTTCAGTCAAATACGGTCAAAATCATAAAGATAGCACTGACCAACATTCGCGAAAGCTTGTTAAACAAGTTAAATCTTATGGACAGTACTGTATTTTTAGGCATAACTTTAGATAATAAGCTTCAATGGGGCGCTCACATAGATGGGTTTTCGAACAGACTCAGTTTTGCAGCATACACAGTCAAAAGAATCCGTCAACTTACTGACGTAGAAACGGCTAGATATTATGTCGTACGGCATTTTGTTGTGGGGGAATGCTGCAGATATCAACACCATATTTGTGTTGCAGAAGAGGGCTGTTCGTGCAATTTATAATATGGGCCCCAGAGAATCACTTAGAACTAAGTATAAAGAAATAAATGTTATGACAGTGCCGTGCCAATATATATATGAAAACTTAATGTATGTCCGAAAACATATTAACATGTTCAAGAAAAATAACGACTATCATAATGTTAACACTAGAAATAAAGATAAACTAGCTGTTCCTACTGTAAGGCTCCATAAAGTTAGTCAATCTTTTAAAGGGATGTGTGTACGATTTTTTAACAAAATCCCAAATGATGTGATTAATCTATCTGTAAATAAATTTAAAAACTTGTTAAACGTAATCTATGTAATAAAGCTTATTATAAAATATCTGATTATTTAGATGACAAAAAAGCTTGGGATGAAACTGCCTCCAACTCCATCAAAAACAATGTAATAGTTATTAAGAACAATGACGTTAAAAAATAAAAGCCAAGCAGAGTTTCTTGCCAATTCTTCTCTGTTTGGTCACGTACGAATTGGTGGTAAATTAAAAAAATGACGTTTCAAAGTGTAATATACAGTTCCTACTGAATAAATGAATTTTGACTTTTGACTTTTGACTTTGCATATATAGATAACCTTAAATAAAACTGTCATCGATGTTATCAATTAATAATAAGTTAAAAGTACCCTTCCCTTCTTTGATGAATTCTTTAATATTTTTAACGTTAAGTATGTACCGAGTTTAGTTAGCACGCCAACCTTGCTTTTACTACCAGGTAATGTTGATTGGCAGAAAATGCTTTAGCATTAAGTCTTCCTTTTGTACAATTCTTTCCTTTTAGTGCAATTAAGTGTTCAATAAAAATAAAAAATTGGATAATATAAAATACAAGCTACTTTATATAATAGTGTGTCTTACGTCACGGGCGCCATATTGAATCACAAGCTCAAGAAAATATTTTAGATTAACGAGGGAGTTTATATAATATCTCCCAGGTGGAGCGTGGGAGTTGAAACTAGAATCCTGAGTGCAGAATTCAAGCTCGACCAAGACTTTATTCCCGCGGTGAATATTCTACTACACTTTCTGCGAAAAAAAAGCAAAAATTTTACCCAAAAACTTACAGGTCAAGCTACATAAAACCGTTTAAAAATATAGGCTAGCGTTTCTTTATTAGTTTTCGTTATAAGTACTCGCGGAATGAGGTAAAAAGATAGTAGATTCTTTTTGCTGTGGATCTCTTTGGTAAAACTTATTCCACATTCGAAAGCTCTGCAGCCTTCTGCAGCCTCCAAGTTTGGTTCGAATTTTGAACCAGTAAATTAATTTTGGTGTGGTCTCTATGGTATGTGAGTTAGGCACTTCTACCTTAGTATTAGTAGTAATTCCGTGCTGTGGATATATATTTTTCGATGTTACCTCTATAATAATCATTGAGAATCATAAGATAACATTCTTTGACACTGCACATTCAGTTGTAAGAATTTCCCTTCATCAAGATGAAGCTGACACCAGCGTTAAATACAAGATTTTAGCGATTTCAATAAAAACTTAGTATATTTCAACAAAAATCAAAACTATGCCATCTCTTGAATGGATTCTAAAGCTAGAACGGAAGGTAAAACATTTAACTACATAGGTGGTGTGTACTTTACCTCATAAACACTTTGCTGGCTCATTCAGTGCGCCCAATCAGAGATGGCGCCACTCTGCCTGAATTAATTACCTACCAGATACAATTTTAATCCAAACATATAAAGTTTTCTTTATTTCTTCTTATGTTCAAATGGCCAACTCTTTTTTCGGAGTTTTTAAGCCGCACGAAAGCCTCAGACATGACGACTGAAAAAAACTGGGACTAATATCTTAACGTGAAATCCATGCACGGAAGCGCTCAGATCTCAATAAACAAAGATGATCTGCTAAAACCTTCAATTATCATTGAGAAGTACAATACCTACACATATAAAACTGTAATGCCGCTGACAATCTGACTGACTGAATGACACTCAGCTCACTGTCTAACTCTAAACAGTATGTCCTAGAGTCTTGGCGAAATTGCGGAGAACTATCCCATAAGCCATTAAATAAAGAAGTGGAGTGAAGTGACTTGTATTTTGTAAGGTATATTCCTTGCATAGTGGTAGACCACAAAATATATAGACAAAGAAAACATTTTCAAAAGAAAATTGAAATTCAGCTCAATTTTTCGTAGCATCACGTAGCGGCCGTAGCACATTTGTAGAGCTACGTTATGCTACGCTTTTTCGCAATTTTTTTTAAAATAATTAACATATGTTTCTTTTTTTTACATAACGGTAAGATAATTACCGGAGCTTTCAAATAATTTGTACTACGCAAGTGATTTATGCAGGCTTGACTTGGTCAAAATATTGATACCATATGAGAATTTCAGTGATAATAGCTATGTGGCATATTTTCTTTTCGGAATATTAATACTAAGGCAAGTAATAGCGGTATCTTAACGACTTAGGCGCGGCATTATAATACTACCTACGCAAATAAAATACGCAAATACATATTTACACTTATACCTACTCGTACATTATAACCACAGTTAACCTAGCTTTTTATGACCTGAGTAATATAACGGATAATTAAAACAAAGGCATTATTTTATGCTAAAGTAATTTTTTTTCGCGTGTATGTTTCAATAAAGAGAGGTTTAATTGTAATAGTTTTATGTAGAAAGATGTAAAATTACTATGGTCTGCTACAAATTGTAAATATTTTATATATAAAATGCTACTACATAAAACATTTTTATTTGAAATTCTATCATACAATTTACTAAGTAGAAGTTTGGTTATGACGGCATTTATACGGAAGGAATGCAAATTATTCAGGAAAATTATTATGGTGACTTCAGTTTGCATGGTTTACTTATGTTTACTTGTATATCTAAAACAATCCATTTCTTGACGTTTATTGAGTTGATATCAAGTATTTTATGGGGTTGTCTAGGTAAACTACGGGTACATTGAATTACCTATAGTACACCTAGATAAATCACGGGTAAATTAAAACTTGAAACCCTAAAAATCATATTCAGCGGTAGGTAGGGACATAAACTGAATAGTAGGTTCATAATAAAAAACTAGGTATGTTCTAAACTCACACACACGACAAGGGTTCCACGATATCCTTAGGTAACCGATTTGCGATCATTATTGAATGTAAAACGTTATAAAAAAGTGCTGTAAAACTGATTGCCCTGGCTTCCAATGTTGCATAAAATTGTAGGAAATGCTTAAATTGCACTTTTCTTCCGCCGAACGTCGATCGCGATTTAAACAGTGCCGTGTTTAGAACACATAGTGAACATGGCGGGTCGAAATTAGGGAAATAGGTCAAATGCTGCTTCCGACAATTGTCGATTGCAAGGCGTTTAGTTTCATTACTATGCTTAAGACTGACCTCTTGCTAGGGTGACAATACCTTTGAATTAGATCAAGAAAAAACCGCATCCAAATCGGTTCACCCGCTTAAAAGCTACGGTGCCACAGACAGACAGACAGACACGCAGACATAGCGGTGGAACTTAAACTCCCCTGTTTTTGCATTAAGGGTTGAATACTATAATCTCGCTCTTTAGCTAACTTATTGATCCATTCCATTAACATAATAGATTTGCTTACTTATCAATGGCAAGGTACAAGTAATTTCATTACTACCTAAACCGAGCTCTGCTACCCTAGACAATAACTTTGAATCAGATCAAGAAGAACAAAAAATACGCTCTATTGAGCGTAATTTTATAGAGCTCAGTTATTGACTTATCACACATCCAATTATCATTATTGGTTTGTTTACTCGTCGATTGTGAGGCATTCAGTTTAATTACTATGCTTAAAACTGACCTATTGCTAGGGTGACAATAACTTTGTATCAGACCAAGACAACCCCAAGAAAATTAGCCTAGTTAGAAATATTTAGCTCAGTTATAGACTTGACACATCCCATTAACATTATTGCTTTGCTTACTTCTCGATTGCAAGGCATTTAGTTTCATTACTATGCTTATATCTGACCTCTTCTTAGAGTGACAATAGCTTTGTATCAGAACAAGAATAACCAATATCGCGCTCTAGCTATAGAGTTAGTATTAGAGTATAAAGTACAGTTATTGACACATCCCATTAACATTATTGCTTTGCTTACGTCAGTAAATCTAAAACCTAGGCTCAACGATAAAATCTAACTATTTCATAACCATTAGTACAGTCAGCATCAAAAGTAGATGATGAGTTTCAGAATGTCAATACAGCTGATAGAAATTTGCGTCAGAATTAGATAGCACTAAAGTGTTCCATAAATAGGTGATTGAAAAATATGCCAACAATAAGCTGATGACACTAACCACCACATGTACCTGATGACTTTAAGGTTCAAAAGTATCTGATGTAAAAAAGTTCTATAAATATACTAGCTGCACCCCGCGGCTTCGCCCGCGTGGAAATGTATGTGTCAAAATGTGTTTCATTATTTACATAAAGGTTTATTTTTACCACGTTTTGCGCGGAATAAAAAGTACTAACATATTATTAATGCATTACCTAGCATACCCGTACACGTTCCGTTCTCGTTCCCACTCTTACTCCCTTTTTCGTTCCCGTTCCCACTCCTGTTCACGTTGATCATCAATTCAACTGCCGGTTAAGTATGATAAATTTTAATAAACTTACCTAACTTGAGAAATGATTGGTTCCCCATACAAACTTTCATTCCCAATCATACCCTTTTCATCAGTTTTATTTTCTTAATGTACTTTTTAGAAATTTTAATCAAAGTTCATGAATAAAAATTGATTACCTTTAACCGCCATAGGGGTTGAAGTGCGGAAAATCCTGAAACAGGTCATTTATTTCTAGAGGAGAGATTCTGTGCAATATTTCAAGTCAATTGGTAAAAATTTTTTTTGTTTCCCATACAAACTTTGCCACCCCGTTTACAACTTTAGAGAAAAAAAAAATCAAAATTAGATAAGCCTTTGTATTATTCACTAAGCTAAACTAACATTCACACAAACTTTTGTTCCCCGTACAAACTTTGCCACTCCCGTTAATCGTCTTAGGGATTGAATTTCGAAAAATCCTGAAACGCGTATTCATTTATTTTTAGTAGACAGTCTCTGTGCAAAATTTCAAATTGATTGGTAAAGATTTTTTTTGTTCCCCATACAAACTTTGCCACCCCCGTTCACCACTTTTGAGGTTGTTTTTTCAAATTTTTATTAGCTTATGTGTTATTCTGGCACCGAAACTATCAACGTGCCAAATTTTTTCAAAAGTTGTTTAGTGGTTACGGAGATACGTGGTAACAAACATTCACAAAGACTTTTCTACCCCGTACAAACTTGCCACTCCCGTTATAAGTCTTAGGGGTTGAATTGCGAAAAATCCTGAAACACGTATTCATTCATTTTCAATAGAAAGTCTCTGTGCAAAATTTCAAGTAGATTGGTAAAGATTTTTTTTGTTCCCCATACAAACTTTGCCATCCCCGCTTACCACTTTTGAGGCTGTTTTTTTTCAAAATTTGATTATCCTATGTGTTATTCTGGCACCGAAATATGTGATTAATGTGATTAATGTGATTTATAATATTAGTGTGATGTGATATTTGGATAGGATAGGATTAAGATTATTAGGATTTGGAATTAGAATGAATTATATTACTTTGCAATATTTTGGAAATAAAGACAGGTTCAAAAATATCTGACTATCTATCATAGCAAAAATAACTGGTTATCTATTTTAACTGGCCTCCTAGCTCAGTTGATAGTTATTCTTATTTATTTTTTAAATATAAAATTTTAAAAAATAAAAATAAAAATAAAAATAAAAATAAAAATAAAAATAAAAATAAAAATAAAAATAAAAATAAAAATAAAAATAAAAATAAAAATAAAAATAAAAATAAAAATAAAAATAAAAATAAAAATAAAAATAAAAATAAAAATAAAAATAAAAATAAAAATAAAAATAAAAATAAAAATAAAAATAAAAATAAAAATAAAAATAAAAATAAAAATAAAAATAAAAATAAAAATAAAAATAAAAATAAAAATAAAAATAAAAATAAAAATAAAAATAAAAATAAAAATAAAAATAAAAATAAAAATAAAAATAAAAATAAAAATAAAAATAAAAATAAAAATAAAAATAAAAATAAAAATAAAAATAAAAATAAAAATAAAAATAAAAATAAAAATAAAAATAAAAATAAAAATAAAAATAAAAATAAAAATAAAAATAAAAATAAAAATAAAAATAAAAATAAAAATAAAAATAAAAATAAAAATAAAAATAAAAATAAAAATAAAAATAAAAATAAAAATAAAAATAAAAATAAAAATAAAAATAAAAATAAAAATAAAAATAAAAATAAAAATAAAAATAAAAATAAAAATAAAAATAAAAGATAAGATTAACTATCAACTGAGCTAAAAGGCCAGTTAAAATAGATAATCAGTTATTTTTACTATGATAGATAGTGAGTTATTTTTGAACTTATATCTGTATTGCCAAAATATTGCAAAGTAACATAATTCATATATTTATAAAACTATTTTACATCAGATACTTTTGAACCTTAAAGTCATCAGGTACATGTGGTGGTTAGTGTCATCAGCTTATTGTTGGCATATTTTTCAATCACCTATTTATGGAACACTTTAGTGCTATCTAATTCTGACGCAAATTCCTATCAGCTGTATTGAAATTCTGAAACTCATCATCTACTTTTGATGCTGACTGTACCTACACAATCGCTGAAACATAATTATTCCATCTAAAAATAGTTTATGTAGGTACTTACAAAATTATGAATTACAATAATTCGTGACTTTGACATCATTTTCTAGACCCGCCTCACTCCGGTATGTTTCTCATTAGTCATTACGTAAGTCAATATTAAAATAGTTCAAGGTTGATTTTTTTTATTAAACTTTTTATTCATGTAAATGCGTAGTCCGAAATTAGTTGTTATCGGCTCGCGTGTCGCAAAGCTCGTGACCAAAGATTGAGTTCTAATAATTGTTTCACGTGAGGCTTCAAAGTGGTATTAATTGTAAAATAACGTCTGGCTTCGATGCATATCGTGGTGCCATAACAACCAACGTTTGGTTACATGATTGCGTGGATTCAAAGTTCGAAGAGAGTGACCTTGACGCCCCTCCCTCTATACCCGACCACCACTGGCGGTATGAAATTCGAATAGTCTGCTACATCTAACCGTGGTATGCGGATACTCCGCCCGTTAAATCTAATACCCTAATATTAAGGACATACGGTCGCTTCTTCCACCTCTATTGGTGGCTGTTGGTTCATTTCAGACTGCAACCTAGAGGCTTTTGTTTTGTTGTTGCAAATTAGTCAGCTGACGATAGTGCGGCCTAGTGCTTTATATAGTGCCTCGGAAAAACGACGTGTTCTAACCTAATCTTCCAAGACAACGAAATAAACAAACTAAAAAGGTTTCTTTCAAGTGTATGGAAAAAGAAAGTGAATAAAACAAATATTCGCTGCAGTGAATCGCAGTCGAATTTAGAGTAGGTACCTTGGTACCTACATGAAAAGCAAGTGGAATTCAAATATTTTCTTTATATCTAATGTTGTAGTATCTCGGACAGCTTTACAAACTGACCTAAAATTTAAATTACGGAATCCCTTCCAAGCAATGGTTTGTTAGTCTCGGGAATTTGAATTTTTAATACCTTTTTAATTAGTCAAACAGCAACATTACTTGCATTGCAGTTCCACAAGAAAATACAATCTAATTTTCTTCTGCATGCGTGATCGTCATCTAACTTAGGTACTAGTAAGTACCTATATCCATGATTGTCCATCTTATAAGATTAAAACCAAGTATTAACCAAGAATGGAACTATATTTATACTAGTTACATTTTAGGTTAATACTTGGTTGGTTTGGTGAAGTTTATTTTGTAGAAACGCATAGTTTTTTAAGGTATTAACCCTGCAGTTTGTTTACCCAAATAAAGATAACATTAAAAATAATACTCAGTACGAATCTTGCATAGGAAACACAATGTTCTTATTGCTCTAGTCCAAATCTAGGGGGGTTTCCCTATGAACATATACTATCGGCACGCGCTACCAACTGCGTACTACCGAGTCAACTCCTCAACAACAAACAACAACACGAGCCTATTCAGTCCACTATTGGACATAGGCTTCGCATGGGGATCGCAGGGCACAACTTCTAATGTCCTCACCTTAAATTCTTGGGCAGTCACGACGAAACTATTTTTGAGATATTATAAAAAAATCTTAGATTTTCCCATAATTGTGGTTACTTAAAAAAACTAAATACCTAAATAAAGTTTTTTAACAGTTTTACCAAAATGTCTACCCCAAACAAAGTTATTGGATCAGAGCCGTGCAGTCACAATCTCGCTGCATTCATTGTAAGTTTATGCTAATTTATGTCTGGTGGACCGGACAGACGTCACAGCGACACAATATGTAAAGCAGATATCAGGGTATATGCAAAACATAACTGCATGCCGACACGAAGACGGGCAGCTTCGTCCAAGCATTACTTAGGTACTTGAACTTGACACGGGGTGGTGAACGCTAGTGACATTTAGATGCAGTCTCTTGAGACCATTGCCTAATGACTTAACACAGACGTAAACATTGACACTACCTATGATATATATATATATAGATAGGTAAGTACTTTAGTACTTATCAAAGTACGTAGGCGTTTGACGGTGATTAAAAACTGCTTCAAACATTTTTTGGGTAGCTAAAGTACATATGTATGTAGACAGGTACTCAAAAAAAAAAGGTATCTACAAAAGTAGGTTGACACTTAGGGCCTTACTTATAAAAATCTGCCAAAAGATAAACAATGCTTAAACTATTGCCATCTCTTACCGTTGTATATTGACAAACAGTGACAGGTATAACTTTAAGCAACGGTTAAATTTAAGTAGCGTTTATAAGTAAGAGAGTATTTGTCTTAGTTTAAAAACATTTTCAAGTTATGTTACCTTTTATTTCAAACACTAGCGACCCATCCCGGCTTTGCACGGATGCAATACTGATATAAGCTATCCTCTTGAATCACTCTACCTATATACCAAAAAACCACATCAAAATCCGTTGCGAAGCTTTAAAGATCTAAGCATACAAAGGGACAGACAGACAGCAGGAAGCGACTTTGTTTTATAATACGCATGATGTCTTAGTTTGAAAGACATTTTCAAGTTAGAACGATTTTGTTAATCGATTTTAATCGCTGACCGTACAATTAAAAGTCTTTTTACTAATATTAAGTCCATGGGTAAAATATAACACTTCCTTTTGGCGTGGTCAGATAATAACTGTAGGTACCTAAATTAAAATGATGTTTACGAAATTGGATCCATACAAAATGGGATGTAGCCAATTTTATTTACTTAACTAGCTGACCCGCGTGCAACTTCGTTTGCGTGTATTTTCTTTAACGTTCTCTCCCTCCTTTAATATAAAGAATGTAAAATAACTGGAAGCCAAGCCAGCACCAACCGGCCCGTGGTACATCCTGCTATCAAAAAAACCTGGCTTTGGCGGCCGGCTGATTTCGGTATAGCGCAGCGGAACATAGGCACAGCTGACATCCTTGACCACCGACGGGCACGGGAGTATAAGGGGTTCCAACTTCCATCTTCGGAACCCAAGCCAACCTCACCTGCCCGTGGTGCACCCTGCTAGCTAACAAACGGGGCTTTGGCGGCCGGCTGATTGCGGCATAGCGCAGCCTAACACCGTCACAGCTAAATACCTTGGCAGCCGACGAACAGCAGCGTCATTGGTGCGAGAAGCTGTGCCCTGCGATCCCCAACCCGCATGCCCAGCGTGGGGATTATGGGCATATCCCCCTTCTTATTAGGGGAGGTCTATGTCCATCAGTGGACTAATATAGGCTGGTGTTGTTGTTGGTGTTGATGCAGAGTAATGTTGAAGGCTGGTGAAACATCAATTTCCCATGTAAAAGTAATGTAGACATCAGAATTTGGCAGAATCAAAAGTAAAAAAAGTGACATGCAAAAATTGTCACGCCCTAACAAAAAGTTTTGAAAGTGTGGTAAGGAGGTCCGCCGTGTATGAAGGGTACGCGAACGATTAGTTTTTCGTTTTTATAAGTCTGCTTTTAGACATTGTAGAGAAATAAAATGTAGTCTATGTGGTTAGTTGGGTGGTTTTACAATATTGATCAAAATCCATTCAGTATTTTTCGCGCCAGGTAGCAAACATCCGCAAAACAATTCTTCCAATCCATAAAAAAAAATTGCTGTTTTAGCTTTTTTATGCATTACTGAATACACTTTTGCTAAAAAAAAAACATATGTACAGATATTTTTTTGCTCTTCTCTTTTAATATGTATAGATATAAATAATTTAAACGCAACCATTTTCTAAAATAAAAATCAGTCTGAAAATAAATATTCCTAAACCATGATAGTTACGACAACAAAGAACTTACAGTGATAAATAGTTGATAAACAATCCAGTTTCCAAGGATAAAATTGTCCTTGAGAAGGAAACATTACGGGCATCAAAGTGGCTATTAAAGTGTGGCGGCCAAGCCGGTACCGGTGGCTGCAGGGCGCTGACTCAATGGACAGCGATGAGGAACCTTTCGTCGTCATCTCACTGCCGGTGTACACCCCAGAACCGCCTGTAAGTTATTCAACAATCTAAAAGATCCATTTCATAATCAGCATACCAAGACTCATTATATTTTTAATCCCAATGTAGGTGTGTAGGATTAAGTAACAAAATATCACTGTGTCCCATTATTATGTTAACGTATCTTCATTTAAAAAAAGAAGACACACGACAGAGGGAAATGGAGTGAACACATGTTGTGCTGACCCCACATAAGATGGGGGCAAGAAGATAATGATGATATTCATTCAAAAAAAAAAATCTGTGTTTGCATACTCATTTAAAAAATCAACATAAAAATTGTACCAAATGAACGAAATATTCAGTCAGACTAAGTGGACTTAACACACTAGCATATAAAACTATAAAATAACTAAACATCTACTTATAGGAGGCATAACATTTACTTCATAATAAATTAAGCTACGGGATTAGTATTGGACATGGCGGAATAACTAATAGCACGGACCTGAGTAAATTACATAATCTAATGTTTTGCTCGTAAATATTCAAATGAATTGCGTGAGTTGTGCGTTGAGATAGGGCATCGCACAAGTGGGCTAATGTATGCGTGGCCTAAGTGATAGCTTTATAGTTCTTTCGCTTTTATTGCCTAGAGTACTGAGGCCTCATTTTATAACTCAGTTGCACACCGAAATGATAAGCACCGGTCCTGTTTTTCAATTGACGTTCTTTGAGTTTCGACAGATGTAATGTCAAAGTTTGCAAATAATGGTCCGGTGCCATTTCGGTCAATTTCGGTATGCAACTGAGTTACTAAATAAGGCCTCTGAACGAGATAGGCAGGTACTTTTTGTCACACTTCGTAGACAGCGTTTTTCTTATCCTAGATGAATCTGACCTAAAATCTTGATTACAAATCGTTTTGACAAACAAAGTCGCCATAACGTAAGAATTTTCTTTGTTGGACGTTATAAACTGGAATTTACATTCGGTAAATAATTCTACCAGCGCTTTGCATTACATTGAAGGTAGATAGGTACTTGCAAAGGTCGTTTCTTGAGCTAATACAATAATTCCTAGACTGAACGTTTAAAGTTTCAGACGTATTAATTTCACTAGCCCCGCAGTCCGTTCAATGCAGCAATTTGAGACGCGACCTCGCTCGTAATGTTTTCTGTTGGCCACGTGTGGCGCTGACTTAGCGAATCGTATGTACACAGACCACCGAACGTAGACCCCTCAGAATCAGTCTGACACTCTGCCAACTAGCATGTGTGCTCAATCGCAGTAAGGTTCTATCGAATTGGTCGCTGTATGTTAATTGTACGCACAGTATAAAAAACGTCCTTGGAGAGCGGTCAGTACCCAAGGTTCTGCATAATTTGGAAGTAGGTGTCGGAGCAATCAGTGCCAGTGGTCGGACGGTAGCGACGGGTGACGCCTGTCACAGTAGTCGTTGGAATCTTGCAAAATATCTCGTCTCAGGGTACGGCTGCACAATAAAAGCGCAGAAGATTTGAGGGTCACCGTAATGGTGAGTTGCATAGTTTACTATTAAGTTTTTAGTTAACTGAATATTAAGTTTTTCGGTGACAATTGATTTTTTCGGATTCTTGAATGAAACAATTTTCTCTTCAAATCACTTTACACTTTCAACCTCATAACTTTTCTTGCATTTTTTATACTAATAGCAAACAAGCATACGGTTCTCCTGATGGTAAGCGGTTCCCGTAGCCTATGGATCGCATGTGCAAAGTTGAAAGTTTCTTCATTTAGTAGAGTTTTGGGTTTTTGAATCCAGTCCATTTACCATTAATCTTCTTGCACAATATTTTTCTTCTCACTTAACTTCATTATATTCAGTCATTTAGTTTAGAATTTTAGTAATGATTGAAACTAATGATTGTTTCTTTGAATAAAGTCCAATACTTAGAATTCAGAACAAAGCAAGTCGAAACTGGGTTAACCCTGTTGCTATTCGAATGAAATTCTTGAGAAAAACTCTGTACTGGCGGAACCGAGCAAATTCCCTTGCAAACCCATAAAATTGTAGAATAGCAACGCGTTTTATGAAAGATTATTAACATGCTTGACACATTTCCATATGTTGGAAAAAAGCTTTCCATTTTTATACTGAAATGAAAGCTCTACGTAAACGTAACGTTCAATTTCTTGGATTGTAATTAAAACATAGAATTACAGTAGCTAGTCTTAAGTAGTCCAAGGTTTTTCCTTTCATGAAAATATTAAGTTTGATGTTTGAAAGCAAATGCGGTACATTTGGCCCGCTATTTTCGTTTTTACTTTCATCAAGTAGGTACTAGGTCTATTCGTGTCAGGGCTAGCTGGGTGTTCAAACTCAATTATAGTCAAAAAATAGGGCCCAGGTAGACATTATTAGATACCTACCTTCTCCGACTCTAATATCTTATAATCACTACTAACCAAGGCTGGATAATGTTGAGTTGAGAGAAGAAATATTATTATATTGATAAAATATCTCAAGAAATTAATAAACTACTTAAACTTATGTAATAATATCAAAGTATAATATAATTCTGGTAATATATATTCTGGACTCGGAAAAATATTGACGAACACACCGTGCAACCAACTCTAATACAAAAATTCATGATACCTACACATACTATAAGGCTTATTAGACCAGGCGGTATTCAGTCTATCTTGGTAAGACTGTCTCACTGACTAATTAGTCAAGCCTATCTATTATACTACGCTAAGTGTAAGACAGTCTTACAGACAGACTGAATACTGCGTGGTTTTACAAGCCTATAACTTAATATTGAAAGCTTCAATCCCACAGGCAGCAAGCTATGGTAAGAAAAATGGCATGTGGTACGGAGGCGGTGCTACAGCAGCTACCACTGCCGGCAGTGGTTGGTCCCGAGCTGGGACTCGCAAGCAGTCGGTGGCGGAGTCTGACGCCCCTCCGCCGGGTGGCGGCAAGCCCAGCAGTGGACGCGTCATCAGGATCATCAATAACATGGACCATTCTATCCAGGTGAGAATTTTGAATTACAAAAGAGCTAAAACTCAAGTCTTTTTAGGTGTTTCTAGGTCACTTCTCACCATCTCGCTCCGAGAGTTTCAGTTAGGTTCACAGTGCCCTATTAGAATCGAATAGAATAGAATTGAAATCGTTTTTGAAAAACACATTCTCCATTCTCACTAGAAGTTCCGCTTACCTGCTGCATCCAAAAGTAACAAAGTATTTTTTCATGGAGACGATACGTTAATTCAATATGGTGAGGCATATGAATACTGCTTTTACCATCATTTGCTTAAAATTTGGATATCTGTATGGGTTGGTGTTTTTAGTGCCTAGTACCTACCTATTACCTAGGTACATAACTGTAGCTTCTACGTAAAGTATTTGCATTTATTACATTCAATGGGTATCTATACTTGCTCGTCTTTTTCAAGGCTTTACATTGTATTTGCCGATCCCAGCAATTGGCTACAGCCGTTGCAACCTTGGCCAGTAAACACTGCTATTACTATTGGACTTGAAGCCAAGAGGTCGGCATCAGTTAGGTTGGGCAAAGGGTGCAGTTTATGAGGTTCAGGTCGAAACTGATCATGGCCGCATTTCTGATGCTAGGTAACATATTTTCAAGTGCCGGCCACTGTTTCTAGACCCATTTCATTCATCCACATGCTATTAATGCACCCCACCTAAGTTAACTTCTAATGTGCAGGCCTCGAAAAAAAATTTTTTTTTTGTTCTAGACGGGAATAATACCTACTAGGTTCATACTCCTTTGCATCTTTTATGTAATTCTTTTAGTGCCGAGTCCTGCTCAATCTACGTACGACACAACCTTTCGAAGAGGTTTTGGAAGATTTGGGACAAGTTTTGAAAATGAGTGGGGCGAAGAGGATGTACACAATTACGGGCCAAGAGGTCAGTATTGAATTATTAGCCAGTAGATAACTTCGGTATCCGAGTTTTATTATTGGGCAGTTCAAAGTCTTCATAGACTGGAAAAATCGGGAATCTCAAAAGGCACGTAAGATAATGTGCCTTTTGAGTGATGGATCTAAAAACCATCTATCTACCTTTACAAAACGTGATCTAAGCGGCGATTGGTTATATGTTTTATACATACTTCTATTTGTAATCTTGAAGTGGAAATTAAATTAATTTGTGTTCACAGGTGCGAAGTTTCTCACAATTGCGAAACGAATTCGCTGATGTAGAGACGTTCTACCTTGGTTCCTTGATGGTGGCTCCAGCTTTGAGTCCTGGAGTCAGTGCTCCGTTGCCTATCGAGTCTCCTGTTAGAAGGTTAGATGGGTAACCAGATATGATTGTCGGGGTCACTAATGAAAATTTTTGCTCTCGTTAAATAATTTACTATTTGTGCACCAATTAACTAACTAACATGAAATTTAAAATTATTGAAATATTGGCGTGGTACCCGGATAAAAAGTTAGCTCATATGTTATTTCAGGTCTAGAAATATATTATGTTCAAGGTTTCAGCTTAATGTGTTCAGTAGTTTTAGCGTGAAGGAGGGACAAACATTTAACATTTCCCCAACTATTGCCTTTAAAATATTTGTACGACAATACCTACTCCAGGTTATTGTCCCCAAAATCGACAAGTGAGCCATGCTAGTATGCTATTTAACGAAGAAAATCCTCGAATTGGTACATCATTTTCCGTAACTAGTGATAAAGAGCTTCTTTCTCTCTTGATAAGATTCTTGAATCTGGACAATCATCTTCCGCACTATTGCTACCAGAGGTGGGCAAACATCACCACGAAATGGTCACCTTGCAGACGCCGACATCGGGGTCGACCGGGACAGCGTTGACGGGACGATCTTGATGTATTTGAGAAGGAATGGTGGGAGATCGCCAAAGACAGGGACGTGTGGAAGAGTTTGGGGGAGGCCTTTGCCCAGCAATCGGAAATAGGCTAGTCAAAAAAAAAAAGTAGTTACTTAGTGACAAAGCGCTTCTTCCTCACAAAATAAAGTTTGTGATGAGCATTCACCCCGCAGGTCTCGATCAAGAGCGGCGGTGGCCGCGGTGCCAGTAACTGAAGACTTGCGCGGTAGAAGAGCGAGGAGCAAAAGCCGACCCAGAGTGCTGTACGCTCCCGAGGGCGAAATCGTTCGCAATTCTGGCAAGGATTTATTAGTTTTTGTTTGAACTGGTGTTGCAGTTCTGAAACTGGGTTTGCTCTCTGTTAAAAAGTTATATCACACATCAATAGTAGGTATAATCTAGTTTCGTGAAATAACCTACTCTTATTTATCCGAGTCTGTTTAAAATTGTTGGATAAAATTCGAATTCAATTTTTTTATACTTACCCTTTTAGTATGTTAGTAATCATATTTTATGATTATATTTGCATTTTCCTAGATTCAAAGATTTGACAACATAATATGCAAGAATTTTTTTTATAACTTCGTGGTTCAACTTGAAAAGCTAAACCTACAAACGTAGATAGTTTTTTTTAAGTATCACCATATCTAAAGGTTTAATACCCTCACAATTTTACAGATTACACACTCCTAGAAGTTTTAAAAGAGGAACCGATCCGAGTGACCATTCGCGGGCTCAGGCGCACTTTCTACCCGCCAATCCACCACGCACCGATCGACAACTCACCCCCTGATAAGAAAATGCAGCTTGATTGGGTGTAAGTTTAGTCATTTTCTATTGAGACTACTGGACCAAGCTGATGACAAAATACAAATACAAAAATACAAAATTATTTATTCATAAATTACAGTTGCGCTTTATAGCGCTCATTAGATGACGCCTATGTCCAGCAGTGACCTATCTTCAATTGATTTCTTGATTTTCTTTGGCTTTTATGTTTTAGCGTATTCACGAAACGTCATCATCAAGGATGTGAAAGAGACCCCAATGTAAAGAGCAAAATGGAGAGAATTGCATCATCACACCGACAAGAGCTAGGCTTTCCATAGAGTTTAACGAATTTACTACTACTACTAGATGCGAGTATACTGGCACAGACTAAATTGCCCCTTTATGGCTGGCTATCAATAATTTCTAAATAATTAAAACTACACAGTTTTTATGACTAACTCATAAGTTAACTAACTTACACTCGCATTTAGTAGTAAATTAGTGGAAATCTCACTAAATCATCTCGGGTTAGAGTCTCACTGAAAGATACTAACTTAGTAAGTTCGACCTACCCTATGATTTTGTTATACCGTAGGTGCCCACAGTATAATGGATTTTAAAGAATTGACTACTAGATGCGAGTGTACTGTCACAGACTAAACGCGAACTAACGACTAAATAAAAACAAAACACTTAGAAGCTCCAAACACAAATCAAAAGCAGAGCCCTGACTTAGAGCCTATGGTTGATTTGCACGGGTTGATTTTAGCCGTGCAGCAAGTGAACAGTAAAATCCCTTGTACAAAACGAATTGCTAACTCATCATTTACACGTTTTCGTGTTGCATTATGTTACTCCACAAAAAGTAACTCGGTGTGGATGCTCTGCCCTGACCACCGACGGGCAGCAGCGTCGGTGGTGCGAGAAGCTGTGCCCTGCGATCCTCAACCCGCATGCCCAGCGTGGGGATTATGGGTATATCCCCCTTTATTAGGGGAGGCTTATGTCCAGCAGTGAACTGATATAGGCTGGTGTGTATGTGTGTGTGTGTGTGTGTGTGTGTATGTTTGTAATGAATAAACTCAAAAATTACTGTGCAGATTTCAAAAATTCTTTCACCATTGGAAAGCAACATTCACCCTGAGTAGGCTATATCTTTTGTTACCTACAAAAGATTAGGCATCCTTACTAAAACTTAAGTAACGTAACCCAAGGTGTAAAAAAGTGCCCTAACCCGTGCGAAGCCGGGACGGGCCGCTAGTATTATAGATAACCATAAAACAACCTTACAGTTACGGTTACCGTGGCTCGGATTCCCGCCGTAATCTCTGGGTGCTGCCGACTGGAGAACTACTGTACTACGTTGCCGCCGTCGCTATTATGTATGACAGAGACGAGGAATCACAGAGACACTATATTGGACATACTGAAGATATTCAATGGTATGAAAATGTGTCGATAATATTGGTGTCGATTCTATTATACAATATTCTAAGCTAAGTTAAATATTTTTGTCCCTTATAGTTGGAGATATCAAAGATCGCTTAAATTTATAGCTGTTTAATCTAAGTTTAGTTTACATAGAAGAATCGGCACCATTACTTACCTACTTAAAAATCTGCAAATCAAATAAAGGTTTTCTCGATTCAGTTCCTTGATAGTTTAATGATTTATCTCAGTTTTTTTGGATTCTTGCACTGTAGGTATGCAGGGATGATCCCTTAACACGTTGACTGCAGGCCTCCCACATGACACACACGAGGAGCAATAGCTCGCACCCCAGAGCAAGATGGTTAAAAGATAGATTAAAGGATTTATCGTTCAAGTATATTTTTTTTTATTCATTCAAAAAAAGTTTTAAAATTTTTAAAAGGGTCAGCAATGCGCATTTATTACAAGCGTCCATAGGCTACGGGAACCACTTACCATCAGGAGGACCGTATGCCTGTTTGCTAACTTAATAGTATAACAAATATATATATATATATTTACAATACCGTAACAGTCTTAGACCAAAGCGATATTGAAAATTGCAGTAGTACCTATTACCAAAAACCTGCATAAAATATAATGACAGCCCTTTCTGTGAATTTTGTCAAGGAAATAACAAACAGATCAAAATCATTTTCTTCGCATAATTTATAAATTGTACGAAGAGCTCTCGTAAGCGGTGCTTCTTAAAAAAGTTATTTAGGAATAAGTTCCTATAACAACATAAAGGGACATGTGGTAATCCTAAATATGTTTTATAACTGAAGGCCAGTGCCTTCCACCCATGGCTTCACTCACATGGTACCCCGATAAAAAGCAGCCTAAGTACCTTTATGTTATTTTAGATCACAAACTATGGTACCTATAACTCCAAGTGTAAATTCATTCAAATCCGTTTAGCCACTACAGAGTGGCAAACATACACAAACTTTTATATTTCAGTGTATATTTAGTGCGAAAAAGCATACACACACACGAATATACGAACACGCAAACTTTTCGCATTTTAGTGTGATTATTTATCTACAGTATGGAACTACACCCCTCCCGGGAGTTAGTCGCCAGCGGACAGCGCGCTGGGCGAGGCAGGCGTGCGCAAGCGCATGTTAGGATCTGGAGCACGGATACACTGCAGACGTTACATGTGTTCGGAATGGCGGAGTTCGAGGCTGGTGTGGCCGCTGTGGCTTTCTCGCAGTTGGTAGGTGGATTGCAAGTTTATTACTTAGATCTTAAAGTTTTATTTCAGTGTAAGCATAGAAGTTAACTACCTATGGCCTTATAAAAATCTGTCATATGTTAAATAATGCTTAAACTATTGCCATCTCGTACCGTTGGGTAATGACAAACAGTGACAGGAGTAACTTTAAACAATGGTTAACTTTGAGTAGCTTTTATAAGTATGACGGTTAATCTTTATTTGTTTTTGATATTTGTGAGAATATCTATTTCCTAAAATATTAGAATACTAAATTTATTACTGAAATTTTAACTAAACATAATTGTTAATTAACTATTTTCTTACGTTAAATCTAAGTGAAATCTGAGACGCAGAAGGTTGCAGTTTCGATTCCAACCGCGAGAAAAAATGTGTACCTTTGATCTGCAAATATTCAAAGAATATGCATAGTCTGTACTCAAGTCAAATATTTGCAGATACACACCCGTGTGCTATAATGTGTATGTTTTTCAAAAAAAAATGTCGGACCTACAGTCACCATCAGTCATATGGTTCCCATAATACAAGTTCTCCTTAGTTTGGGGCTAGGTTATGTAAGAGAGATAATGTCGAACATTATTTATATATTTTACATAATACGGATAATAATGTTATTAAAATCCTAAAGATGCTAGGCACCTCATTGTCGAACACACTGACCAAAGAATGGAAATCACTTCATTTGTTATTTCAGCTTTTTCTGTACTTACTCAAAACTAATCTCTAATGCTTCTTGTTTACGGTCTGATTTATGTTTCTAGAACGGAGGCAGCTATGTGCTGGCTGTGGACGCGGGAAGGGAGAGTATACTCTCCGTGTGGCAGTGGCAATGGGGACATCTGCTAGGAAAAGTTGCTGTAAGTAGTGACTATCTCTTTCCAACATTTGTATTAAGAACAGAGGCTCGATCACGAAGACTAGCGAAAAAGCATTCGTATTTTAGGCGTAAAATATTGGCCAATAAAAAGTTTGATAATAATTGGAAACACATGTTTCATATGTACGATAAAATGCAAAAGTTAAAAACTGTGTAGCAGTTTTAAAGCCCTCCTTAACGCAAACATGCTTCTGGTTTATTATTAACTTATACGTTATCAAAGAAGAGATCTGATCTGAGATTATATTTCTAAGTGATAAGACTGTCCATTTTACCTTTAATTTTAAAGATTCTGTTTTTTTATTTAGGTGTACTTTAAAGTATTTTAATATATTGGTTCATTACCGATCGTCTGCTTATCAATTTGCTTTCACGTAGGTATTTGATATATGTAGGTACTTTAGAATAAAATTAGTCATAGTACTAGGGCATATTATTAAGTTTAGCCATATATTTCCACAGGTTCACACATAAGTTTATAACATTATACACTCAATTACAATATAAATTCAATCTACATAAATTAGTAGTTAAAATCCCAGACATCAGCCAAAACTTCGTGACTATATACAAATATTTTCACTGTTGCAACAATGCACATTTTATTTAAGTAATTCAAATGAAAAGTTGAAAGTTCTTATAAAGTCTAGTCTAGTCTAGCCTTGTCCGTGTGAACTTTCAAGGTCCTATACCATATTAAGATGGTGACTGCGATAGCACAAAAAGTGGTTTTGTCATAAAACGCGACATATGCAATTCGAAGTAACACTTCGCAGAATTTTTAAACAAATGTTTTTAAATCAGATAAAGCACCGAATTAAGATTTCTAAAAGTTTATTAATGTTCCAGAAACAGAAATAGAAATAATTTATTTGGAAAGACACACAACACAATGAGTCTGGCTGAGCACTCTGCTCAAGATATAAAGGTAAAACAGAAGTACACATATCCAAGTAACAGACATACATACAACAAGGAAAACATTAGAAAATAATTAAGGTAGCCTAGTTATAGGTACCTCTTAAAATCCTGGTCATAAAAGTTGTTTGTTCAAAATCCACGTTACAAAAGCTGCTTGATCAAAGCTCACAGGCACAGGCACCATCGGGAATTTTAGAGTAATGTTGCCACCTATCCAGAGTCCTTCTCCGTTATTTTAGAGTTGGGCTGGCTGAGGTCGGTCGGGGGGCAATGCACAATAAACCCCAATGCGGGACGTCAGTGCAGAACTTTCCCCCCTACTTCAAATTAGAATTAGGTACTTCCAAATATTGGAAATGCTATATGTGAAGAAAGTGTGTACATTTGTTCCTTTGTTGAACTTTTGCACATTTGTAACTTTAGACCACGAATAACATTTGGACTACTTTTATCTGATACCACGCGAACGACGCCACGATTGAAAGCTAGTATAATAATATTTTTAGGGTGACGTTACCGAACCGGTCAAACGAACCCTTATGGTGCCGCTTTGTCCGTCCGTCAGCACACATCACAGCTGATTATTTCCGGAACTACTTTAGCTATAGACTTGAAATTTGGTATAGATTTAAAATGAACTTACTGAATAAGATTGCAAATAAAAAAATAAAAATAAATATTTCAATTTTCTTCCCCAAAGGGTCCAAAATAAGAAATGTCATAATTTCAAACTGGGGCCAACAGATGAGTGGCACATCCCTAGATGAAGCCAACAATTTTTTTACAACTGTAGGAGAAAAGTTAGCAACTGATATTATGAAAAAAATTAATCAATCTGAAACAGAACTTGCGCGTGCAATACACCCCAATTCGAATAAAGTTTGCCACTCATTTTTTCTAGCTCCAACGGATAGTCTTGAAATACTTAAAATAATTAGTAGCTCCAAGTCAGGGTCAGCGCCGGGATATGACAAACTAAGTAATGACATTATCAAAAAAGCTCAACACATCCTTGCTTCTCCCATAGCCCACCTATGCAACCTCAGCCTTTCGTCAGGAATCGTACCTGACTGCATTAAAATAGCAAATGTTGCTCCTATATTAAAATCAGGGAATCCAGCAGACCCCACAAATTATAGGCCCATTTCTTTGTTAACTTCTGTTTCAAAAATAATTGAAAAAGTCGTTAACAAACGACTTATATCATTCCTTGAATCCAATAATTTACTGGCGGGAAATCAGTACGGTTTTCGCAATGGCAGGTCAACGGAGGATGCAGTGGTTGACATGGTGGACCACATTACATCTAAACTTGATACTGGGCAAAAATGTATAGGCATCTTCCTTGATCTGGCCAAAGCATTCGATACTGTTTCCCGGCCAATTCTGCTAAAGAAAATGGAAGCAATGGGGATTCGTGGTTTAGCGCTGACCTGGTTCAAGTCATACTTTGAGAATCGTAAGCAGAGGGTGTGTTCTGAAGATTTTAGCAGTAGTCTTTCGGATGTGAAATTTGGAGTCCCTCAAGGAAGTGTGCTTGGGCCAACCCTCTTCCTGATCTATCTTAATGATTTGTGTCACCTTAACCTGTCCCAGGCTAAAACCTTTGCGTTTGCAGACGACACAGCCTTAATTTTTCACGGTGATACGTGGGCAAAGGTCAATGACGTTGCTCAAAGGGGTCTCGAGCAAGTAAACATTTGGCTCCACCATAACCTCTTGACCCTTAACATCGCAAAAACAAAATTTATTTCTCTTAGCATATCTACACGCTCTGCCCCAACCGAACCAATCTCAATTAAAATCCATGATTGTTCTCTAGAACAGGTAACATCTATTAAGTACTTGGGTGTATATCTAGATGAAAATCTGACCTGGAACCACCACATAGACTACCTGAACGGAAGAATTAGGAAGCTAAAATATATTTTCCTAAGACTCAGGACAGTTAAGGATACTTCCATAATCAAATTGGTTTACACATCACTTTGTCAATCGTTGCTGACATACTCTGTTTCTGTTTGGGGGGCGGCTAGGGCCACGCCACTTCTTAAATTAGAACGCTCACAACGAGCCATTCTTAAAATTGCCTTCAACAAACCTTACAGGTACCCCACAGACAGCCTGTACCGTGAACTAGAACTGCTCAGAGTTAGACAGCTTTATATCAAAACCATTGCACTAAGATATCATAAAAACGCCCTCGCTTCCGTTCGGGTCAGTACAAGGTCAAGACGTAATATCACATGGTCAACTCCCAAAACGAACTCTGACTTTGCACAAAAGTCTCCGTCCTTCCTCGGTCCATTTATCTATGCACGCATCAACAAATCCGTAGATATTTTATATTGTACTAAACGAATTTGCAAAAACAAACTGCATAACTGGTTAATAACATTAAGTTACATAGATACTGAAAGCCTACTACATCCAATCAAATAAATAACAAATATAGATAAATAAAGTCGGACACTCACATGTCGTCGTATAGCAGGGTTGGCAGAGCTTATGCGAATAGATGCTCCATGACTGATATAGTACCTACCTACATTTTTATTTTATGTTTTCGTACTTTCTTAAATAAGTCATCCAAACCTTGTCTCGTGGCGGGAATCGAACCCGCAACCTTCTGCATCTCAGGCGGGCTTGTGCCACATAGGTTGTCAAATAAAATCAAAATAACTTGTGTGTCCCATACCCCATAGAATCATCCTTCTAACAATTTTAACCACTACCACTAACGTAAATGTGCGTTTATTTTCATTGCCCACTTACCTATTGCACACAACTACTATTCAGTTACACACACTAACTCGTCACTCGTCAATGATGCGCGTGTTGTAGTCTTTTCGTTACACTTGTAGTAATAACTTACCCACAAGTGAAATTAATAATGATGTGACACTAAACAAATCAACTTATCAGTTATTGTAAAAACGTTTATTGTAAGTAGGTCTCTATTTGTTAATTATTATCATTTTATTTTCTTTTGTGCTATTTGTTATAAACAACATATAAATTAAAAGTCATTTTACGGAAGAGCCTAGCTACTCACGACACAGGGAATCCTAGTGTGAGAGCTAGTGCTCACTAAGTGCCCTTTTATTTATACAGAAATTTAAATTACATATATGCTCTAATCTTTAATTTCAAGATTTCTACAAAGAAATCTTTTTTCATATAAATTTTAAGATCACACTAATATTATAAGATTATTGTAGTTTTAAGACCATTGTTATCATGTTTTGTACGAAATAAACGATTAAACTTTCATAAACTTTCATATTATATCAAAAGGCTTTATTAGCCCAGTTTAAAACTTTTTTATATATAATTTTTTACAATGTATGGTTTTTGATTTGTGATGAAAAACGTCCAAAAAATGACCGTCGTCCGTCGTCCGTTCCCCTTATGTCCGAAGTTTGCAAAGTGAGAAACCCTTAATTTTTATATATTATAGAAAAATATCTATATTTTACAGGAAATGTAGCGAAGTCTCTAGTTAAAACGGTTTTGTAGAAAACTTAATAAATGTAAGGAAAACGGAGGTCTAGCTATAAGAAGACTTACACGGTTAAATAGGGTGTTATCGGAAAGGCCTTGATTTGCCTATGCTATTACAGGTTTTTAGACGTAGGGGAAAGGGGACATAGTTGGGTAGCGGGGCATAGCGGGGTATCGCTCATGAAAGTTGAATGAAACCCAGTGTTTTCGTTAAAAAAAATACGTGAAATTAAACAGAAATTCATTCTCAAGTCCAATTATTTGCTGTGGTGGTTATAATTTGTAGCAATGAATTTCTGGTATTTATTATTAAAAATACAAGATTGTTTGTGAAAAGGGTAAGTTAGTGTTAGTTTGTGTTTTGTTGTTGGCATAGTGGGGTACGTCAAAAGGGGCATATCGGTTCATGGCTTAAAAATATATTTTTTCAGTTAATATAGTTCGCAATTATAAAAGGACTACATATCAGCATTCATGGTTTAAAAAAGAAATAAAAAAAGCTATAGACAGTGTTTGTCGCTTTTTTAAAAAAAAGACAAACAGAAAAAGATAAAGTTTCTCAACAAGAAAGGCAGCAAGAGTTCCTTAGAAGTTGATGAGGATGTTGAATGCATATAAATGTTTAAATTGGTCTTAATGATTATAATTTTTGATTATAAAGACTATTAAGTTTATAAGCTATTATTCTTTTCTAATTTTAACTACACCACTACGACCCGTAAGGTACCCCACTTTACCCCCATATACCGGGAAAAGTGGGGCAAATGCCATTTTTCATTGTATTCACATAATGTAAAGTTCTTATCATATAATCTAAAAAAATATATGCATAGTAATTCACAATGAGTTAATCATTATATTGAGTTAAAATTTGTTGTTTAATCTTATTATTATCTGATAGGCAAGCTTGAGTCTTAAGTACCTCACTATGCCCCCTTCCTCCTCTACACTTTTTGAATTACGAATAAAACTTACTAATTAAAAAATACAACCGAATTGAGAACCTCCTCCTTTTTTGAAGTCGGTTAAAAAACTACTAGATAATTCCTTTATTTATTGTTTCATTTGGCGAGGGCAAGGTCAAGAGGGCGAGTTAAATTGCACTTTACCGGTCGTGTTTTGCATTATATATAACGCATAGTTCTACGATGTCCCTACGTATTCGTAGACCTACTACGGTGATTGCTACGGCTACGAAGCAAGTCTAAATTTGATTTCTTTACACATCTAAATCCTAATTAATGTAACTGAATAAAACGTAGGACTGTTCGACTAAGTCATAGACATAATAAATTGGTCACGTGCGACTCGCTCATAAACACATTTCCGTTTGTTACTTTAGATAAGATTTATAACGATTTTTTGTTAAAATATTTGTTGTTTCTGAACCAACCTCTTTGACCACACTCAATAAAAGAAGGAATATAAAGGGACGTACAGACAGCGTAGGCGCACTGAGCCTTTCTTAGACAGATTTTTCTTTTTAGATAACTTTTGTATGAGGATTTTTGATTTAATATTTTTGTGTTTATATTTTGTTATTTCTAATTTCTCTTTGAGCATACTTAAATAAGGAATATGAAGAGACGTATAGACAGTGTAGGCCCATTAATAGAGTCCCGTTAGCAGTCTTTTGTGACGGAACTCAGTAATCACATCGTAACAACCTCACCTCAGAAAACTCTATAATAACATTATTATCTTCAAATGCTAATCCCTAATTATTACCTTGTTCTTGACGCATAATACCCATTTCTTGACCACGCAATGTCGTGCTCAATCAAACATTATACGTCGCATAATTGGATCTTCTCAGTAAAGTAACTAGTGTTTCGCGTTTTGACATTAACGAGCCGCTATTCGCTATTTAAATAGGTCACTATGTAATTACCTATTTAAAAAGCAAATAATGGCTAATATGTAACATAAACCCTGTACAGGGTGATTGAGTACAATTACGAGTTTATTTATTTAATTTAATAATATTTAGGAATTTCAATTTATAAATTTTATTTTTTTACATTATTGGCATCAATATTAATATCATTCATAATTTTTTATGTTAAATGCAATTGAAAATTCTTTATTTTTTTGGATTTTTTATAAAATGTGCATTTAAAATAATTTCTAAATGATGGTGTATAATCACTGCCGCCATGAATAGATCTTCTATTTTAAATCGCCACTTGAGGCGGGGCGTTTTTAGTTCACTACTAAGTCCTACTGCTGACAGAAAGTGTAGGACCTATTTGGGTGTAAATTCTCGTAGCTCCTCTGGACTTAAAGTGAATTTACCCAGAATGGCGCTACATTTGTGAATTAGTAGCTCCTAGCAGAGAAGGGGCGATTCATCCGCCTCTTTGCAGAACCTGCAGGTTGGAGTGTCGCAAAGCCTTAACTTGAACATGTGCTTGTTAAGGCGACACTTTCCAGTCAAGGCTCTGACCATAATGCGTAGGTTGTTTCTGCTTGGCGCTAAGACTTGGTTGGTATACCGTTTGTCAAAGGCTCTAATTAACTGTTTGGGGTTCATGTCTGGAGAATCATACCAGTACCTATCTGGTTGACTCTCCGTAGCAAGAAATTCAGTCCATTCAGTCAGTAAGGTAACATTTTACATATCCGTGACCAAGCATCATGTTCTGAAGCGAAGCATTAATCTTTGCCACCTCGTATCGGTCACGCAGAACCTGCCACTGGTGGACTCGCGTGACGCGTCACTTCCGCCGCCTTTTTGCACCACTTCATATTTCTTGTATGAGCTACAGCAATGGCGACAGTTACAAGTACAATAAAGTAGGTACTTATATAATATATACACGTAATTATTTACATAGCTGCCTAATGGTTGTGTATGTATGTGCCTGTAAAGTTTATTTTCTAGCAATTTGAATAGAATTAAATTAATTTAAAACAACAAACGTTACAATGATAAGGTTACAATCATACTTAGAATAGTCCAAATATTTGGAACGCGTTCCGCGGAACGCACTCTCGGCGCGGTCACTCATGGCCCATGGCACTCGTGCCAGGAGCGCGTAGTCGATACGCGACTTTTAGAGTATAGTATTCCAAGATGTATAATAATGGTACAGAAACTAGGGTTCCCTATTTCATGGAAACTATGCATAGCTTGTATTATGGGAACCACATGACTGATATAAATACTAGATAAGTGTTTTTTTGTATACGATTTACCCAGACTAGAAACAACAAACGCAAAAAAAAATTGTCTCATTGCGGGAATACATTCCATGTTTAAAAATGTAAGCATTTGAAAAAGTCACGTGGTGCCGCTTACCCCGCTCGGCTAGTTAGGCAGCACCTGATAATAAAGCGATGTAGTAGGCGTTACTGGGGTACGGAAGAAGTCAAGAAATAATGGGTGTATGTGTGTGGGTGTGTAAAGAGTTATAATTTTTATTTTTTTTATTAACTACCCCTGCGAATCCGGAGGGGCCGCTAGTCGCAATCGCAACTGATGAAGCCTCTCTCCGAAGCAGCCTCCTTTACTTCCCTACAAAGATAATGCACCTCCTTCTCTTTAATGTATAATTTGTCCTTCTTATTCCCCTTCTTGTCTATCCTTGTACTTTTCCCTCTATGATATGTACGTACCTAAGTCTTATTTACTCACCTAAGTAGGTACATATGTATGAAGGTTAAAAATAAAAAAAATGAACCTTGTAGCATAAAAAAATATAAATTCATAAAACATTTAAAAACTTACAATGTTTTTAAAATACATTTAATTAATAAAATGAAATTAAAATGAAACTAACAATGCTTTTTTGTTCCAGACATTACAAGAGGAGCTTACTGGAGCGGCTTTCCACCCGCTGGACGACAATCTTCTCATCACTCATGGAAAAGGTCATCTGGCGTTTTGGAATCGCCGCAAAGATGGGTTCTTCGAACGTACGGATATTATAAAACCTGTAAGTGATTTTTATTATATTTTCTGATCTCCAAAGTTACAAAAAATCTTTTTTTGCAAAACAGATCCTTCAAGATCCAAAATCAAAATCTTGCCGCCATTTCCATTCCACCAAAATACTTTCCAACTAAAAACCGGTTTTTACGGAAAATTTTGGTTTTCGATAAAACCGGTGACATTCCGCAATCAATATCCAGTAATAAAAATAACACCAAGGAGTTTGTGTATAATTTAAAAAGTCCTTAAAAATTCAGTTACGTATACTCATTTGATACTCATAGATAAAAAACTAACTTTTGGATCAATCATGTGTTCACCTATTGTAATTGTTGGGTGTTAAAGATAATATTATTTTCAGCCTTCCCGCGCTCATGTCACATCACTGCAGTTCGAGCAGGACGGGGATGTGGTGACTGCTGATAGTGATGGGTTCATCACGATTTATAGCGTAGACAGTGATGGTGCTTATTTTGTACGGATGGAATTTGAGGTAAATTAAAAAACATCACTTAGATATGTTTTTGAAAAAAAAATAGTTGGGTATGGTGATAATTGACATTTGTTATTTTTTTTACAGGCTCACATTAAAGGTATAAGCTCTCTAGTTATGCTGTCGGAAGGAACGCTTATTTCCGGTGGAGAGAAGGACCGGAAAATTGCTGCTTGGGACTCATTACAAAATTACAAAAGAATTACTGAAACTAAGGTTAGTTTTTGACATATGCTATTTTAGATTATATCAACAGTAACTAAGTAGTACATAGAACCTACATTTATTTTGTATTTTAAGCTGCCTGAATCAGCTGGAGGTGTCCGAAGTATCTACCCACAGCGGCCAGGAAGAAACGATGGTAATTTGTATGTTGGTACGACCAGAAACCACATCTTAGAAGGTTCTCTTCAAAGAAGATTTAACCAGGTAAGTATTTTTCTTCTTCGTAGGCCCTACTGGCGTAAGGCTAAGCAAAACTGAGTCCGCATGAACTTAAGTAAAAACAACTTTGGTTTTTAGGTTCTCTTTGGACATCATAAGCAACTCATGGGCCTCGCGGTTCATCCTGATGATGAAATGTTCGCAACCGCTGGCCACGATAAAAATATAGCTTTATGGAAAGGGCATAAATTGGTGTTTGCTACACAGGTAAGCTATAAATACCATCTGTTGCTTGTTTTTTTATGTGCCCATAGTAATGACATAGCCGGGGTTTCGCAGTAACTCTAACTATACGATAGCTTTTAGCTCCAATAATCAACAACTTGAAGCTTTTTGAAATAGTATTCGGTGGCCGTGCTCAACCAACCACAGGGAAAAAGAGGAGACATGTTTACATTATGTACTTATTTCTAGGTGGGATATGAATGCGTATCCTTAGCCTGGCATCCAGGCGGTGGGGCCTTGGCAGCTGGAAGCACTGAGGGACATCTGGTTGTTCTGAATGCAGACGCTGGTGCCCACGTCGCTACTCTACGAGTTTGTGGCTCTCCACTCAACTGTTTGTCTTATAATTCTGGTAAAACTGAATCTTTATTGAATTACACTAATTTCCTAAATTAGAAAGTTTGAATGTGTGTATGAGCATGTTTGTTCCCACTCAACTCCGAAACCGCTGAACGCGTATACATAGTTTAAGACTGGATTAACACAAAGGCAAAAAGCCTATATATTATATTTATGCGGGTACCATGAGTGAAGATAAAATGTATTCATAAAACGATTTAACTTATCGAAGTAAAGATAGTGAATCTTGACTCATGTTTGAAAAACTCCAGTTAATTTAATTTAACATAGCTGCGTGAAACAGAAAATCAAGACTTATTTTGTAAAAGCTTGGAAAAACCCCATCTTAGGTCACTTATGCTTTTTTGAGAGACTTTGTGTTACCTACCTATGTTTTGTTAAAGATTTATTTTATTGTGATCTCATGCTAAATCGTAACTATTTATTTCTTGTAGCTGGAGATTTCCTTGCAATCGGATCACAAAATGGAAGTATCTACTTGTTCCGGGTATCACGGGATGGTTTCTCTTACAAGAAGTCGAATAAGATACGGGGTGCTCAGCCTCTTATGCAGTTAGACTGGAGTCTTGATGGAAGTTACTTACAAACTGTTACAGCGGACTACGATCTTGCATTCTGTAAGAATTTCTTAAATATGTTTCGTATTACAATTTTGCATCGACGAATGAAGTCAAATGTACAATTGTATCTAATCTATTTTTCAGGGGATATTAAATCGCTCTCGCCAGAAAAGAGTCCGATCGCTATGAAAGACGTCAAATGGTCAACTTATAACTCAACTGTTGGATTCCTTGTGTCAGGTACTTACCAAACCAACTAACTTCCTTTTGGTCTGTTTACTTCTAGTTTTCAACTTGAGATAGACAGATACTGTGTATAATTATAGAATATAATTTAAAAATTTCTCAGGAATGTGGAACAACCGTTTCTACCCGATGACAACATTGATAGCCACTGCCAGTCGCTCTGCCGCCCATGACCTTCTGATTAGCGGAGACTCTGATGGCTACTTACGTCTATTCAGGTAGCATACTAAATCTAGCACTGTACAGGTTTTTGATTTTCCTTCTTCTTCATTATTTAGGCTGTTGACTAACCGTTGCTTTATGTCTTATATTATGTATTTCACCATTGTTCGCAAATCAGTAAACAGTTAGGCATCTGCTAAAACTATACTTAATTTAACAGCTCTAAAATTAAAGCGATCCCTGTTATCTCCATCTATCTATAAGAACGAGACAGCACGATTTAATACGTTGACTGCCCCTGCATGTTAGTGTTTTCAGCACTCAAAGGATCTCAGACAAGATGTTGTCTGAGATCCTTTGAGTTTGAGTTTGATCCAACTGAGTGCTTATATTGTTGATGATGATCAACATTATAAGCACTCGCTTGGTAGGTGGATTAGTATTAAGATTACAGTGCTGCTACTGGATGAAACGAAACAATAGGGGTGATGAATTGAAAATTCTAATTAGTCCGTGATTTACATTATCAAAAAATATTGGACATGTATTTTTTCTTTTGTCAATTAAACAAAAAATGACAGAGCTATAGTGCGCTGAAGTTCCGCATGACGTCACGGCTTAGTAACACTTTTTACCTAGCCGTGACGTCACGAGCCCCACTCCCGAACTTTGACAATCTTTATCTCCATCAATTTTTATGTATTTGATAAATAAAAAAATATGTTTCCAATCTTTTATGTTCATCTATCTGAAGCACAAATTAGTTTTTTTTTTTTTTTTACCCATTCGTCATAGGGATGACGACTGAGTAAATGGTAATGGTAATGCAAATATTTTCAGATATCCCTGTGCAAGTCCCAAAGCGGAATACAACGAAGTGAAGACGTACAGTGGAGCTGTTAACAACGCGCGTTTCCTGTTCAACGACCGGTGCATGGTCAGCACCGGTGGTACAGACGCAGCCCTGATGCTCTGGGAGCTGGTGGATGAATAGCATCACGAAGCGCCGGGGCTCCAACCACCCGCGGTATACGTTGCGCCTCCGACGCCGTCGCCGCCGCCCCTCGCGCTAATATCGCACCCCACTTTCCGAGTTATGGACTTTGATGAACTCGATTGAAGGAATTCAAATGAAACTGGGGGTTTTAAATTTTATCGGAGTTTTTGCATCTTACGATGTGCCCGAATGAGTTTTGAAGTAAGATCTATTAGATCTGAAAGATACACTCCTACAGGACTTGAATACTATCTAAATCTAACTTGAAAGATACAATACCTACTCTGAGAATTAAGAATATGTAGGTAACTCCTGTCACTTACTGATTTTAATCTCATCTTTAATAGCGTTAGATGACAATCTTTTCTATCCAATATAACTTAGGTAGATACCATAACGATACTGTTAAAGATGTATCCGACCACATTCATGCTTTTAAAAAATAAAACCAAGCACATTAGGTACCATGATGCGAAAGGATTGTATGGTGAAGGTGATTTGTAAACCTTCATAAGCCTATAATTCAGTCACTGCCATTGTTCATCTGGTCTTAATTTATCTTATAGTTAGCGTAGTATTTAAATACTTATTTAGGTACCTTAGAGTCCAAGTACCTATTGATCGAACTTTTGTTTAAAATATGAACTTGTAGGTGCTTTAAAACACGCTTAGTCAAAATTATGAATAGTATAAATAAGTATTTATTAAATCTATTATTTAGAATTTACTTTTTTTAAAGCTTTCATGAGCTCATACCCGGTCATAGTCACAATTTGACCGATCTCGAGCGAGTTCGTCAAAGTGTCGGAAATTTTTGTTAAAAGAAATGTAGATATTGTTTTTATATTTTAAATTTAACTTATATGATGGGACGCGGTTTTAAGCATGACATAATAGTCTGGTTTGGAATTTGGCAAACAAAAAAGGTCAGGCGATAAAATTCTACGTGCCTGCATACATACTCAATGCATCTACTTAGGTCCTTAGGTACACCTAACTGGTCATGGTGCTCGAGAAAGATCCGTATTGCTTGTTAGGTATCTTTTTATATTTTTCTTCCAATAAAATAGAATGTCCCTATCAAAATATTGAGTAGATTTAACTGCTAAATGTTATTAATAAATAATTTTTAATCGTAATCTATTGTGGCAGGCCACTTTATGTATTTACCACATACTATTTTTAGGATAAAAACGTAAGCACAATATTTTTAATCCACATTTTTTATAAAAATAAAAATTGTTTACATAGCATTTAAAAACATAAAAAAATTGGTAAATGCTACCTGTCCATTACTACTAAGTCATAATTGATCACAAGTTGTTACATTTTGTAAGGGGACTATGCAAAAAAACCTAGTAGAATATTAAATTATGTTATATTTTTACCAACTTAGCTACTAACATACCTAATAGTTCCACTAATGTAAAAGGTACTGGATAGGTAGCCATATTAAAATGTCCGCAAACGTAGGTAGTACTTTGTATTGTAATTCTTAACAAGTCGCACTTCTAGGAATATAAATGTACCTACAATTAACAATACTACCTACTTATTACAGTTACTGGGTACTGAAATTACAGATAGGCATTTTTTTTGTATCATATGTTTTAAATAAACAATATCATTTTTTCGCTTGTTTAATTTCACTAATATCTGCTGTCTATAAGAAGCCCTGGTTCGGACTACCTTAGTGCAAAATTACTGTCGCCAGTCGTCTAAATTACTAACGTAGTCTGAACCAGCCCATACTATACCTAATACAGATTTTTTTAATAACACCAATGTAACAAGTCATCACGAATGTTGTATGTTAATATAACAATAAAAAATATTTATATAAAATGAAAATGTTCAATTATGATAAAGAAAGTTCACTAAACTCGTAAAACGCCACCTCAGTAAGCCATTACTCCCGCGGATTCTCCCTGGTAGTTTATTGTACACTTCGGACCTAAGAAAAAAAAAGCCAACCTTTGGCCCCATCACGTACACAATAAACCGTAGTGTTGAGACGTTGATATGTATACCCACCATAGCACGCACCGCTCGCTATATGGCTTCCCCGCCCACGACCGATTTTTCCACCGATTTTTTGTAGGACAATTAAGGAGGAGCACGTCATGGACAGAGCGTATACCAACCAGGTTGGATCGACGAAGGAAGTAAGGCCTTAAGAGCCAAAATGGTAGCAATTGGATTCTACGTATTGATATAAGTATTTTATGTTCTATTACTTTTTTTCTTAAAGTTCATAGTTATGAGTTATGGCACTTTGAAGTATGTTTGAAAATTTCGTTTTCTGGATTCAGAAAGTAAGGCCTTAGAGCTAAAATATTATGTATGTTATGTTCTATAATTTTTTTTCGTATAGTTCATAGTTTTGGTGTTAAGGAACTTTGAAATATGTATGAAAATTTCTTTTTCTGGATACAAAACTATGAACTTTACGAAAAAAAAGTTATAGAACATAAAATACATAAATCAATACGTTCAATGCAATTCCAACCATTTTAGACCTTAAGACCTTACTTCCTCCGTAAATCCAACCTGGTTGGTATACGCTCCGTGCATGAGGTTGGCATGACGTGCTCTTCCCTATCTGTTCTACAAAAAATCGGTGGAAAAATCGGTCGTGTGCGGGGAGCCTAACACGCCGGAAGTCAGCAACTCCCGCCCAGAGCTTCGCACCATAGGTGAGGGTGCAATGGACTGTCGCGTAATATACCACACTTGGACTACATCGCGTGACGCGGTGCTTGCGAGTCTCCGCAGTGCAAAGCATACGCTACTTAGTCTGGCGCGAGAGATTTGAGGGAGCCATCTAGGTGAAAGCCTAAAAGTTTAGTTTTTTGGACCTGTTCCAGCATCTTGTTTAAGGCGACGATACACCTCCCTCTCGCTCGCAATAGTCGACATTTTAGAAGATTTATAAGAGCGAGAGGGAGGTTTGACCTGTAAATTATAATCAGTCAAGTGTAATCTACTTGGAATGATGTGATGTGGATGCCTTACTTCTACTGATCCCTTAGGATATAAGACAAACGTTAAAATAGAATACATAACTGGGGGACTGGGGGGAGCAGGATAACCCACAATCACTCACATACATTACACCACACTACATCCCCTCATACTCACACTCAAACTAACTCACATACATAAACACATCAATCGACACCCTCTCTAATTAAAAATTCTCTGTAACTCATGTTACATATATTTAAGTAACTTGTAATATAATGTCTTATTAAAAGACCACGTAAATGTAATAGCATACCTAAGAAATGGGAAGGAACTGACTCCTAACATACAGCTAACGCTAGTTTAGGAGCCAGGGCTTCAACCTGAACTGTACTTATGTTGGTTATTTCAATAAAAAACATTATCTTATCTTATCTTATAACGCTTTTATTACTAAATAACACAACTGCGCTGCATGCGCTGAAGTTCAGCGTATCGCGACATGTCCGAGGCCCGCAATCAGCGTGTACTTTTGCTGAATACAACTCTCGCTGCTGTCATGGCCAATTAATAAAAGTACTTACATACGGGTGCAGTAAACAACAACAAAAACATAAAAAATAAGGGAAATAAAATAGCCGGCTTTACCAAATAAAGTACTTACCTACCGGTTTTTTCAAGCTGCTAAGATACGGCCATAGTGTATGGATATCTAAAAAACATAGCTCTGGTAAACGTCAATCAATACCAATACAGATGTCAATGTCATGTCATGCATGTTAATATTGTCAATTGTCAACTCAGAACTCAGTACAGCAATCCAGTGTTGTCGTTTTAGCATTTTTAATGCTACATTTAGCATATTTTCGGGTCTGTTAGCTTGAAAAATTCACTTTTAGTTATTTCATTTTTTTGAACGTTACCTATTAAGTAAGAAATTTAAAAGATTTCATAGAAACCAGAGATAATTTGTTTTTTTAACTCAAAGTAGTTTTTTAAAACCTGGGAACTCAGGAATTAGGACTTCCCCGAAAGAGAATGTCTCTCTACAGGAATTAGGACTTCCCCGGAAAGAGAATGTCGAGAACCCGTAGCAATTGCGTCAAAACCCAACGTATCCCATAAAAGAAGATCGGTCAGTTTCATACAACCTGTGAACTGAGACCGGAACATAAAATGTCGCGTCTAGAAATGACCTATGTCCTAATTGCTAGTTCTTATTGCAGGATATCATGTTCAATAAATCTTTTTTTTTTATTAACGCTGGAGAATTTTTCTGGGTATGTAGTTCATACTTTTAGGTTACGATCGATTAGGACACTAGCGCCATTAAACGAAAACTAACCAAAAGCATGCTTTGTTAGTGGCAGTTTTGTTTTAGATATTGGGACGAGAGATGCACAATGTGGGTGAGAGTGCGTTCAATAACCATGATTCGTTATGATAGGGCGTATTGCGATCAATATTTATGATTGATTTACTAAGTATTCCGCCTTTAATAAATAAATTATTAGTTATAATTTCAATACTCCATTATCAAGAATATTTTTACATAATTCGCATTTTTAGTCGCTTCCATTTATGGTCAGGTCTGAAATGACCGGCCTTCTTTATTATATTTTATAATAAATGACATTAGCTTTTTCTTTAGTTTTACACACTGATGCGATGGGATTAATAATCAAGTAAAAAATATTTTGTTGATATGGTTTCCGCCGTACGCCGCCATTAGACTGCAACAACCAATGATATTTACGTTACTATGGCAACAAACATTGATGTAAAGTATTCATCATCATCATCATCATCAGCCTGTAGCAGTCCACTGCTGGACATAAGCCTCCCCTAATGAGCACCATTGCGCCCTGTTCTGAGTTCGACGCATCCAGCTTCTACCAGCAGCCTTTCGCAAATCGTCACTCCACCTGGCCAGAGGGCGTCCTGCACTACGTTTGCCAAGCCACGGTCTCCACTCAAGAACTCGTTTATCAACGGTTTTCGGTTCTTCGGCAGATATGGCCAGCCCACTGCCACTTCAGCTTGCTAATTCTCTGAGCTATGTCGACAACAATTACCCCCCCCCCCCCCAGAACTCTGGCAAAACACACTAGATATTATGAATTTTTTAAAACTTTTAAATTGTTTGTAAGTCACTAAGTTAAATTGGAATGATCAATTCATTTTCATGTCATAACTAATTAGCTATTAATTTATACTGTGTCCAGTGCCGTAAATAAGGCGGTGCCACCGGTAGCATTCATTAATTATATCCAGTTATAAATAGTAGTTTTCTTTTCTGGCATGCGCAGAAGTGACCAGATCAGAAAAAAGTTTTAATTATCAGGTTGATATTCAGTAGTAAATCGTAGATTTCTTTTCTGGTCGGCGCAAAAATGACCATACAACGACCAAGAGTTAATTATTAGGTTGATATCCATTTATAAATCGTAGTTTTCTTTTCTGGGGGGCGCAGAAATGATCAGACAAGAACCAAGTTTTAATTTTTAGGCTGATAACCGGAAATAAATCTTTATTTTCTTTTCTGGGCGGCAGTAAAAAACAGAAATTATCAGACCAGGACCAAGTTTTGGGTCATGAATGGTAGTATTAATTAATTAATAGTTTGATATCCAGATATAAATTGAGTTGTCTTTTTTGGTGGGGTGCAGAAATAATCAGATCAGGACCAAGTCTTCGTTGATAATTATAACCTAATACATATAGGTTGGTTAAAATTTAGATATAAATCGTACTTTTCTTTTTCATTTAATGTATACAAACCTTTGATAGAAAAACCAATAAATACTATGTTTTCGTTACTGCGCAACACATTTCCACCGCAAATTAATCTTAATACCCAAAGAGCAGAGTCTTCTCTTGCGTTCTTTATATGCGAATATGCATCTATTTTAACAGTTGACCACTTCAGTTTGCTATTTAGATTTTAGCATTTTATTTAGCATTTTTAAAAGTTAGTAAGCACTTTTGTGGCATTTTCTACAACGAGTTTTAGCATTTTCTCCAAATAAAAACGGCAACACTGCAGCAATCAGCCAGTCCCAGACCCAGTCATCTCAAAATATTCTGATCTAATTTGATGATCTAAGCCCATTCTCATGTTTTATCGGAGTCATGACAAAACCTCGACCTTGCGGCTGCAAAGGCTGCCGAACTTGCCTTGTATGTGAAACTCAATACGGCGCTGATAAGTTGAAACTGCAGCTGGCACTCGAGCGAGACAAAGCCTATGTTTACTGTCCATTCTGCAATAAAGCATGGAAAGGCTGGGACCTGGATCTGTATAAGCAACATCCAAATCATGAGGGTGATTCTATTGACTATCCAGGAGTGTTCATCCAACTTGATTTCATCACTGAAGAAGAAGAGGTAGACCTAATGAAAAACATAGATGAAATTCCCTGGGATACCTCTCAGAGCGGCCGCCGGAAGCAGAACTTTGGTCCTAAAACGAACTTCAAAAAACAGAAGATAGTCCCAGGCAATTTTGATGGATTTCCAGCTTGCACAAAGTTTTTACAAGACAGATTTGAAATAGTTGATGTGTTGAAAGATTATGGTGTCATTGAGCAGTGTTCCTTAGAGTATGACCCGGATAAAGGTGCTTCTATAGACCCTCATATAGACGACTGCTGGATTTGGGGTGAAAGAATAGTGACCGTCAACTGCTTGTCAGATTCTGTGCTAACAATGACACCTTATTTTGGAAGTCGATTGAGATATAACCTCAATTGTGCTGAGAGGTATTATCCTGTAGTAGATAATGATGGTAGTGTCATATCAGATAGTGAAAAGATTGAAAAAGTGGCTATTGAAGCTTGTAGGCCTCCAGAACTATTGGATGCTATTGTGAGGATACCAATGCCAAGGTAAAATACAACTCGTAAACTAATAAATTGCTTAATTGGGCCACTCATACACATATAAAACTCAGTACCTTAGTTCATAATTATTATTCTGAGGAGTTCAACCACCAAAAGCTGCTGGTAACATGTCAAGCTAAGAACAGGGACAACAGTGCTTAATAAGAGAGGCCTATAATCATCATCTGTCATGTCAGTAGTAGACTGCTGCTGATGATGATACAGCCTTTAACCCCTTTGAGAGCCGTGATGTATTTAAGCAAAAAAATTTCTTCTGTGCTTAAAATCTTCATATTTGACAAGTTAATATGCTAAAATAATAATAGTTTTATTGATTTGCAGACGTTCACTCTTAGTCATCTATGGTGAACCTCGGTACCACTGGGAGCATGCAATCCTCCGAGAAGACATAACATCTCGACGGGTTTGTATAGCATACCGAGAGTTCACACCCACATACCTACCGACAGGCACCCACGAAGACTTGGGTGTCGAAGTCATTAAAAGATCTAAGCTCTTCTGGGATCATAGAGAAAGATATAATGAAATAGCTTATGGAGAGACAAGCTTGTAAATATTACATTATTTATTATATTAATAGCTATTGACACAAAGTATAAATAAGTAAATATTTAGTGAGAATCATTGCATTAAATATTTATTAAAATAAAATAATTATTTTTTTATGAAACCTGTAGATAGAACAAGCTATCACATGGCCCACCTGATGTAAAGTGGTAACCATTGCTTATAACAAAGTATTGCTATATTGTATGTAGGTTATGCATGCTTGGAATATGCCTTACGATGCAATACCCGGTGTCCATCAATTTGAGGCATGAAGGTGGTAAGTTAAGTACCTATGTGCCTGGAAATTCACTGGCAAATATTATTATTCACTCTTCAAACCAGAACACCAATGCTGCTTCACAGCAATAATAGGCTTGGTGGTAGAACTTGTCCAGACAAGTCCTTCACTAAAAATTACGACTTTTTATGCATCTATCTGATAAATAACACTAACTTTTGAATTTGAGTTGCATTACGCTCCTATCCTAGGCAGACAGTTATGGCTTACAGTGCTCTGCTAGATACATGATTTGGTGGAGTCTTTGGACTTATATGAGTAATAAGATAAGTGGCCATGCCACCAAGTATTCTAAGTATTTATTTATTTATTTATTTCCTTTAGCACTTTAGTAATTATTTTTTTGCAAACAGGACAACTTTATTATATTGGGGTGTAAGGGGTTCCAACCCTTATCTTCGGAACCCAAGCCAACCCCACCTGCACGTGTTGCACCCTGCTAAACAACGAATGGGGCTCTGGCGGCCGGCTGATTGCGGCATAGCACAGCCTACATCGGCACAGCTAAATCCCCTGGCCACCGACGGGCAGCAGCGTCGGTGGTGCGAGAAGCTGTGCCCTGCGATCCCCAACCCGCATGCTTTATTAGGGGAGGCCTATGTCCAGCAGTGGACTGATATAGGCTGGTGTGGTGTGGTGGAAACAGTACAACTTTAGTGCATTTTGTTTTATATTTTATGATAAAGGCATTTGACCTCGATGCTTGCTGACAAGGATGAGGTTGACTATAGGATGAGCTTTCCCAGGAGATGAATAATTAACTCCCTTTTTGAAGCCGGCCGAAAAGTAAGTGGAAATAAAAAATTAATTTTAATAAATTTAATCGGCTGCATAAACAAATTCTCTAAAAATTAACAAATAATATTTCGCGACGCGGCGACGATGCAGGTGGCTCAAGCTGTCGAGCCTTGCAAGCATTTTTTTTAACCTAAAGGGTGGCGCGAGTATGTAGTATCACATGATTATGAGGCCAGAAGCCTAAGACGCTGGTTTCTATCCTCATTGATTATTTATTATTTGACGACCTCTGTGGCGCAGTGGGCGAGGGCCCGCCTGTGACGCAGAAGATTGCGGGTTCGATTCCCACTGCGGGACAAATGTTTGCATGTTCTGCAGATATTTGTCTCGGGTCTGGGTGTTTTCTATGTATGATATGTATGTATTTACAAAAAAAATGTATCTATGTAGTATATCAATCATGTTGTTCCCATAATACAAGCTCTGCTTAGTTTGGGGCTACATGATGCTGTGTGATGACGTCCAGGATTATTTATTTATTTTTATTTTATTTATTATTCTGGGATACCTATTATTAGCATCGAGATATTATTAGTACCTACATCATTATCTTACCTATCTTACTATGTAGGGAGCTTACATACATTTACTATCATTTTAAGTAAAGCAAATTCAACCTCAATAGATAACAGCAATGATACGCTTGTTTACTTGTGATCGTGACAAATATCGAAGATAAAACATTCAGACATGATAAAAAGGATTTCCTAATTAAGATATTTGAATAAGTTCTATAATAAACGGGGCTTTTTCGTAGTTCGGTTATAACGATTCCTGTAAACTGATATAGATCACTCTGATTTATTTAAATAAGTGAGCATCAGCATTATTTATAAAGGTAGGTAGGATAGGTAAGGTGCTACCTCCACGAGAGTGTATCACAGCGATAGTATCGTCACTGACACATAGAGTTGTTATATAATGATTTGGCAGTGACGATAATTATCGCCGCGATAGACTCGCCACCGCTCGTGGAGGTAGCGTCTAACAATCTTCAATTTATTTTTTAGCGTTTATTTTTTTCAACTGCACGAAAAACAGGACAGCACACTTCACAGGCCTAATAAACAGGCGGGTAGAAATGAAATGTAGGATGTAAGTTACCGTAGGAAGGAACTTACTGACACTATCTGTTGAGTGAACACTAGGAATTAAAACTCATCACATACTCTTAACACTTTATAAATATTTTTATTCTATTTCCATAATTTACAGCGAAATATAGATATCAATAAATGTGTCGGATGTATTAATTGCTCCAAACATGTGCGATAATAACATTAATAATTTGTATCTACGCAATACTTACAATATATTTCGAAATTACCATGTCATAAAGCTGGATGCGTCGAGCTGAGGCCAGGGCGCAATGGCGCTCATTAGGGAGAGGTCCATGTCCAGCCGTGGACTGCGCTATTAGGCTGATGATGATGATGATCCCCAACCCGCATGCCCAGCGTGGGGATTATGGACATATCCCCTATATTAGGGGAGGCTTATGTCCAGCAGTGGACGCATATAGGCTGGTGTGGTGGATGATGATGATGCATATTACCCAATATGGAGTAGGCCTAACATGAGCATTGACACAGGGTACCTATCTATTCTATAATTAATATAACCGAAAATCAATAATCTAAAATGGCAACTATAATTTAAAATCACGTTAGCCAACAACGTGCCTTTATCAAATCATTTGCAAATACATTTTCATTTATAGAAATTACGTATCTACGGAAAAAAATCTTGCTGTACCCGGGCTGCTGCTGCTCCACCGGTGAGGCCCGCAGTCAATGTGCTCGTACCTATCATTAACCCTTTAAGTGCTGAAAATACAACTGGTTGACTTTGCGCAAAGTAACCTTTCATGCAAAGTAAACGACGTAGGTATGCTACTTACGGATATTCGTATAGAAGCCAGCCATTTTTATAAAATGTCTAGATATTAGATATAATTGATATGAATAGATAATTTCTCCCACCAATGACTAATTGTATAGCCTGGCTCAGACAAGCTCGAGGCGTGTGGCATAATCAAAAGTGCCAGTGGGTCGAAAACTGCTGATAATTACTATAATGAAGTCTAATTATTTACGCAGTGCTAGAGTCTTGTTTTTCTATAACCACGTGTTCTTTCATGGCCTCCTCCGGCTCCCTCGCCATTATGAACTGCTCCTTGATCTTCCACATCATCAATGTCTTCTGACTCTTGTTTTTGCGGATGCAACGGGCCAGGAGCAGTGCGAAAATTATTCCGAGCAGCTGAAATAATGTTTTCATTAGTAACGGTCGTCTTTAACAAGGCTGGATCACAAAGACTAGCGAAAAAGCTCAAATGGAGTTTTAAATTACATCCCACAAGTGATTATGAAAAGTGATTAATAACTTACGTTGATGAACATGACGGAGATTCCTAGCACGCCCAGCACGGTCGCATTCTGAACCAGCACCTCTACCAGCGCCGCCTGAAAATTTCAAAACAACGCCTTAAGTACTGGATGTAGGTACGATGAAATAGAAGTGCTTAGCTGGCATAATATACCTACCATTTGGCGATTCGCGGTTTCGACAACCAATCAGTAATTGTCAGGGAATCCGGATTAGATTTCCATTGGATGAGCAGCATCAACCATTTCTTATACACCAATCTGCGATCACTTGTCGGCCTGCCATGCGTAGTGATTATGGCAAAATCTCAATATCATCATCATTATCATCGACAACCGAACTTTATCCACTGCTGGATATAGGCACCCCGTTTTTGCCTTCCACCACGATTCTTATAATACGCGATATACGCGTATAGTACGCGTCAACTCATTGAAATAGACATATAGAACCTCCAATATAGGAAGAAATAATGCTATGTCCCTGGATATTATGGGCTCAAGAAGATAATTTTGTACAGATCTCATAATCTCTTCACTTAGGCTCTTTAGGTGTCAGGACTTCTTACTATACCTAAACCTAGTTATTGACCAAATTCAACGTCAAGAAAAAACCTCTAACACGACAAGGAAGTGTAGGTAATTACCTGACAACTTGTAGACCACATCCTGCTACAGAACACTTCGCCGGTCGTCACACAGCAGCTTGCTGGTAACACAATTGTTACTTGGTTTCCATCTTCGTTCTCCTTTGTGACAACCACAGTTGAATGGTTGCTCGTGAATTCTGTGTTCCTGTAGTCTAGGTACGAGGAGAAACCGCAGCAGCCGAGCTGGTGAACAGAATGAATTTAAATAAACTTATTCGTAAGTTACCTATCTATAGAAGGGGAACGAATAAGCTTTTTCTATTTCCGTCAAGCGTTGTAGCAAGTATACCTAGGTAAATATCGTAAGTATTTCATTATCGTGCGGATTTGAAATCAAGGCGTCGCCATCTTTTTTTATGACAGACGCTGTATCTAATTGTATATTGTATCCAAAAGTTGTCTGGAAGAGATCGCTCTAAGCGATAAGACCGCCCATTGTACTTTAATTAAAGATATTGTCCGTTTTGTTCTTTATGTTTAAGTTTGTGTGAGTACAATAAAGATTTTTTTATCTATCTACCGTATCTCTCCATTTACATACAAGTAGGTATCTTATTAGTATAATTTGTATTCTACTCCTTTTCATAATAAGAAAAAGTTAGTTCTTCTATAAAGTTTCTAGTTTCTATAAGCACACCTCAATTTGTGACCTAAAACATGTTTGCTGGACATCTTATACCCCAAACTAAGCAGAGCTTGTGTGATGGGAACTATGATTGTTATATTACATAGGTTTGTTGTCATTTATAAATACATACATACAATACATAGAAAATAACCAGGTCCGAGACAAATATTCGCAGATCATTCATACATTTTGTCTCGCGGCGGGAATCCAACCCGCAAACTCCTGCGTCTCAGGCGAGCCCACTAGCGCCATAGCTGTGGCCATAGAGGCCGTCATATGGTGACCATGTTCAGTTTGTTTAGCTTTACCTTGGTTTGAAGAGTGTCGATTTCTGCCTGAATTTCAGGATCATTAGCGTACTCCGAAAGGGGTATTTCAATGTACTGCGAGATTGTGTCTGGCTTTAGTGTTAGGGCCAGGATCACAATGACCATCTTCACGATGAAGATCAGGCCCAGCAAGAGAGCATACTGCAACAAAATACCTAATGAGCTATCCCCAAAAAATCTTTAAATTTTAATTGTAAGGTGGTAATTAGGTGGAAGAGTTTATATAAGCTCGTCATCATCATCAGCAGTTCACTGCTGGTCATAGGGCCTCCCCTAATGAGCGCCATTGTGCTCGGTCTGAGCTCGACGCATCCAGCTTCTACCAGCAGCCTTTCGCAAATCGTCACTCCACCAGGCCGGAGGGCGTTCTACACTACACTAAGCTCGAAGACTTCCAATACGGCATAGCCACTAAAAAACCTAAAATAACACCGAAGCATGAAAGGGTCTAATCTAAGTGAATGCTACTACTGTATGCGGTGACCGGAGACCCCTTCATGCCTTCACCGTTATGTAGCTGAGCATTTTCTTGAAAAATTGCTAATGTATCCAATTGTGACCATTTGAATCTCACCTCACTCATACTCAATAGGTAGGTAAAGTACTTAGGAATCTATTTCAAGATCGAATCGTATACAGTACTCAAGAAAATATACTTACAGAGTTAACCATACAAGTGCTTTGCTTGAGACTTCCGAAGAATCCGAACATGGAAACAACTAGCAACACAACTCCAAGGAACACGCAAAGTAGAGATGGCGTGATGAAGTGTCCTGTGTTGGCGCCGTCAAAGAAGAAGGTGAAGTTGTGGTAGTGACTGTATATGGAGATACCCAGCACTACCATCAGTCCTGCGATAACCTGGAAAAGGAAGGCATTGATATTTAAGGTGTTTGCTCTAGCAATTACTAATGGTAGCAAGGCAGCGGAGCACGGCGTTTATCGCGAAATTACACATATTCATAGACATTATGTCATTCATAAGAAAGAGATCATTGTATACCACCCGTTTGTTCATTTGTAGCTGAGGATAGTTAATGTTAATGACCACGATTTTTCTCGTTTTGGGTCCTGCATCAAAAACTTATCTCGCTGGACTGGCCGACACTGGACCACCGAACTAATTGCAACTGCAACTAATGGGGTTATTAGACTAACAATAATAAATTCCTTTTACATGAGATTCTTAAATGTGAAAAACTTTGGGATTGGTTCCTATAGTTTTAATCGATATCGGCCCTTTTTAACCGACTTCGAAAAATTAGAAGGTTCTCAATTCGTCGGAATTGGAATCTTTTTTTAGTCAGTAATTTACCTAATATTAAAGCCAAGATTGTTTATAAGGAGCAGGTAAACAAAACGACTATTGTATATGGTTTGACCTTGATGAGGAAGTTTGTTGAAATAATCTTACCGTCAATAGATAGGCGGTAGAGATAAGGTCTTCTTAATCCAGTGACTGAAATGTACTTTTATAACCTACCTCTCCTTCCATTATCCACTCTTCGTCTACTTCCCAAACAAATACAAAAGCTTAGATTAGTTAGAGGAAATCCTACACGTGATTAAGAAGTTACCTACACTTTACCCTCCACAGTTTTTCGGCAAACATACCAAGCAAATTTGCTAAAGTTCATCAATTTATTCAAAACCAAACCCTTTTCTGGTTATACTTATTACGAAGCCCTGCCGTGTAGCAGATTTGTCACCGTGGCCGAAATCGGTCGGGACGAATACTTATTTTTATATTATTATTATTATGAAATTTGTGTAATCATTGCATTATCACTGTATCGTATACACTCACCATAAACATGGCTGTGATAGTCAACAACAGAAATCGAATGGATTTCATGTTGTACTCCGCCTCGGTCTTTCCAATCTTCATCTGGCTGTTTGGAGCCTCGTAAGACATCTTGGGACACTGCTGAACAAAACAACTGATTTGATTATACACGTTAAACAACATACAGCCGTAAAAGCTAACGGATATCTGAAAGATAAAACGGATTGATAAAGATACTTACAGGCGGTGGTTTGGATAGAATATTAATCGTGTATGGACTGAAACCGCCGGCCGCGAACATTTTCACCTGAACTTCACAGCTGTGCTTTTTAGTTACTTCTGTTTGCCCTTAAAATCGATATTTTGCTAGGCACGTAACCATAGAAACTGGTGTTAAACAAATCGTAAATAAACTCGTATAAAGTTAATAAATTATAAACACTGTGATTAGCATGATAAACACGAACTTTTAACTACCAGCCTTAGAATAACTTCAACTATTCTAAGCTACATAAACCATTTAAAATTTAAGTCTGATAATAATATTTGTAATCTAGCAAGAGGTCCGAGGTGCTAGATGCGACTGCAGAGTACCTAACATTAGTTAGAATGTCCTTTCCAAGCATAGCATGTATCTTCCGGGAGACAAAATAAATAAGGCTTTCTTTGCCTCGGACACTGATAAGATACGGCTATTTACCTACCTTTTCATAAGATGTTCTTGAGAATAATTATCTACGTCCGAGCATATCTCTTTGTTTCTAGAATAGGTTACAAATTCAATTATTTTGACTTGAATTTACTGTAACTGATAGCACAGTTAGTCCACACTACACACAGGTTATCTAAAAGAAAATGCTATTTGCATTAAGTTCGCCTGTGTAGTGCTTTTATCTTGTGAAATAACGAATTACTATCCATCTATTGTGGTAATCACTACGAAATAGCCTTCTGTAACGTTTTAGTTCTACGCCGAAAAATACCCCCGGATGCTTTATCAGGTTTTATCATTTGAATTGCAAATAACCTGAAATAACGTCTCATTTTGTATAACATGTTAAACTCTACCTTTTGGCCTGTTACGTTTCCATTCAAAATGTACGGTTTGTAATTAGTCCGATTCGTCTTGTAACTAAACCTAAGTAGGTAGATACCTACATGAAGGAAGTACTTAAGAAGCATGATGCCTATGACACTACATAGACATAGCATAGTGCTCCGACTTAGCACTAGGCCGATAGCAATATCCCTCCCGTAGAATGTTAATTGAGAAATTATATCACATAACTGGAGCCGAATGTACTGCGCTGTTCTTAGCAAACTATCTTGCCGCTCGCTACTTGGATGAGTGACCGTATAGTGGTATTTAGGTAGATCTGAGCGCTTCTGTACTTGGAAAGGCAAGATATGATGTTGCGTTTTTCATATCGTGTCTTGATTCCGAAACCAGAGTTGGACAATAGCTCATACGATGAAGGAAGAAAGAACTGGGGCCCTAGATTTATATGTATTATCTACACAATCGCGACTTATTTTACCCTACGCTTATGCATATTATTTTTTATGTAATTGATCCATGTTTGAGTCAACGCTTATCTCTTATCAGGTGATAAGCATTATCAGTCAGTCGGCGGTGAAGAGGTACCCTAAAGGTAGGTTATTAGTAGGACTTTGGTAGGAGTTCTAGACTATACTTTTATCTTTCTATAACGCTGTAAAATATAGGTATCTATTCATCATCATCATCATTATGATTATCTACCTATAGCAGTTCACTACTCGACATAGGCCTCACCTAATAAACGCCATTGCGTTCTGTCCTCATAGCTCAACGTATCCAGCTTCTACCAGCAACCTTTCGCAGATCGTCACTCCTCCTGGCCGGAGAGTGTCCTACACTATGTTTGCCGAGCCGCGGATCTATAAGACTTTTATAAATTAAGTTTCACGTATGTCCTTCGTTTCCTCTATGTAGGTAACTGTGTCAATGATGATTCAAAGTATCACAACAACAATAACACCAGCCTATTTAGTCCACTGCTGGACATAGGCCATATAAGAAGGGGGATATGCCCATAATCCCCACGCTGGGCATGCGGGTTGGGAATGGCAGGGCACAGCTTCTCGCACCGCCGACGCTGCTGCCTGTCTGCGGCTATGCCGCAATTAGTCGGCCGCCAGAGCCCCGTGTGTACCACGGGCAAGTGTATCACACTAAAATATTATACCTTCATAACAAATTACATACATAGCCTTGATTCCACACTAGCATTTTCTCCTGCATATGTGTCAAGGACTATGAGTAGGTAAGAAGACGATGGTTACCAAAAGAAAATAGAAAACCAATAATTTTTTAACTAACTTTGGCCTTTATATCACTATTATTATTTTATTTAATACTAGTATGATTTTGAGTCTAGTCAAATGTAAAAACAATATCGATATTTTACCTCGTTACTTTTACCAACCTTTACCTACCGAGAGTCCTTGTCAATTTTGTGAAGGAGCAGTCTAACGAGTTTGACCCATGCTAAATAATAATTAAATAATGCTGGACACCATCACACAGCATCATGTAGCCGCAAACTAAACAGGGCTTGTATTATGGGAACGACATGTCTGTTAAAAAACTTTTTTTTTATAAACATACATATTATACGTAGAAAATACTCAAACTTGAGACAAATATCAACGAATAATGCAAACATTTGTCCCGCGGCCGGATTCGAACCCGCGACCTTCTGCGTCCCAGATGGACCTTCGCCCACCGCGCCACAGATGCCGTCATGAGTCTTAGCTGTTTCAAGGAAAAAATAAAACTATTTATTAGGTGTACGAAAATACTTTATTTTAATACATTTGAATTAATATTACGTCGACTTTGTCAGAAAAAGGCACTTTATACCTTGACTTGACATAGATGTTTAGACTAGACCTAAAAGTTAAGAATGACTACTTATATGAATAGGTAAGGTGAGAAATGAATACTATAGGTAAGTAAAAGTTAAAAAAATGCGTTTTACCTAAGTCGTTTATTACTTATTTAATTAAAATTAGAAAATAAAATATTAAATAGTAATTGCATTAAAATTTAGTTTAAAATTTAAAATATACTCCATATGTACTTTGGCTACTTGTTGGTAAATTATCACTTTGATTTATCGATTTTCATGCAATCTTATTAAATTGGTAGCAATTAATTATTGTAGGTACCACTTGCTTCTATCAGGATAATTTACGAAACGGTTTAATTATGTGTAACTCAGTCATTTTCCCTGAGTGCATGTTCGGTAAGAATCATTAGTCTTAAAACGGTAAGCAAGATAGGTATGTACATATGTATTTTAAATAGTGGTCCTAACTGACGCAAATTCTCCTAACCGTATAGCTAATCACAACATTTCCTCGTAGCATTAAAAGAAAAATCTTTAGACATTAAAAATCTATGATCCACAAAAACTTCTTTAATCCTGCTCCCACCTCATACACATATTTAAAGACAATGCTCCTCTCTCTTAGGTCCTAAGTCCTAACGTCCTAAGCATTGGTCTGTCCATGGAAAGGGACATACACGATTGGTGTACTCTTCTCTTGGTTAGGATTCAAAGAGGTGTAAGCGTTGATGACGCGCTCCTGAATCTCCCAGCGACGACGTTCGCGCTCGGACTTGGCTCTGCGGATAGAGCTGGCCAGCGAGAATGAAAACACGATGCCGATGATCTAAAAAAAAAAGAAATATGTGTTTTAAAAATACATCATTACCTTTTTTGTGTAGAAATTAAAATATTTATTGACCTTGTTTTTAATTTACCATCCTGTAAAAACGGCCAGATTCAAAAAGCGTATCTTTCTTTTTGTAAAATAACCGAAAGGAGGTATCATCAGAAAATTTACTCAAAGAGGTTTACCGCTGGAGGAGCTGTTTGTCGGAAAAGTTTTATCTTCTTTTCCTCTTGATTTGCTTAGCCAGGTATTTTTGTGTTCATCAACTTCTTCAATTCTTCAACCCAAAGAGGTTGGTTCAGATATAATTTTCTACGTTTCAATCACACAAATCTATATTAAGCTCAAAATAATAGATTGTAGGTATAGGTATTATTAGAGTCATACCTGAATGAAAGCAATGGTCATGGCCCCGGCGCCCAGAAGACCCGCGCTCTGGTAGACTAAGTAAAACACTCTTGGAAGGCATCCATTAGCATACAGCTTCGTGCATTCGTCAATCTGTAGATCGCCGACCATGGTGTATCTGTAATTTTACAATGTGATCTGTAGCCTATGTCATTGATTTTGCAGGTGCATTGGTGTTGTAGTTCAAAACTCTAGTGTTTTTGTTTTGGTTACCCGTTTCAGAACTAGTTTATGCTCTAGGTCCTTTAGATTGATAACTTTGTCCCTTTTTCGGGGAAGGTTCGAATTAATACTTTTTTTGGGTTGTTTAGTTCAGTGCTGGTACCGCCCAGGACTTTTTATAAGCAAGTGTTTTTAGTTTTTTAATGAAATCACTCAAACAAATGTGCATCAACTTTTTTGAGAATAGAAAAAGAGTTACTTGTAAAGGTAGTTACCGAGACTCAGCGCAGCAAGAGTTGGGAACAGTGATGTTGTTTATGGAGATTCCAGCGTTGCCATTCGGAGGTATGACGTCTGTCCAGTCTGTGTAGGAGTTTACCCCGCAGCAATTCAGCTAGAAGAGGAACAAAGGAATAGAAATATTAAAATAATATTTCTAAAAACATTAACTATAGATACATAGAAATCCAGAAATATACTAAGGTTTAGTACCTATTGATTCGATTATATGAATTTTATGTGGTTCCCTTAACCTAACACAAGCTCTGTGTGGAAAAACCTAACATAAGCCATTTATTAATTTTTATGAAAGTTGAACAATTATTGCGTCCCATCCTCAACTCGACGCGTCCAACTTCTACCAGCAGCCTTTCGCAGATCGTCACTCCACCTAGCCGGACAGCGTCCTATACCAGGCGTCGAGCTGAGGACTCAGGACAGGGCGTAATAATTAGATGCCTATGTCCATCAGTGGACTGATATATGTTGATGATGACGGTGATGATACAATTCTTGATGCCTTTTTTTAGGCTGATAAAAACAACAACAACAAAACCTTAACCAGTCTTACAAAAAAAAAAATGAAACGTACCCTGCTCTGAATAAAGTCGAAGGCATCTTCAACCTCAGGATCCTCGTAGTAGAACGGCAGCGTGTGGTGCAGCCTGTCGTCCAGCATCTCGGTGACTTGAGAGCGTAGGCTGAAGGCGGCAATGGCAGCTGCAATCTCCAGGATGAACACAATGCTCAAAATCACTGCGAACTGGAGATATTTTGGATTTATTATCACGAGCCAAGGAGTGGAACGCCCTACCCGAATGTGTGTTCCCCGATGATTATAATGTGGGTGTCTTCAAGTCTCGAGTGTAGAGGTTTCTTCTTCGCAAGCGTGCTCCATCGTAGACGGCATTTTCGCTTACCATCAGGCAAAATGTAGTTAACCTAAGCCTATTTATTATAAAAAAACAAACGATTATCTTTTATTCCCTAAATAATTTAGATTTAAATAACCTTGATGCACTGTATGTAATATTATTTTTTATTATATTTGATAACATGCTTAAAAATATATTAAAATTATTTAATAATTACCTCTTCAAAATTTAATTAACTTTAAATTAAAAAAAAAATTAATTTACTTTTTATTTACATACATATATAGATTTTGCAAATAAGATAAAGTAGCTTTGTATATCAATAAGTATACATATCGTTTAGGTATCATCAAGGCGAGATGTAGTCAAACTCAAGCCTATTTATTATAAAAAGGTACCTATTAAATATTGTGGTTAATAATCCTTGCGGGATAAAACCCACAATTTTTTTTTGCCAGGACTTCAGGGATAAAATAAACAAGTCAACAAAAATAAACAGCAGATACCTACCTACACTATATTCTGCTTCTAAATACATATTAATCATTCAAGCCATCTGTTACCATTCAATCCATTGAGATAAGTTACAATATTAACAATATATTTATTTTTATATCGATGATTCAAACAAGTACATATTTGTACATTAAGGTACTTGATATATTCTGGAAATGAGAGATATAGAGCTCCATACAGCTTTTAAAAGATGTGTTAAAATGAACATACCGTCTTACGCAATTTGAAATTTCGCTGAAAATTATACAAAAAGTCATAGTATTGTTACGCTTTGTTTAGATATTTAATATATTCGATAATAGGTATTTATTACCTACGTCAGCAAGCAACCACAGATTCTAAATAGAGGAGGTGCTGTTTCGATTGCTGCTGCTGGACGTAGGTAACTCGTAACTTGGCATAATCAGCAAACATTGGTTCTGATCTGTATTCAAAAACTGAATTCAAAGGTATTCGTGACTCAATCTTAATTTTTTTTGAGTTGTTAAAACAACTCTCCGCCCAGAGAGAGATAGATTGACCCCTGTGTCACTGTGGAATAAATTACCTACTTAAATATCTGTTCGGTGCATTTTTATAAAAGAGGAAACGAGACACAACCCATTTTAGAGAATATACATTAGGCATAGATTTTTGTTCAAAGTGCGTATTCCCTTGCACGTTAGCTTAGTAGGTACTAATAGCAATTCTATGGTTGGGTGTCGCACAATTCAACCCATATCGTATTATTTTCGCTTTCATGATCGCTGGTCGAGTAGGGATTAACTTCATTGTTCATTTACTCTGAAGTAAAATACTTACAATATTGACCAAGCAGGTGCTCTCCTTCAGAGCTCCGATGCACCCGAATAGAGAGACGAACAGCATTATCACCCCGATGACGATGATGAAGGTAGCTGGCGAGAAAAAGTAGTCCTCCAAGAAGAAGGAGACATCGTGGTAGATTGCGTAGATCGTTGTACCGACTGAGATTATGAGGGCTGAAGTTAGCTGAAATAAATTGTAAATTATACTTATACTCAGGTTAATTTACATAAATAAGACGTGTTCTTTGAGACTACGGGAATAAATGAAGATGAATACAATATATTTTTTACTTGAAGACCTTGAAGTTAGGAATGGAGAAACTTATACTTAGTTCTTTTTAGACCCAGATGGCAGTATAAGCGCTGACGAATGCTACAGTGCCGTATTGAGATAAAATAATAGTATTTAATTTTAATTTAAGTAACATCATTTTTCAGTACCTACAGCAGTACGTTTACTTAAGTTAGACGTGTTTTGCGAGCAATTAAGCAGTATTTAAAATTATAATGAACTGATTCTTCTTTTAATTTTCCTGCCTTTCAATTTCATCTCGTAAACAGGAAAATGACCACTCAAATACCTGGGTATTTTCTTAGTATAATGGTAATTTTGTCAAGAAAAAACCTATGCACAACATTATTATATTCAGCCATTCTGCAGTCATGTTATCTTTTATAATACTATGTATTTGTTTATTTTTAACCGACTTCAAAAAGGAGGAGGTTCTCAATTTGTAGGAATCTTTTTTTTCCGACTTGTTTTGTTTTTTATGTATGTTCACGTTGATACTTTTCCCGGAAAACTCAAAAAACCTCATCCTCACTTGTAATTTTTGCCCTATGATCACCAATATCTCCGTCAATTGTGAACCGATTTTCAAAATTCTTTAGGGCAAAAAGTAAGAAGTGAATTTATTTGAAGTCGGTTTATTTTTTATAAAAAGTTTATACTTGTTTATTATTAGAGAGTTGTAAGATGATTTTTTTTATTACTATGTATTTTAACTGAAATAGAAAACAATTAAAATACTTAATTAAAACTAATAATAACCATCATACATTCTCATCTAATTATTAATATAATATTTTATTTTATTGCTTTAATTAATACGCTTGGAAATGAAAAAGTATTTCAGTAGTTAGTGTAAAAAAACCAATTCTATGTATAGATAAGTATTGAAAACCAAAGCTGCGAATCAATAAGTGTGGGCGAGTGAACGTACCACGGACAGATAGTGGTACCCGCACTTGAACCGTATGATAAGGGTGATATAATGGTGGCGAGTAAGCGTTCACAGGATTGGGTTTCAGTACGCAGAGTCAAACTTTTAAGGTTTTTTTTCATACAGTCCAAAGTTTCAAGCACCGCCTTCAGATCTTAGTGCCACCAAAAGGTCACCCAGTAACTGGGAATAGATGATCCGCTCAGAACACCCAAGTAAACCACGCCACAAGCGCTTCATTGAGTATGTTATAAAGCAAAGAATAGGTGCCTATGTAGCAAAATGATTAATCTGGAGGGCTATAAATAATAACACAGCCTATAAGTCCACTGCTGGGAATATAAAAAGGGGTTTATGCTCTTACTCCCCACGCTGGGCATGTGGGTTGGCATGGCAATCGCAGGGCACAGCTTGCACCACCGACGCCACTGCCAGGAGATTTAGCTGTGCCAATGTCAGGCTGCGCTATGGTGCATTCAAGCCTCATTTATTAGTTAGCAGACCACGAGCAGGTGGAGATTCGCTTAGGTTCCAAAAGTGGAAATATAACTTCTTACACCCCTATAAATAAGCACATCCGTGTTTATATATTCATGTTTTATCCTCTTTCAGGTAGGTAATTGTGCGTTTCTAGTATAGTTATCTAGATGTATGGTAGATATATTATTTTGTTCAGTATGTGTGTGGGTATAGGTACTGGCTTAGCGTGTCCGTGGAACTAAGTCGTACAAAATCAATAGCATTAACTTCTGAAACAATAGGCTACTTGCCATGGCCTTGCAATGAACATTCTATGGTTCAATACTTGATACTCGATATGTTTATTGTTACCATAAGTAGGCATACAGGTAAGTTATAAGAGTAAGTTCTTCTCGCTACAATAGAGGACTTTCTTTATGATACCTGAAGATGGAACTACTAGCACATGGCCCACCTGATGTTAAGTGGTAACCGTTACTTATAAGTTACTAGCGGCCCGTCCCGGCTTCGCACGGGTTAGGGCACTTTTTTACATCTTAGGTACTTAAGTTTTAGTGAGGATCCCTAATCTTTTCTAGCAATAAATATAGCTTATGTTACTCATGGTGAATATAGCTTTCCAATGGTGAAAGACTTTTTGAAATCGGCACTTTAGTTTTTGAGTTTATTCATTACAAACATAATTAATACACGATTTTTATTTTTCAAATCGGTCCTAACGGAAGATCAGCGTGGGTTGTTTGTTTACTTACAACTCGCTTAATGCTGAGTTAGGGTCCATTTTGTAGCATTTCATATAAAATGTAATGTTAATGTAATCTTAATATCAACTATTATTATTCTATGTACCATGTACCAATGCATTACTGAGTGTTGATGTTGTTGCAAATAAATATTTTTTATTCTTTATTCCTTTTTATAATATTAGTGCAGATAACAGTATAGCTTCGAAGGTCACGCATATTTGGAACTTGCTCTACAATCAACGTCAAGCATGAAGGTGTTGCCTCTTTTGCCTGTAATTTCACCGGCACCCACACCGTTCAAACCGAAACATAGCACAGCTGCTTCACGAAACTCATTGTAGCAGTATTTCCCCGGTTGAGCCCTTCACAAATAACTCTACTACTTCTATAAACTTCTGTATTCTTATTAAGTATTTCACTTAGTACCTACCATCACGTTTCAAGTCTTCTTTTAAAACTACATGGTTCTTTGAATCTTTTTCCTATCGTATAAAATCATCATCATCATCTATAAAATATTTTTGAAAAGTAGTTTTAACACTTGAGTTCAAGATCAGAGTTCAAATCGGCTTATGTACTGAATCAAGTTCTGTTTTCAAAAATAAAGAGGCAGACCGAAACGGGAATCAAAATCGCATTTATTTTGTAGATCCCGCTTTGGCCCGTCGAGCTTCGCGTCGAACTTCGCGGGCCGAACCGGGAATAACTCATAAATAGCATTAGAATAGAGCCTAGAGTCTGAGGTCTGATTTTTGCTACAATTTCGCAGCATCATGAAATACAAAAAAACAGGAACAAACCTTATTAGTTAGGTCAACACAATAATGCAACTCGCTCACAAAATCCCAGGCCTTCCGATAATATTTTCATCCTTCAAATATCAAATCATTCATACATCCGCAAACAAGTCACACTCAATAATATGATTCCGTTATGTACTTATATGTAGTCACCATTTTTATGATGGAATATGAGCGCAGCTAACGACATTTTGTTCCAAGCTCGATGTTGTGTTTCCAATTACCTAACTGCTCTAAACCGATCAATATTCAGACGGTTTATTGATAGTCTAGAACCTTCTTCACTGATAACAAACAGGTTATTTGCAAACAAAGAATTTAAATAGTGTAATTTTGATAAGACAATAAAATAGTAATGTGCATGACACATAATATCAGAACGTATCTTTGGTTAGTCAAGGTCTAAATTTTACTGAAATCTTTCTATCTTGGAATTTAGGGTAGAGATAGACTAGTAAAGGTAAAGGGCTCTAACGAAAGACCAGCGCTTGTTGTATTCGTCCACAACTAGCAATATGCTGGGTTAGGGCATTTTTGCAATAACGATGTTATTTACATGTAACTAACTGTAGTACTCACATTTTCTAGTTCTATTTCTATTTCGTAGAAGTTTATAAAAATGTATGTTAAGAGTCTTGCTGTGGTCTGGCTTGGAAGTTGACACAACTTGATTATGAACAAGCTTAGAAGTCATTCAAATGTGGTGCTTGAAGAGGTTGGCGAGGATCAGTTGGACTGAGAAGATTACTAACGAGGAAGTTCTAAAACGGATGAATGAGAAAAGGGTCTTGATGGAAACGATAAAAAACAGAAGAGGAAAAATGATAGGACACCTTAAACAACATGACAGCTTCATTAGGTTAACATCATCAAAAGGTAGAAGAAAAGCTTGGAAAATGAAGACAAAGAGCAGATACTATGTGAGCTAGCTAAAAGAGAAGGTCGACTGCATGTCGTTAAAAGGCCTGCGCAGACCGGGACGGCATAGCAAGGGATTTTAATTTTTACCAATGGACATTCAAACCTATCGAAATAGAAATACGATATAAACTCCTATGTGTGAAAGAGACCGCAATGGAAAGAGCTAAGTCTAGAGAATCGCAACACCGACAAGAGCTAGGCTATAATACAACATTAATCAAAAACTTGAATGTTGCTACGAAATCGTAGCACTTTTCGTAGCAAATAATCTGACCTTAGACTGTGTTGAATGTGTTGACTTTGTCTGTTTTAAGTGTATTATTGAAAGAGTTAGATGGAGACAGAGTATGTTAATTAAGTAGTAGGTAGCCTTCGTTTTTATCAAGCTAATTCGTGGCTTGCTTAAAATAGAATTGTCATAATACTATACTTTAAAAACCTGTTATGAAGTTATACTGTCTTCCAAATATAAAAAAAAATCTTATGTTTGTACTATACAATGAACTATCTAATAAATAGGTAAGGTAAGGTATGTAAGGTAGGTACTTATGTTAGCAGATAGATGTATACGTATACTTACTGCACATATACCCACACGTCATCTTCAGTTAAACCTTCATGGTTAATCATTTTATAGCTCCTAAAACCAACCTTACCCCATTACAATAGGGGCGAGTGAGCACACTAGACTACTGATAAGAGGACAAATAAATGGCGCAATAGCGATAAAAGAAAAACTTACCACGAATATGGCTGTGACGCAAAGCAGCAAATACTTTATGCACTTCATTCCCACTTCCGAATTCGCCATTTTAAATTTTTATTTTGAATTTCGAAGCACTCCGTGCTAGGGTTTCGTGTCGACTGGCTATTGAGTAGGGTATGTTTCGTGATAACGATATCACGCGCGCTTGGTGCGTCCACTGAACACTGACTGTTTTCCGTCTATGGAAAATGCTTTAGCCAATTACCAACATGGCACACAGAATGTGGAATAGTTATCGATAGAACACAGAATAATAATAGTCAGTATTAGACGTGGAGCAGTAAATTGTTATTTATTCTATGGCAGCGCTAAACGAGGCTCGTCATTTTCCTGAAGACTGAACATTAACTAAGTCTTTAGTTCAAGGTCATACCTACCTTGGTTTACATATTAACTTACCAACTCTAACGAATACCTGCCATTTTTGTTTGAAACATATATTTAAATAGCTTCCGCCCGCGGCTTCACTCGCGTTAAAGTAATTTTTCTATCCCTCGGGAACTTTTTGTTGTTTGAATGGTACTATGTTATTTTCTGTCCCCCTGACAACGTGTATTCCTTTGGAGAATGCCGAGTTCCATGAAAACGAAACGTATCCCATAAAATTTATTATATTTTAGAAATGACATTAACATTTTCTTTATTTTTAGACACCGACGGGATTAATAATCAAGTAAAAACATATTTTGTTGATTTGGTTTCCACCGCACGCCACCATTAGACTGCAACAACCATTGTCACTATGGAACTACTTTTGATATATTACTGTTACTATGGCAACAACCCTAATTTTTAATTATTTACAAAGTAGAATCGACTCAAAACTTATTAGTTTGGTTTTGACGCACTCTTTTTAGTTTTGGTACCGAGCGCTATATATCAGACGGCATTGTCCTTTCAGGACATATAAACAAACAAATACCTATGCCTACTCAACTTCTCATTTATATTAACAGTTAGGATAAGTATTGAATTAAAGGCTCGTACACACGTAACTAGTTAACTACGTCTAGCACATTGGCATTCCCGGTGCTTTCCGACCCTTCAGCGGCGGCACTAGCACTCTGGTGACGACGAAAAGCAACTCGCACTTTTGTCGCCGGCATGTCTATATATTGGGGTGTACGGGGTTCCAACCCCCATCTTCGGAACCCAAGCCAACCTCACCTGCACGTGGTGCATCCTGCTAAACAACGAACGGGGCTCTGGCGGCCGGCTGATTGCGGCATAGAACAGCCTACATCGGCACAGCTAAATCCCCTGGCCACCGACGGGCAGCAGCGTCGGTGGTGCGAAAAGCTGTGCCCTGCGATCCCCAACCCGCATGCCCAGCGTGGGGATTATGGGTATATCCCCCTTTATTAGGGGAGGCCTATGTCCAGCAGTGGACTGATATAGGCTGGTGTGGTGTGGTGGATGTCTATATTATAGCGTAGTTATTACATTCTCATTGAGTATAGCTGTAAGAGCTAGACCATGTGATGGAGCCACCGAGATATTATATAATAATAATAATAGTAATAAATATCAACAAATATCGTTCCGATAGTCTATTATTATATATCTTAAGAGGCTGTCGCTAGGCAGCTGGATCAAGGGTCAGATACAGAAGGCGGCTCTCCTGGACTCGGCACGCATTGTGCGGAGGTTCCTGCAGCCCTAGCCCAGGGGCGGATTTCCCAATAGGCCAAGTAGGCCCAGGCCTAGTAGTAGGCCTGGGCCTAGGGCCGCAAAATTAAGGGGGCGGAAAAACTTAGTGAAATAATGAATGAATAAAACTTTAAGTCCACCAAAATATGAGCAGATCAAGCATATCATGATATAAATATAACTATTTTAGCAAATCATCTACTTGTATTCGCACTGAATACCAGTTTTTTCACTTACAGAGTGGGTTTAAATCGAATCACGATTTTCGAAGAGCTAAAGACAAAGAGCAGTCTTGAGGGGTTTTTTTTAATTTTTTCGCTTTAGAGCGAGTAAGGGGGCGGCAAACTTTAATATGCCTAGGGCGACACACGGATCAAATCCGCCCCTGCCCTAGCCACCGACCGTTTGAGCCCTGCCCCGCGGTCGATGATCTCCCTTTTTGATATATTTTTTACTTTAATGTTTTTGATATTTATTTATGTACATAAGTAGTATTAAGTTAAATTTATAATAAAAAATGTATTTTAGACGAGTTTACAATCAAATAAGTCATAATAATAATAATAATGCTTTACACTATCACACAGCATACAGGGATGTAGTGGGGTATCTGCGGCTCATTCTACCAAGCCGGCCTGTGACAGGCGGTAGTTTTTTTTGAGATTTAAAACGCTGATAGCCTACAAACTCTCACCAGTGGCTCCCAGTAGATGTCTGCATGCATCGGCCACATCCCGGTAACCACGTCAGCTCGTGGGCTAAACCTGGTGAGGGGGGGCCTCACTGCTTCGGCACTGAAGTCCTAGCGGTTGACCCACGCTTAGTGCACTAACCTCGGTCTTTGGCAATCCACCTACGGTGGCGAGGCAAGCCGGCAATAGGGGTCTTATTCTTATTCAATAGGGTTCTTTAGGCGACTATCGTCGGCAACCACAAAAACAAGTATTCCCAAAGAGGGTTGACGTCAGGCAGGCGGCCGGTCATAAAAAAATAAATTGCCAAAACTTTTTACAACATGATTTTAAGTACGAAAGGATTATGCGAAAATGCTAGGGCGTAGCCCCGAGGCGACGCGCAGGCGCAGCACCCGGCGCCGGTGAGAAATGGACAAGGGTTGTTGCATCAGGGACGGGTGCGACGTAAGAAGCGAGTCCGGGAAGTAAGAATGAGGATGGTAAGCTGGAATGTAGGGACGATGACTGGAAGAGGAAGAGAGCTAGCCGATGTGTTAGAAAGGAGACGAATAAATATTGTTTGTTTGCAAGAAACGAAGTGGAAGGGAACGAAAGCGCGGGAAATTGGAGTCGGGTATAAGTTTTTCTACTGCGGAAGTGATGGGAAGCGAAACGGAGTGGGAGTTGTATTAGATAAGGAGCTGAAAAAGTGCGTAACGGATGTTAGGAGAGTGAATGATAGAATTATAGTTGTTAAATTAATGCTAGAAAATGTAGTTTTAAATATAATGAGTGTGTATGCCCCGCAGACTGGATGTGATGATGTAGTGAAAGAGAAGTTTTGGGAGGACTTTGATACAGTAGTGATGAGTATCCCACATGGCGAGGATATCTATATTGGAGGAGATTTTAATGGACATGTGGGAAGAGTGAATGGAGGATATGAAAGAGTGCATGGTGGTTGGGGCTATGGGAACAGGAATTCAGAAGGAGAAACTCTCTGGCAAGCTGCTACCGCCTTTGATTTTGCAATAGTAAATACATATTTTGAAAAACGAGACCAACATCTTATAACTTACCAAAGTGGTAACCATAATACCCAAATAGATTACTTTCTTCTTAGAAGATAATATCAACGCAGTTAAAGACTGTAAAGTCATACCAGGTGAACCATTAGTATCCCAACATCGGTTACTTTTACTAGAAGTCAAAATTATATTGCAGACAGCTAAGTACAAACCTAAGCCATCACCCAAAATTAGATGGTACATGTTAGAGAAAGAAGACTGTGCGAAAGAGTTCCAAAAAATTGTGGTTGACAAAATGATTGAGATGGATGCCAAAATTGAAGAAAGTTCGGTGAATGAGTGCTGGAATGAAATGGCTTCATGTATAAGAAGTGCGGCAAAGGAGGTTTTCGGTGAGACAAAAGGTAAGGGAAAGATTGATAAAGATTCATGGTGGTAGAATGAAGATATACAAAAGATCTTGAAAGAAAAGAAGGATGCATTTAAAGATTGGAAGAATGTGGATAATAGTGACCCTAGTTTGAAAGAGATTAAAAGAAAAATATACAGTGACAGCAAGAAGAAAGCTAAAAGAACTGTCGCTATCGCAAGGGCTAAGGTACATGATCAACTGTACAAAACACTTGAAAGCCCCCAAGGACACAAAAATCTATACCGTCTAGCGAAAGCGAGAGAGAAGAATGCAAAAGATATTACACATATTAGATGCATAAAAGATGATAAAGGAAAAGTTTAGACGAATGATGAAGAAATAAAAGAGCGTTAGAAAGGATATTTTGAAAAGTTAATGAATGAAGAGAATGACTGGAGTGGAGAACTGGACAACATACCAGTTAACTTGGGTCTAGTAGAGCAGGTGAGTATAGATGAAGTAAGAAGGGCACTACAAAGTATGAAAAACGGTAGAGCAGTTGGCCCAGGTAGACCAGCTAAAGTATGGAAGTATTTGAAAGCGGATGGATGGAAATGGCTGACTTTGTTCTTCAATAAGCTGTTGCATGAGGAGTCGATCCCAGATGAATGGTGCAGTAGTTCACTGGTGCCCATATTTAAAAACAAGTGTGATGTACAGGAATGCAATAACTATCGAGGAATAAAGCTCATGTCACACACTATGAAAGTATGGGAGAAAGTAATAGCAAAAAGAATGAGAGAGGAATGTGAGATTACCCAGAACCAGTTTGGTTTTATGCCAGGACGGGGAACAACTGATGCAATATTTTCCCTACGCCAGTTGTGCGAAAAATACCGACTCGCACAGAAAAACCTTCACATGGTCTTTATTGATCTTGAGAAGGCTTATGACCGTGTACCCCGTGAAGTTCTGTGGTGGGCTCTGAAAGAGGAACGAGTGCCTGCGAAGTATGTGAGGCTTATACATGCAATGTATGCTGGAGCACGAATGAATGTCCGGTCCGAAGCTGGTATCACCGATGAGTTCAATGTGGCAGTAGGTTTGCACCAGGGATCGGCCTTGAGCCCCTTTTTGTTCCTCCTGGTAATGGATGCTCTGACATCAGACATACAGGAGAAAGCACCTTGGTGCATGCTTTTTGCCGACGACATTGTTCTTGTCGGAGAAGATGCAGCTGAGGTACAGAGCAGACTGGTAAAATGGCAGGAGAAATTAGAGTGTCGGTCTAAAAATCAGCCGGACCAAGACTGAACACCTTTTCTGTGATTTTGGTGTTTCCTCCAATTTCTCCCCGATTGCCTTGGATGGTGTAACCCTGTAACCAGTCTGCTCCGATTTTAAGTACCTTGGTTCGCTCTTCCAAAATGACGGCAATATTGACCGGGACGTGAAAAATAGAATGAATGCGGGATGGATGAAATGGCGACAGGTCTCAGGAACAACTTGCGACCCTCGAATGCCCCTTAAACTTAAGGGGAAAATCTACAAGACAGTGATCAGACCTGTAGCATTGTATGGATCAGAGTGTTGGGCAATGAAAAAGACGGACGAAAGAAGAGTTCATGCTACTGAGATGCGAATGTTAAGATGGATGTGTGGTGTGACAAGGATTAATAAAATAAGGAACGAGTACATCAGGGGAAGCTTGAAAGTAGCACCTGTGGCAGATAAGGTGAGGAGTGGAAGACTAGCATGGTATGGACATGTTATGAGGCGAGATGGAAACCATGTGACTAAAACAGTGATGAGTATGAATGTAACGGGATGTACGAGAAGAGGGAGGCCGAAGAAGAGATGGATGGATTGTGTGAAAGAGGATATGAGAGTGAAAGAAGTGAGTACAGAGTTGACGGCCGACAGGATTGAATGGAGAAAGAAAACATGTTGTGCCGACCCCACCTAGAGTGGGATAAGGGCAGGGAAATGATGACACTATCACACAGCATCATCTAGCCCCAAACTAAGCAGAGCTTGTATTATGGGAACCACATGATTGATATATTACATACTTTTTTTTGTAAATATATACATACATAGAAAACACCCAGACCCGAGACAAATATCTATACTATATTTAAATATATACTAGGTACTACTATAACTCAATGGATAGAGCAATTTCGTACGCGCGATTTGAGTCGCGCGTCGCCAATACACATTCCAGGTGACATTACACAAGTCAGACATAATGTTGCTAGAACTGTCAAAGGCCCATGTGCAAAAATGTATGAAGCATGGTAACTACCTAAATACAACTGTTCAATAGTGAGTAATGGCCAAGTACGAATGAGGTACTAATGATAATTCCATGGTAACGGCATAACTGTAATTTGATAGGTCTTGTCAATTGGAACATAATTTATTAAGTCATCATCATTTAAATTGATTGAAATACTTGGTGATGATGATTATGTCATTTTTATGAATGATTATAATACACAACATTACTAATCTTTTCGTTGGTTTATGAAACTCTGAGATAATTGAAATAAAGTTATGGATTTTTACTTTCATATCGTTACGTAGAACTCAGAATGGGCAAACAGTTCGATTGAGCTGTCATAAAAAATATTGTTCCTATTGATATGACCTATGTAATGAATGACAATGCTATTATAATGTCAATCCTATTGGAGGTTGTACCCAATTTGCCCATTCTCCTTTCCATGCAGTTTTATCGCGAAATAATATTTCGCGAGTAATTTATTAATGTCTAATATGACATTAGTCTCTATTCCTGAGAATCAGGGCCTTGATTGCCTACGACTAGCGCGTGAGTCGCTCTATTTGGAGACACTAAACAATGTGTCAATTTAAATTGCTAAGTGTTTAAGGAAGGCCTTTGATCGGCTTAAACACTCGCACACCCATATTTGCCATTAGCTCCTAATCCTAAGTAGTAGTCAAAGCTCTTTGTGAAGGGCTCATCATCCGAGGAAATACCTACTTTATTTCAGACCGGTCAGAAATTGTTTCCTCAGCTTGAAAGTAGCCGCGACAGGTGCTGATGTCCGTAGCTCCTGATTTTACTTGGTGGTGGTTGAGGTCACAGTGCCCTGTGATAACCAAATTAGAAATACCTATTTTAACAGCATTGCTGGGTTTTCGGTTCGTAGGGTGTGGGTGCCGGTGAAATTACAGGCAAATATGGTTTATCACCTTCATATCTCATGTTGATGGACGAAGCGCTTTTCATCGTAGCTCACGTAACACACACGCATGACCTACGATGCAGTACTTCGTTATTATCATCAATATCATCAGCCTATAGCAGTCCACTGCATATGTCTCCCCTAATGAACGCCATTGCACCCTGTCCTCAGCTCGACGCATCCAGCTTCTACCAGCAGGATTTCGCAAATCATCACCCCACCTGGCCAGAGGGCTTACTTCGTTATAGGTAATGGATACTACTTAAAATCTTTTAGTTCATAGTTAAATTACACTCATTATGTAGTTAACTTTAACGATCTTGTTATATTATTTAGACACTTATTTACTTACGGCCAGCCTTTGAAATGAATGCTTTCATAATATGTAGGTATCTCTTTTGAAACTATCATGGTTGTGAACATAATTATGAATATCATGATTTGTGAGTCCTATTGTTTCCCGATATTTTGACGCAGTTGCATGCATCTGCGTCGAAATATAGAAAATCGAAATAGCGCATGCGCTATGATCATGGTAGGAACAACACACAAACACACCAGCCTATATCAGTCCACTGCTAGACATAGGCCTCCCCTAAAGGGGGATATGCCCGTAATCCCCACGCTGGGCATGCGGGTTGGGGATCGCAGGGCACAGCTTCTCGCACCACCGACGCTGCTGCCCGTCAGTGGCCAGGGGATTTAGCTGTGCCGATGTAGGCTGTGCTATGCCGCAATCAGCCGCCGCCAGAGCCTCGTTCGTTGTTTAGCAGGGTGCACCACGTGCAGGTGAGGTTGGCTTGGGTTCCGAAGATGGGGGTTGGAACCCCGTATGGTAGGAACAAATCATGGTAAATATCCCGTTGATATTCATAATTATGTAGGTATCTACCTAATAATATCAATAAAAAGTACCTATGTACCTATTTAAGTATTAATATGCGCATAGCGATCGACAGTTTTATCTTATCAATTGTTTTCACCTTTAAGACAAAGGCTTGTTATCATTGTGTAAGTATATTATAGAAATTTCGTCGCATATAATCAGCCATTAGTCAGTTATTCTGAAACACTTATCGTTAAATTCAATAAATCATTAGTAAAAAAATACTTTCAAAAACAAGCTTTTATGTAAAGCCCTAAAAAGAGAAAAATATACTTTAACATAAATCAAACCCATCAATTTATTACATTACACATTTTTTATAATATAAAAGCTTGTCGCGAGATTTTAGATTGCTCTTTTTAGAGCTTTACGTAAAAGCTTGATTTTAAGTGGTGTTAATTTATTTTTTATTTTTTAGTTATTACTGTGTTAAAGTATCTAAATGTTTCTTAATCTTTAATTTAATTTAAAGCGTCATTGTTGACTACTCGTTTGCCTAATCATTTAAAGTCTATAAGTGCTTCAATAAGGAGATGAAGAGTTGAACGCAGACGTCAGTTTATTTGTATTCTTCTCAGCAAACTATACAATTTGATACGCATATTAGGTGTTTAAAAAATTTACAAGTTCCCCATATTGGAAGGTCCGCCATATTGGATTCAGAGTGAAGTCATTTTGTTTTTCGTATTCTTCTCAGCAAACGCTTTTATTTGATACCCGTATCACGAGAGTGCTCAATAACTAACTATTTTGCCATCTTGGGCCGTCCGCCATATTGTATTTAGAGTAGACATTTTATTTTTCGTATTCTACTCAGCAAACCCTTTCTTTTGATACCCATATCATGGGAGTGCACAAAAAATAACTAGTCCGCCAGCTTGGGCCGGCCGCCATATTGAATTTAGATTTAAGTTATTTTATTTTTCGTATTTTTCTAAGCCAACCCCTTCCCTATACCCATATTGTAGAAGTGCATTAAAAATAGCTAGTTCGCCATCTTGGGTGCTCTGTGGGATTTAGAATGACTTCACACAGAGAACCGTGCATTGTCACCTAAACTAAACGTATATACAAAATTTCAGCTCAATCGGTTGAAGATATCTGCTTCAAAATTGAGTTGCAGGATTTCACCCTCACATACATAGTTACAATGCTTTTAATTTTAAAATAGCTATCTTAGATGGAAATGAATGACAAACATCCTCTACAACATCTGAGCAACAGATAGCCCAATCTGCATAGAGTGTCTGACCGAAGAAGAATCGGCCGGTCATCTTGGAGTGGTAGTTGCATCTCAACCATAACAAATCCTAGGAACTCCGAAGTGCCTGAGAAGACACAAGTAAACTTATGCCTCGGAGGTGGAGTTAGACTGGCTAAGTATTTAGCTTGATCTCCCACACGCACAATGGACCAACAGGAGTCCAGTTGCCAGAAAGGGAGTCCACCTTACTTTCTTTCTTACTTAGATGGAGATGAAAGAGACGAAATTACTTTTAGCTAGTTATAACTAATTTTAGCGATTTGAATGTTATACTCTGAATTCACCATGTAACATACTTCGAACAAGGATATTAAGTGATCAAACAAGATCACCTGTGATGTTCGATCATTATTAAAAATAAAACTTTTATTTTTTCTGACAGAAAAAAACACGTAACGGTTGCTACGCAAACAAAAAGAATGACGAATGCACATAGACGAGTGCAGCTAGGATTATAGAGTAATAATGTGTGTTTAGTTTTTTAGGGCTGTGAATCTAAATTGCGTCGGTTGCCAGCTACACAAAAGGAAGCTGCATGTTGAATATATCGAGCATATAGTCTGAGCATATTAAGAGTGCATACAATTTATGATATCTGCAACTGAAATACTGAAAATGGTGAGTACTTATATCAGACTGTTAGGTATAACGAGAAATCACTCTTTTATACGAACTTGGTAATAATAATATACATACCGGAGACCAATAAATACAATTTGTTTACCTAAAATTACCTATATTTAATCATAAATATAATGCATAATATTAAGCAGCTTTTAAATATAATAATAAACTAAAAATGTTTTGACTATATTTAGGTAGGTACTAGATAATAGCTAGTTTATATTACACAAATGCACAGGATTTTTAAAAACAAAAATATTTTACAAACTAAATAAATCTAGGGGTACGCTCCACGTTCATCTCTTGACATTTTTGCCATCCATAACGCACCGACGACCGCTAAAGCCTGAAATTATAAAAGATTTATTAATATAAACTGAAAAAATAACGATAAGTAGGGGGAGTAAGTTTGTTCCCACTCAACTCTGTGCTAACGAATTTAATAAGTTACTACAACGGGTAGTTTTTTTTTATTATTGTTTTCAACAAACTGTTTTTTACTAAGGATGTTTTGTGTACCATACTTTCTTTCTTTCTAATAGATATCTTGAACCTAACAAGAAGCAGTGGTCGTCACGCAATTAAATGAAATTATGAATCAAATCGTGCGCATGATTTGGTGGTCAATATTCACGAGATTAATGTCAATCGAAAGTGAGTCATCATTGACAATTTTATCACGAATCTCACTAATTTTATGTAGAATTCGGAACAGGAAAATAAAGAACAAAGGGTGATAAGATTTGAATAATCAGACAACCTACACTGTGTCTTGTAATGGCCAGTCTAGAGTATTCGATATTTCATTTGATAGGGTTTTTTAAGCAATGCATAATATGCAGTTTTATTGGCCAAAATGTTCGATACGTCAGGTTGAAATATTTGTGAAGAAGAACAAGAGATAAAAAAAACTTTAACAGGCCTCGCAAACACGACGCTTTGTCGTCGCGCTTAGTCGTCTGTCATATCTTGCTGTAGCGATTGTCGCCGTGTTTTCAGCTTTGAACGAAATGTATGAAAATTGTCCCCAGCAGCTTGTCGTAGCGTCTAATCGCTGACGTTTGTCGTCCAATGTGCGCAGGCTGTACAAACCTGCATCAAAATCAGAAAGACGCCGGCTAAGCCGATAGACCCTGCGTGCGACCTCGTCCAGTTCCCGAAGGCTTCAGCACAGCCCGTTGCGTGCGCCGTCGTGACGGTGCAGTTGGCGACGCCGACGGCGCCGATGACGGGGTTACAGCACGTCATTGGCAAACCACCGGTCGCCGTCGAATTTAATGGGATCAGCCAGTCGCTTGCGTTTGTTACGCCGCAACAAGTGAACTGAAATTAGTAAACAAATTAATGGTTAGTTATATAAAACATTTTTTTATATACTACTTGTGTAGATGGAACAAGCACATGGCCCACCTCGTGTTTAGTGGTAACCATTACCTATCACAAAGCATTGCATCGTAAATCACTTTTTTCCGGAACGTGCTCTACGATGCAACGCTCTACGTCCATCAACTCGAGGCATGTAGATGATAAGCCTCTTGTGCCTGTAATTTCACCGGCACCCATACCCTTCAAACCGAAACACAGCTCAGCTGCTTCACGGCAGAAATAGGCATATTTGAATGGGGCTAAAATGTAACTGCATTACCGCAAGCCCCCTTCGCCCCACACCCTAAAATGAATGATAGTGTTTCAGGAGTCTGCAATAGGCCTAAATAATTATTTTGCAAGTATTGGGTGTATCAGATTTTTTTCATATTAAGAGTATGAACAGTATATACCTGGATACCTACTGTTTAACAATAGTTTACAAAATTTTGTTACCTAGTTACCTACTGTCGGTAGTATTATAAATAGGTACCTTACATTTTGCTTGCGGCTTCGGTAGCGTTAAAAGTTATTTTTTTATTCTTCAGAAACAGTAATCTTTTCTACATGAAAGGTACCTTATATTTTTTTCTGTACCCCTGACAAACGGGTATGCGAAATTTCAAAAGCGGATTGTCTGGACAACCTGCCAGTCTACCGATACTCACATCAACTTGGACCTCGTCCCAAAGCTTGGTGACTTCGAAGTTCTTGTCCGGTCCGTAAAGATCCATGGTCTCTTGCAGCTGCTTCTGTACCAGTGCCACCGCGTTGCCTCGGAGTACATATCCGGCTATGCAGGCTGACAGTTGGAACACGAACATCACCACCATGGCTCCTGCAAACTAAACGTTTTTATGTAATAGCTTTCAGACGAAGCACTGATCTTCTTTGACAACCTCTGTGGTGCAGTACGCAAAGGCATTTGCGTGCTTGGGGTTTGAAACGTTTCAAAATAATGTACTTATGTAGTACATAAATTCAGTCATGTCATGTTGTTTCCATAACTCATGCTTTGCTTAGTTGTGTGGTGAGTTTCCTAGATTATTTATTTATTTATTCTTCTTTGTGTGATCTTGTAGCCAGCTCCGACACCAGAGTAAGCCACTAGCTCATAAAAAGAAGGTAGACACACGTAGATAACTCCTGCCAAGGGAGAGTCATTGTTAGACGACAACAAGACCTTGAATCTAAAACTTAAAAATAAATGCCTTCATTACATTACTCATCCACGCTCTATTTGTTCTACAATTGTACTACATTATCATCTTTGATAAGCGAGCAAATACCAAAATGCTCATGGACTAACATAAGCCTTAAAATAATATATTAAATATGCATAAGTTTTATTAATACAAATGATAAATAGTTGAAACATATTTTTTAATTATTTCACTCCTTGATGCAATAAGAGAAATTTGAATAAGGCTTAGGAGATTTACATTTACTGAGGAATTCGAAAAAAAAAGAAAACTGATCCTATAAAGTTGCTAAGTAAAATCTCTACCTTCTGCGCAGTAGATACATCGCGAGTACGATATCAGCTCAGTACAAAACGTATAGATGGAACTATGTACCTACCTACATGGCCCATGTAATGTTAAATCGTCGACCTCATCCTTGCCCACGCAAGCCTCGAGGTCAAGAGCTGCCCCATACTAAATTTTAAAAAAATGGTAATAATTTGTTGAACACACCTGGATGTCTGGATGTTCGTTTTGTACGCTACTTGGCTGTTTTGTCTATCATTTTTGTCTATCAGACCTCGGAAACGGAGTTGTTCGAGGTCGCTAGACATAAATAAAACCAACATAGGAATCCTTAAGCAATTACCATTTCTTCTAATTACTTAATTCCCACCCAATAACAACATCTCGGTATATACGCCTGCTTTTCGAGTTATTACTGAGGCGAATCAGTTTTTTAGTCGAATCTCCCGACTCTCCGAGTGGTGCATTGTTTTTAAACAGAATTTAACTTTGTAATGTTCCTTCGACGATATTATGGTACATAAATTTGAATGATGCGTTGATATGTAAGTACCTATTTTATTAATATTATTTGTATATTACAAGTATTTATGTACCTAGGTGTATGTATTTTTATATGAAGTTGATTTATAAAATAGTTTATTATACAATTGTAGTTTTAAGTAATTTCAAGAATTGTAGCACACCTACCTACCATCATCTAAAAACAAACCACAGGTTTGACTGGTAGAAAATGCTCGTAGCATTAAGCCCACCTTTTTGTTACATTTAATGTGCAATAAAGTATAAATAAAATAAAAACATCAGCTGAATGACCTCCTAACGAGGCCCGCCGTCAAAGTATTAAAATCAGTTAAAATGCTGTAACTGATTCTAGATTATTTCCCTATCCCCAAAATCCTCACGCGCTGTGCAAGAGGGTAACGGATCGCAGGAATTTCTACCCACTAAACACTTTTTTTTGCAAAATTATTCTAATAAGCATACGGAAACTCTAATATAAGAGGTTTTTAGTTTAATCGCAATTTGTTCATGGTAGAGTTACAATGATTTATGGATGACGAAACAGTTGATAATGAACGACCTTGCCTAGAGATGTACAGAATCATGTTATAACGATAACGACAGAGGTTTGGCGTCATCAGGTCATCATCAACAAAATCCTCTTCTTCATATTAAAACATGTTTTTTTTACGTACAGCGTAATCGCTGCAGCGGTTAAGGTATCGGTGCCGTCGCGTGCACTCTGAATGAGTCGAAACGGCGCGTCGGTGTCTTCAAAGATGTAACGTAACGTAAAAAAACAAATTTTTCAATATCAATCAGTTTATTCATATTTGTTTCATGAGTAAAATCCTCTTCTTCAGCATTTAGTCTACAGAAAGAGATAAGCCTCTGTCTATTTGGGTAGGCTCAGTCAAGAACAAAAACTTAACTTACAGCTAGCGGCACGTAGGTCTAGCGCTGAACGAAACGTCTTCGCATGGGTCTCTTGCTCTCTCTCGCCTCTAGTCTCCAATAGATACCTTACTTTTGACTTCTTGCTTCTGTGCAATAACGGTCAGCGCTAGACTTTCGTGCCGCTACTTGTAACATCATATGTATCGTATATAACATATGCAATCCTAGCAATTTATAGTTGTGACTATCCGACTTTCAGATCAGGCAATTGGAAATAAATCTGAAAATTCAATTTTTCTTGACATCTAAAATAAAATATCTTGTTTTAGTGAAATTCTGATATTTTTGGTACTTTTCCTCCAGGTCACATTGGATTGTCATGTTATGTCATTTGTTTGGGCTACCTGTATGTCTAGACTGACTCTGAAATTGGTAGGTATTCTACGCCTTGAAAGAATATCAAGGTTACATTGCGAAACATTAATTTACCAAGTTCTAGGCATTGCACACATTGTTATTTTTCCCGAGTACTATTTTGTCCATTTTGTTCTTATTCTGGATCTCCGTATGAGACGTAGGTAGGTATAGGAATAGTAGAAATGGACACTATGGCTGGGTCATATGGGAATACATTACTGGCCTTACAAATTGGGGCCTACGTTAATTGTACCGTCTAGACTGTTTAGGTTAGGGGTGCAGGACCTTTGGCCAACGAAAACATGGACGACTTAAATTAAAACGACGGCAGACCAATTTTGACGACGTGAACAATGCAATAGCGAACATTGTTAACTGGTTCGATATCAGAATCAAATGTTTCGAATCGTCAGAATCAGATCGTCAGTGCCCCAGGGGCCTGATTATCAGCAATAGATATTAAATATCTATATTGCGGAAACCAACATAACTGTATGACAATTTGACAGTTCGATAATATGTCTGATGTGGATGTGATAAATATATCGAATCACGAGAATGGGGCAGCGGCATAATTGCATGTACGATTAAGCCCTAATCATGGTATAAAATAAAGTACCAGTAAAAAAGTAGGTACTTCTTTTTCTAACTTCTAGGTTGACTAGATATATTACCACTCACCGCCATATTCATCATATAATTCTCCCGTAGTGCTCCATAGAAGCCAAAAGACGCGATCAGGAATATAATGATGCCAGTCGCGATGCAAAACGCTGGGAGGGAGAAGAATCTGTCTGCAAGAAACTCGTGGTAGCCATTGTATGCAGACTGCACTGAGATTCCCACTGATAATATGATTATACCGGTTATCTGAAACAATTAAATGATAATTGAAATACCACATTTTACAGTAGGTAATTAGCTCTAATCCACGGCTGCTTATAATGTTAGAGATTGTAAAGTAACTACTTAGCTTCCGTGCTTCAGAAGGTTCATATTGAAAAAAAGAGCCGTTGAGAGTTCTGTAGCTACCTACGGCGCAATAATGCGTTGCGACCACACATTACAAATCTATGATATCGCACATCGCATCGGGGACAGAAGCACTCTTACGAAGCTGTATTTGATGAAATTTCTGTGTGCCGACGCATCAATGCGACGTCTTTTTGGTGATGCGTTTATGCCGCATATTTTAACACTCGACTGAATTAAAGCTTCTAGGGTATTTCCCGTTTACCTAGAATCATGAAATTTGGCAGAAAGCAATGCACGTCCACACGCAAGCAAGCAATTACACGTCCTTAAAAAGTTCTTACGGAACCCTTGTTTGTACGCGAGTCCGCCTCGCACTTGACCGGTTTTTATTCAAAAGAAAATATAAAGAAAGAAGACATTTACTGACCCACACATCGCATACAAAAAACTTGTTACCTACGCACCTACAAAATGTACCTACAGCTAATGGCTAATAAAAACTTTAATTTTTAACCCACAAGTCGGCGAGGTAAAGGTAAAGGTCAAATTCAGCTGGTGACTAATTCAGACTGTAATTTTCAAACAATTTGAAAGTCGAGCTAACGACTGAAACTCTGACTCTGAGTTAGCCACTAGCTCATACGATGAAGAATAGAAGACTAGGTATTAGTGTAGAGTTTTATAAAATGGTATTTTATGATAAAAATGACCCCTAGTCTAGCTAATGGTTCCCGGTAAGATTTCCTCCAAAGTATTAGGTAAAACACAAAACACTCAGATACGGAACAATGGTTTCGCCTGTGTAGTACAAATTAATGTAATGATATAATGTAATTCCTTTTCTAATTTGGTAAGGTATTAAAAAAGTTTTCCATACAATTTCTATGAAGCGTCATTTGCCACTACATTGAGTCCATGAAGTGTGGTCTATAATTTCCGAAAACCATTTTTTCTTGGTCGCATTTATTCCGTTCCCACATTTTCCCAGTGGAATTTATTCGCAATATTTTATTTTCTATGGGCATTTTTCATCAAATAGTTTTATCTATTTTCTATATTTTCTCTTCTTTTTAAATCCAAATGGTGAGAAACCAGAAGCTTTTTTTCAGAAAATTAATTTTTCTTTTTCACAGTCTCGATTAACAATGATATTACAAAAAAAAAGTGTTTAATTAAAAGAAATATTTTTTTTTTCATAAAAAGTTTCTAGTAGCCACCATCGTATAACAAATTAGTGACACACACTGCTGAATAAACAAGTATATTTGAAAAACTTTAAAATCATTAAACTAAATAAACTAATATGAACACGAGGTCCTTGGTAAGTTGCTGCCCAGTCCGTTGTACCACAATAGATTTTTGTATCAACCGATTTTTTAGATACTAATTAAATATTTTTCAGTTACAAATAAGTAGATTGGTTTGATAGGCACACCTAAGTTCGTACTTGCCTACTTATTTTTTTTTCCAATGGCACCTAGTTTGTTAAAATCAATCAGTTGTTTCAGTCCAGCTTAAAATGAAAATGGCATCTTACAGTCAGGATTTTTTACACTTAATCTCTATGCCATCTAAATCTACATGCCAATTTAATGATTTTAGCCATTTAGCTTTCATTGTATTTGTGTCAAATCCAATTAAAGCTAATTTATGGAAATTTATCAGTTTTTGATACCTTTTCAGTTCTTTGTAAAATGAAAATGGCTTCTTACAGACGCCATTTTGGATTTTTTGACATTTCATAAAACCATTGTCACCCTTGTGATCTAGACAAATCCAACGACACGTCATTACTCAAAATCCGTCCAGCCGTTCGGGCTACAGCGACTGACAAATAATATTACAAACATACATACACCCTAAAAACGTAACCCGACTGAAGTCTTCAGTTGGGTAAAAAAATAAAATTAAGAAAAGTAGTTAAGAAATTATGAACGAGAAATAAAAATTACTATGAAAATAAAAAAATAAGGAAAAAAGTAACAAAATTAATAAAATCTATTAAAATATGGTAACATGAAATTACTATCCTAGATATTGAAAAGATTGGAAAGAAAAGGAAGAGAAAATTAAAAAACTTTAAAAAATAGGTGACTGGGAAAAATGCCACTGGGAATATATGGGAACAGAATAATTGCGACCAAGAAAAAATGATTTTCGGCAATTATGGGCCACACTCAGTCCATGTATGTTATTCGAACACTTGCCGAGAAATACTCTGTTCTTATTTTAGAATCACCTTTCATAATGTTTTTCAGAATGATGATACCCCCGATTATCACTATGCGTCGAATTGCATGTGTGGACTCAATGATAAGGTGAATGTTTCATACAAATTGTATGGAAAACTTTTTTTTTTAATTTTCGCGAAAATTTACGATTTGATTCGGTAAGTTACTTTGGGAAAAGTGTTCCTGTAGGGAAATAGAGTCGATTGAGACTAACTTGTTTTTTTTATAAATGTCATTTTCTGGGCTGACCGTACCTTTTTTCAAAAATCCAAAAATGCCATTCTTTTTTCCTTCAAGATAAACCTATAGTTTCCTCAGAACAAAACCTTCTAACTACAAAAGAAAAGGTAGCTGCCCTCAATAAGGTAAAATTTTGCCCCTGTCTATAGGTATACCTACGTACCTATAAGTAGGTAGGTTTTATTTTACCATCACAGAGCAAAGGTCTCCCATCCTTCAATCCACTCATCCGTTCATTAAAATTCATTTAAAGGAGTCTACAGTTCGTTTCGTACTTCAGTGCAGCCTACAGCTTCTAATATAAACTTATACTTTGGTATTTTAAATAAATTACCCCATAGTCTTCTGTTTCCCGCTAAGATTTCCTCCCATGTAGGTATTCCGTACAAAAACACTCAGATTCAGAATTGGTCTCGCCAATGTAATAAAAATACTTCCTTTTTCCAATTTAGTACGGTATTTTAGATTAAATATTGTTTATTCTTAAAAGAGCATACATGTTTACTTAAATGAGATTTAAATGTGCTAACAGTGTATTATGTACTTAAGCATAGAAAACTAAGCATTAGGTACGCTTTAGTAAGTCATATTGGTAGACGAGAACACTAATGCTTAATTTTACATTTGGTAGGTACTCTGTTAGTATAAATATAGACAAAAGAAAACAAAAATAGTAGATTAGTAGCCAAGGGCTGTACGAGATATTTTTTACGCCTATAGTTCTACACCCGAGCTAACTATTCTGCTTTACATCTCGATTGTGACGTAAGTTGAAAAAAACCGGCATTACAAGAATAAAACATTTTTAATTATTTTTTTCAAGAACGAAATTGATTAAGCTTCGCCTTTCGATATTTAAAATTGATGACTATTATACTCACACGAAGACAAGAATGAATAGCAAAGCGACCTCTTTGGTCATTGGGCTGAATGCATGATGTCTATTGCCAGTATGATGGTTAGATGTATGCGAACTTTTTGAAAGAAAGAAGTGTTTTTTTTAATTACTTACCGCCCTAGGGCTTTTATAGCTACATTATTACCCTAGAGCGCTAATTAGTCACCTACAAGCCCCATTTTGAGGTAATAAGAACCTATTTACCGAACATGAGAGACGTAAAATAATTTAATTAATTTCAAGGTAGGTACATAAGTAATTAGGTAGGTACTGATCTGATCTGTGCAATAAACCAGTATGCGTTAGTCTATATAATCTAATCTCACTAGGGGAAGCCTATTTCCAGCAGTGGACTGATATATATATGCTGATGATGGTGATAATGATATAATCTGCCTACCTAATATTTTCGTAAGATATTTTTTACTATCCCATGTGAGAGCAAAGGTCTTAATTCCTTCTTTCCGTGCCTTTCTTCTATTATCGCTATTTTTTTTTTTCATTTAAAAGAGTCTACAGTTCATTTAAAGGTACCTATCTCTCCCTCTCTTCACCGTGCCTCTCTCTTTTTCATTTTTTAAATTAATTGTAATAAAAATCGGGCCAGTAATTAAACAATACCAATAATTGAAATAGTTTGTCCACATAATCTACCTAAATCTAAAAATTGCTCAACTGATCTTAGATTTACGGTTACAAAGCAAAATAAATTAGGTAGGTAGGTACGTAAAAAAAACTAGATAGGTAACCTAACAAACATAATTAAAATTCGAAATAGGTACTTACCACAAAAAGAAAATCTATTGACACCAACGTGTACTTCACAGTTGTGAATATTTTAGACAACATTATTATTTCTTACACTAAACTTTGCATAAAAACCTTTTAGTAAAACTAACACGAGCACACAACGTCATCCACTTATGTTCAGACAAGGTTTCCAATACTTTATCAAACGTTATCTTGATAAGGAAAAGCGAATATAGTATTAGGTATAATATCTCACACGAGCGCCACCATCACTCGCTGCAAGATAACTAATTTGACTATACACAACTGGTTTTACACAAATACCTAGGTATCAAGATAAATAATTACAAATGTTAAACGTAATAGGTAGGTAGAAATGTAAAAAAAGTATGTGTTATCGGGCTCAAATAACAATAGAATGCGCTAGTTACTAGCAAATCCTATGACATTTCCGAGTTATATTTAACTGGCTGGGAATGTAGCTAGGGCTCGCTCGAAACGAATTCGGTCAGGTTTAGCAGACCACGAGGAAGCTAGTTTTAGGGTTCCTTACGAAAAGCGCCATCTAGGCAGCACCAAGAGACAATTAATCATCATCATCATCATTAGCCTGTAGCAGTCCACTGCTGGACATAGGCTTCCCCTAATGAGCGCCATTGCGCCCTGTTCTGAGCTCGACGCATCCAGCTTCAACCAGCAGCCTTTCGCAAATCGTCACTCCACCTGGCCAGAGGGCGTCCTACACTACGTTTGCCGAGCCGCGGTCTCCACTCAAGAACTCGTTTACCCCAACGGTTGTCGGTTCTCCGGCAGATATATATATTCTCTGAGCTATGTCAACAACTTTAGTTCTTTCTATGTCGGATAGTCTCGTTGCGGGTACTATCCTTCAGAGAAACTCCAAGCATGGCTCGTTCCATACCTCGCTGAGCGACTCTGATCTGCTGATGCTGTACTCATAGTGGCAGCTTTGTAGCAAGACAAGAGACAATTACATCACACTAATAGTAGAAATGAGAAAGTTTGTATGTGTGAGTATGTACCACCCAACTCCGTAAAGCCGAACGGTTTTGAATGAAACTTTGATTTGTATTTTATGATTAACGCAGGCTAGGTAGTACCTAGGGTCTATCTAACTGTACAATTAATAATTTTAAAATTGCAAACGCAGAAGCTATGTTTCACTTAAAAATATAAAAAAAAATCCTATTGAACCAACCAAATAACTTTGGTGGTTCCTTGAAAACAAAATTAGTAGATCAGTTTCAGCTGGTCCAGCAGACTCATTCTAGGAAAAAATATATATTAAGTAGCTGACTGTAAGGTAAGTAGGAGAGAGATCCTGAGATCTTCTTAGTTCCGGGCCACGCCTTACGTACCTAGACCTAGCAAACATATTATGCTCAAACTCTTAACTCATATATACAATATGTTTAACCTAGGATCGCACTTGAATCGTACGCAATGCTACGCTATGGGATTTCATAAATGTACGAGTAAATAATGTTCTACAATAGTAGATTGTTTTACAAGGGACTAAATCATCCCATTATATACGAGGTTGTTATACTCCCGAGCGTAGCGAGGGAGGATGACAAGACCGAGTTATAATGGGTGGTTTTGGCCCGAGTAAAACACTCTACTTTTCACTTCGATTGCGAGAAAATAAAACAATTCAAAATTAGACAATTTTCAGAAATTTTATTAAAAATTAATCAATCTTCATAAAACATCACCTAGACGGTTCTATTTTCAAAAAAAATAGATTGACGGAGCACCAAGAAGTCGAGTTTTTATGTAAGAGAACGAATGCTTTGTACGGGCTGATGATTTTAGACAAAAATTAAAAAGAAAAAATACTTTTTAGCCCTAGGTATTAAACTCGAGTTTTAGGCCCGCTAAGCTACACTATTATGATACACTTTTTGAGCAAGAGAAGTGAAAAATATGTTATTCATTGACGTACTATAAGTAAACTTGTTATTCTATTGTTCATGGTATAACGTATAGGTAAGTACTTAAGTAGAAAGGACATATAAAAACCAACAAATAAAAGTAGGTATGTATAAGTTACAAATAAATAGATCGATAATATTTAAATTATAAATAACAAATAAGTACCTACCTAAGTAAGAACCAAAGGTATTACCTACTTAGGTAGATACCTATATATTAGAGCCTGGGCTCATGTTGATACTTTATACACTATACGCAATAAACATTTTTTTGTTAGGTTTAGTGGTAGTACGGAATTATGTGTGCTTTAGCATAACTCCCACTTTACGGTTAATTTATTACCATCGATTAGAGGGTTGCGATTATCAAACACTCCTCAACTAACTAACTAACAGGAAACTAACAAACAGGAAATCACCTTGTAGGTAGTTCAGAATTTCGGTATATAAACTGGAATTTGAAGTCTCTAAAATGTAATTATTATTTTGCTGAATAAGTAATTAATTAAATTGATAACCTTTACTCGTTGAGAGGTCCTTAATATAAAGCACATAACAAGTTATAAATAGATAAATAAAATTATTAATTAATTAATTTTATAAGTTTATTTTTAAATATGATATCATTGAAAATAGGCTATATTATTATAATAAGTTGATAAACGTTAACCAGGATATAAAAAGTAAGTAGTTGAAATTGTCGCTACATCCGAAGACGAGGTAAGGTAACTTTTTTCACTTGGCAAATATCCCGCTGACGCAAATTACGCTCATTAGGAGAGGCCTATGTCCAGCAGTGGACTGCTTTAAGTTGATGATGATGTTGAATATTCCGCTCTTTTTTTTGTAATTAGATGTTTTTTGCTGGACTATGTCATGCCATGGTATCGCACATATACTTTGGAGATAGAGAAAATAGGTATTTTTTCGGAATATCTTCTCTTTAATGATTTCATGCGAGCGTGTTTTACACTCTACTAAAAATAGGTTTAGCGTAGGGACGTTGTTGCTATTGCTTATCACTAAGGATGCAGCATTCTGTGATGTGAACTATAACCATACAATCGTCACTACGGATCTCTTGTTTCCCCTCAGGGGAATCCCTTGAAATTGGCTGAAATTAGCGACGTACTTCGTATGCATTTGTCGGATTGTACTAGGATCTAGGATTACTTAGTCGAATCGCTGACCCTAACTTCAGACGGACGTACTGTATGTACTAATGTAGATCTATTATCTACTAGGCAGGTGTTATCTGTTAGGTAAGTATAAACATAAAAACAAATATTAATCGTCATGTCTCGTTTATTAACGTTCTAACTCGACCTCTTCGAACTTCGACCTCCAGGCGAACCAACCAGATGCGATTGCTACCAACACCTGTAACATAAAATACCTAATTATGATTCCTATGATAAGCGGCTGATGAAATAAACAGTAAGTTACATAACAGTGTAGAAAAGTTCTTAACCAATAATATACGGTGTAACGGGGTGACAGGTTGATGGGGGACCTCAATGCAAATCGATTTAAGACCCATGTATGTTCTCCGATAATATTCAGTAGTTCAAGTTATTCGAATTTAGTATTATAATAGATTTTAGGCTGGATGTCGTAAGTGTAGCCAATGAATTAGGTCTAAGCTCTTAATTTTTCTTCTGCTAGTAGCCCAATAGTAGGCTTTTCGTCCACATTGAGTCGTTATTTAATTTAATTCTTATTAATACATAGTAGTTAGGTAAAAATCTATAGACGGCAAATATACGGCTTACAATTGCTTGCAAGCGTTTGGAAGACCCAGGGACAGCATGGTTGTCCAGTAAAATAATATTCGTAAATATAAACTTTATTGAGCCAAAGTAACATTCAATTTTTAATAAACACCTGAAAGTGGGCGCTTAACAAAGCATTGTAAAGCATCGAGCCGGCTTCAACACAGTTTTTAAAAGCTGTTCCTTTTCGTGGAAGGAGCCATATTACCTGTGGATATCATTCAAACCTGACCTGTATACAGGTAGCCACAAGAGCGACGATAGCCATTGCATGGGCCTTCCCTGCCAGCCATGCTCCGAGAGAAGCAGCACAGCCGTCGACATAAGCGTTCTCGTTCCCACATACAAAGGGGGATATAGTCCCGTAGTCCATGTGACAGCAGGTGACTGGGATGAGGCTGGCTACGTAGTCGTGACGGCCTGCGACACCGCAGCATTGAAACTGGAGGATGAATGAAAAATTCAACAATAGCACTTATACTCCTCTACTGCAACAAACTAGACCTCCAAAGACATCCATGGAATACGTTTTGGGCACTTTAGTGAAATTTAATGTACGATTCAAGAGGAAACACTTGATTCAATAACGGCTTTTTAGAATTCGCTGGCCACCTAGGTAACTTTGGAGAAAACCTTTCTGACATTCCAATAACTCTATTTCAGGGTAAAGCCGTCTTTTGACTATGGGATATCACATCTTATCATAACATCTTGAGCTTTAATATTTTATCGCTCATCATACATTTTGAACGCCAAACCTCCCCGGACACCGCACCTCCCCCTGCCTCGCTCTGAGTTTGGTGTCAAAGGATCACGTGTAAAGATGTAATATACATTACACCCCATAGTCAAAAGCCGGCTTTAAGCTGAGAAAAATTGTGATGTTAATTTTAACTGTTTTCTCTTTGTCCACTTCGTTTGATAAGAGCTAGTGCTGCAGAAATGCCAAATACAACATCTTCTTGGAACCAAGCTGGTTATTGCATGTTGCATGGTTTAGATGCATCGCGGTCACAAGCCATTCAAATGGTAGTGGCTGCGAGACTCAATTCACAGAAGATGTGCTATGTAGGATGGTCAATTTTTTTAAACGTGATGGTAGGTACAAATAGATCCGAAGATAGTACAAATAAGCACATGGTCCACCTGATGTTGAGTGGTAACCATTACCGATTACAAAGTGTCAGGCGGAACGTGACGAACGATGCAACGCTCTATGTCCATCAATTGACAAATGTTTGCATGTTCTGTAGATATTTGTCTCGGGTCTGGGTGTTTCTATGTATGATATGTATGTATTTACAAAAAAAAATTATATGTGTAGTATATCAATCATGTGGTTCCCATAATACAAGCTCTGCTTAGTTTGGGGCTACATGATGCTGTGTGATTACGTCCCGCATTATTTATTTATTTATTTATTTAGGCATGAAAGTGTTTAAAAGCCTAATGTATGGAATCAGCTGCCAGCGTCTGTTTTTCCATTGACTTACGACCCTAACGGCTTCAAAAAGAGAGTTAATAGGCATCTTCTGGGAAAGCTCGCCCCATCTTCGACCTCATCCTTGCCTATGCAAGCCTCAACGTCAAGGCTGGCCCATATATTAAACAAAAAATGTATGTAATTTCATCGGTACCCAAACGCCCTTTAAAAAACAGCAATGCAGCTTCATGGCAGAAATAAAATAGGCATGGTGGGTGGTAGTACTTCCCAGGACAAGCCTTTGAAACAGAGCTCTAATACTGCTAAAAAAATCAAAATTCATATACAAAACCTAACCTACAATATGTAGAAGAACTATCCATATAGAAGAGTTGATCTGCTACGAACACACATCAACAAAATCACCAGACAATACACGCTACGAACACATGCCAGCCCCAAAACATTTAGCTTGCTGTAACTTGGCTGTAACTCACTTCGGTCTGCAGGTTGTCCCACATCCTGGCGATATCAAGCCTAGAGCTGTAGAGCTGTAGAGTATTCAGCATGGTGGAACGGATGATGGAAGGTGCATCATTCCGCAATGCGTATGCTGCGATAACGATGGCTATCTCGAAGATCAGCACGATTAATAGGAAAACTACGTACTGAAACAGAAGCATTTTTAGATGAAATGGTGTCAGAAAGTTGAGATGTTATTTTTCTTCTCAATTAGTGTAGAGTGAGTAGGAACTTATAACAAGATTAACTTTAAATGTGTTTGAAGCCCTTTAATCGTCAACAATATTCTTCATCTCTTCATCATGGTCACAACGCTTGCCAGGCGGGTTTGTGATCACAAAATGGTGGCTTTACCTCTTACGACATCCACGGGAAGAAATGAAGAAAATCATGAGGGCTTTTACAAGAGTAAAGATAGATAGATAGATAGATATAACTTTATTGCACACCATACAAAGAAACACAACATAATGAAATAGGCATTAAAAATAATGTTAGCGACCTTATCGCTAAGAGCGATCTCTTCCAGGCAACCTTTGGATGAAGAGAAACTTACTAAACAAACAGGAACGGCGGTGTGTAAAGTTGTGGTAAAAACCCCCACCACAGCTACATTAAAACACATAAGAATAGTTTATTTTACGATAGATGAGTCAGACACTACTTAGTGTTGGACATTTTCGTTATCATTACGTATTACCAAATACCTACCATTGGCAATTCAGAAGTCTTTTTTGACTGGATCTACGAACACCAAGAACGCATTCATCATCATCAGCAGCCTGTAGCAATCCACTGCTGGACACAGGTCTTTTCCAACGAGTGCCATTGCGCCCTGTCCTCAGCTCGACGTACCCAGCTTCTACCAGCAGTTTTCTGACCTGTTCTTAAGAAACTATCAGCCACTTTACTTACCGCAGCTATAACATAAAAGCTCTGCGATATAGCACCATAAAAACCTAGTACAGCGACCAGTAGTATTAGGACACCAGTCGCCACAGTGAAGGCGGGGATGTTGAAGAACCTTTTACTAATCATTTCTTCATAGTAAGAGTATGACGCGAGTACTGCTATACCCGTGATGAGGAGCATGATGCCGGTAATCTGAAAACACCAAGATTAAAGCCGAGGGGTTTTTATCATTGTTATAATATGTACCTATGTTATGGCTCAGTGCTTGACATCAAAGTTTGCGTGGACAAAGATACGGCGAGCTCTCCCAGAAAATGCTTTTTAATTTCTCTTTTTTATGCCATCAGGCTCTTAACTTAATGGAAAAACAGACGCTGGGAGTTTTTTTTAAGCAATGCGTTCGTAAACACTTACGGAAGAACTTACATTTGATGTAAGTAGGTACCTACTTAACTTTTTCCTTTACAAACCCCTACGTAGGTAGACATGGAGATGGTAGGAATAACTGTCTTGCTGTATGGACTCTATGCTGATCGTGGCTCATTTGAACTGTCATTTTTAATGGGCACATGCACTTGGAATCCCAACAGTATAAATAAATTGTCATTAAGGTAAATTCAATGTCAAGCCAACCTCGCCTACCTGTGGTGCATACCTTACTGTATAACGGGGTTCTGGGTCTGGCAGCTGGCTGATGCGAGTGACGGTCCATGGTGCGAGAAGCAACCGCCCACCAACCATCCAACATGCCCAGCATGGGGATTATCGGCATATCCCCCTTCATATAGGGGCGGCCTATGTCCAGCAGTGGACTAGATAGGCTGGTGTTGTTGTTGTCTGCGCTGAAACCTATGTAACTATTATATTAGGTAGGTAGACTTATTCCGGATGCATAATAGTCGAAGCAATAGTCCTGCTTTTAAAGTTTCTTAATTTACGTAATCGGAGTAGGTAAGTACCTACGCAGAGCCATAACTCCATCACTAAAATTAACCGCTAGTGCCCACAGAACACTATTACTCCTATCGGAGCCGCTAGCTCATACTGAAATAAGAAAAACGCCAAAGTGATCCTAGCAAAGAAGACCTTACCAAAAACAATCCGTTCACCGCAGCCAAACTGTACTTAACTGACTTTAAAAAACTAGGCATTTCAAACTTCATATTTATAGCCATTTTAAATACACATTTATTAATATCGGCGGCGATATACCAACTGCAAGTTGATGTAAGATGAATCTTATCGTAAACAGTTCAGCATTATCTTGATAAGTCGATCGTCAATCTTATCTGTGAACGAGGAATAGATTTTGGGGGAAAATCATGCCATGATCTGTCGGTTTAAGGTCATGAGATTTTAGATCAATCGGAAAACATTTCGGACTGAGTGAATATTTAAGTTGATTTCCTTTAATTTTATTTATTTATTTTGTATTAGGAAAACCATCGGCACCATGTAACGGAGTAGTTTATTTATTTATTTCATTTTATATATTTAGATGCACAAACACATTACAACCATTTAAAAACAAAATTATTTAAAACACAGATTAGAACTAGGTAGTAACATGAAAATATGTGCATACAGAAAATTAAAAAATTAAAAGGTAATCATCAAGCAAACTAGTTAATAAAATAGTGTTGATAAGGCCATTTAAAGGTCTCCACTGATAGAAACATGTTGTTTAAACGTTAGGGGATTAGTAGGTAGGTCTAGAAAATGTTTCTTTTTGTATTAAAGTTATAAGACTAAATAAAACTAAATGAAACGGTTACGTTCCTAATTCTGTAGTGAATTTTTCATTTAATTAATTAAATTGTGAAAAATGATAAATATTGTAGGTAATATGAGTATTTGAGAAATAAATGAGGGTTATTTCTAACCCTAAATGTAAAAGTGTTGAAGGGTCGTTCGTTGATCAATAAATTAAGCTAGGGTGGAATGGACTTGGTCAATTTAGAGGGTGCTTTTATGCATTAGGTATAGCTATGCACTCAAAATATACTTAGATATATGGAGCGGACAGCTTCCTAAACCTACCATAGCCTACCAAAACTATACAACTATGGCAATCCTACCAAAATCTACCAATGTTTTTATTGATCTACGATTTTGTTTTGGCTGATGGCAACACAGTTTCTCTGATTCGGTGCGCGTTGGACGTGTCGCTCTCGTGTTATTAATTTAAAACGACATTTGTATTAAGCGGTGAGCATTACATTTTGTTTTATAATACCAGATTACGTTTATTTTTAGTCGCTAATAAATTTTAAAACTGATTTGTGCAGAATAATCGGTTTTTTTGTAAACAGACGCCTCTGTAGACTACAACGCAAAATCGATGTTTACCTTGTATTGCCATGCGATACCAGCCAGTTCGTTCGTGGCGAAAGGGGCGATTTTAAATATTGTTGTTCTTTTGTTCCAGATTTAAACTTTAAAATAGAAAAGTGAACAGAAATAAAAATGGCTCTCGGCGGTGGAATGTCGTGTGTGAAATATCTTTTATTCGCCTTCAATCTTTTGTTTGCGGTGAGTTGTTATTTTAACAATAAAAATAAGTAGGTAGGTACCTAGCTTATTTACATTAAATACTGACACGCACGATATACAGAGTTGACTACATCAGGACATTCATTTCAATGAATCATCGACAACACTAAAGTTTTTTTAACATCTACCTTACAAAGTAATTTAAAAATAAGGAAGACCTACTACTAGTATTATTTAGGTTAACTTAAACAAAAAGTAATTTTATGTAAATAGCAAAAATGCACAAAATGCAATACGCAATATCTACTGAAAAGTATGAGTCATATAACCTAAGTAACGATTGTATGTAGTTAAATGTTGCACCATATTTAATAGCCTAGCTAGTCGGCCTATTCTTTTAACTCTACATAATGTAAATTAAATGTACCTTGGTACTCTTTAAGTCAAGAGTGAATAGGTGTATTCTGGACCTTCGTGCACCCATAATAGGTCACATCGTCCTTTAACATCAGGCGAGGTCGTGGTTATAGAAGGTCTGTAAAGAAATGCAAAAAAAAACCTACCATAGTGGCCAAATGACTAATATCGGTTTTGTTTATGAGGTAAGTTAACTATGTTATGTAGGTAGGTTTAATACGTAATTTGGGTGAGTTAGGTATGTATTAAAAACATGTACGCTAGGATTTCCCCATTCAGCCGGCAGCGGCGTAGGTTTATTGGCACAAAGAGAGCTACAACTTTTAATCTTTTTGCTTGCCATTTTAAGAGGTGTTTATTTGCATTTGGAGGCTCGCCTGTAAAAATTAATAGATTAGTAAATTTACTTTCCTGCCTTCATAGTAAGTCGGTAACATAAACTTTAAATAGGTACTTAATGTAGGTACTTAGATGAATATAGAAGAGCGAAGTCTCCTGAAGTCCTGACACAAGCAAACATTTGCTTAAAAGAAGACTTCAAACACCAATGTATTACCCAGTCTTTATAAGTTAATGAAATAGATATATTTTTTCATTTTTCAAACTCGACATATTTTTAGGGTTCCATATCTCAAAAGTCTGTCAAGACCCTTTTCTCAGCAACGCGTGGAGGTATCACGTAGAAATTAAAATCACAATCTAAACACTCAGGTCTACCATCCCTTTGGAGCTGTGAAATAAATCAAACCTCTATGTCAACGCAATAAAAATATAAGGCCGTTTACGCCGCTTATTTAAACACATAAGTTTCGATTATTATAGGATGCTTCCTATTCACCTAAAATCATGAAATTTGGCAAGAAGCAATGTCTAATATTAAAGCACAAGTAAAGGAAAGAAATGTGATGTTAACCAAAAATAAATTCTTAGCTACAAGTTTCTACGGAACCCTCGCTCGCCTCGCCTCGTGCGCGAGTCCGATTCCGAATTCAATGTTTTTTTTCAACAGAGAGGATTTATCTCAATGACCTCATTGCACGCACTTGCACGCAAAATGTAAAATGACGTGTTTTGTTCCTTATAAAGGAAGGGATTGCATTGCTTTGTGTTCATACTTCAAGGACGTTTTAATATTATACCTACCTTGAAATAAAATAGTGAAAGTCTGATGTTACCAGCAGAATTCGATCTGAAACTGCTGTTTCTTGTACCTAATGTATTTCCTAATACAGCTCATATAATTACAGGAAACGTAGCTACCATAAATTACATTATACCTAATCGGACTTTTCCTACTTTGAGCTATAGGTACCTACTTTGTTTATTGCCGAAAACTAGAGACAAGTTTAAGATCGGAATAATTTGTTTTTAAACTTGCTATCTACCCTATTATGAGAAGGTGCCCCACCACAACCTCGCTAAGGTTAGACAGCCCGATATTGGTGCACAATACAATACACTGCCATGCCAACATTAATACTTACCTAAATAATCTTTATAATCCTGCAAAACACATTTTTTACGTTTACCGTCGATATTACTCGATATTGCAATGAACATAATTTATACTTACATACATAATATGAAGTTAGAATGACCTAGTTCATTTCATTACCAGTTGATTTGTACATTCATAATGTAAGTGGCCAGTGGTGAGGGGTCTTCACTGAGTTTACAGGCTTAGAATGTTTGTATGCAATCGATTTGACCAAAGAAATAATAATAAAATCGGAAATATATCGAAAATTATCTTTGTTTGTCTAAGTGACTGTGCATTTTCTAAAATTAAAAATTTTATTTCTAGGAAAGTGTTTATTATTTTGGTGAAAAGTTATCAGTCACTATAATTGGGTTTTTATCGATTATCGATAATCATAAATAAAAGTTTTAATAAAATTTAAGTCAACAATCAAATCTACTTATAATATTTCATGATTATCAATCTATCAGAGACCACTAGTGCAATTCATAATCATGACACAATGGCCTACTGACTAAAATCTCATAAAGTTAGTTCATAGAATATTAACATAAGTAGATATTCTGCGTAGTTTTTTTATGTTTACCTTTTCAAGCCACAGAATAATTATTATACCCCTGTGGATACTATTAGTAGACTGGATATACCTGTGTCACGAGATAGATTCGTGGGTTCAAAAATGAATATGGCATACTCGGCCTAGTTGTGAATTTAGGTCTCACCCCCTTGCACCAGTAATACTAATACTTACTTGTAATGTTAATGTTTACTTACCTTCCTGCTTAGGACAAAAACATTAATGTCATCCTAGGAACTCTTCGAAACCTCGTCCATTTTATTTTTTGCTTAACCACCCCAGTATTGACGAACCAAAAAAATGAATTAGGTATTCAAATAATTTTCGAGTTCTTGCGAGACATGTTTGTACCTACATACTTACTATGTTTAGCAGGAACTTGTGATTCATATTTTTCTTTCTAAAGTTTAGATCTAAACCATCTGACTGAATGTAACACTTACCTTATTCAGTTCAGTTCAATATGGTTCATTTATTCAGGAACAATTATAGACAAACGTATTTAAAAAATAAAAACAAAAACATGCTGAAATACTTAACATAAAATTAAAAACAATTTAAATAACAATATCCACAAAATAAAATAAACTATAAGTACTATTCTAAATTATTTCAAGTCAAGAATTCATTCATTGAGTAGAAACATCCCTTCAACTTAAAAAAAAACATTGTCTCAACCCCTCCTCTTTTCCACAGATCACGGGCCTGATTATTCTGATCGTAGGCATCAAGGCTGAAATAAAGTCTTCGCCGTACATGGACCTGACCGATGAGAACTTCTACAAATCTGGTCCTATAGTGCTGATACTAGTGGGCGTGATCGTGTTCATAGTGGCGTTCTTCGGATGCTGCGGGGCTGTCAAGGAGAACCATTGTATGATTGTAACGGTAAGTTATTGCTTATACCAAATATACTAAAAGATGACTCAGCTCAAATTGCTTGATGTTTGAGGACTTACCTGGTCCAACACGTGCCTTCCGAAGCAAGGAAGCCCTCAAATCTATAAATGCCACTAAACAGTCTCCTGTCCAAGTACTGTCCGGTTGGAGTGTTGCGTAATCAAGGTGATCTATTGAGAATACCGAAGTAAGCCACGCCATGAGCGCCTAGGACGTCTGTTAATATAATGTTATGGATAAATATAACTTTTGATAACCTTCGATATCGCTGTGTGTGCATAGCATAACATAATGTCATTAAAATCTCACTCGATTCAAGAGCAAACGAATTAAACAACGCACTATAAAAGTATCGACGTATCTGACATTTATTTACATTTATATCCGGTCGTTTAGTTGTTACTGTTGGTGGAAAATTATGTTATTTTTGTATGATTTGGGAATCAGTTGTATTGTAAGTCGAAATGAAAGGGGAAAACTCAATGAAGAACCCTCTAACACCGTGATTTCTAACTAACTTCCGCTCGCGGCTTCGGTTGCATGGTACAAGTAAAATCTAGCCTATATGTTATGCCTGGTCAAGAACTACCTACATAACATGATGCTCTTCAATTCAAATGGTTTTGTAGTTTTGCGTAAAGGAAGTGTGTAAGGGTTTTCAACCACCATCTTCAGGGCCGAGGCCAACCTCACCTGCCCATGGTGCACCCTGCTAACTAACGAACGGGGCTCTGGCGGCCGGCACAACTGAATTCCCTGACCGCCGTCGACGGGCAGCAACGTTAGCGGTGCGAGAAGTTGTGCCCTGCGATCCCCAACCCGCATGCCCAGCATGGGGATTATGGGCATATCCCTCTTTAATAGGAGAGGCCTATGTCCAGCAGTAAACTGATATAGGCTGGTGTGGTGGTGGTGCGTTAAGGAGAAACAAATGAAACATTTCTTACATGTTTTTACAAATTTTCGCCTTTATATAATTAGTAGGAAGGATGAAACTAGGTAAGTACCTACAAAGTAACATTTTTATATATAAAAACTTCAATAAACAAAGAACCTACAATGCTAGTAAATACAGTGTAATTTCATTCATCACAAATATTCAGTCTCAATAGCTTACAGTGCTAATAAGCGAACAGGCCACTGTACGTCAATTTATGAAGAAGTCAGGAGCTAACCTTTGACCACAATCGTAAACTGACCAGCTAAATGAGAGCTTCCTCTGTATGATCTTTTTTAATGAAACGAGGTGTTTTGGAAAAAAAATCATCATTCCGTTGTTTTTTCCCCTACTGTGAGTGCCGTGCAAAGAGTTTGGGCACAAAGGGCTTTTTAAACTAATTTTATGGTGCAGTATCACGGAAATGGCGCGAAAGTTGACGCGCAATAATAACCTTTTTTCGTTTGACATCATTTATTTTTAATTACGATTCACCAATCATTTACGATTACGATTTAGGACATTAGGACCAATTAAGATTTTAAAATCAGACAGATGAAGTTTAAATGCAGTTGATGGACTGATCTAGCTAAATGGACACTTCCTTTTTAGAAGATTGTTAGAATTACATAATGCAATGAGAGATGATTATGATTTAGTGACTATTTCACATTGAGGTTCTTTTGTAAAATGCTACCTACCTAGTTGATAGAATTTCATCTTCACGTCTTCCAATATGGGATTCCAATTTGAGGGTCGAGCCACCCGAGTTCACGGAAGGTTCATATTACCTAGGGTTTCATGTTTTAGGAAGCTTTTTACAAGCGTAACATACGTGTATATCAAATGAAACAATGCTGGCAGTGTACCCAATTAAACAAACATTACGCTGTAGCTATGTACCTACCTACGTTATTCAATTAACTAGTATTCCGTCCGTTCCGGGCACAGTTGTTTAACTGTGATATTTCCGCTGTGACACATTATGTGTTTAGAGTAAGGTAGGTAAGTTATCCACATTGTAATAATTATCATATAAAAACCGTCATTATAGTCCTTTTCACGAAAGAAACCCGCGGCAAGAGCGTTTCCAGTATTTACTAAAAAATACTGAAGATTTATCAAGAAATTAAAGACATGGCTAGTTGTTTCCATCGTATTTTGCTTCCCTTTTGATTGTAAGTATTTGTAGGTACTTAATCAGTGCCGTAAATAGCCTTTTATGCTCCTGGTGCGAGCTTCTATAACCGCGCCCCTAATTTTTTTTTTCTTATGCTATTCTGCTCTGAACTGTGGGGGATTCAGGATTTTGGCAGGATTTTAGGCCTTGACTTCACTAGGGTTGCCAATTTTTTATGTACCCTACCACTCCTGCGACCGTTACCGTTGTTAAGATACCAGACACAATTGATAATCTATCTCTCGTTACGGCATATATGAAGTTTAGGTTTACTTCTCAGTGCATAGTTCATTATAGAAATAAAAGCAGCCAAAGCAAAATCTTATAATATCTATAATTTTTTAGTGCTTAAAAGAAACAAGACTAAGAAAACGATGGCAATATTTTTATAAACATCTAGGTAAATACACCAACAGATGTAGAAAATGAAGTTGGCGAGCGGAGCGAGCCGCGATATTTTTTTTATTAATCGCTTTTGTGTTCTAAGTGTCATTGTTCGAAACTTTTTAGGATGGGTTACGGTAGTTTTGAAAATTACACCCTGCCCTAGTGCGTAGTTTTAATACTTTACGTTTTAGTACCTTTAATAAACAAACGCTGACAACGGAATCGGCGAGCGGAGCGAGTCGCGAAATTTTTCTGTGTGCTTAGAAAATATGATAAAGAAAACTACGATTTAAACCTAGATATCAACATAATCATTAACACTTGGTCCTGATCTGGTAATTTCTGCGCCCCTCTGAAAATAAAACTGCAATTTGTATCTGGATATCAACTTAATAATTAATTAATACTACCATGCATGACCCAAAACTTGGTCCTGGTCTGGTCATTTCAGACCAAGATGGTCTGGTCATTTATGCACCTCCCAGAAAAGAAATCTTCGATTTGTATCTGGATTTCAACCTAATATTTAAAACTGGGTCCTGGTCGGGTCATTTCTGCGTCCCCCAGAAAAGAAAACTACGATTTTTATCTGGATATCAACCAAATAAATCATGAATACTACCATGCATGACCCAAAACTTGGTCCTGGTCTGGTCATTTCAGACCAGGACGGTCTGGTCATTTCTGCTCCCCCCAAAAAAGAAAACTACGAATTTATAATTCTGGGACAGCTCGCCCCATCATCGACTTCATCCTTGCCTATGCAAGCCTCGAAGTCAAGAGCTGGCCCATTATAAATTAAAAAAAATATTACTATGCATGACCCAAAATTTGGTCCTGGTCTGGTCATTTCTGCCCCCTTCTCCCCCCTAGGGCCTGAGCCCTGTGCCTGCGCTCCGGTGGCACCGCCCTACGGCACTATTTGTATTTAATTCCTATTTTCGAAAGACTGTAGCGCCTGGCGCCGCGTCTACGGGACTTCTTTTGTTCAGGGAACAGTCTTTCACAACACTGACAGTCAAGCAAACGGGGTGCCATTGTCCTATGACATAAGACTACTTATTCTTTATTTTCCATTTTTTTGCGATGCCTGAAAAGGCAACTAAGTTTCTAAGTAGGCACCTAGGTAACATAATGTTTAGCAATAAGATCATTCACTACACTTAGGCTGAGCGCAGACCTTAGTCAAGTCAGTTTTAAGATAGACTGCAAATTTAGATTTTGAATCTTGAATACATATAGGTAGTAGGTAGGTAACTATCGCATTTTAAAACCAGTCATAATAATACTGGGTGTCCCTTGTATCTGCGTCGTCATTTATTCACCTATGTCTACATAACTAAATATACTTAGTTATCTACGCTTTCTTTGTTTTCATGTTTTGACAAAGCGTAGGCGTAGAAGTAGATCCCCACCTGTTAATACACATCACCCTCAGCCGGGTAATGACCGAGATACAACAAATCGATACGAAATCCAGAACAAACAACGTTATCTTGCGGCATGAGTCAGTTTAGCGTTTTATAAAAATATCTACCTATACCTAAGTAGAGTACATTCACCACTGTTTTGAAAATGTTTTGTAAGCAAATTGAAGTGTTCGTGTCTGCGAATTTGACTTCGCGATTTTCACATTCACACACCCAGCTATTGTGTAGGTCTTGTAATTTTTCGACCATGTTCATTATTATTTCGCAACTCAAATAAACGCATATGGAATATTTCGTATGGCACAGGGCGTGGGTTAGGTACCTAAAGGATAGGATAGCAAACAAGAACGTCCTTAGAATTAATCTAAGGGAACGTCACTGTCTGTCAAATTTGTGAACCACAGTTACCCAAATCGATCATTTTTAAGAACCTACCAAAATTTTAGAGCTTTTATTATTTATTTTATTTTATACTTTCTTATTTTGTTTTTAATGGACTTTTCATAATTCATTAACATTTCTTGTACCTACTTGGCTTAAAAGATAAATATTATCAACTCATGGAATTATATCCTGATTGTGTAGGTTTAGGTGGCTACCATAAACCTAGGAAAGTGTACCTACCAAACCTAGACTACCTATGTTTCTTTAGCACCATGATATACCTAAGTCTCGCATCGATCTTGAAGACCGGAGGCGGCTCAGTCGCGTTGCGTCGTCTGCCGTCGGTTTTTCTTAGACTAGACAGGGGCGCTGAAACCAAATAGATTATCTTCCTTTTTTAATATAAATGTGGACGATAATGGGCAGTCGAATTATGAAGTTAGAGATTTAATAACCCTGTAACAGAACATGGGGTTCTGCTTTTGTAGCTTTCTCAGGAGGAAAAAACATTCCTAATCTTAAATTTTCACAAACTTTCACATACCGTACCTATTACTTAGTAGGATCATCATCATCATCATCATCAGCCTATTAATAGCAGTTCACTGTTGGACATAGGCTTCCCAAAATGAGCGCTATTGCGCCCTGTCCTCAGCTTCTGTCCTGCTGTCCTAGTAGAATAGATATTAAAATAAGTTTCATAGCAGGAGAAAAAGTTGAACATATCTATTAAAAAAAAACATGCTACTTAACATGCGAGGAACACGGACATGCTCCTGCTGGGAGTCTGTGACCTTAATAGCTAATGCAAAAGCCTGCTGATTCTCGTCTGTCTGAGTAAAATAAAGTAGGTAGGTTACGTAATTCAATAGCACGATGTATCGTATGAAGTATAGTTGTGGTTTTACAAGCCAGAGTGGACAAGGAAATTCTTAGAATGTTCTAGTTCTAACATCAAGGTTATCTATTCTGTAGGTAGATTCTTACCGACATAACTAGGATACTTAGTATGATTGATTTAGTTTTATTGCCCTTACTTATTAGGAACCTAAAAGCCTACAGGATCGTAAACAAACTTTTGTATTAAATCGACAGTACCAATAGCGAAGAGCTGATTTATTAAATTGGACTATAAGGGTAGATTGATTCCTTAATTTCAAATTAGCAACACCACGACGATATACTTACGGATATTTCTAATACCACAGCTAATACCCAATCAAGATACGGCGTGTTCGTACTAACCTACATCACCTATTATCTATATTAAAACCTGTTTAATTAAGGTGAAGGCAAGGATGTACCGTAATATACCGGTTCTCATCCAAAGTTTATAGATACCCAGATACCCACCTTATCAAAATTAAAACCAATTCGTCTTACACAAATTTTCGCATATAAATAAATAACGCCGGACAATTTCACACTTCATATAGCCCCAAAAGAAGCAGAGCTTGTACCTATTATGGGAACCACATGACTTACTTATATACTGTTTTTTAAATATATACATACATATTTTACATAGAAAACACCCAGACCATAAATAAACGTCTGCAGAACATGCAAGCATTTGCCCCGCAGCGGGAATCGAAGCCATAGCCCACTGCGCCACTCGTAATGTTAGTGTGATGTGATGATTTATTTTTATTTACTCTTGTTTATTTCTAGTTCTCCGTATTCCTGCTGATAATCTTCGTGGCTGAACTGGCGGTGGGCATTGCTGGTTACATGAAACACACTGATCTGGAAACATCCTTGATGAAGCATCTCAACGGGAGCATATCTAAGTACGCGGTCGACGATGACGTTAGGAAGACCTTCGATATTGTCCAGACAGACGTAAGTACAAAAACAAACCATACATTTTTGGCGTGGCGCTCGTTCGCAAAGTAGCGTTGAATGAACTTATACGAGGCTACAATACAATTCATGGCCGTATTGAGTGGACAAGACGGCGGGATCCACTCTAGAATTTATCATAAATATATTTATTAGTTGTAGTTTGAGTAATTTTAAGATTTTAATTTTTTCTTCTAGCAAACCACAAGATTTGCTGATTGAAAACGCTCCTAGCATTTCATTAGCCCACCTTTTGCTACATTTATTGTGCAATAAAGTAATAAATAAATTAACCAATACACACTATTTAGTACCTAAAGGAATCCTAAATAATAGGCATGGAAAGGGGTAAAATTTTAGGTAGGTACATCATACTCCTAGCTCCATAGCCACAAAGAACAAAACTCGTTCACGTTCACGTTTCATCCTACCTACCACATGTTGAAAAGTTTTCGCTCGACGAGCGACAACATCAGAGGGCTTACCACAAGTTTTGATACTTTTAGAAAACTATATAAGTTTCGGTATCTTTCCATACATTTTCGTAGTTCATGCACGTTTCCCTAGAGGCGCTGCGCTGTATTGAAAATGTATGGAAAGATACCGAAACCCGAAACTTATAAAATTTTCGTAAACTTTAAAAACCTGTGGTAAGCCCTCAGGTCAACAATGTTTATCAACAAATAAAAGTTTACAATGAATACGGGGCTTAAGATTAACAATAAATATAGGTTACAATTTTACCTCTCTTAGGCATTAAGAGGGGTCAAATTGTAACTCCTGTTGACAATCATTGTGATATAAATATGCATAAGCACGTGCATAGCATGCACATCGTGTGAATATTCTCAAGGAGGAGAATCGATCCCATCAACGAATGAAAATAAACAACAGTGTGATGACTGATGACCTATGTAACGAGATGGGTATTTTATAAACCGAAAAGACGCGGGTTCAGTTCCCAATAAATTACCATAAGTACTCACAGCACGCAATAGGATAAAAAAAAAGACGTGTGGCACTCGGGGACTGCCGCGGTAAAGCTATTGCATAGCATTTTGTATCAACTTATGCAATTATAATTATTTATTTATTTTATTTATGCAGTATTTCTTTTTCTTTGATATTAATTCAAGTTACACTTTTTGAGCGTGGTGACCGATAAGAAAACAATTTTTTTTTCTTTTATTAAATAAAAATACGTCTAGTTGTACGCACACAAACACCGTGTCGAAGACTGCCGAAAAGAAACGACGTTAGACAATGCACGGCCTTCAAGCCACACCTCCGTGCCCGTCGGAGTGGGGAGCGTGAGGTTTTTTTCGTTACGGTTATAGAAGCTATGCAATAGCTTAAAAACAATTAATTTTAGAAGCTATGTTGTTTGATGAAAACCGGTCCAAGATGGCCGCCGCCACTAAATTGCGGATTATATATTTGTTCACAATTCCATGGGTATCGAATTAAAAAGCTTGATTAGTAGAATACACTATGACAAATTTCAAATGCGAGATGGCCGCCACCACAAAATGGCAAATTACATTTTTTTTCACAAAACTCTCCAATATGGTTATCAAATGAAAGAGATTACGGCGCGCGGCGAATTGCGAAGATCGAAGCACGTTGCTGTGGGCCATCTGTCTTTGAGTGAAGTATTTTTCAAACAACGCGATCCTTCGGCTATCATGGGAAAAAAGGTGTCACATTCATCACCTAACATAAAAATGTATCTAACTCTTTCAGCTCGAATGCTGCGGCATCAACGGCCCCGAAGATTGGAAGAACAACTCCCTGCCCATTCCGGAAACCTGCTGCAGCGGACAGGTTATCACCGGCACCAACTTGGCCGCCTGCACTGAAACCTCCACTGGCTTCCACAAGGAGGGATGTCTCAACAAGCTGGTCACTCATCTGCAAGATATCGCCAAGGTGCTCGGTGGAGTTGGACTCGGCATTGCTTTTGTTCAGGTATGACTTTTTTCTGCTAAAAGCGTGGTTCGTATTCTGTAAATGTAATAAATTGGTTTACGGTTTTACCAGAAAATAATCTGATTCAACTTCTGTCCTATACCGGCGGACCGCTTCCTTCTCGCATAGAGTGTAGGACGGCCTTGGCTAGCTGGAAGGCCAATCTGCGAAAGGGAGGCCTATTTCCAGCAGTGGACTAATGGTGATTATATAGGATATCATTGAAGAACTCCCCGTGATTATGGAAGATTTCTGATACAAGCATAAAAAGAGCCCTGGGGATATGAAGTTTTGCAATTTATTTTGAGTGCAGTGTACGTTTAACTTTAACGGTCGTTTCCACAACAGTCCCCCTACCACTGAGTGTTGTCTTAGTTTTTGAAGAACCCTTTTCTCTAATATCTCATTCCCAATACTAAAAAGTTTTCGAAAACTTATTTCAGATCTGTAGACCTTCCACACTTATTGGAAATAGAATATTTTTTCAAGTCGTTTACGCAGAATCTTTCATTCATTCATTCTTATACTCCAGTTCTTAGTAAGAAACAGAAGCATCACGAATCACGATTTAGAATTTAATTTTAAATTAAGGTGAAAATGAGAGCCAAAACAGGAAATATCTAATGCTGCGTTCAGACGCGCAGCCTGACAAAAGCAGTCCGGGAAGCAGCCCATTGCTCTTGTTAGCAATGCTTTTGCTCTCGTGCCCGTTGAATATTGGTACCACTGCTTGTTTTATACCAGTCTGTAGTCAAAGTTGACTGCATAGTCGTCCGACAAATTGCGTTTATTCCAAACTACCATTAGTTCGAGCATCGATCTATAACGCTGAATCGGAGTCTTTAAACGCTGATTAGTAACATTTTCTTCACGAAGTACATCAAAAATCAAGCCCAGCCGTATGCCTACTTGCTTGGTTACTATGGTTACTGAAAAAGAAAAAAGAATTGCTCAAGCGGTCCGATACTCGGACTACTGGTAGTACAGTTTTGGATTAAACCCAATGTTTCAATAACTAATAAAAAATATTTTAATTTCAGCTACTTGGTGTAATATTTGCCTGCTGCCTCGCCCGCTCTATCCGCAGCCAATACGAAACTGTTTAAATCAACTCAATTATCCAGTGTTCTTTATGAAATATCCATAACTATGTAGTTTGTCATGTGATACAATTGTAATCTTTTATGTATATGTGGAAATAATTTATTTAATTGTTAATCAAACAAGTTTATTTTAATTTTAGAGATCTTTTTAGCGAAAAGATTCTCATACTTATTACTCGAATGAGGTGCACATTTCCCGCCTTGTTTGTGCTAGATTTAAAGAGTGTATGCACAAGCACAATCTATAATATTCAATTGCACAGTGTGCTCAGTGTGGAAGACTGATAAAGAAATCTTCATGCCAAAATCAATTCTATTAAATAAGTTTTTCTACCTTTTTATTAACTGTTTTTGGTCTCAAATTTTGGTCTTATCTCTTCAGTTTCTTAAGTTAGTCAAAGTAGATGTGGTGCACTATTTTATACAACTATAGTGTTAGTTTTATAATTACAAATAAAAATATTATAAAACTTATGTATGTCTTAGATTTTGTATAAGTGTAATTTTTGAGAGTTTCTAGTAATTTAAATATTAAATTGGCATAATATACCTACAATTTATGTTTTATTTCTAACATTAGATATGTATGTTACTAAAATTAAAAAGAGAATAAAACATCGATCAGTGTCCTAGTTACACACATTTTATTTTCCTATTTTATACCATGAATATAAATTGTAACAAAGGATGGTTACATTTACACGGATTCAGTAAGAACATCGAGGAACTTCAGTCGCGCTAAATACAGCTGTTGTCTTGCAAGCAACATTCGATTCATATTACAAAATTAAAATCACAACAAGAAAAGTCCAGTTCCGAACAAATAAGCCCTTTTTCGGTATCTCAGTTGCTAACTCAATGCGGACCTGTATTTGCAACCTTTGACATTTCATCCGTCGAAATCTCTGCCGAAATGAGGGGTATTCGGTGGGTAGTCGATTCGCGAAAAATCTGTTTCGACGTTATATATAATTCTCTCGATGTTCGACTGGCTTAATGGAGGGCGCCGACTGAATTGGAGTCGCAATCCAGTCAGCTAAGTTCAGTTATTGTATAATTTATTTAATAGCATCTGGCATATTACAATTTCCACAATTTTTCCAGTATCAAGTAATGTTCATGAATAATATGAGGCAACGTACTACGGTTTATAAGTCCAGTCGTTCAGTCACTTCTTGGTTATGGCTTTTATAACTATCTGTAACAATTATGCCAATATTTATACATGCTACTGTCATAAATCACAAACCTTTACGGATAGAAGTTATGACTGTTGACATACCCTTAAGTCACGTTCCTTTATCAGTCGTACTCTGTGATGATTACTGTCTGAAACTCGTAAATAAATCAGCGCAATCTTGAAAGCCAATCTTTTTTTCTATTCAAATCGTTTAGCGAAAATCCCTCATTTGAGCAACGTCAATAAACAAATATCAAAGCTTATAAAAACAGTCCCAGTGTCCATTAGAGTTAACTAAGGGGTAACTGAGATATCGAATTGACCCTCTGTCTAAAAAGGTACCAAATTAATCGCATGCGCAATTCATCATTCATTTTCATTTTCTGCTTGTTCAACAGTTTTTCAGTGTGGTCAAATGGCAGACAACAATTTTAATAGCTAATGTACGATTCACGCCTGCCGGCGCGCGTCGGAGAGCATCGAAGCGCATTTTATAACATGCTAAAGGAAACTGAAACATCCCTTATTTGCATGCAATTTACGCAGATTTGAGCTTTGTCAAACACTGACATAAATATAACCGTAAGTAGATATTGCATACAAATAAGGAACTTTTTCTGGATGTTTCAATTTCCTCTTGTATGTTTTAAAATGCGCTTCAATGCTCTCCGACGCGCGCCGGCAGGTGTGAATCGTATATAACAAGTCAAGTAGTAACTCATTTGGTACCTTTTAGCCAAATATGTCGCAAGCATTTGAATCTCACAGCACCAGTTTCTTCCAAATCACTTATAATTTTACAAAAAGTACTTTTCTCTCATCACCAAAACATTCACATACGCGCGACATACACTTTTCTAAAAATAATAATTAAAACGCTAAATATTCATTAAATTCTAAGGTTAAGACATTAATTATACAATACAATAATATAACTTACTTTTATCAGCTGTTTTCTACTCGGAATTTTATGTAAGGAGCTAGCCTAACTCACGTGAAAGCATTTGGCACTTAAAAACGGGTAAAAAATACAAAATTAATCCAATAGCAATGACATTGATATGTTTTGTTAGTAAATCAATGTTGATGATAAAGAACTGCCTTGGTTTCTTTATATTGTCCAATCCATTACACTCTTTGCTACACCAAACTCCTACAAAAATAAATAGGATCCAATAACCTGACTTGTTTGGAAATTCACAAAATAATTTCAATGTAAATTTGATTGCACAAAAACATGAGCACAAAATAATGAAATAATTTAGCTAACTAACCTTAAATGGAACAAATTGTACGACAGTACAGTTAAAAAAATCAGATACATAATAAATGCTAGAATCATTTACCCTATCAAGAGCTCACACAGCGGTTGGATATCAATTGTTATACTCATTGGAAGATTGATGGAATTTCAATTAAAAAACAGTTGTATATTTTGCATAAAATTCTAGTTTACAACCTTATTTATTTGAATTAGCAATAATTTAGAACCATTCATCATACCCTGAAATCTAAAAAAAACATTGAACCATTCTCACCCTTGATCTTTCTACAATGCCACAATATCTTGTTTCACTTATCCCAACCAGGGTGATACAAAACTTGATAGTTGTGACAAAATCCTAAATTTTACCTAAATCCAGCAATCAATTAATTATTTCAATTAAAATTAGGCGTCGCACTTCCAGACATACTCACACATAAGTAGTAACATTTGAAGTGTATGAGATCATCACAAAACAGCGGCAAAATTGACTCAATCACTGGCTAAACTTATTATGATACACATCGAAAATTATCACTGAATTCAACACAGCAAATTAAACTGCATATTTACCAATTTTGTAACTAGAGGTAGGAATTCGCTGGTGCTTTTACACACCGCAACACGCGGACGACGACAAGTCAAAGACTCAAAGATACATATACAAATGAACCAGCCAATTTCTACCTTATAACATAAACAATAAGACTGCTTGACATCACATTTGTAACATAAGTTTATGAAGCACATTTACAGTTCTATGCGGCATAATTCGTGTGACGAGTTTGAGAAAAAGGTACCTGAATATTATCACACCTTTTTAAGTTATATTCAACACTGTTGCCCAACTGAATCTTGGTAGCACAAAGCTCCATTGGACAGATGTATTTAATGTGCATGTCTCAAAAAGTATGCCCCAAAGATAGCGAGTGGATAGTAAGCTTATATTTAGTGAAGAGGATGGATTTAATAGTATGGTATTGAGTATATTATGATAATGTTCCATAGGGGATGGGAGGCGAGGCATTCATGTCGCGTAGCGCTTTGTCCAGAGACGCGCGATACGGTCATGTTCTTCTCGGTTCTGTAGATATTGCGTAGCAATGCTTCCCACCAATGGATCAGCTGAAATGACGTGGAATTGTTGAATTACTCCAACAGACTATTGTACCAACAATAACAACAGACTATTGTAACAGGAATTAACCCTCATATTCTTAGTTATCACTTTGAGCCTCTAATTTTTCCTTGAGGGAAAATTAGAGGCTCAAAGTGATGGTGATGGTTCAAAGGTATCAAGTTTACACAGTGGACAGGTCCTTAATTAGTATGACTATGTATATAGCAATTGTTCTTTCAAAAAATCGTATAATATGCCTGTTGTGCATTTTGTCGCTTATTCTATTTAGCACATAGGTAATCAAGCCATTTAGATGTCCAGACATATGAACCAGCCATGTTCCGGAAGGGAAAATATTTCGTGGTTTCAAAAGACCATTTCTAGGTGTCGAGTGAGTCGAGGTAAGAATTTCTCTTGCTTTGTGGACGCTCACAGTATGGCTAGACCACCAATTCAAAGTCACTCAGCTAGGAATGGAAAAAAGATTTGCTCAGTTTCTCTTAAAAATGGAATCTGCAATTAGACTATCCAACACTGAACTAAAGTTGTTGACATAGATCAGAGCATAAGCAAGCTAAGGTGGCAATGGGCTCGTCAATATCTGCCAAAAACCGACAAGCATTAGGGTAGGGTGGTTTTTGATTGGATATTGCGTCTTGGAAAACACAGTGCGGGACGCCCTCCAGCTAATATGGATTATGGTTGGTTATTGAAATATTTTTTGGTTAAGTTAAGCACTGCAGCAGTAGTCTCTTATAATAAAAGCTAACCATAATTGAGTATTTACTTCTACTTGCTAGAAAAAAATGTATTGTTTATGTATCTACAATCAGTCTTCAGACTATGAGCAGATTTGGTGTAGGCATGATTTGGCATGTAAGAGAATTGGTCCAGCAGCATTATTAAATCTTTAAACTTAGCAGAACTACTTCATTTAGTCAAGAAGGCAGGCCCTGAGGCTACTATGCAGTTTTTATACTTTTTTTCTATTGTAATCTGTTCTCACTGTACTTGTTCTGAATAAATAATTATTATAATATTATACCCATTTGAATTTAAAATTACCTGGGTTACAATCCGTCAGCAGCGAGCATATTGAAAGCAGGACCTTAGATATGGTGAGTGCTGGAGACCAGTTGTCTTTGAGTATGTCCAGGCATATCACTCCCTGGCTGTTGATGTTGCAGTGGTATATTCTGGTGCGGAATGTCACCTGGAAATTTTAACATTGTAAAATTAAACATATACTTTCTGTAGTGTTTTTTTTTATATGTATGTACAGACAGCGTCAGTCTGGTAACCCCCCTAGTTAACGTTAGTAGGTTCAAACCGTCGCTGTGTCGGTCGTGGATCTCGAACTTTTTGCACAAATGTGTGTTTTATAAACCTTCTCCTCCTTGCTTAGGGATATTTAATTTCGTCCATTTATCTATATGAGACGATGAAGTGGCGGTTACAACACTCGACATAAATCTATACATTATAAGAGTACTGGGTTCAAATCCCTCAATGCCAAAATGTATTTTTGTTTTTTTTATTTTCGTTACTAACACAATGGACCAGGTTTTAAGTGTAGTAGGTAAGTTACCTAGTTATTTAAATTCAGGTAAAATAATAGAACAATTTTCAAAAGTTATAACAAATTTATTAAAACACCATTTAACATAACGCAATATAGATAGTTATTACTTATTTTTTAGAATTTTCAATAATGTTTTAAATGATAGAATAATACTTAATTTACCCATATAAGATTAACGAGTGAACAAACATGTTAACATTGGAACAGGTTATACTTGCCGTATAAAATCCAATAAACAATTTAGATCACTCGCAAATACTTACTCTGGTTCTATTATTGAAAACATTATATATCTGAATATTTATTAATGGGATGGATGTCTTTCACTTAAAACAATTTGTCAAAGCCTTCTTTTTATTTGGGTAACCAAAGTCCGCCCAAAACCACTACGACGCATCAGTTCTTAGGACCTCCTGTTGCAGGTGGACAACACTTCACTCGTGTCCCAATTAGGACAAACTGACCCCACATATGCTAACTCATTCTCCACATATTTAAATCTGGACTTTTAGATGACCAATGCTGTGATGATTATGCCCGTCTGCGAAGCGAGCCAATTGGTCAGCATTTGCGAACGATGAACCACGCAGTTATCATGAACTAAATACACTGTTCCTTCTGGACGCTTATGCACTGCTTGCACTGTTAACAGCATTATTTCTTCAAAACTGGCCAATTATGCGTCCACTCACTTCAACAATTTCTCCTGGTCCCATTGATGACATCCATCACCAATTACCTGAAAATAAAAACACAATATTATAAACGTATGACTGTGTTTATATAATATAAAAGGGAATAGGTTTACTAAGCACATTGTTTATGATAATCCTACTTATAATTGTCATACCACTTACCTAATGTTATTCTGCCATTTCCTCTTACATTTGATGGGTTGTAGCGTTCCGAAATGTTATTTTGCAAACTTTTATAAACTTTTATTTATGTATGCACAATTATTTTTCATAAACAAAATCAACGACACACACCCAAGACGAAACAAGTAACCTTTTGTTCTGAACTATCATTTAATACACAACTACCCTCAATAGTCCAGTGCTGCACAGAATAATTTTAAGTAGTTGCGCACTACCCTGATAAACAAATGAAAAAGTTACTAGCTGACGCATCCATTCATACCTAGACAAAATAATAAACGTATAATGTAACTTAAAATTTCGTCGTAATTGCCAACCGCTACGATAGCTCAGTTGGTTAGAGCGTCTAATTCATAAACCAGTGTGAATAAATTGCGGGTTCGATCCCCCAGCCAAGTATAAATATTTTTGTATAAGATTTTGGCCATTTGAATATGTTAGCCTCCACGGCAGCAGTTTAAATTTATACTTGAAAGGGGTATACCAGATCGTGACGCTGTGTGTACATCTTAAAGATGTTAAGTGGTGACATCACCTATTATCATCATCATCAACCTATAGTAGTCCACTGCTGGACATAGCCCTCCCCTAATGAGCGCCATTGCGCCCTGTTCTAAGCTCGACGCATCTAGTTTCTACCAGCAGCCTTTCCCAAATCATCACTCCACCTGGCCAGAGGGAGTCCTACACTATGTTTGCCGAGCCACGGTCTCCACTCAAGAACTCGTTTATCCCAATGGTTCTTTGGCAGATATTGCCAGCCCACTGCCACTGACATCACTTATACCAAAATATTTTTCTTCTTCATATAAGTGACCAACTATGGTGTCAGAATTTCAACCCTTCTCAAAGGCCTCCGACATGGCTTACCATATTTTATTATTATTGCATCTGTAACACACATTTGAAATGTGCACTACGATGCAAAACCCAAGCGACCCAAGGTGTAATCCAAAGTATAATGCAATATGATTTATACCCAACACTATTATAACCCAGGACAGGATACTACCTAGCAGATCATATGTTTAAACTACCTCTGTTTCACAGTGGGCAAATGTCAGCCTGAGACCCTGAAAGTAGCAGGTTTGATTACCGCCACGAGACAAGTGTTTAAATAGTCTGCAAATCATGTCTCGGGTGTTTTCTCCACAAGACAAGTGTTTGTATAATCTGCAAATCATGTCTCAGGTGTTTTTTATGTATAAATGTATAATATATCATAATATATCAGTAATTTTTTATTTATTATTATAATTTATTATTTTTTGTGGTTCCCATACACATTGAATTTTGCATATGTACTTTTGGATAAGGTAGGATAAGACATGGGCCACTTTTATTCAAGTTTTTTTTATCAGACGCTAGTGTGACAACAAATTTATAACTACCTTAACAACTAGCAATCACATTTACCTTTGGAGGCTTGAACGGGTATTCTGGTGAAAAATGTATATCCAGGAAGAACACACCACCTTCATACACCGACCCAGGTGGCCCCAAGATGGTGGACACCCATTCATACAGATTATCCCCTTTTGGTCCCGCACTGCAGTTCGGAGGTGGGTCCAATGTGATCTCCGCTAGCTCTTTCTGGATCCTTTTAGCGGAAGTGCCAAGTGCTTTTGACATCTTAGGATTTGGTTTGTTCTCTTTTGATTCCGGTTTGTTCTGAGTGGCAGTGCTGCGTCCGCGTCCCGTTCCACCTCCTGACGAACCAGATTCACCTGACATTATCTAAAATCATCACATATCTAATTCTACAAAAAGCATGATAAGCGATGGGTGATGATTAATGAATGGTAGGGTATCTGGTGTGGGGCAACAGAGTATGCACAAGCTTCGCAAAACAAATAACAACAACTCGGGGATGGTATTTTTGTGGGTGAAACATGAATCTGAGTGCAATGACTTTCAATTGTGTGCTGACAAGTACAGCATTGAATGAATCGAAAACAAATGATATGCTACATCAAACAATGCTCCGATAACCTGCTAACGACGCAAAACAGCCTCAAATTACAGGTAAAAGACCTCTACTTTTTTTTCTCATTCCACAAACTTTGGCGAGACAAAGACATTCTTTCACACTATGTTTAGGGCGTAACTTAAAGAAATGCGAAATAAACATAAGCATATAACTAATCTTGACCAATAAATTACTATTGTTAATCAAGCAATAAACGAATCAATACAAAAAGAACTATTTATTTGTACCTACCTACGAAAAATAGTCGGCCATCTTGTGGGCTGGCGTTATCCGAATAATAGAGTTCGTCGGCCTCTTATTTCATAAAATGTACGTCTTCTAACCCAAAAGACGAAATGGAATAAAAATAGGGAACCAATTTATCGTATCTAGGTACTGCGCCTCAAATGATCAGCTCTGCAAATCACCAGGCAGCTTGACACTTTACCGTGAAATTTAGAGCACAAAGGGGTTATTTCATAAATTGAGTAAAGAAATTATACCTTCTCGGAGTTCTCAGACTTGAGAGCTTCTTATTTCAGGTTTATTGAGCTTTGCTACACAGCTTCTACAATAATTTATTCATCCATTCAGTTCGTCATCCTCACTAGATCACCAACACAAACAACTGCTGAAGTTCGAAGAATCCACACGCACGCTCACTACGTTCAAACGTTCTACTTTTTTCAGTACTATGATACTTACAAATACTGAAGTATTATACAAACATAGACAAACACTAAAAATAATGAGTTATATGCAAGAGAACTAAATAATTATAAATCATTAAATGAAGCACCGCTGGCCGACATTTTTTAATTTACTTTTTTTTTATTAAGCAAACCACAGTCCAGTGTTGCCCTTTTTTATTTTGAGATAATGCTGAAAATTAGTGCAAATAATGCCATAAAAAAAGCGAAATAACTTTTTAAAACTTTTTAATTGTTAGTAATTCACAAGGTATTTATTATCTACCCAGATAAGGTTATTTTGGAATGATCAATACCATTGTCATTGTGTTAACTAAATAGCTATTATTTATACTGTGTCCAGAGCCGAAAAAAAGGCAGTGCCACCTATGCCCAGGCACAGGGCGCAGACCATGCATGGTAGTATTCAATAATTATTTCATTGATATCCATTTATATAACGTAGTTTTCTTTTCGGGGGGGCGCAAAAATGACCTGACAAGAACCAAGTTGTAATATTATTAGGTTGATATCCGGAAATAAATCTTTATTTTCTTTTCTGGGGGCACAGAAATTATCAGACCAGGACCAAGTTTTAGGTCATGAAAGGTAGTATTAATTAATTTATTAGTTTGATATCCAGATATAAATTGAGTTGTCTTTTCTGGTGGGAAAAAAAATGACTAGATCAGGACCAAGTCTTCGTTGATAATGAAGAAGATAACAAGGTTACAATATCACATTTTTACGTACGTAAAATCAAAGTCTAAACCGTACACATTATTCTAGTTTTTATTTCACATCGATCGGTGCAATATTATCGAAGTTATAAGCGTCGGAAGTTTACCTAGGTTTTTTAAATCTCGCCAGTGATCGCGAGTAGCGCGTGACGTCATCACTCCTATACGGCGCGGCGCGGCGGGCGCCCGTAGTACATTTCGCTGCTAAGTTGTTTGCTCTCGTGCACTCTGGTTATTTTTATTAATTTAAAATAATGCTGATTGATTGAGTGTATTGTGTAAATTATTGTTTTAAAACTAAAATGGAAGAAGGATTTGAAAAAGGCCAATGTAACAACCTTCCCATAGTTCACGGTCTGATGGTGGCAGAATGTTTTATAAAAATTAAGAGGTCATTAACCTTGGAATGGTTCAATAAACTGCGAGTCGCGTACCCTACATACGACATACCTAATAATATACATGTATCGGGTAGCCCCCTTAATTAATTTTAATTTAATTTAATTATTTATTTTTTAAGTACCTAAATATATAAATAAAATAAAATAAATATAAATAATGCTGGACAGTATCACACAGCATCATGTAGCCCCAAACTAAGCAGAGCTTGTGTTATGGGAACCACATGATTGATATACTACACATGTAGAGTTTTTTTTTTGTAAATACATACATATCATACATAGAAAACACCCAGACCCGAGACAAATATCTGCAGAACATGCAAACATTTGTCCCGCGGCGGGAATCGAACCCGCAACCTTCTGCGTCTCAGGCGGACCTTCGCCCACTGCGCCACAGAGGCCGTCAATATAAACAAAATATTCTGTGAATATTTCAAGGGTTTACCTGTTGCCGTTATTATCATCGAGCAAAAAAACGGCAAAAAAGTGGCAACAGAAATACATCATCGGTGAAAATTTCAACTCTCTAACTATCGCGGATCTTGAGAAACAGCCTGGTGACAGATAGACGGACATACAGACTGACAGCGAAGTCTTAGTACCTAATAGGGTTTCCTTTTTTACCCTTTGGGTACGGAACCCTAAAAATCATTTTACTAGCATTAACAAAGTACCTACCTAGTCTACCTACTAGGTCCTTAGTTAGTATTTCACATGGTACTTGAATAATTACATCGACATGATCCTCACAACAATATATTGTCGTTTTTGGCCCTAACGGGGGCTCTCCTTATCGCATTTATCATTTTTTTCTGATTTTTGGATCCTTAGGAACGTAAAAAAACAACTTTTCGGGTGTTTTTGTGGCCGTATTTTTACACTGAGGCACGACACAGTATTTATTAAATGGACTCAAGTTGTTTTTATTGTTTCTTATTTAACCCTTCATCTGTCAAAACTTGTCGTTCTGTCGGCTACCACCGACGGGATTCCCGCGCGCTAGGTCGCGCAAGGTCAAGGTCAATATTTATGTTATTTTAACACTTATTCTTAATGTTTTTTTTGTAATTTTACATATTTTTAAATGTAATCTTGTACTTAAATCTAACTTCGTACACGCAGAATTTTTATAATCATTTTTTAAAACGAAAAAAAAACCCGCTTTTTTGCAAAAACACGATGATAATTCAAATAAAGAAAGTAGTTCCACACGCGACGGGCACATTCAGGTAAACGCTTTGAATCCCCGAGTCACTCGCGCGGTGATAGGACGCGTGACATAATCAACGATATCGCGCTCGGTCCGCGGCTTAGACCGAAAATGTTAACTTTGCACTTTTATATCTCGGTCAGTTTTAGAGATAAAAAAATAATAAAAACACAGTTGTTCTCGTTATTTTTTGTAAAATTTTTGGCATATATAACAAAAAATGGTTTTCTTCTTCATTATAACATAATACATATAGGTTGGCAGATTTAAATCGTGGTTTTCTTTTTTATGTATTGTATGCTCACCTTTGATAGAAAAATTTCGCGGCTCGTTCTGCTCGCCAATTCCGTTAACACCTTTTGGTTGTGAATGGTACATAACTACGCACAAAAATGTTTAAATCCATCCTATAAAGTTTGCAACAAAGACGAATTAGAACACAACAGCGGTAGTTAAAATGTTAAAAAAAATTGTGGCTCGCTCCGCTCGCCGACTTCCTTTTTTCCTTCTGTTGTGTTAGTTACATAGGTGTTTCAAAAAATACCACAGCTTTCTTTGTGTTTTTTTCTTTTGTGCACAAAAAATATTGCGGCTCGCTGCTCTCGCCAATTTTATTTCTATAATAAGTAAAGGAATTCAGATATAAATCTTAGTTTTCTTTTTTATATATTGTATGCTAACCTTTGATAAAAAAAATTCGCGGCTCGCTCTTCTCGCCGATTTCATTACCACCTTTTGTTTGTGAATGGTACATAACTACGCACAAAAATATTTAAATCTATCCTATAAAGTTTGCAACAAAGACGAATTAGAAGACAACAGCAGTAGTTAGAATGATAAAAAAAATTGCGGCTCGCTCCGCTTGCCGACTTCCCTTTTTCCGTCTGTTGTTGTGGTTACATAGGTGTTTCAAAAAAATGCCATCGTATTCTTTGTGTTTTTCTTTTGTGCACCAAATATTTAGCGGCTCGCTGTGCTCGCTGATTTTATTTCTATAATAAGTTAAGGTACTATGCACTGAGAAGTCAAATTTATTTTCATATATGCCGGAACACGAGATAGATTTACTATTCTGCCTGGTTTAGGCTTAGCAATTAAAGAAGCTCGCACCGGGCGCGTAAACTGATATTTACGGCACTGACTGTGTCCATACAAAAAAAAGTAATGGAAAGCTATCTGCATCGCTATCGCATTACAAATAGTGTGAAGCCGCGCACACTGCGACAAAGACGTCTCTTACCGTCTAAGCGTCGTTGACATACCTATACATCAATCTAAAATGTCGCAATGCCATATTTGCACTTACTTATACGTTATGTAATGTCTAATCGTAGGTAATTCACTGTCATGTAGATCAACAGCGAATAAGACAGCAATGGAAACGCTGTTTGTAATAAAACAAAAAATAATTAAGAACATTTTATTACTATTTTAGAAAAAACTTAATCTTAATTATAATATAAAGCGAGAAGTACACTGATGAGTGTGTCTGTCAGTAAATGGAGATCTCAGAAACTACAAGGCCTAGGGATACGAACTTGTATTTACAAATGATTTCAGAACTACATAAATATTTTTTATGGATCCAACTTCAGTTCACAACGTTGACAATGTCTTATAGTGTAGTCGGTTTTTTTACATAGATCAAACACATCTTTGGACGAATAAAACAATCCTCCCATGTTCTTGATATCGATAAAATTGTGGAATGTCATTTTTTTTAGCCATCAAAGAGTTGCAACAAATAACACACTTAACCTTCTCTAAAATGTGGCGTACAACGAAATATACCCCACAATTTGATCAATTTTTCAATCCTTCATTTCCTAACGTATTCATTTAAATCATTATAGATGAATACTCACATGCATAGATGGTTTTGCATGTTTGTTAAGCCTATTGTAACCTTTAGTTGTTGTATAGATTTCTGAGAGGGGAAAGTGGGCGGAGCATACGACAGACTTTTTAAATGGCTTGTAATAAATATTATTTCGGGCTTTTGCTATAATTAGCTGTCCATTCGGAACACCTTATAGGGTTTCGAGGAAAACTAAAAACAAAACACAAAAATGAAATGTAAATTGTTATGAAAGGAAATAATTATTATGAATTCGTAACTAATAGTTGCAAGTTTTTGTTCGGAAAACTAAAATTATTTCGACACACTAATAATTTTATACAATAAAAAAAATATAATTGTAATCGACTCCATAGCGTTTTGTTTCAACACGCTTTGGGCGTCACTCTCCTGTCAATTCATTGTGAATAAGAAAATGAAAATTATTGAAAATAAATGGAAACCCTCGATGTAGATACATAAATTTGCTACAATACGTACTTAAAATATGAAACACCATCCTTTTTTTCAGGTATCTGCTGTTATTCGGGTAGCTTTTTACTGAGCACTTTGGCATCATTGTAATTGGTGTGTGGCAGCCTGACAACTAGTCATAAATTCTGTGCAGTAGGCAGCATGCACATAGTTTTGGAACAGATATTATTTTTCCATGTCTATCTTTCTTGTATGACATCTCTTTGATTTAATCACTAAAAATAATGTTACACACGATTAAACAGGCCTGAGAATGAGAATACCTACCCACGATTCAGGGAAGTACCCGCACACTTGCAGCACTATCTAGGCAGTGTTTATTGTCTATGACTTTTGTTTGTTTAATTGCTTGTCTGTCATTGTCATTTCAAAATTGTCAAGTGTCAATTGCATTTACTGTCTGAGTCAGCGTTGCCGTCGCGGACTTTTTTGTCCGTTTTCGGAATTTTTTGGGCCTCAGCGGATTTTTTTCGGACCACGAGCGACGCGCCGCGACGGCTACCATACTTTTTCGGACTCTTTTACCTTAGTTACATTTTGTATTTTAACAAGATGAAATTCAACTTTGCCTACTAGAAGAAAAAAATCGTGGCCTGCTCCACTCCCCTATTAATAATACCTACTGTTGTATTGTAGTATACTGCAGGTTTATCTTAAATTAAATTAGGTTCCTACACAAAAAGGATGACCAACTATATTGATAATACAAATAAACATATAAAAAAATAACATAATGTGAATAACTTTCACGCAAAAGTGTGCCTGTGTGTGAAAAATACCAATTATGATCAGAAAAACAAATTTCGCAAAATATTTTTTATTTAAATAAAACAGTGGGAAGTTTGTAAAACTTTAACATCGCGATACAAAAATATATAACAACTTAAAGCAAACTATCACACACTAAGCTGCTGATCCATTCGAAGTTTATTACTTTAAGGCGATTCCACCATAGCGGTGAGTTGCCCTAGACGCATTTGAGGTTTATTATTAATTTTTTATTGTTATTAATTTATTAATTATTAATTATTATTAATAAATATTTAAAGGATTATTCAAATTCTTGATTAATTTGTATTTAGCCTAAAGCCAAGAGGGCCATGATCTGTGCATGGCGGCATGGCGCTCAGTTTTATGTGCTTGTTTTGTTTACTATCAATTAGTCAGTGGTCACAAATGATTTTATCATAACAAGTAGAAACTTATTTTGTAATTCATTGTTTTGTCTTTGCTTACTACAGTGTGGAAATAGGGCAGTTCCACCGGTGCCCAGGCACAGGGCGCAGACTCTAAAGGGGCGCAGAAATTACCAAGTTTTGGGTCATGCATGGTAGGATTCACTAATAATTATAAGGTTGATATCCAGATAAACATCGTAGTTTTCTTTTCTGGGAGGCGCCAAAATGACCAAGACTAGAACAAAGGTTCGGGTCATGCATGGTTGTATTAATGGATTTGTGTATTGATAATAATATCCTAATAATTGGTTGAATTTTAGATACAAATCGTAGTTTGTTTGCTTATATACCTTTGATAGAAAAATTTTGCGGCTCCGTCCGCTCGCCGTTTTTGTTGTCAGCTTTTGTTTCCTAATAGTACATAACAACGCAGTAAAATATTGACAAATAAGGTTGTTATGACTAAAACTACCGTAACCCGTCCTAAAAAGTTAACAACGATGACTTAGAACACAAGACTTCGTTTCTCCTGCACTTGTTGTTAAACCTGTTACCTAGGTGTTAAAAAAATTGCTATAGTTTTCTTTGTCTTGTTTCTATTGAACACCAAAATTTTCGCGGCTCACTACGCTCTCCAATTTTGCTGCTGTTGTTTTTCTAAAAACGTCAACGTTATCTATCTCAAAAAAAAGTTCCTACTGTTAATAACTTTTAATGCGAGTGAAGCCACTGGCAAAAGCTAGTAGGTAATGTAGAAATAAGGTGATCGGAGTCTGATGATGAGGCAGGAAAGAGAAATTAGGAGTTTTTGAATATACTTATTGAAATTACAAAATGGATTATTTTGTTATATTTCGGACTATTTTGACCTTCAATTCGGATCTTTTTCTGTTTGACTGCCGGCAACACTGGTCTGAGTTAAAAAGTTTTTAGACAGTACTAGACTTATAAATCTGTGTTTTTAGATGGTCATTTTGTAAAATTTGTTTGTGTCGTTTCTTTTTTTGTTTTGTTGTGGATTTGTAATATTTTCCTAAACCTAGCAACCTACCTATACAATTTATTGAATTATTTTATTAGAAAAGAAGTGTACAAACCTTTACAATGGGCAAACGACAGCATCAAAAGGATAAAATGTAATATTTGATTTATCTTGTTTGTACCGCTCCGCACTGACTGATGAAAGTAAACAATAATTTTAACTTACCTAGGTACCTGACGTACACCGAATGGAGTACATTATATGGTGGAAAGAGGCCAGGAAGCTCCAAGGAGGCAGACACATCATTCAAGAGACTTCCATTTGACCACTGCTGTTTAAGCCTTGTACCTTTCGAAGATCCCTACTGTGATAATGATGGAAATATATTTGAGCTACAGGCTGTATTAGAGTTCTTAAAGAGATTCAAGATAAATCCTGTTACAGGAAAAGTAAGGAATCCTTAATAAATACCTTCAATGCTCCCAAAACAATATTCTATGAATAAACAATATTATTAATAAATAAAAAAAAAAATAATGCGGGACGTAATCACACAGCATCATGTAGCCCCAAACTAAGCAGAGCTTGTATTATGGGTACCACATGATTAATATACTACACATATATATATATATATATGTCATGTGGTACCCATAATACAAGCTCTGCTTAGTTTGGGGCTACATGATGCATACATATCATACATAGAAAACACCCAGACCCGAGACAAATATCTGCAGAACATGCAAACATTTAACCCGCGGTGGTTATTGTAACCTAAAGGTTGTTCCTATGTTCTTAAAAAAATCAATGGTTTCAACTCTTTATAGAGTTATATAAAGTTAAAGTAATACTGAAATAGATTATAAACAAATTATAATTAAAATAAGTTGATTCTTATCAGCCTTTATCAGTCCACTGCTGGACATAGGCCTCCCCTAATGAGCGACATTGCACCCTGTCCTAAGCTTGACATATCCAGCTTCTGCCAGTAGCCCTTTGCAGATCCTCACTCCACCTGGCCGGTGGGCATCCTACAGTTAAATAAATAAATAAATAATGCGGGACGTAATCACACAGCATCAGTTCATTCAGTTATTGCTATATAATTGGGGAATTGTGATGTACGCAGATATATGAAGCTCTGGGTATAATTTTACTTCTATTTTGAAGTGGGGGACAAAAAAGTTCTGACGTTCCGCATTATGATGTATTGTGCATGTATTATATTAAAATTTTCATTTTCAGAAACAAGACCTCAAATCGCTAATCAAATTAAACTTTGCCAAAAATGCTGAAGATGATTTTCATTGCCCTGTTCTATTCAAACCATTCACAAACAATACTCATATTGTGGCAATCAAGACAACGGGCAATGTGTTCTCTTATGAGGCTGTTGAGCAGCTCAATATCAAGGGAAAGAATTGGAAGGACTTGCTAAATGATACTCCGTTTACGAAAAATGATATAATTGTACTGCAGGAGCCCAATAAACTGGCAAAGTTTAATATTGCAAGTTTTCATCATGTGAAGCATAATTTGAGGGTTGAAACCGAAGGTAATTTTAGATTTTATTTAACAGCTAGCACAGACAAGTTTTTTGTTTAACACTTGTTTCCGCCTGCGGTTTTGCTCGCGTGGTACCTGCATCTAAAGTAGCCTATAACGCTACGACGTCTCTGAATTTGAAGTTTTATCTGTCATTATGAAATCGATCTCATTTTTGGTCACAGTGTCGCCACATACACTTCCTCTGGGGCTCCTCCTTATCTAGGAAGTTGACGATCATTTGCCCCCTGTGACTTCTACTTCCTTAACTATGTGGGCCCACTCTGGACACATTGCCAACTCGGACTCCCACTTTGCCGTTAAAGTCACCCAAAACTCGTTGAAGTGAGCCTTAGTGGTGTTGTGAAAGGCTTTGAATATGTCCTCGTACATATCCTCCACTTCATCATCCAGGCGTGCCGAGGTCGGTGCGTAAACATGAATGATCTATACCATACCGCTAGTATCATTTACCCACTTGAACGTCCAAGCAACTGAAGTGGCCTAAAAAAAAGTAGCGTTGAACGTCCGGGTAACTAGAGTGGCCCAGCTGGTAAGTTGACATTAAACACAATGCGAAATTCTACCTATATTGTCGAGTTGATATTTATATTTTCAGTATTTACATTGTTAGTTGAAATTGGTTTTTCACATAGATTAAATCGGTATTGTTTTACCTTTTAGTAGGTTATTTCTAATTTAAGCCTAGCTATAGCAGTTATTTAGTTGTAACGCTTTATTTTAAAAACGAACTAGACGCTCGGCGCCGCAGAATACCGATCGCGCGGCGGGGTGTTTTGGAGAGGTACAGCTTTCGCGGCCGGACGTTCAACTGGTTACGCTACCCTGGTCGACACACTGGGGATTTCCAATTGACGAGAAATCCTACGCCACCCTGTGATGTTTGGTCACCCTCGCGGAAGTACATTAGATGGCCCAAGTCTAGGGTAGTGGTGTCCTCTCCCTCTCTACGGACTTCACACAACCCCAGAAAATGCCACCTAATGTTTTCCAGCTCCACTTGCAAATGCGCTATATGTTCGCCGAGCCTCGAGTGCGGCCAGCTGTTTCAGGTAGCCAACGGTTGCCCGGGGATTGATAGCACCCCCTGCCCCGCCGTTACCATGGCTGCTGCCTGTATGGCCAGGAACTGGGGGCCATTTCCGTTTTGTGTTCATCATGAAGGGGGGTTGTGCCCATAATCTCCACGCTGGGCAAGCGGGTTGCGGATCGTAGGGTACAGCTTCTCGCACTGGCGACGCTGCTGCCCGTCGGTGGCCAGGGAATTTAGCTGTGCCGATTAAGGCTGTGCTATGCCGCAATCAGCCGGCTGCACCACGAGCAGGTGAGGTTGGCTTAGGTTCCAAAGATGGACATGGAACCCCGTGCACCCCTAATGGGTAAGAGGTAATGGTCGCATGGGCGGTAGGGTCCCGAAAAAATTTGCTACCCTAGTGAAGACAAGCTCTCCCCCAACCACTTATAAAAATCCTTGATCCCCCCCTCAGACACGTAGCGACAAGTGGCTCCTTAAAAACTGGAATATACTGTAAATTATGGCTTTTGGCTCTTCTGCCTCAAAAGCCGACCCCTGTTCTAGACCAAGAATAACATAAAGGCTACTTTTTGTTCGGGTACCACACAACCTGCAGGTGGAAGTTAGTAGAGAATAATGTTTTCTTTCCAGATGAGATTGCGATGAAGAAAGATCCTCATGCAAGATTGAAGACAGTGTCTGCGGAAACAAAAGACATCCTTCAAGAACTAGAGAAAGAGTACAAGGCTCCTGAGAAAGAGGATACAAAAAAAGAGGTTTTTAATAGTTTTTAAAGATGAATTTACGTACGGTACGTTTAAGGAAACGTTGGTTACACAGTTACCAGTTGGTTACACTTTCTAAATTGAAGAATTCAAAATTCGTTTAGTGCGCCGACGAAATTCGTACCCCCTACCCACGACCCCAGGATCGGAAGTCGGGGTATAATAATAGATAGCCTAGCTCTAGATAATATGAAAGAACTTATTCATTGTGCAAATAAATATATAATATCATCCCCACGATTTTCAGTAGTCAAAGTTCTGTTCAATTATTTTTTAGGTAGCAGATAAGTTCAATGCGGCTCACTACTCAACAGGTATGGTTGCTGCCAGTTTCACCTCCACAGCGATGGTGCCAGAGACCATACATGAAGCAGCCATCATCTGCGAAGATGATGTCAAATATGATAGAGTGAAGAAAAAAGGTAACAATACAGTTTTAAAAAAATGTGCATTGATTATTTTGTATTTAATGTGTTAGCCTACCCTCACTTAAGGGATCTTAAATCTATAATGGATTGTTATAAATCTAATCATCTAAAATTTTATAATATTCCAAAAATGTCGACTTTGACGGGAATTGAACCCGCTACCCATAAATACCGAAACGCGCTATCGCGAACATGAATTTATTTACTTATTATTAAAACACTATTGTTATTGATGCTCTTTTTATACAAAAGCTAGGGAGTAATCCCTGTTTGCTTGTTAACGTTCAAATTAAGCATGATATGAAATTGTCATAATGCCTGTTCATGTTTATTATATTATATTATATTATATTATGTTTCTAAAATAAATAATATTGTGATGAAAGAAAATAGTTTCAAAAATATACTTATTTATACATTACTTATATTACTTATACTCAACTTTGTTCTTTAATATCCAAAACAAGATAGGAATAATATTTCAAGATTTTAAATACCGTTATTTTTAATACAGACAGTATTTGCTTTCGTAAAAATATGGTATACACTGAATTTGGCATGTGTGCAGCACTTAGCCTCACTTGTGTCTGTACCTACTTGTTTCTAAAATACCTATTTCCTTGCTCAGGCTATGTCAGGCTGCTAACAAACTGTGGACCCCTTAATCTGGAGCTGTTCTGTGATCTCACTCCAAAAACCTGTGATAACTTCATGCGACACTGCAGTAATGGATACTACAATGGCACAAAATTCCACAGGTCGATACGAAACTTTATGGTAAGTATGCATGCATAATAATAATCGCAGTAATACCCAAGCTCGACTAAATACGTAAAAAGCCTATAATGTTAATCCAGGTCAGACACTATGTAATATTCCAAGTTTCATCAAAAACCGTTCAGTAGTTTTTCAGTGAAAGAGTAAAAACCATCCATCCATCAATCCTCAGAAACATTCACATTTATAAAATTTGTAGGATTAGTCTACTATTGACTTTGCTCGATGACTTACGGGCTAAGTTAACAACCCAGTAGAGCCCTGAGAATGCCAGGCGAGGTGCCCCGGCAGACCGAGAAAGACATGGCGTGATGAACTAGACACCGATAGAGCGTGGATACTAATAGCTCAAGATCGAAATGACTGAAGGAATCGTGAGGAATCCTTTGTGCAGCAGTAGGACATATCTGGATAGTCGTAATCGCCTACTGTTAAATAAATATCTGTAGTACAGTAGGTCTATTTTTATTCACAGACTAAAACGCTTATAATTTTGTCGGTTTGTACTATATAAATACAGCTAGCAGCAATGATTAATATGTTTGACCTTGAATGCGTTAAACACATTACTACAATTTTGTATGGACTGTTTAGTCTACTTGTTCTGCGCAGTAATCCCAATATATTAGCTCAGGCATATAAATTAGTGCCGGGACCTATACTAACATTTGTCTTCAGATTCAAGGCGGAGACCCGACTGGTACAGGATTGGGCGGCGAGTCAGTGTGGAAGAAACCATTTGAAGACGAAATCAAACCAAACTTGCACCACACTGGTCGTGGAGTGCTATCAATGGCAAATTCCGGCCCTAACACAAATGGATCACAGTTGTAAGTACTCTTATACGTCGCTTTTTTCTGTGTAGCATACGGGACGCAAAGCAAAACTAGACTTAGGGTGCGTTTCGATTGACGCTGAGCTGGGCGGAGCGGGCTGCGAGTTGGCCAATCACAATGCTCGAAATCTCTACTGCGTCACGTGAGTGAGCATTTCGAGCATTGTGATTAGCCAACTCACAGCCCGCTCCGCCTAGCTCCGCGTCTATCGAAACGCAACCTTGGAATGCGCAATTTTTGTTCTTACTGAAATGAATGAGACTAGTTTTACTTTCATTCATTATTTTTTTTATATCATCAACATCATCATCAGCATATCGCAGTCCACTGTTGGACATAGGCCTCCCCTAATGAGCGCCATTGCGCCCCGTCCTGAGCTCGACGCATTCAGCTTCATATTTTTTGATGTAATAAATGATAAATGATATTTATTGTCTGTGGAACTGGGTCTAATTACATTCATCTTATAGCTATTTGTGCATCTCTAGTTCAAACTACCAGGCTTACAAATACTAATAATAATGCTATTTGAGATAATCATTTCCACAATTTCGTCAGTATCACGTATATCTATTGTTCATAATAATATGAGGCATCGTTATACGGTGTTTATAAGGCCAGTCGTTACCTATGTCTATGTTAACTATTCTTGTCTCGTGCTTGTGAGAGGTATAAAGCCGTCGGAACTAAGTAAAATTGAACAAACTGTTTAATGTTTCACTTCACTAAGTTGATTTGCTCACGTGAATGAAAGAGGCATAGACAGAGGAGGCTAGCAAAAAAAACTAAGGGAGGTTTTTACCCAGCAGTGAGTGATTCTGGGCTTAGATGATGATGACGATGAAGTTGATTTCAAGCTAGCGATGTCCCCGGCCCGCTGGAGTGACGATTTGTAATAGGCTGCTGGTAGAAGCTGGATGCGTGGAGCTGATGATAGAACGCAATGGCTCTCAGAGCAGTCCACTGCTGATATAGGTTAATGATGATAATGACGAGGAGGCGGACAAAAGCTAGTATTATACAATAGTCACAACAGAACACAACTGAAGTATATAAGTATTATGAATATCTATATAGGAACTATGTACTTGTAGCCAACTTCAGAGCGACATAGAATACGTTGTGACTATTGTAGTCATTTTGTACGTTATTTTTTGCAGTTTTATAACGTTCCGTTCATGCAAACAACTGGACGGAAAACACACTATATTCGGCAAGCTCGTCGGCGGCATGGATACCCTTACTACGATAGAACAGATCGAAGTAGACAACAAGGATCGGCCCATACACGACATATTCATAGAAGCTGCGCAAGTGTTCGTCGACCCGTACGCGGAAGTTGAAGAACAGGTGAGTTTAAAACACAATTTCAAACATAATATTCTTCTTCGTTTTCGTATTAGCGCGAAATCTGATATCGATGTTTTTTAGACCGTCTGAAGGCCTCAGACATGTCTGAACGACTGAAACAGACGGAAGAGAAATAAAATATTCCTATAAATTAAACTTGCAATGAGCGGTTTTGGCTTATAAAGATAGCCCCAAACATAGTATTATGAGAACTGAAGAACCATATGACTTATATACTTACTACTTTAAGTAGTACTCTATCTACCTATATTTTTTTATCTTCCAATATGTTAATTTTTTTATCCAGCTGATCAAAGAAAGAGCAGAAGAATTGAAAAGGCAAGAAGCAGAAGGCTCGGGTGTGAAGCCAAAGAAAGCATCCAAACAGCCTCTCAAGGTATTCAGAGAGGGAGTTGGCAAATATCTCAACTTGAGTGAACACTCAACAGAACCAAAATCAGCTAAAAGCCAAGAAGTACCTGCTAAAAAGGCTAAGAAAGAAAAGAAGTATAATTTTGGTAGTTTTGATTCTTGGTAGTATAAGAGTAAAATAAAGCAAATTGTATATACAGTACATAGTTTTATTGATTATGATTTAAATAACATAAAGTCGGATTGGTTGAGGATTTAATAAATGTTTTAAGAGTTTATTAATTATTAAATTAATTAATTATTTTATTAATTGTTGATGAAAACTACTAAAATAAGATTAAGTTTTGGTTGAAAGTAGCTAAACAGTTAGTAGGCTAACATGTCAAAAATCATAACTAAAGTTAAAAATAATTAAAGCTTACATTTCTAAATAAACAATTAAGTACATTGATATATTACAAGTTTTAAATAATTTCTAACAGTTGAAACATATATTTTAATAATTACTCACAATAAAGTTTTGTCTACTTTTATGATTATGGATTTGTTACATTCATAGCAATTACACACACAAGTTATGCTTTTTATCTCTAGATTATTTTACTAATGAAGCACTGTGTGTGGTGCTAAACCAATTTCAATAACATAGATAAGACAAAAATTCAAAGACAATTCAAGCAAAGTTAGCAGAATCTCACAACATTAAAGTGAAATCTGCTACCAAGATAAAATGATAAAACACTAACTCACTTATAATATCTTAAACATTCACCCATACAGTCATTCACTTACATACCTATTTGAAAATAAAAACAACTTGTTATTTCATCCTCTGAACTAAACAAGAGAAGGTAAACCTAAATGACCTAGGTAACCTTATGTATGATTGTATTGGAAATTTAGACACAACAGAAAATTGTGTCATTTCTGTATAACCTTGCTCTCGAGCCTGTATAGACCGCCGATTCAAGGCGAAAGCTTGTTTATCATGATTCGTCAGATCAAACAAAAATCCACAATTGCAATAAAAAAAAGTTAAAACAAGAGAAACACACCTAGCACCTAACAAATACCATAGACTCAAAATTGTGATTATAAGCTGTTTAAGAAGCCTCAACTCTTCAGTATTGAGTCTGACGTCGTCTTCCAGTCCGCTGCTTATCAAATCTCATCTCCATTTCTTCCAATACCTTTGGAGTATATCTGACCACTAGCTTGACAGACCCAACTGCTTGCTTCAATAGTTCAACAGCTTTCTCGTGGTTTTCTCCCTCTACTGAGACCCCATTTACAGATAGGAGTTGGTCTCCTCTCTTCAGCCCACCGTGACGGTCAGCGACCCCTCCCGGGATGATCCGAGATATGTAAATTGGAGAGTTTTGCTCTTTACCGCCCATAACGTTGAACCCTAAACCCTCTTCTGTTTTCGGAAGCTCCACAACTCTAGGATGGGCATGGCCCTCTGCAGCGGCGAATGCAGCAACCGTCGCTTTCGCAGTCGCTGACGCCCTTATATCAGCTGAACCCTGGATATCCACAGTCTCGTAAACATGCTCGTAAACCTCCCGTACCGCGTTCAAGAAATCACTTTGTAACACTTTCTGTAGCGCAGCCAATTTGGTAGCAGGAACTTCGCCACTTTGCTGGAGCTTTTCGAGCAGTTCAATAGCTCTTTTGATGTCCCTTGCTAACGTTAACTGTTCGCCTCCGGTAGTACTCATGTTCAAGTCAAATTTTGCGATGAGATTAAAGGTACTGGGCGTAAGTAAATTCTAACAAGAACAACAATTCCTTCTTGCTTGATGAATCGATAAATAGTGCGTTGCGTTCGGAAACCAAGAAAGACCACTCAATACTGCAGTGTTGCCGGCTGTCAAACAGAAAAAGATGCGAAATCAAGGTCAAAATAGTCCGAAATATGACAAAATAATTTTGTAATTATGCATTAGGTATTTCCAAAAAAAAACATCCTAATAATCCTACCTAATTTCTCTTTCCTGCCTCATCATTACACCCTGATAATTTCTTTAAAAACTACTAGCTTTTGCGCGACCAACCTGTAGAAAATAAAATCTTCGTTCGGTATCTACATTCCCGGTTGAATGCGCCCTCCGTCGTCACTAGGGCTTGCAAATATTCGAAAATATTCATATTTGAATATTCGAATTTTTTTCGGGTACTATTCGAATTATTCGAATATTATTCGAATAATAGAAAAACACTATGATTTTATTAAAATCACATCTTATTTTGTTATTTTGAGTGTTATTTTACTGAAAAAGTTTAAAATATCAACTTATTTTATTCTTAAACGCGATTTTTCCATGAACTAATTTTAAAAAAATTACAAAAAGGTATGTCATCGTAACGAGGCATTGGTGATTTACACGCACAATCAACCACTAATTAAAATTTTCTTCTTCGTATGAGCTAGTAGCCAACTCTAGTGTCGGAGATTTTAGGCCACCCAAAGGATTCAGACATGGCTTAACGACTGAAAAGCCGGGACCAACATCTTAACGTGCCTTCCGAAGCACGGAAGTGGTCAAATCTAAATGTCACTAAACAGTCATCCATCCAAGTAATGACCACGCGGAGAGTTGCTTAACCAAGGTGATCTCTTAAGTACACCGAAGTAAACCACGCCAAGGACGGACGGACGGACAAAGCAGCACCAAAGGGTTCGTTTGACTGGCTCGGTAATGTCACTCTAAAAACAGTCTTATAAATCTAGGTTAGTTAGTATTTTAACAAAATCATGAAAATATACATTCACGTTAACGACAGAGACGAATGGACAGAATAGTCTCGTCAACTACGCGAATGCACTACGCGACACATCCGAGTGTATCCGAACCGTGTTCCGAACCCGATAAAAGTTATTGGGTTTGGATCGGATCGTTCGACATGTTGTTTACCCGAACGACGACGTAAACTTGTATAGTCTTGTATGGATATATCGCGCGAGCTCTTGAAATGCTACTTCATTTCATGCACATCTGAGTTCCGATTTCGGTGTTATTAATTTAAATCGAATATTCGAATATTGAAATATCAGTATTCGAATATTCGAACAAAAATAATATTCGAATTATTCGAATATTCGAATGCAAGCCCTAGTCGTCACGTCACGTCAGGTGGGTCTTCGTAGAATTGCATTAGCTTTGCAGGTGGGTGGAGTGACGATGTCTGCGATGCGAAAGGCTGCTGGTACGTATAGTAGAAACTGGATGAAGACAGGGCCTAATGGCGGCGCTCATTAAAGTAGGCATTTGTCCAGCTGTGTACTGACTTTATAGATACTGATGATGATAATGATTCCCTCATCAACCCTAAGCACATATTTTATTTCTTTACATATATATGCTTATATTATAGCTCTCATCAACAAACATCTTTCTTTTTTAAGAAAGAAAGACCACTCAATACATTTTTTTTAATTCATATTCCACATTTTATTGCCTATGAGTGTTTGTTGATGAGAGCTGTATGTAAAGAAATAAAATATGTGCTTAGGGTTGATGAGGGAATCATCATCATCATCAGTATCTATAAAGTCAGTACACAGCTGGTCAAATGCCTCCTTTAATGAGCGCCGCCATCGCGCCATTAGGCCCTGTCTTCATCCAGTTTCGAATCGATTCATCTCATCGAAAAATTCACCTTGCGATGGAAATTATTGCTACTTTTAAATCATTTTCATTCGATGAAATTATAATTTTTGATCACTGCTATTTCACAGGTGAAATATCACATGCAATAATTTTCATTTCGAAAGCCTAAATGACACGTTTTGTGAAGTTTTGCTACTGATGAAATGAACGTTCACGCAAATCGCACCAGCACGCATAAACAATTTCGAACATTCCAACAATTCGATTATCAAAATTAAATAATAAACGAATCGCATAGGTACGTCTATAATAATTACAAATGGCGCGAGAAGTGCAATTGTTTTCAAATGTCCCAAATTAACAATCTGAACTGCTACAAATCATTATAATAAAGAAAGAACTTTACATACATACGATTAGAGTTTATAATGATTCTACTCTGAACACAAATCACGGACAAAGGTCATCAAAAATCACATCGTGTGACGACGCATCAGCAAAGTTATGTTTCGCTCTTTCGTACACGCTATTAAAACCCATAAGCGTGTCTCGCTTTACTGAGTCGAGGATATCTCACGATGAAATGCTCGGACAATCGTTATTTCACATTCGGAACCCGAACATGAAATCGCAACCTATGATTTATAGCAGTCTGTGCTAAGGTTCGGAACAGGTGTGACGTATGATATTTTATTTCATAGGATTTTTCACTGCTACTCATGAAATGTTCCATGTCTTTGAGGACTACCGGAGGCGAACAGTTAACGTTAGCAAGGGACATCAAAAGAGCTATTGAACTGCAACTGCTCGAAAAGCTCTAACAAAGTGGCGAAGTTCCTGTTGGCTGCGCTACAGAAAGTGATACAAAGTGATTTCTTGAACGGGGTACGGGAGGTTTACGAGCATGTTTAGCAGGGTTCAGCTGATCTAAAGGCGTCAGTGACTGCGAAAGCGACGTCGGGCGAAGTTCAGCGGCAATTCGGCGGGACAGCACACATTATACGCGACTGAAGTTCGGCTCAACTTCCGATCCGCGGATCGAAATAGCTCCATTAAAGTCGGATCGCAATCCAAACGTTATGACGACGACAACGAAGGAGCAGAAGAATTCTTATGATTGGCATCGTGTCATAGATGCCAACCTTAATTATTAAAAAGTTATTTTTTAGTATATAAACTAGACTTTTCTTAGGTCCACACAATTTCTGTTGCGTTGTTGCTCGTTTTTGTTGGTTTGCTATTTTGTTTGAAATAAATGTAATGTATTTATGTAAATGTTATAATTTCAATGCAATAAGATTTTTTGATCGAGCTTTTGAAAATCGCATCAAATGCATGCGAACCAATCCACGGATCGGATCAAGGCGTTACGATCCATTACAAATTAACGATTCATGAAATCGGATCGAGCCGAATTTCTGCCACGTAAGTTCGGCTGTGTGTAATATCGGCCGAATACGTCGGAACGTAAAATCAGCTGCGGAACTTCCGTCGCGTAAATTGGTATAATGTGTTCAGACGCATAATTATACAATTAAAGAGGAAACGAGACAAACCTTTTTTTCTGGAAGATAGGCACAGATTTTTAATTAATGCGCGCCTTCCCTTAGGGTCGTGATTTGATAGTTTGACAGATATGACAGATGTTCACTGCTACCAACAAACAAATTGACATGTCAACAATCAACGTTGCCACCTTAGCCCTTTTAGGGCTAGATCTAGCTTTTTTTACAGTAGGTGAACTCGTTTTTTTGATGATTTAGTCCGGAAGGAGCAATCTAGCCCTTTTCGTACTGTGATACAAAACTTCAGAAATTTGCACCATGCCTACCAAGTTATTAAACGATGCGCGCCACTTAGATTATATATTATTATATTTATTGTTATGTAATATAGTTTTATGTGTGAGTCATATTATAGCATGATGTTCAGAACGTATGTGTAAGTATAATTATAATAATTATTATTTTCTTATGTATTATATAAATTCTTATATTGATTTATTTCGTTGTCTACGAGGTGTTTATATTATTGTTACGTGTACATATTTTTATTTGTGTAGTGCACGGTCATACGCACAGTTCTTGTCATATATCATCCCTTTAGGGTTCAGTCTGAAACCAGCGTTGTTACCTTACATCACATTTAGGGTTGCAGAATTAAGCTGAGACTACCTGTTTGGCCGCAACAGGGAGGGGCTGTAATGATTGTGTGTGCATTTCTTTTTTCTTTTTAACGTACTGCTTGTCACTGTATATTTTTTGTGTTATTTTGTGTCTGTGCCTTCCTTTGTGTGTGTCAAATAAATTAATTTCTTCTTCTTCTTCTTAGCATAAATTTCGTCGGTCACACTCATCATCTCTCTTAAATGACAAAATTAGCTGAAAAGACAGAAAATATAAAGTAAATCAAGAAGAAACCAAAACACAAGATCCAGTTACAAGAAAAAAATATAAAACAAGATCAGGGAGAGAAGTAAAACAACCAAAATATTTGTCAAATTATAACATAGGACCAGAAAAACGAGAATTAAATAAAGTATACATTATTTTGGAAGATTCCGATTAAGGAGACTATACATGTCAAACCTCCCTCTCTCACTCAACATTTTTGAAGATATAAAATCACTGAATGTAGTTTTGCAAAATAGCAAACCTTCACGGCCTAGAAAATAACAATTGAAAGGTTCAGTAATAATATAAAAAAAATGCACCAAAATTTATCACATTGGTACCAGTTTTTGGTATGAAAACGTGATAGAATCAAAATGATATTATTACTGAACCTTTGAATTGTTATTTTCTAGGCCGTGAAGGTTTGCTATTTTGCATAACTGCATTCAGTGATTTTATATCTTCTAAAATATTGAATAGTGCGAAGCGAGAGGGAGGTTTGACATGTATCGTCGCCTTATGACTCCGATTTTTAACCCTTTTCATGTCAAAATTACCTATACCTAGCCCATTTTAGCTTGACAAAATGCCCCTTTTCAAAAACCAATGTGGCAGCACTGTCAACTATAATGTTAACTGACAATTTGCCCGTAGCTGGTTTAGTTGGTTGGTCACTTTTTGTGATTTCAAATCAGTATTATTTTAGTATTTTTGCGGATTTTGCAAGCGTTTTATGACTTAGTAGTTTGTGCCATTCATGCCATTGTGCTACCACGTAAATTAGTATTGTGTAGTTTTGCTGAGACCTGAAACTATGGATGATCTGGGTAAGTCGTTATCATAACCTGTTTTGCTGCTCTGTACACCGAAATGACGTGTTCTTTCCAAATAACATATCGCAAATAAGTGCAAAGTATGCATTCAGCTGGTGTCACAGCTGTGGTGATTGATCTTTACTCAATTCTAGTCACCATCAACATCTTAGTCTGAACTTATTTTGAAGACAATAGGTATCTATTTGAGCTGTTACCTATTGATTGTTTTGTAAATATTGAATATTTGTTAACTTCTAAGTCCTTCATAGTAATAGACACTTTTATTATATTCAGTCTTTCTACCTACGCTAGACTCGGTTATTATTGTCATGCTGCTATGATTCAATAGTATTTAGGTATGTTTCCCTAATATATGCAGAGATTGTGACTGTGTTGTTCATACTATTATTGAATGTATATCAGATATTTAATTACTTATTTGAAAATCTTAACCTTTGAATTCATGATTCCATTGTATTGGGACTACAAACATCTATGTGGCAACAACCAATTGTATAATACATTTATTATCTTCATGTAACAAGTTTCTCCAGCTGTTATCAATAAATCATAATACAATAGAATAGGTTTTTATTTGCAACAACAGAAAACGGTCTTAAAGCTATCGAAAAGTTGTAATATATATAATTTGAAAGAATACTTAAGTTTCAAAAAGGTTAATTACTCAGCATAATGCCGGTTGCAGCAATTGGAGCTGATCTTCCGTTATGAACTTTTTTTTATCATCATGCAGAGCGGACATTTATATCAATCCATAAATAAGATCCTTGTCAAGAAACTAAAACAATTTTTTTTTCTTTTCAATTCTCCTCTATTTGTTTACAATATTCCAATGTGAAGACAACAAATAATAATTAGAAGGATGTTCCATAATTATTATTTATTAAGTTCCTAATATAAACATGACACATCATTCAGAGTTCTTTTAAAAATGAGTCACCTATATAGTCATCTTATCCAGACCACCTTGAGCTTTGAGTCCAGTTGATAAAGTTCAAACTGTTATATTGAATGCACACTGTTCTTATCTGAAGCAGACACACCCTAAGATCTTAAGGCATGTTCTATAGATTGAATAAGCTGTTAAATGTATAATCTTTTTTCTACTGGAGGTTCTGGGATGAAACTGTCTCCAACTCCCTCAAAAACAATGTTAGGAATAACTTAAAATATTATTGTAATAAAGATGTCAAAAAATATAAGACAAAAAGAGTTTTTTGCCATTTTACTTTGTTTGGTCATGTTACAGATAGGTGTAGATAAAAAAAACTAAATTAAAGTGATTCCTAAGGCTACTAAATTAAATATTAAAAAATACAATGTTTTGGGCAGCCACCTTTTCTTTATTAGTTAGAAGGGTTTGTTCTTAGGAAACTATTGGTTTAATTTCAACAAAAAAAACACAATACATTTTCTGATTTTCGAAAAAAAAAAAATTACAGTCAACCTAGAAAAAAAAACAAGTTGGTCTCAATCAACTCTATTTCCTAACAGGAACACTTTTCTCAAAGTAACTTACCAAATCAAATCGATAAGATTGTGCAACAAATAAAAAAAGTTTTTGTGTTATGGGCGCTATGGTGACCTATTCTATCACGGAAGAACTATGCACTTATTAGGAAAGACCTATGTCCAGCAAAGAATTCCTATATAGGCTGAAGATGAAGAACTCACTTAAGCTCACAGATATTAATGAAAGACTAAAAACTTATTGGTTTGGTTTTGACACACTCACTTTAGTCTTGTCTCTAGTCTCAGACCTATGTCCAGCAAAGAATTCCTATATAGGCTGAAGATGAAGAACTCACTAAAGCTCACAGATTTTAATGAATGACTAAAAACTTATTGGTTTGGTTTTGACGCACTCACTTTTGTCTTGTCTCTAGTCTCAAGACCTATGTCCAGCAAAGAATTCCTATATAGGCTGAAGATGAAGAACTCACTAAAGCTCACAGATTTTAATGAAAGACTAAAAACTTATTGGTTTGGTTTTGATGCACTCACTTTAGTCTTGGTACCAAGCGTCATACATTAGACGGCATTGTCCTTTTCATCTTCGTATTGATTGACGACCTGTGCTGTGTAAGGCTAGGCTGAGACGCAGTAGGTTGCACATTCGATTCCAGACATGTTTGATTGATATGCAAATATTTGTTTCAGGTCTAGGTGTTTTCTATGTATAATAATGTATATTTGTACCTACTATTATGTACCTATTTATAACAAAAGGTTTTATGTTTATGTAGTCATGTGGCTCCCGCAAGCTCTGCTTAGTTTAGCTGTGTGATTGTGTTCAGTATTCTTTGCAATGAGGGAATTGCTGGCCGAGTTGCTAGAGATTGCGGATGTGATTACCGCCGCAGGACAAATTTTAGCGTGATATTTTTTCTATATCTGTGTTTGTTGTCTGTGATTGTTCTATATGTATGTATAATATACAGGGTGGAAAAATCAAAATCTCTCCAATAAACATTTAGTTTTGGAATAAAAAAGATCATGAAATCTAGTATTAATTTTATTTTATCATCAATTCTGATGCAGTGGACACGTAAACATGAAAGCCTAACAAGACATTGATACTTGAACTATTTACAAAATTACTATTTACAATACAAACAAAGGAAATTCTACTATTGTGAGCAGAGCAGAGGGCCTAGCACGAGTTGCATAATTCGAAAACTTTTATGGTATACTATATCGAGCTCAATTTTGAAGTACCTTTTTTCGTTAAATACCTCATACGTTTGAGTTATAATTATTGCAATCTGCAAGAAGATTACATTTGTTCGATCAGTTTCTACTTAAAGCCAGTTGCGTAATTTCCAAAAAAGGTACATTAAAATTGAACTCGATATAGTATTGTATAAAAGTTTTCGAATTGTGCAACTCGTACCAGGCCCTCAGGAACACCGTCTTGTTTAAAAATTATATTATTTCGTTCATCTTCCTTTAATAATTAAACCTAATTTAATTATATTTCGTTCTATTTTTAAACATTTTGTCAGAACGCTCGCCTTTACTGAGAAGGATATGTGAATATCACATATATATGGATATTCACATATCCTTCATCAGGATATGTATATATCTTTATTACCAATGAAACCATTTTCATATAAGTCTTTAACAAATAACTTAGAGATAACTTAGCAAGCTTGTACTTCATAGTATGTTTTCGGATGTCTAGATTAAGAAAATTATCACGTGTCTAAAGTCCTTGTTTACTAAATATTAAATTTCATGGATATCTTGTACGATAAACGAGCATAAGACCTGATGTTTCTAGGAGAAATATTATCTTTGACATTTTCGATTGTTTAATTTTTGAATTTTTAGCTGGTTTGATTCCCGGGTGAGGCAAGCGAATTTAAGAAAATTTTTGAACGCAGTTCTATTTCTTTTCAAAAATAAAGGAATGTTTCCTTTAAGTAAAATAATTTAAGTATTTAAAGTGGTTTCCCTTCAGGGCCCATTGATTTTTTCCACCTTGTAAATGTATGTGTAATACTGTAAATGTGTGTGCAATGTTGTACTCGTGTATTTCCTGATATCCAGGGCACAGAAGAGTATTCTAGTTTGGACTGTGTCAACCTATATGTTTTGTTTTTTACATGATTGTGTTAAATAGATAAACATAACATACAGACAGACAAACATAGTTTTACCTACCTTTCTTGAGCAACTGACATAATCTCACTTCCTACTTCCTAACAACACTCATCAATCATAATAGACATGTTTACTTACGCGTTTTATTATTGTGAGAAGCTGAGTGGTGTAGGAACCCATCAAACTAATGACTACCTAACAGTAGCTAGATGATCTAACATCGCCCCGTACCCCGATAGGAGGCACCCTATTGCGAGGCATAGTGATTAATGGTGGCCCTGCCTTACAATCTTGTAATTTCCTATGTCGATTTAGCTGTAATAGTAGCTAATATGGTCTACAATTTTACGTAAGTAGGTTCAGCTAATATTAGGAGATTACCAGATACCAGATAATCTATCTATATATATAAAAATGAAACCCGTTTTCCTTGGTCACGGCATCACGCGTGAATGGCTGGACCGATTTCACTAATTCTTTTTTTGTTGTATTTGTTATTATTAGGAGAAGGTTCTTACGGAAAAAAATATTAAGAAAATCTAGCTTACAAAATAAAGTAGTGCATCATTGCTACGCTAAGGCGGTACGAAGTTCGCCGGGTCAGCTAGTATATAGATATAAATAGAAGATGGGATTACCAGAGTTGATCAATGGCTCAAAAAACAATTAGTTTTTTATCAAAATTAATTCAAAAGCGGTGGCCGAGAGACGGTTTTATTAAATAGGGTACTTCCGCAGGCGAGATGGGTCGACGATATCAGAAAAAACTCTGGGCGACACCTGGCGTAGGATCGAGGCGACAAAAATAGCTGAAATGATGATGATTATGAATTTAAAATCAATGTAACACTAGTTTTTTGTGTCTTGGTGGTTGGGTTGGAAAGTCCTAAAAAACCGGCACTCAGGTAATCTCCGTGAGCTTTGATCGATTTCGTAAGATAAAAAAAAATAAAATAAAAAGAGAATAAAAGAGTTCTGTCCTGGCAAAAACCTGATCTGAGGCTCGACCACGAAGACAAGCCAAAAAGTAATCGTATTCGTAATTTTGGCCAATGAGAAAGCGTAAATTCAAAATAACGCTCTGTTATTGGATATTTTTCGTTATGCTTACTACGATACGTGAGGTTAAAATATTTGTACCTAATCGCCCTTGCTGCTTCTTACGAACAGAACAGGCATTATGACATTAAGTTAGTAATATACCTAACTCTTTACGGTAATATACATATTACATACCTTGAAGATATACATAATATAAATATATATAAATATAATCTACATGAGAAAAATAATGAAGTTCAAACTATAGACTACATAATAATACTTACGTACAAACAAATATAATACAACCGGCAATTCGTTTTCTACCAAATAGATCTATAAAACGTGCTAAAAGTGCGTAAATTTGCCAACAGCATTCCATAGAACTCGTTTGTTGTCCATGTCCACGTAGATAATTTACTGAGATTCGCCACGTGTGGTCCGGATTATTTACGATGCTCAGCTGAACCTAGTAATTGCATGATGCAAGGAAGCTCGTCAGGCTCTCACGCAATCAGAGAGAGAACATACCTGGAAAGAAGTCAAGTCAATATCATCAACAGTCTTTAGAAATTAACATCAAATACATCAGAGGCTCGATCGCGAAGAATTGGGAAAAAGCATTTGTATCGTAGCGTAGACGTAAAATTTTGGACGATGAGAATGCGTGGATTCAAAATAACGCTTTGTCATTAGCCAAACTTTTTCGTTATGCTTACGATCACTATTTGGTATTTGTAATCGCCCTACAAACGGTGTTTTTTTATCTTATGTTAATGTGATTACCGTGAAAACTGTTATATTTATGTACCGGTTTTGGTAGGCAGGCACCTACATCAATCATCATTACAATATGTTAGAGTAAAGCTATCGAAATGTTTATTAAGATCTTGAATGTTGAGCATCCTCTAACGACAACGCCACGGTAAAATCTCTTTCTCTGTGATCGGTTACTTCATGAAGATCGTGATCACTATGCGTTGTCTTCGTGATGAACTGGACTGCTTGACTCCAGTGGCTTCTGTTGGCAGCAACGGTAAAATAAATACCCCAAAATAATCCTGTGAGTTTTTCTCATGAATAAAAAGAATCCAGTGATTTCCATCATCTTAATATCCAGTCCTCAAACTTCGCATACATTAGGTGGTTAGGATATTATTAGGTGGCATTGCCTAAAACATTCCGATCCTCGAGGCTACAAAAACTGGAGTGACTGATCGCCATAATCAATGTATTCTTAGAACACACAAACAGAGATACAAGAAAACTATGAAGTATTAATCTTCCATTTGGTTTGATAGGTTTTTAATGAGAGGTTAACGGCTAATCAGAAGGTTAATTTCTTAATTGGTTGGCAATAAGTTATGAAATTAAGTTTTTATTTTGAATTATCGAGCGCTTACGATGCTATTGATAAACATAACAGTTATCAAACAACCACGCTTGCAATAATTACAATAATTATTAAAAAAGCACAAAGCTAATCCTTCACCACTATACTAATGTACTTGTTATAAAATAATTGAAGCATAACGCAACAATCATTATTTCTGTAATTAATTGGTAAGCGTTCCCCAGGGACCCAAATAAGAACCGACATTGTATTTATTTCCTCATAAGTAATTTGAAGTTCCAAATATAGAAATAACCATAATTTGCATCTGAATAATTAATCAGCATGCATGTTACGGTCAATTTTGTATTAGTTCCTCCTTTAGACTTTATTTATATTATAGGCAGATTGGCCGCCGACTACTTGCCGATACCGGTACCGAACCTACAAGCGTGCAGAGAAATAGTCAAACTATACTAAAGCTGCGCTTTAATTCTTACTTATGAAATTATAATCCTCTATTCTATCAGGCTCGGTAATTTTCAACCGTCACTATTTTGAGTAGGCCGTTTGATATGATTATTTAAGTACATTTATCGTATTTTAAAAATCTGCTTTCTATACAAATATGCGTTTTTAATTAAATTAATTAGTCGTCGTCCCGCTTCGTTTGCTGTGTCGTAACGTAACAGAGGACACTCCTAGCCTATATAATGGCATAGATTAGGCACACGTAATATTCTATTTAAAAAGTGGTCGACCACTTACTACACATCTTTACATAGATTACCATTATAGTAAGCAAGATTTTTAATAAAATAATGTAAAAATAAATGTTTATAAAATACCCTAGCCTCTTTTATGATTGAATTCATGAACTTTCAATTTTCATTGTTTATTTCAGTCAACTTTAGACAATCTAGTTCCTATGGCGCTTTTATTTACTGAAAACCCACTTCATATCAAGTTATCTGAACCTAAGTGGTCTGCAATCTTATCTACTCCATTCTTTTTCTAGGCAATACTATAAACTACCATTTAGACTTGACAGCTTAATGTTGACCTAGATCCCCCTTAGCTCTTAGCTCCAAGCTAGCTATGAAAAGTATGTATATGTCTAAAGATTACACTGTAAATATATCTAGTGGCATCACGCGTCACCCTGACGTCATGGTTTCATGGACACGCTTTTGATGAGTTGCGTTTTCGTCCCCTTCGGTAATCGTCAGTCCACATCGTGGTCCGAAACCTGCCGGTACAAACTTAAATTAATCGTAAAGCATAACCGTGTCGTTCTATAAAACTAAGTTTATATCTAACCTTCTTTACTGACAACGCCTTCTGATTTATTCTCCTTTAAACTCTTTCCGGAGTAGAATTATAGTTTGTTCAATCTGTTTTGAAATTTTGTTCATGTCATTCAGCTAATGTGTTCTATTTATCAAGCTCTTTTTGTGCTGAGTCGGTTGTATTTTGGGAGTGTTAGCAAATGTTTGTCGGCGATGTTTGCGATTTCTGTTGCGCGTTTATGAAAATTGAAAAGTATTTTCCAGAACTGGCATGTCGTAGTTTTTTCGCTGGCCAATTCCTAGTCACTGACGATGTAGCATGATGATCCGCAAAAGGTAATTTCACCGATGATAGAACAGTTAATGTAAAAGACACTATGTATAGTTTAAAATGTTTCACGCCACTAAACTATAACCTACGAGTATTTGTTCGTGATTTCGTCATAAGAATTGTATTCTGCGCAAAATAAAGTGAGTTCATTTATATCACTGATCTGAAGACCTAAAGGCTATTTTATTGCATTAAGTGGCATAATGGTGGCTAGTTAATTCGATGATAAGTGGTAGCCTTCACGTTATTGAATAACTGCGTTTTCTAGACTGGAAGTTGTATGTTTTACATCATCATCATCATCGGTACAGAGACCATTTATAATTTCTTAATCAAGTAAAAGGCCCTTTATTTTGTTTTAACATCGCAAAAAATCTGATCTTTTAACAGCCGTAGTTAGTTACATGTTAATTTCCAAAGACCCCGAGATGTACCTACGTCTATTAGTACCACTGAGTTACGTCTCATTTTCCAAATGGTTTCATCAATTTGGACCTTATTATACATCATCAGCAGTTCTATTTTAGCTTCAGGAAACTTTTTACAAGCGGATTTTATTTGTATACATTTCACCTTATTCCGGATGTGTGAACGCCTAACAGAATATTGATCGTCTCTATATCTCTCAGATCTAGTGATTGTTTTTCAATACCTTAATACGGTATAGAGTAAAATAATATGTGAAAATCAATAAACATAATAGATCAAATCAATATTGTTTATAGTTATTGTAAATGCGTCTAATAGCTTTTCTTTATTCATATTGACTTCAGCCTTGGCAGTTAAACTCGATTGATCTTGGCGCGCATTCAAAGGCTAACGTAGGTTTAGGGACTAGATGGGTTAAAAATATATTATTCATTGTGTGTTGTGTCTCTAAAATAATAAAATTAATCATCATCATCATCATCATCAGCCTATAGCAGTCCACTGCTGGACATAGGCCTCCCCTAATGAGCGCCATTGCGCCCTGTCCTGAGCTCGACGCATCCAGCTTCTACCAGCAGCCTTTCGCAGATCGTCACCCCACCTGGCCGGAGGGCGTCCTACACTACGTTTGCCGAGCCGCGGTCTCCACTCAAGAACTCGTTTACCCCAACGGTTATCGGTTCTTCGGCAGATATGGCCAGCCCACTGCCACTTCAGTTTGCTAATTCTCTGAGCTATGTCGACAACTTTAACTTAAGTCGCTCAGCGAGCTATGGAACGAGCTATGCTCGGGGTTTCTCTGAAGGATAAAATCTGTAACGAGTTTATCCGACATAGAACTAAAGTTGTCGACATAAAATTAATAATTGTGTCTAATTATTAATTTATTTGAGTGTTAGGTTCATTTTCTTGTCTATCTATCTATGTACGTGTATAATTCATTCTACATTCATTCGGTTTTATTTTAGGCTAGACTCAGCTCGGTGAAGAGCAGCCATCCCTCCTTCCCTGTCATTCATTATCATGGGGTTTTAACTCCAAATAAGATCATTTTCTGTGAGCGTCCTATGGGCCTATAGCTGCAGAAAGCTAAAATTGTATAATAATGATTTTAGTTACAAGGAACTTACCTACAAGGAACTACCACAAGAATTTCACCTTTTACTGCTTTTACAAGAATTTGACCTTCAAGGTCGGCAGGAAACTCTTGAAACCCTTACTCTGTCCTAGATTACCTTTTGAATGTGAAATCTGCGTTTTGCATTGAAATAGTTACCCAGTCTTTCTACCAGCAGGCGGGGTCTGTATGACATCAGGTGGGTGCTCCAGACCCGCATAAATGTTTACTTCCTTATTAGTGAACAATGGTACTGTTAGATCGTAAAATACGCTACGGAAAATGCAATTGCATCTTAATGGTTGTACAGGAATGTGGATATTTGCGTGAGAAGTGGGAGACGCTAAAGTACTTAGATTATTTTGAACCATGTTTATGTACGAGCGACAAGAGTTTAGTAGAGGTTGCTTAAGTGGTTTTTAACACCCTCTTTTCTGGATCAAAGTGTACATAATTTTGAATGAGCCTCATAAACTGAAGCGAATGGAAAGAGTGACGGACCGGAAGTCCTAAGTAAGACGACACTTTCGTGTCTCATTTCATCATTTTCTACCGGATGCCGGAGGGCCCGGTAAATTTCAGCGGGAACAGTACAAAATTAGAACATTCTCAGTAGAGAATGCTTGATTGATCGTCCTTTCTCCACTTTTAAATGTCAACTCAACGCCTCTAAACTAATTTCAAGAATTCCTTCAGAGAGTGATGACTCTATCGTCGTTAGAACCTCGGTTATTCGCTTTGATCTCATTTATCTGAACCCAATTATATCCAAGTCATAAAACTCTCCATGCCGTAAAACCTCAAAGAAACTGCTAGTTTGACGCTGAAGAAAGCACCCCCAAGTTAAACTCAGCGCTTGTTTAGAGTTGTGATTGTGACAGGTTCAATAAATTGCACTTGTCGGAACAATGGCTCGATGTTGACGAATGCACGTCGAACTGTCCAACTTTGCGTATAAATATCTCCAGTAGTGGATGGAGCGTGCGCCGGCGCCGGCACTCTACTCTACTAGACTTTAGTTGTGACTGGGACGCGTTGACGAATACTCTCCTCTGTTGAGCCACGCGCGACCTCGCCCCCGTGACATTGCTAATCTCTTATCAGTTACATTATCACTTGCGTTATCGATAACCGAAATGTAAGCGATATTAAAATAAAGGAGTAGTGTGTGTTTCGTTAGTGGCGTCGCGTCCTTGAGATAAAACAAAACACTCATTTACACAGGTACCAAGATTTGTTAATTACAAGTGCAATTTCTCGCGTAGGACTATAGTACTGAATACTGATTTGAGCGTAGGCTGTGATTATGGAGCATTGAGCCTGCTGTTGGACCCGTGGGTGTTTAATATTGAAAAACGTCATCATGGACCGGACGATGTATGGCAAAGTGCTGCCAGGCACTTATTACCCGTTCCGCTGCGCTATGAAGGAGAACGGAATCTCGCCCGGCTGTGAGTATTATTTCTTTTTATTCGTTTGCTACCTAACTCCGTTCTTTTTATTATTCTTCTGTTTGATATCATCAATGTGTTACTCTCCTTTTTGTTACATTCAATGTATACAACTGTTACATTTCTACTCAAGTCACGCATGATTGCGCATACAGATGTTCCGTTTATTCGTTGCGTGTTAGGATAAGGTGCGCCCGATTGCATCTTATTACGATTCCTTGTTTATTTACAACGAACAATCAAGATACGTGAGTTTCTATGTATTATGAAGTGAACGTTGTATCTATGAGATTGAGGTGACGTGCCAGACTTTTATTTTTGGAGTGTTTAGTTACGTGTGTATTTTTGTGTGTCAACACAAGCACAATAAGATGTTTGAATGATAGGTAAGCGTACATTTTGCGCTGCAATTTTGGTTGGCTCTATAACTTTCTTTATTTTCTGAATTAATTGTTCTACCTCTTTGTCAATTGTTGAGTCATTGTTATTCTGAGGTGAATTGAGTTATATTAGTATGATTTAAACTGTTTTGTGGTTTGTACTCAATGACGCTTTGGTCTATTCGTGGAAGACCCAGTGGGTGGTGACTATTACAGAATTTACTGTCCTATCAACTGCTTTATAGTTTGTTGTTGAAGTTTTGTTATAGACTTTCACGTGCTAAATATGATTCATGGGTCGTTCAGGCGTGTAACCTTCAGGAATTTGAAATTAGGAGATATTCTTTTAAATCCTATGTTTTATTTATGTATCTTTACTCAAGACTCAAATATCACTATGATCAACGCGAAATAATTTCGCCTTCTGTATTTATTTTTTATGTATTTTCAATCATCATTATATTTGCTAATAGCTTTTTTGCTTAATCAGTACTTAACTCATAGGTGTTCGGTAGTCACATAACCGTTGTATTATCGTGATCGCCCACGTCAGAACCGCTATTTAGCATTTAACTGCTAAATATTTCGTCATTGGCGGAATGTTGTGTACCGGCATCGTTAAGGTCGCTGAGTCTCGCTACAATCGTAGAGTCCTCGGAATTGTTACAACGGCAACGATTTTAGGAATAACGTTTTTTTACTTAGCTTTATCCTTAAGAATTCTACTTAAATTGTGTTTTCCTACATTTGTAAGTATAAACGACTTAAATTTTTGCGTTCAGTGCATCGGTTCAGGGATATTATCTAAACTTTAATTTTGTTATTCTCTTTCGTACACAATTGTTATTGGAATTAGTTTTTTGTCAGCGGTATATTAAATTAATTCTATAGTGTTTTAAAGTCTATTTACGACATTACATTACGTAATACTTCTCTCTAAGACCACAATTAATTACCAACACATTGCAGTGCCATAACACTGGAGCATTGTGGATTTGTGGCTCTCATTAGCATCTTTGTTGTTAATACGTGTTTCAAGGACTTTTAATCTTTCAATCATCTGCATTTTCAGTAGGGGTCAAAATTTCTGAAGATCATAATACAACATATCAGTAGTTGTACATTAGAGATTCGAAAACCTGTTGTAGTTCTTGAAGTTGAACCATTTTTTTAAATTAAGGGTTAATGGCCCATATTCTAGAACGAATTTGAAACCGAATCGTGACTGGAGCATATTTTTTTGACAGTTTTTCATGGTAAGGTGTCAAAATCTCTACTTACCAACTAAAGACGTGATTCGATCTTAAGATTTGTGTTTTACTCCAAGCGACCGTCCAAAAATGACGAGTTATCCAAAATTTGGAATTATATTGCCATCTTAACGGCCACATGTTACTCAGAACTTGTTCCGACCATATGTATCACGTCGTATATTATGTCAGGTGACCTCGCAGAGGTCGGTATAATCAGTATTTACGTCAATGTGATCTCCCTGATCAGTGGCTCATGGCTCAATGGAAACATGTTTAACTGCCTGTGAACATTGTTTTTCCTGAAATTGCAAGTACGGAGTAGTAGGTCAAGGCATCAAGGCTGGTTTCCTATAGATCACGTCCCTATGAATGCTTTATGAAGGGTTTATGACACTCATGATTTCATTGAGAAGTCGTAGTTTAATGATACGTTCAAGGCATTCACAAGAAAGCTGCAATCGTTTAATAGTCATAGAAAAAAAACCACGATTTTCTTTTCTGTATTGTTTGAAATAGGTATTCTTCTTTCCATTAAATATTGTGAGCGATGTTCTTCTATAGTAAACAAGTTTTCGTTACGCAGCTTGATTCAAGATTCAACTTTATAACTTACTAGCTTCCAACTGCGGCTTCACTCGTGTGTAGGGCTTGCATTATCCGTTGACTTTTAGTATCCGGATAATTCGGATAGTAGTGCACTTTACTATCCGGATATCCGGATATTTCGGATAATTCGGATAATTTTAGGAAAAACTTTAAAAAAAACGCAAATTAAAAGAAATTACGTTAAAAATGGCTAGCTATTATAAAATGTTTAAGTTAAACCAACATTTACTATAAAAATACAGCACTATAAACAATCAAACTTTACTGTTTCTTTGAAAACGTCTTCACCTACTTAGTAAATGAGTAATGATGGTATTTTATACAATTCAAGTGTTGAAGTGTTTGTATAACAATGCCACTATGTCAATTCGCCTCCTAGACCAGTACTAATCGTGTCCAACTGAAAAAGGCGTGAGACTCTTGGGCTCTCACATGGAGTCCAAGCCCCAAAACTACCGCTATGAAGTTAGGCATCCTGGCTTTAGTGTGGCGGTACTTCACTCTGAGGCAGCTTCTTAGTCTGTACAAAGCACAAGTCCGATCGTGCATGGAGTACTGGGATGTCTCGGCAAAGTTCCAACTTGAGGCTCTGGACTCGATTGAGCGACGAGCTGCCAGGCTCATCGGCGCTGATTTGTTTGTGCAAGGAAATCTGCAGAGCCTCGAACACAGACGTCGAGTTTCCAGGCTGTCGGTTTTCTACCAATTCCACTTTGGTGAATGTACCCAAGATGTTCACGACCTGATCCCACCATTCCCCCTTTTATCTGCAACTACTGCAACTACTGCAAAGTACCACCCATACCTGGTCGACATCCCACCTTGTCGTACCAAACGATTCGCTTCCACGTTTATTGTTAGTACTAATAAGGAGTGGGACTTGCTTCTGGTGTCTGTTTTCCCGGCCCAGCACAACCTGGGAGTCTTCAAGTCCGGAGTGAATCGGTTCCCTCTAGGCAAGCGTGCTTCATGTTTGACCACATCTTCACCTGTTTTAGGTGTATTAGTGGTCAAGCTTTTGGCTATTTTTTGTAAAAAATAAAAGATTGGGAGACGTAATTTCTCCGAAACTATTCATGCATATTCTATGCATTGGAAGATGTCTTTCAGTTTTTGCGCTGGGACGGATACAGCATGGCCAATATTAATAGTGAGTACATCACTCACCTTCGATTTGCTGACCATATAGTTATCATGACAGAATCACTGGATGACTTTGTTGTTTGGCACGATGTTGTTACAGGTGGGTCTCAAAATAAACGCTATATATCGAAGTTGTTTACTATTATGTCTATCTTAGTCAGACTGAATTATCTACTGAGTAGGTCCAACTTTGACAAAGTGGTCAACTAATGAATCTAATTCGGAACGCAGCCCGCGTTTGGATTATTGTAGCATATCTTCTCGTCACAGATACCAAAAATACGAAGACGAAAAACTAAAACGCGCATGTTTCCATTAATAGCTAGCTCCATACATGAGAAGTTTTACTGGCCAGGCATGACAATCTGTCAAATTTGTTGGGTTAATGGGTGTTGGCTGACTAGTTGATGACATATCGTACGGAAACTTGGCCGCTTAACCTTGGATATAAAGCTCAGTCAGCGAGCCTATGTTCGAAGTCTCTCTACGACTTTGAATTCGTAGTGAAGGAATCCGTTAGAAAACCAGGGTAATCAACATAGCTCTCAGAAAATTAGCAACCCGAGGTGGCAATAGGCAGGCTAAATATTTCACATAGCCGATAATTATTTGGTTATAAAAGTTCTCGAATGGTGACCGTGCTCTGAAAGACGAAATATTGGAAAACCCCCCCAGATTGACCATCGACATCGTCAAGTCTGCAGTTTACAAGTTTGCAAATCCTTGAACATAGGGATGTCTCGACATCCCTCGCAAGATTTACACGAATAACTGTCTTGAACATGCCCTGAACACCTCCTTGATAGAGTAAGTAGTAACTTGCAGAACTTCCAGTTCATGGTCGTTACCATTCGAAAACATTCTATTCAACGGTTATGGGCCGATTTAGGTATGAAAATGAAAACCATAATTTGTTTCGATGAAAATCACTACTAGCTAACTGATAATATTTTATCGTGGGGTACTGATTTGTTATAATCATTTACAATATGGTTGTTAAATAATTAAATTGAAACAATAAATAAAAAATGAATAAAACCCAGATGACAATTTTTAACTTCAGACAAAAAACAAACACTACCTACCGTTTCTATGGAAGATCGCTTCTTGTTTAGTCTAGTTTCTGAATGTTTATGAGGTACTATGAATATTTAAAATTAAGGATGACACTGTTTTAAATTCAGATTACTTGTTAGATACGTGTACACACTGAAAATAATGAAATATTATAGTTTTGATGTAGATAACTCTTTAAACAAATCAATATTTTTTAAGCATTTTACTATCCGTATTATCCGGATAAAATCACCGTCATTATCCGGATAGTAAAATTGACAAATTATCCGGATAATTCGGATATCCGGATATCCGGATTGCAAGCCCTACTCGTGTGTGGTACTCGAATAAAAATTTACGCTAGACCTGAAATTTAGTATTTTACACACATACCAGAAATAACATAATCTTGAATTAATGTTACTAGCTGACCCGCCCGCAACTTCGTTTGTGTGTATAAGCTTTCTGTATGTATGTGCTTTTACGTAAAATGTTTCCCGAATATGTTTAATTAAGACGAACCCCTACGAAATAAACAATGTACAAAATAAAAAATACCAACCTATACCTTCATTAGCTATCTATACCTAATTACCTACCCGTACCCATTCCCGTTCCCAAACGCTTTTCTGTTCCCGCTCCTGCTCCCGTTATTTATATGTTATATATTGTCTAAAACTACACAAATATGTGCTTAGTTTCGCTCGATCCGATTAGGTAAGTAGTTTTTGGTGTGAGGCACCATCACTTCTCACTTAAATACTTTCACCTTTAATAATTTACAGATTTGTTTGCAGTTTTATGTTTCATTATATTTTTTTTTATTATCAGTTCTTATACGTCCCTTTACAGGCGACATACCTACATATTAATACTAGCTGCACCCGCACCCGCGGTTTCGTTCGCGCAGTACCCGTTGTATAAAAGTACGTAGTAGCCTATTATGTTAATCCAAGTCTCAAACTATCTAGGTATAATATATTCCAAGTTTTTTCAAAATCCGTTCAGTAGTTTTGCGTAAAAGAGAAACAAACATCCATCCATCCATCTATTCTGCCTAACAAAATTTCACATTTATAATATTAATTGTAGGTTAGGATTGTCCCTATACAGGGACAAACATATTTTACGTAAGTACGTTTAGTAAATAAAAATAAAATATGTATAATGTAATGCAGCTTCCAATTTTAGTCATGGTTTCATTGATAAATAATATAAAGTACCAAGGTCCTACTAGTTAAATCTCATAACTTCTTGAGACTTTACATTCTAATGAATTCTTTATGTATTTTTATATTCAAACATCGTCGTGTGGCAATGATAAAGGATTACCGCCGGGGTTCCGCTTATATTTTATGGAACTAATTACATAATGTTAAAGGCAGTGACCATATTTGATAGTATCTAATTTAATATGCAATGGATAGAATTGATTGCATCTTTGCCGTTTTTGCTTAGGATCAATTGATTCGATTAAATTAAATAATGCTGAATAATGCTGGACATCACCATACAGCTTAATCTAGCCCCAAACTTAGTAGTGCTTATATTAGGGGAACCACATGACTGTTAAACTACTTATATACATTTTTTGTAAATATAGGTACATTTTATACAAATAAGAAAAATATTTAGGCAAATATTTTCAAATCATACAAACATTTATCTCGCGGCGGGAATTGAACCCACAATCTTCTGAGTCTCAGGCGAGCCTTCGCCTACTGCGTAAAAGTAGTTTTTATTGGTTAAATATGTTTATTACTTAAAGTTTCTCAAAATTTATTTTGTAACTTAATTGACTAAAATCTTCATTCATCATTGTAAGAATGTATTATTGCCTATTTATAAAATAACTTAATAATATTAACAGTACTTTCTATTGGAAGCTGAACCTCGTGCGAACATGACGTATTCTTAACACCGAATTTAACAGTATGTTTCCTGCCATTACCCAATATCGTTTGACAGCTTATTAAGCTTCACAAATTATTTAGCCGATCCTGGCTCATTCCCAAGTGTTTATCTACCATTAGTGAGCATATTATTATCCTTATATTTGAAGGAGAGTCACGTACTAAGATAGTGCTATTAGGGTTTTCGAATTTTATTCAACTTTTATAAATTTTCTAATCTAAAGCTTTATCTTGAAATTCTTGGTCTTATTCATAATCAAATGTGATTTTATAACGCTCGTTATAGTTTGACCGGCCTCTTACCTTAGTTGGTAGTAACTCTGCCTTCTGAGCTGCAGGTCGCGGATTCGATTCCCGCCCAGGACAAACATTCATGAGATGATCATGAATGTTTGTTCTGTGTCTGGGTGTTTTATAAGTATCTTGTATGTTTATCAGTACAAAACAGTCCATTGTTGGACATTTGCTTCCTAATAAAAGAGGGACCGTTCATGATCTCCACTTTAGGCATACGTGTTGTCCTATAAATTACGTATGTATTAAAATTACTACGTAATGTGACAAAAGCTAGTTATGAATACTATATTTGAAGAATGAGTCAGACTCAGGAAGGCCGTCAAGACGAAAGCATATCTTCCTTATAAGGAATACCAATAACTGGTCGTTCTCGTAACTGTTACTCAGTTATTTATCACCTTGGTTTGAAGGATTTCGAGAAACTATATATGTTTGTTATATTTGTTTTAATCTAGTTAATTCTGTGCTCTTTGAATTTAGAATTGTAGTAGTAATAGAGCTCTTTGTTAAGTTGTCCGGGGAAGTACCACCATACCTATTTCTGCCGTGAAGCAGCATTGCTGTATTTCGTTTTAAGGGTGAAATTACAGGCACATGAGGCTTATCACTTTCATGCCTCAAGTTGATGGACGCAGGGCAATGCATCGTAAGGCGCATTCCAAAGCAAGCTGGGTTTCGCCCGTGTTTCTCCACAACAGACCATCTACATACCTTAAACCAAGTAGTCGAATAGTACACAGAATTCCACCAACCACTTTATTTAGCCTTTGTGAATTACACAAAGGCTTTTGACAGTGTGAAACACTCATCAATATTCGTAACTATGGAATCCCAAAACATTAATAAAACCTACATAGACCTCATCAGGCTGATTTACAACAATAGCACAGCTGGCATCAAGCTTCACGCTAAAGGCCCAATATTTCAAATACAAAAAGGAGTTAAGCAGGGCGACCCGCTCTCTCCCATACTTTTCACGAGCACCCTCGAAGAGGTATTTAAAACGCTGACGGCCTCGTGGACACTAAAGGGCATAGACGTCGGTGGTAAGCGCCTGACGAATTTGCGTTTTGCGGACGACATTGTCCTTTTTGCGTCAATAACGCATGAACTCCAACAAATGCTCCAAGAGCTGAGCACGGCAAGCCTTTAGGTTCGACTACAAATGAACCGGTCAAAGACGCAAATCATGTCTAACAGCAAGAAACTTAGGGTCAAGGTAGATGGACAACAGATACAATATTTCGATGAGTATATATCTACTTGGGCCAGTTAGCGAGCTTCGAAAACAGGCAGGATAAAGAAAATGATCGCCGCATCGAAAACGCCTGGAAGAGCTATTGGTCCATGAAGACGCATATGAAGGGTAACCTTCCTCTGTCACTTAGCGCAGACTCATCGATATGTGTATCTTGCCTGTCCTAACCTACGGTGCGCAGACACAGCAGGCGAAGCGCAGAAGTCCAAACTGAAAGTCTGCCAGAGAGCTATGGAACATAGCATTCTCGGTATTAAAAGAACCGATCGAGTGCGTGCGTAACACCACACTGCGTTCTTTGACCGGTGTTGCCGATGTTGGAGACTAGCCTCTTTGGCTCAGGTGGGACTGGGAAGGACACGTCAGCCCGATGGCTTTTACTAGGTATGCCACCATCACCACAGCCTGGATACGTGAGAGCTAGAGGCGTCGGGGTCGGCCGAGGATGCGTTGGCGGGACGACCTCGATGCCTTCAAAAGAGAATGGTGGGTGGTAGCTCAGGACAGAGATGTTTGGAAGTCTATGGGGGATACCTTTGCCCAGCAGTGGGAGGATAAAGGTTATAGAAAATCTGTACACATTCAACAAAATTAAGCATTATTTTAATACACCGAGGGTTTATGTTAACTTCACATTGAGTCACCTGTGTTACTAATTCGATGAATCAATAATGCTTTTGTTACCATTTGCTTCATGTCTTTATTTAATAAATTCAACATGTATTGTTTCCTTATATGGACAAATTTTGTTTTGATGTATTTTTTAATCCGCCCGCGGCTTCGCTTGTGTGGTACCCGGACAAAAAGACAGGGTTTTCTGGTTTACATATGTGCCAATTTTCAGCTTAACCGTTCAGTAAGTTTGTCCGTCCTTCGAGACAAAACTACTGAACGGTTAAGCTGAATGTTTTCGGTGGTTTTGTCTCGAAGGACGGACAAACTTACATCTTCACATTTCAAAAACTTTCGCCTTTTTTATATTAACTAGTTGACCCGTGACCCGACAGACATTGTTCAAAATTCTGTTCATACAAAAATCCTATAGAAGAAAATATTTTTTTTATATATTTTATAAGCAAGCTTTTGACCTCGAGCCTTTTTCCCAGGAGATGCCTATTAACTCTTTTCTTTAGGTTTATAAACCCAAAATAAAAATTGAAAAATTGAAAGCGCACACAAAAACTTCAGCCACACTGCTTACGTGGTATTAGGACTAAACGCTTCCAAACATCATTTATAATGAACTGCTAAAATTTGGAATCAGCTTCTGATTCCTGACTGTCCATGGATTTAAGTCTAGACGGCACAGATACCTTATTAGATAGGATAATTGAAACATATTTATAAACCAAGCTTATTTTCTGCTTTGAATTTGATACTTTGTTAGTTCAATCAATATAATTAGATGTATCTCTAATTTGTCTAACTGCTGATTCAAACTGTTTCCGGGGTATGGTATAGTTCCAGCACAATGTTGCTATTTGAGTATTAATTAGTACGTCTGTACCGGTGTTTGAACTCTTGGTATGCGTGTACTGTTTTAACTTTCATTTGCACCTCCTTAATGCTTCTGTTTCGTTAAAATGCCTCGATGAATGATTAGTTTTCATCAAGTCTCTGTATCTTCTATTATTATCGATCCCGGCTCGTTGTTCTTCCTGGTGGTTTTAAATTTAAGATAGAATCAAAGACACACATACAACATACACATACATACATCAAAGATCATTTACTATTATATCATCCACCTAGGGGAGACCTATGTTCAGTCCACTGCTGAACAAGGTCTCCCCTAAGGGATTTCTACTAAAATATATAATTATAATCTTCCACATATATTATGGTTTCCGAAATTTTCCCTTTACTTGGTGTTATAAGACATTGTTTCTTGGCAATTTTCATGAAAGGTCAACGGAAAGTACCCTATAGCTTATGGTTTTCGTTTGATTTTGTTGACTTAGAAGTTTGATTTTTTCACAGCTCCTAGGAATTGTAGATTGAGTATTTGATATTAATTTCAATTTCATACCCTTAATGCGTTCCTGAGAAAAAATGTCAGCCGGACAACGAAGTGATACTCATATTCATACTTATTTATTTCACCATAGGAGTATATAGTACACTTAGTTATGACAATTTTTAAAATTAGGCTTAAAACAAAGAACTTACACCAAAGAATTTAAGTACATAACATCATGGCCGTAAGACGGGCATACCAATAGTTGACATCCATTGTTTTTTTTTGCCACAACTAGTGATCCTACGTTCTAGGTATACATACTTACCTGTCATAGTCAAAAAATGATGCTGCTGTAAAGGAGCATTGTCAATAATAAAAGAAACATGGAATAAAAGGAACATGTAACTATAAAGGTTATTTTTTCTTTTTGAGTTTAGGAACGCTAAAAAGCTGTTGCCAAGGGATAGAATAATAATTATTATTATTATTATTATGAGCCTGAATTGTCCCACTGCAGGGCAAAGGCCTCCCTTCCTTCTTTCCACTCTTCTCTATTGAGCGCTATCCCACGCCAACCCATCATAAATAATAACTTATAAAATAATATAAGTGCGAGTGATGAAAGAAAAGCTAGATCATCACAGCGTAATCTGTGTACATATTATGCCAAACACTATAATTCTACTATTGTTCTATCTTGTTTGACTGCAACATAATGAAAATGAGGCGTTTACTGATTTCCAAATTATTTTGCTCTAGTTCTAATAAATAAGGTGTAATTTTGCACTGTCCAATCATATTATATGTACTTAATAAGCTTATTAAGATCCTATGTAATACTTTGTGGTTTATAATCTTTTTTTACTTTATATCGTGCTCCACTACTATTTTGTTTTTTAACAGTGAAGACTTATTATTAGCCTTTAGTTGTCTATGTGTCTTTTGTTTCTTTTAAGGCTTAATATTATGTTTTTATGTGCTGTTAGTCTTCCAAAAATTAAATAAATAAATACTAAATAAAATTGGTAAAAAATCTCATGTTTTTAGATATACTTATCTCAAAATAAAGAGCACCACCATGTCATATTGCTACATCAACTCATGTTACCCAATTAAAAATTGTTCCAACTGAATGATCTCGAAAATAAAGTTCCCGTCCTACTTTTTGTATCTGCTTAGCTTTCCGGGGAGACATTCAAATAAATTGTTTTACAGTGCGTCTCGTAGATATTTAGTGTATCGTTAATCGCGTTTATGGTTGTTGATACAAAAAGTTTCCTGGGCTTACAGCATTCACCGTGTTTCACAGTTTCACTTTGATGGTCTGAATATCGTTAGACATTCTTTAGAGATCATTAGTAGCTCCTGAATATGCTGTTTATTATTTATAATTAAAACCTATTGAGTTAGATGTGCTTTGAAATTCGACGCTCAGTGTTATTAAGATTCGCAAATTCCTGCTTTCTAGAGATTTGTTCTTTAATTTAATGGCCTGCTATGCTAAGTTAATTGACCGGATGAAGTACTCTACGATAGCTCTTATCAACTGTTGTCGAATTGGCATGGTGTAATAATGATTGTACTACTTTCTGGGAGGGTAGTTTAGGTAACGCGTATTTTTCATTACCAAGGTCATCGCGATAACCAAGTTTTTTTCTGCAGATACTATAACATAGTTTGTTTTCTTGTATAAAACGTGTAATCAAAATAGCAAAACTAAAATATTTAGATGAGAGGACATTGAAAAATGTAGGTCGGTCAATGGCTTCAGCATCAATCCTCTTAGTGTTCAATTAATTGTCGCAATTGGCAAAGTGCCCATCGAGTTTGAATATGATTATTTGCATGGTCATACTGTATATGTATACTTCTAATCCGTACATTTTACGAGCTTGATAAGATCTTCGACCCTGAAATTTTTCAATAAGACCATTTTATTTCTAGCCTAAGAACAAGGTGTCTTTTTTTCTGGAATGATACAGTAAACAGGAAACCACCTAATGAAAATTGTAGGAACTAACAAATTATGTGACTTGGATGTCATCCTTCGCATCCTCCCATTGATTGGTATAAGCTGAGGTCAATTCTATCAGCATTAATAAAACAGAAGTATGAAAACATCCGCAAATTATATACAGACTCAATCTTAAACAGTGGCTGCCATTGTTATCTCGATATGAGAAGAGAAAGGCTAAATTATAGATAGATAGAAACCTAAGCTAGCTCGGAGTTCCACAAGCTGGTTCGCTCGTGTCAAAAGAACATGTATGAGAGTGTGCGATGTGAATTTCGTTTTCATGCCCATTGTGATAATCGATCATAAAACGAGAACAATTAATGACAATTGCCGTGGAAACAATGTAACGCGGAAAGAAATCCATCGGTTAATCGTGGTTGAACCGTGTTGGGTTCATAGAAAATCTCGAATTGATTTAAGAGAGAAAGTTCTTTACACCAGCTGTAAAGCGTAATTGGCATAAAATATATGTTTTATGAAACATATAGTTAGATCTATAGGTAGATCTTGTCATACGTTCCGTCTTGATGGAAATGCTTTTAATTTTGTTCAAACGAACCAATTTTCTTTAAGTTTTAATAAACACGTTTCTTGATTGGTTGATTGAATCAACATTTGACGGTATTTCTTTACCGCCATTACGTCCAATATTTCCGTCTCTTCATAAGTTTTAAGTTTTCTTTTAATACGATAAAGCTGTTTTCGTTTTCAATATTATGCTCAAAGTAGGTAGGTACACATGGTATTTTATTTATTTTATGTTTCACTAAACAACCTATACTCGTAACTCATCTGTATGCATGTAATTATATCCAATGACAGCTTTGTGACATTCATACTCAAGCGTTACTAACTCCCTGTATTAATGTAACCTATTGTCCTGTGATGTATGGAATGATCACCTGCGTCAAAGCATAATTCGTCATTCATTGATTTCTTTACATCAACGTTTTAAAAAAAAATATTTTTCATATTGGTACGGGACTACGTGTATTTCCAATTTTGTGAGTCATTACTTCTACACTACTATTATAGAGTTATAGAGTTATATATTATAGAGTTTGTAATGAATAAACTCAAAAATTACTTTATCCGATTTCAAAAGCTCTTTACCTATAGAAAGCAATAGCTTTAGGTGAAATGTATAAATGGTATACTAATATATGATTCCTATATTAGCAGCGCTAAGCATAGACTGTCTTTATGCACAATAAGTTTAACATATTGCACACCCTAAGCTAAACGTTCATCACTAGATGAAGGTGATTGTTTGATAACCAAATATTATTGAAAACTACAATATAAGCTAATCTTAATCAACAGCTTTGTTTTGTGTTATTTTGATCATTACTAAGGTTCGAAGTACTATCATTTATTACCACTGTAGAATTAGTGGGTGCTCTATCTTCTATGTTATGTTCTGGTAGAGTTCCAAATCAGTGCCAGCTGAGTTCGTTTTGTTCGACATCTAAGTGTTATTGCCATGCCATGTTATTGATTACTTCATCCATCGCTCCTATTAAAAGTAGCCTAAGCTTTCTCAGATTCGATTTGTATAGATGTATCTAGTTTAATGACAATTTTAGTGTCCATTTAGAGAAAATGTACTTTCAGCATTTCTCCATGGCCTATATTAGTTTGATCACGCGATGGCTATCAAGATGAATTAGCCATTTGTCGAGGCTCGAGGCCTTGGATATGTGGGATGGTCAAGGTCTGGCAAAATAGCTATAGGAGATAAGAAGATAGAAAGTAAAATTGTCCTAAAAACCTGATGAGCTGCAAGCTCAGCCTTCATTGACGACCTCTGGAGTAAATTGGGCAATTGGGTTCGATTCCCACAGCAATAAGAAATGTTTGTATATTCTGAATGTATTGGTCTGGGTGTTTTCGGTGAATAATATTACTGTATTATATGTATGTATTTACAAGAGTGTTCCATAAGAAAATTTCCTGCTCAAGCAAAGCCGCGGACAAGAAATATATAAATAATGAGCCTTATTAGAAAACAAAGTTTTGGTTCACTGGTCCAAAAACTGTCATTTTGTCGGTGACATTTCTTTGTTTACATTTTTTGCAAAATTACAAAAATTCAGACTACTTATATGTTTGGGGCTAGATGATAATGTGTGATCCAGCATTATTTATTTACAATTAGCGAATAACCTAAGTAAATCTCTATCTCACGGTCCAGAGCGGTTCATGTCAAATTTTAGTTCTCAAACGTGATCTGACAAAACGGTACGTGATTCAATGCGATTTACCAATATAACTACAACGCTGTATTATATTCACTTAAAACATAATATGTCGAAAGAAAGAAGTTATTATCGTTCTTATGATCTTTTAACACATTGGCGAATGTTTGAGAAACTTGTGACAAAACGGTGAACGACCTCATTAAGTGGCCTCGGCAGCCAAATATTTTTCCTCTATGTTTCTATCTTCTCTTTAACTATTTGGATTCATGAAAATTGTCATTTGTCACGCAAGTCAGATTATTTTTCGTATCGTGTAGTGTGATCTGGGCATCATTATTTTCTGTCCGATTCTGTCCTAAGCTGTTGTATTCAAACTGAGCTAACTATTATATAGTCTGTGTTTATCACAGTGCTATTAATAATCAACCCCAACCAAACGCGAACAGCTAACGCCATCTATTCGCATAGAGGAGACTCCTACAGAGAACTCGTTCACTGGCGCTCTACCGCTATTGCCCTTTTTATCGTATTAGACCTCGCGAGCGTTCCAATTTACGAAACTAGAATGTTAGTTCTGCACTGCGTAACTAGATGGCGTATGTAAGGAAAATAAGTCTTTGATTTCTCTTCTTTGAATTGAACAATTTCATATTTTCAATTTATTGATTATGTATGTACCAAGGTTTCATTGACAGTTTTTTTTTAACAGAACTCTTTCAATATATATGCGTGGCGCTTCGTCACTGATGACGTCACGGCCGGGTGCATTACCCCCGCCATGCATGCATTGCTGCATAGCGACGATTCCCGCCCGCCCACACAAAACCAATGTCATTGAAGATCCTTGAACCTGCGCGTCAGTACAGTACTTACCTAACCTACCCCACCACCGGCTGCTACAAAGTATTTTAAAGTTTACAACACTAGCTCAACACGATAATCTTAAAAGCAAAAACTTTTCATTAATAACAAGAGAGTTTCATGGTTCCGTTTGGATGTGAATTACTATCCCTGAAAGAGTACTGTTTCACTTTTGACACGATCAACGGACGGACACAGTGAACACAGTTTCTCTGCCAATACTAGTTATCCCGATACACAAAACATATGGCGATCGGGCGCATTCCTGCGAACATTCTGGAGCAACGCAGTTCTCATTCACAACCGCTGAGAAAAACAAACTGTTTTTTATAATTTTCTATCTGTGATATCGATTTGAAAGCCTCCGGACACCAGTCATCGGACTCCACAATGACTGGTGAGTTGCTTTTCTCCTATTAGGTACAGTGATCGGACTAAACTTTTCTATTTGGATATCTTTATGTAAATTTAACGATATTATGGACTGTCAACCATTTTAGGGACCCAGAAACAAGTGTATGATAAGTGGATGGGTAACCGTCTTTTATGGGAAACCTTGATGGTCTGATGGGATTTTAAAATAGATGATCTTGAATTTTATTGGTTGTCCATCTGTTTATATTTTGTTTATCCGTTGGGATTTTGGAAGCTTTTATGTTATCTGCTAAATTCCTCACTAATGGAAAATAAGTTAGAGTATATATTTTTCACTCAGTTGATTATCCGTGGGGGCTTTGGAAGCTTTTATGGTATCTGCTCAATTCCTCAGTATGGAAAATAGGCTAGACTATAAAGAACGTCGCAACATATTTTTGTCATTGCTAGCCCAGGAAGAATACTCGTGATGTTTTGTCAAAATAGGAATTGATTCAATGTTTTTTCACTCATTTGCATTGTTTCTGTTAGTCTATTATTTATTAGTGCTATTATTTTTTATGCCGAAATGCGAACAGAAACAAACAATCAATACCTACCTTTTTCTTACTATGAACTATAATTATAACACTAGATGAAATATCGCAACTTCAAATATAAATCAGCCATTCACTATCGGCACCGAAGACCCTCAATCATGCTGTCAGTACAGTAGGTACTCGTATCGGACGAACTTGATAGAACCGCTGTCCCCCCAAGTATGGTTGTGCTCAGTAATCGCTAGAAAACTGCTTCGTTTCTTTTTGTATTCAACGGGTTGCCTATTTTGTACTCAGACAGCGCATTAGTTTCAATAATCTGATCCACAGAACCGCATGTTTCGATCATGATCAACATGATTGCAGGTATAAGATCCCTTTTTCTATTAGCAAATTTTAAATATCATTTTCATCCATTAGTATCTGACCACCTGCGTTCACAAAAATTGAACTTGTTTGTCCAGTCACCTTCAGACCCGTTCAATTGCTTTCAGGCTTCGCTCGCGTAGTACCAGGACAAAAATTAGCTTTATGTTATTCCAGGTACATAATAAGTGCAAAATTTCAGCTCAATCCCTGGCGTAAAGGAGGGATAAAGACATCACATTACAAAAACTTTCTCTTTTATAATATTAGAAAGATTGTTGATGTTTCCGTCGATTCTAAATTAGGATTTAGAACGTCAATCTCCATAGTTTTTGCGATTCCGCGCTAACGTACCATAATAATAGAATCCATTATTCCCAAAGGAATTCACAACGAAAGTGTTTTTAGCTAAACGTGTAAGATTTAATAAGCTATAGCGCCCAAAGCTTGAATGCTATTATCACTATTATTTCTTGGACTCTAAGAAATAATAAGACTAACAAAGATTGTAAACTTGTAAATAGGCCCAGAATTATCACAAGTCTTTAATTTGGATAATACTATTCTTGTCTCGGACTTAGAATATAATCTGATTTACTTATTTCAATTAGTCCGGTGACATTGCGATAAGATGTGTGCCTTGAAAACAATTGACCATAAATCGTTGACTGCATCGCTCAGTATGCCATGGCTAGACAATGGGTGACGAAGAATATTAATTTGTCCAATTTGTTTCTACGATATGTATTGATGAAGCCAAAATTTGAGGCTACTTAAAGATGATATAAAATGCTATAATGTAGATTCTTCGTTATAAGTGTACCCTATTCAGCTTCGATTTTTATACCCTTATCAAGTTATCATCCTTACGGAAGAAAGCTGAAAAATACAATTATCTCCACTACTCTATGTTCAAGTACAGAATAATGTTCAAGATAGGTTTCCTTTACAAGTTTTCCAATACGCGCCTATGTCAATGACTTATTTCTTGGGTCGCTTTGAAATAGTAGTAGTGTAAAAACTGAGCTAGGTCTCGTGTCCGTCCATGTGTTAATCTGCAATCAGTACGTCTAAACTATTCAATAAATAAGTCTCAAGTTACCAAAAGCAGAGCGTAGAGCACCCACTCGCGACTACCCGGAAGGTGTTTAATTAGACTTGAATAATTACAAAAGGGGCACCGTATATAAAATAATCTATTGTTTTGGACGTTTCGCCACGCTCGTTGATCCCGTGCGGCATTGACCAACAGATTCGTTACGGTTTCTTTCGTTTTGTATTTATCTGTGTCACTTTGTTTTGTTAGGGTTTATGTTTCGTAGGTGTTGCTGTGGCCAAATGGTTACGGCTGTACCGACCGGTGTCAATGTAGTAATTATTGTAGTCAGTTATATTCAGAAGTTAAATGTTCAGATAAAAAAAGAGGTTTAAAGGTTCAACTTTCTTCCTCGAGCATGAAAGAAAATTACTTTGTTTTAAAATCCCTTTAAGAGTTACCTACGCTCCTATTCAATGAACTTTATGTTCTTAACTGCTACTTTGCGTCGCCTATAGCTAACTGATTAACGGCCTATTTATTCCCTATTTGCAATATGTTTGTCCCATACAACTGATTCTCGTAAAGGTAGCATTCCTCCAGCCAGATGGCCGTGTCCCGCATTCCTATCCCTGGCGGATTCCGAGAAGGCGAGAGATCCGCTAAAGGTACTCATATACCTAGCCTCGTCGGTACGCACCATGCGGCCTTCCCTGGAGGCTGTAGTCACCAGGCTACAGGCAGCGTCCGCCGTTCGCCCACGTGCCCTCATTACCCCGCGATTCCGCACCACAATCAAAGTAAGATCATTAGAAACCGTCCCACTACTAGAGCTTAGACGCAGCGAGACTTGTCAGTCGCTGCGACGACATCCATCCGGCAACGCGAGCATGAGCGGTCACGCGGCCTTAAAAAAACAAATATTGACAACTCAAAAAGTGTTACAAAATTCGTACATACAGTGAGTGCGTCAGTCCCGGTTATTTTAAATCGATTTGCAATGGTCTCCGTGTCGAATCAAGTGTGAGACTAATGCGCCAATTTGTGATCGTTAGAGTAGTGCTGTGTGCTGGCGATCTGTTACGCGGGTAGCCCTTTGATGTAAAAAGAAACAAGTACCTAATTAGAGCGTGGACGTTAAAATAACTGCCCCCACTGATGATGATGCATGCCCCAAAACAAAAATACTACGGCTAAAAATAAAGCAATGTCAAATTATCTATTGTGTTTACTGAAACCACGGCGCTTGAACACTTGAGCAGTGATTGTATCGCGTCGCGACTTGATAAAACATCTGGCGTCTGAAAATGTCAACAGTTAATCAAAAGAACATGAAGACTTACTCTAGAATACGACGCAGCATCAGTGTTAATTGTCTATAAATAAAACAAGGAGATGGCATCGGCCAGTGAGACAGACCTGAGATTGTTTATAGAACTAGGAAGAAAATGTATCCACAACGTACCATTAAAACTCGTTTAGATTTAAATCAAGGGTCTCTTTTAAATGGTCACCATTAAACGTTTACTAATCTTAATTTCCATGTTACAAAAGACTACTATTTACTTTTCAATCGGGTCAATAGACACATTTGCTTGCTATAGTCTGCAAGTCCTAGGCTTGAGTATGTCTATACATATTGATTTGACATCTCATTCCATCTCGAAGTTAATATGCATAGCTTCGATAGCATGTCACTCAACTTACGTACGTGCTATAAATTCTTTAGTATCATTGGTAACAATACATTTCTTTCCTCTATTGGCCTTCGCTATATGATGTGAAATTTTGACGTGAGCATAAACAGCTTCCTAATGCATTATTCATAGTTAAAGTCTGTTCCGAGATAAAGAGGCAGCGATCATCGACTGATATTTAAATTTTCCTTCTGTGTCCGAATTGTTTAAGACTAGCTTCTACATGGGTCCGCCGCTCGCGTTATACCCCGATAATAAGTAACTTAATATATGTTAGTAGTGGTTTAAGCATCTGTGCAATTTCAGCACAGATCGTTTTCGCGTGAGGAAGAGTAGAAACACCCAAGCAATCTGACGAATTAATAATAATATGAGTACAAGATCGTCTGACTACTTTTTGTATTTGTAACGTTCTCAGAAACCTAGCTTGTTTTAAATATCTATTTTAGCAAAACTTCGTTCCAAGAGCCTTAAAAGGTCCATGACAAATTGGTTCATGGTTACCATCGAGGCACTAAGGCCTTCCATTTGCCAATTGTCAAGTGTATTTATTTGAAAACATGTACCAAAAGTATATAGTATTTGTAAAACACATACTTATCTCTTTGTAATTAACACCTGTTTTATCTTTTGTGTATTTACTTACTAATTTTTGAATAGTTGAGTTGAGACGTATATTTTGGAGGTTTTACTTTCTTACTAATGAGAAAATATGTGGTTAGTTTTTTTCGAGAGTATGTATGTATGTGACTATGTATGTCCATTCCTTTGGCACGCCCTACAGCCCAAACCGCTAGACGGATTTTGACATGTGAGGTGTCGTTGAATTCATCAGAAATGTGGTAGTGACATAGGTTATATAAATATTCAAAATGGCGTCCGCAAATAAAAAGAAGGGTGGGGGTGGGGGGGTTTGTTTTTTTCCGTACCCTGCAATATAGATATCAAATGAAAGATTGTAAACCGACCATTACAAAAATATATGTATCATGTTACGTTTGTATTACTGTTTAACACAAATTGACAGTAATAAAACAAAAAAGTCGTAAAAATAATATTACTGCTGAAAACACACCACCACTCGTAAGTGTAAAACCTGGGCCTACCTGGGTTAAAAATGTTAATTGTACATAATTGCTCCTGTTATAGGTTGTAGTATTCTGTATAGTATGCTGGTAAATGGTTATAGGATTTCCATTTCGAAGGCCTAGTTCAATTTGAACCCTGAAATGTTTTTATATATTTTGATCTAATTATCTCTAGTAAGCATTGTTTAGAGTTAGTCCATTGTATTACTTTCATCAACTACATCACATCAAAACAAGACTTCCGTCATAAACACAGATCATCATCGCATCACAAATAAAGGCATGGTAAAGTTTTATGAAGAACTGCTTATGACCAGTGCTGATCGTTTAGCACAAGTTTTTATTTCCCTTTAGCTAAAGTTACGATTTCATTGTAACAATTATTGTAATGTAAAGAAATATGTGGAATCTTTTATTAATCTAGAATCACGATAAAACTTTTTAGTTTCGTGGCGTATCTTATTACTGGAGGCTACGACCTTCGATTCTGCGATTCTTTCGATTCCATCAGCTCCACCCACGGATGGGCTCGCCCACGAGATGACTGTTGCTTTAGAGTAGAACAATGAGAATTGACACTTCTGTATCATATCCGTGGTATATCGGGTGTATTCAAATACGATTGTAAAATTGTTTATGAATAAATAAAACGAATGAATGTAATGTAGAAATAAAACAAAAGATGGTGGTACAGCATACCAAAACCAAGCCAAATCAAAAATCTATCTGAAAAAAAAATATATCCGGAGAAAACAATGTTTAAAGATTTCAAGACTGTACGTGCATACATTGCTGGTTTTTAATTTTATTTGTTTTGGCTTATTTAAATAAAGCGATAGTACGGTAGAAAACAATGTTTAAAGATTTAAAGACTGTACGTGCATACATTGCTGGTTTTTAATTTTATTTGTTTTGGCTTATTTAAATAAAGCGATAGTACGGTAGTTAATATGGTGTTAATATGTTATACTTTGTGTATGTAACTAGAAATGTACGAAGAGAGAATGACATCGATGAGTAAAAAAATGTTCGCTTTATATGTTCAGAATCATGGTCTGATTGCAACCTCCCAGTTTTCGGTGGATGTCTTTTTACACCATGTATAGATTTGAGAGGTTTCTACTATAAGGAATAATTTATTAACAATTTGCATTGATAAGTAACTAATAAGCTTTCGCTGCTTATTTTATCAAACGGTTGCATTTAGCTGCCAATACTCGTATGTTTTTGTATACTCACTCACCTTTGGTTTCTCATGTCTGCCTTTGATCGCGTACATATTATATTATGTAAAACTTGTGGTATTTATTTGTCATTACCCTCAGCCTATTTAAATGTTGAGCAATGACATCAAAGTGTAATTATGCCGCAGTTTGCATAATTATAAACATTAAAGTCATTAACTGGCGCGTCCCAATTACTCCCGTTGTCGTAGTCAATGAATCATTATTTTGCAATTGGCGTACCCTCGGAAACGTTAACGATCTGTCTGTCCAGCATATCATTGGTGTGGTTGCAGACTGTTACGAATGATGCGTACGCAGCATGCCAAGTCAAGCGTAGTATATCTTTACCGAAACCAACTCGGGCATTTTTCAGCCCCCTGTAACTTCGTTACAGCTTACAGCACGATGCTGCAAATTATGCCACAAAGACCTCATATACGGACTTTCTTGTCTGTTGCTATAAGTTTTCAAGATATACGTCATCAAAAATGCATATTTTGTAAAATTTTGCCATATATGATCATCAAAAGTCAAAAGCGATGCATTCACATGCGAACTATTTATTCTTTATAAAATTCAAAATAATTACTATGATATTAACAATTAATTAAACCATGAAAGTATGAACCAAGGCGAAGTGTTTAAAAAATTTTTTCAAGATGATTAGTTGAGGACGGTTTATTGAGATGTCTGGCTTGGTAGTACACCAGATCTCAGAACTTTTTTGTGCGGTAGCAAAAGTAGTCCGCGAAGAGTTGGCATAATTTTTGCATTTGTTAAAATGGTTTTGTATGGATTCATTATATGTATTATGAAACGACGGGAGTGGAAGCATCATCTTATTATTAAATCTAACCAAGATCTTGCTTGGACGAGACCTCGCCTAGATTTCTCAAATAAAATACCTACTTATGTATAGTGAAGTAATTACTTATATCCAAAAAATCTAGAAATAAACGAACATTACTAGCACATTGTCTAAGGAGGTTTATATTGTTTACTCGCGTACACAAGTCGTTACGGCCACGTTTTCGAGCGATCATTGTAGGGCGCCGCCCGCCCACGACTTGCCGCAAACGGACGCTTATGTAACTCGGCCCTACGTTTCTCATCATCACTGGGTTAATGAAGTGTGTTCTCTATCAGTTGCGAAACTTGCACCGGCGGAAATGACCACCTGACGGGAATAGCACGTCTCGCGTAACTGTCGCCAGCAACAGTGTGTCACTATCACCGTCTGCGCCCGCGTCGTAGATAACCCAGCATCACGCCTAAAATAACCAGTCTACTCCTAGCCGTGGTCCGACCACGACTGTCTGTGTTACGACCCGTGCCAGCTTATATACTGAGGGATGGCTTCCGTGCGCACGCGCTCCGCATCCCCCAAGTCTGTCTCGTTCTCCCCCGTGTTGGAGAGGAAGTACAGCGCTGACCGGGGACCGCGTGACCCTCCGGAGCTGAGGTCTACGGAATGGAAGAAGTACTTTTCAGACTTCAGTGCATACCTTGGTAAGTTCCCCAAGTGAACAATGCAGGAATGAAGTAATTCGTGAATCATGAGTTGTAATTGTGCGGCCTTGCGCTATATCGGTAACGTGTTAGTGGGGCGTTCGGGATTGACATGGTAAACAAACCATACGCAATCAATCACGAGGAATGGTTATATTGAGCTTTTAACAAGGACCCGGCCCTTTACGTCCCTTGACTTGATATGAACAACATGAAATCTACAGTCATTTGTATACTAGTTTCCATTTACACCTACTCATAAAATTTTTATGTCTGATATGTGCATCAAAAATCTATAGATATATATATATCTATACACAGTTGTAACAGTTTACTAAATGCGATCAGGTTTTACTAATATGCAATTAAGACATGTCGACATTTTCGAAAACAAGCATTTAACGATTTTTCTAAATAGTCAAATAGCCAGACTATATAGTAATACTATACGGAATACCAACATAATACGTTTATGTAGTATTTGTTGCAATTTATAACAAAGCTATTGAGAACCCTGTATCAGTTGACCAAGGCGAAGTGTCAACTGTCTTAAGATAACCTTGTGGTTTGAACCGCAAATTGTATAACGTTTATAATCGTACTGCAATGTTTTGTTTACTAAAGAAGAGAACCTATTAATAAAACGATGACCGTTTTTTACAGACTCGAGTTGTACTTGTAGATGACCCAATTAGTTTTTTTTGTGTGTTTCTTTTGAAAATAATTTGTTTAATCTATTTTATTTTTAAATATTTGGAAAAAAACTAGCATTAAAGTTATATAATGGTCATAATAGTAGAAAAGAGTTTGTCTAAACAGTTTTTACTTATAGAATTAATCTATGTTATAAATTGCCTATTGTGAACCTTTAATAAGTAGTTAGGTAGGCACATTTGGGTATAAAGAAAGTTTAGTTTACCTAAAGAATTATGTTCGTAGTAAGAAAGAAAATGATATGAAACAAGTAAAGATGATGCTATCTCTTTTTGTCTTTACTTGGGTTTTTAGCGTCTTTTGCATTTGATCTTCTGCCAAAAACTCAGTTTTCATTTATATTATTATATTTTAGTTTTCCAAGGTTTGAACATAGCATAGGAACTAAAATCTATAAAATGTTGCTATATCTATTTTCAGCTACCATAAAATCATTTTACAGATTTCAAAACATATAACGGCGTTATTAATAGTATGCGCAAAAATGATTATCCTCTTAAAATTTACAAATGACATAATAGTCGAAAATAAACGATAATGTTGTAGCAACAACGGATGTGTTTCATTCACGACTAGCCCCTGCTATTTAATTTCATTCATGCCAATACGCTTGCTATTGTGAAATTAACAGGCGTTGCGAACGATGCTACGATTTTGTCTTCCCGGCTTTTGTCCTCGTTGTTTTATTTTAGATCTTATTATTCCATCTCCTTTTTCTTATTTATCTACTTTTTGTTAAGTAAGTTTTTCTTGAGCAACATTGGGTCTTTTTTACTTCCTTTGTTTTACTTAACCTTTCTTCTTCTTTTTCTTACGCACTGTAAACCCTAAGGGTGTAGGACTGTAGGCCGCCTTCATAAAATGCAGTTTCTTATGGTCCTGTTCAATGCCCAGGTGTTCTTTTGATGTCATCGTACCAACACATTTGTGATCTTCCTTATGGGTGCTTCTAATCCCAAGGTCGCCACTCGGTTAGCATTTGGCACCTCAAGCCTTGTTTTCTGGCGACGTGACCAGCCCTTTGTCACTTTAAATTCGCGATACTTTTGATTCTTTAATTAATTTATGTACTATTTATTCTATTATTAACATTCGTCTCAATGAAATTGTGAACTCGCGATATGCAAACCAAAATAGTTTTAGCAGCAACAAACGATTCATTATTTCACATAGCGACCATGACCTGTTTATCGATGACGTCTATTCTCGAGAAAATTATAAAACAACTAACTGGACCGATAAGTTTTGATTTATTTTTGAAACTGTTTATCATACATGCGTTATTTCTCTAGCCTTGGATAGCTCTCGTTTCTACCCAGTAGCGAAACGTAACGCCAAAGCTTCTTTACAATAAAACATATATTAAGCTCAACCAACAATATCAGTCTACTCTCTGAACACTTTGATTATTAGGTGTTGCTTTCAATAAATTTTATTTTTGTATTATTTGATTTCGTCCTACGTCTAGTGGTGGACTGCTAGAGGTTGATGATGATGATTTTGTCCTCAATTTTTGTCATTATTTGAAGATGAAATTGGTGAATTTTTTCGGTAGCAATACAAATGTTTTAGTGAATCCTGTACAACAAAGTCAAGTATTATACCTATTTGTACAGTTTTTATACCCTTGACATCTCCCAACAGAAAAATTCTTTACCCTAATGAAATTCTTTATCATCAATGCGGCGTCAGCGTTCATTGATGGCTTCACACCTCCAAGTAAAATCGCTACATTAAATTGCACATTATAACGAACATAAATACCTACTTGAGAAACAGGTTTTGCTGGGTCAAGATTGCGTTATCGCACAATAATAAGCGAAGGGCGCTTTTGAATCGGATAAGCAACAAGCAAGCTCAAACTATTTGTATCAGGAAAATTATTTAATTTTTGTTTAAACCCGCAGATTTTGCGGTCTACGCTCGAGTCAGATGAATTGTAACTCTCAGTACTGCATCATTCCATATGAGAGCCGCCCGCGCCTCCTTACTCGTCCTAACGCAGATATATTTAAATTTAGAATCCCTTCCTTTGCCCTTGCATTGGATTCTATGGTTTTGTTTTATTTTTACTGTGTTTCTCGCAAATTCTTGACGGCCAGTCCTTTGAATCTTTCACAGTGCTTCACAGTGTTATGTGACTAGACTTTCTATTACACCATGGCTAGACATTCAAATACCCATTATTTTGTGAACGATGATATCTACGGCAGAATATTGAAAGCGCCATCGAGATCCCAAAAGGACATTTCCAAAAATGCTCCAAGGATAGTACCGGAAACTCCCGAGTCTGAATACGCTACAATCTATGAAGCTGTTCATGGAATAGGTATACAATTGTTTTTAATGAATACTTACTAGCTAGCCATCAATTGCGCCCTCGTGTTTCCTTTTAGAATTTAGAACATCAGTTTCTTTTTTCCTTTTACTCTATAATTGCCTACAAATAATTCGAACATATTATGATAGCCAAGAGCTGCTGATAGAAGCTGGATGCGTTGAGTTCAGAACAGGGCACAATGCCGCTCATTAGGAGATACCGAAGTCCAGCGGTGGACTGTATGATGATGATGAATTCGAACATAGTAGTATGTTGTAATGTAACGGATACATTAATTTTATCGTATCTTGTTTACTGAAATGGAATGTATAATGCCTCCTTACACCGAACCTCTTATCTGAAGCAGGAGGTTATATGATAATGTATTGTAGCATTTATTTCGTGAACAATAAGGTGCTGGTGTCTGCTCTATGAATGAGAAGGCTTTAAGAGTCAATGAACCCACCCAAAAGCAAACTAGTTCTTGACGAGCGAGTATAAAGGATAATGAATACTTTCATTGCGCGAATTTTAATCAACTGTCTATTCAACGCCTTTTTCTCAGATAATGTATGTATGGAAAAAATTATGCCGCGTGTACGTCGTAGTACCAACCAATAATTATTATTAGAAGCTCGATCACGAAGACTAGCGAAACATTTTTCTTAACATAGATGTAATATTATGGCCAATGATAATGCGTAGATTCAAAATAACATTCTGTCATTGGCCAAAGTTTCACGTTACGCTTTCGATACATCAGATTCAAATATTCATGACATACTGTTCTGTACAGCGCGGTATAAAAATTATCACACGACATAACGTTGTATCTATCTACCTTTCAAACATTAATAATAAAGGTTCTTAGTATGTACTCAGCTTGTACTGTTCTACTCAGATAATTATTATGCTTTTCTTCTTCTTCGTATGAGTGAGTGACTAACTCTGGTGTCGGAGTTTTTAGACCGCCTGAAGGCCTCCGTCATGGCTTGTTATTATAATGCTGAATAGGGCCGATAATTACTTAAATTACTAAGTCCACTGCAATCATAGTATTATCAGTGCAAGTAGTACTATGCGCATTTGTTAAAGGATTTTAACAAATCGTGAATCGGGACTACGAGTAGATCATAAAATGTCAGATTTTCATTGCAAACTGTGATTTTGTTTCATAAAACGTCTTCCTACCCTAATCCCGCGCTTTTGGGGTCTTCCTCCATTTCCCTCTATCAGCCATCATCTCAAAACTCATTCATTTTTTGCTCATGTCATCTTTCACACAATCCATCCATGTTTTCTTTGGTTCATACAGTTTTTCTTGACTCACAGCACATGCTTCCACTTGCAAATCTCTCTTCTTGTTACATGAGTTTTATCCCTCCTCATAACATGCACAATGCCCATACCACGCTAACCTATTGCTCCTCTATTTTTTCGTCTCTACCTTTACTTTAAAACCATATGCTTCATAAAACCTCGTTTAATTTTACCACTGACTGTACAAAACAAACATAGCTAAACGTTTAACCTGTGTAAACGAAAAATGATGTCACTGAGTAAGTCACGAGGTCTGTCTGTATGTATGTGAGCATACTATTTGTCGACGATTACGATTGTTTCTATCAATTAACTTATTTGACTCTACTATCTAGAATATTATATATGTAACTGGGATTATGTATGTGTATTATTTCCTTATTATTGCCTATAAAGGTTTCCTGATCTTGAATTATTTAACTAATAAATGAAGAATGTATTTTGCTTCTTAATATGCTGTGACGATAGATTTTGCATCTAGAAATAGGTTATACTGCAACAACTCGATACCTAACAGCGTTTGAAAATTGAAATTTGAGTTTATTTCTGATTACTCTGTAATGATATCAAAGCATAAGGGTTGCGCCGCCATGATGTCCCGGTGAAATATAGGGGCATGCGGGTTATTTTTTCACAATGCTTTAATGATTGTAGCTCGTCGACGTGTATACGAAACAATAAGTAAAACCGTTGTTTATCTTAGACTACCTAACCTGACAGACGTTGTTCCATCTCGAAGAGGGTATCGAAGTTAAAGAAACATTCAAAAAGTATAACGAAATGGATAAAGCGCGTCACACACGGTGAAGATGCTATAATATTTAATCTTAAGATACATATCGCTCGCCCTACAAAAATACCGTAATATCAAAATATATATTATATTAACCGTGTGTGATGGCTCATAGTGATTCTATGGCGGGCGATATTTTATCTTAAGATCAAATATTATAGCATCTTCGCTATGTGTGACGCACTTTAAGCAATCAATGAGGATATCAAAGTGGAAAATGCTATCAAAGAGGATGTCGATGTGGGAGAAGCTATTAAAGGGAATACTGAAGTTGAAGAAGCAATCAAAGAATATATCATAGTGGAAAAAGCAATCAATGAGGATAAAACAACACCAACAACTACCCTAACCTTACCCTAACCTACCCTAACCTACCCCTACCCCTACCCATACACCACCCCTACCCCTCCCTACTCTTACCCCTACCCCTACCCATACACCTACACCTACACTACACTAAATATCTATACGATGGAATCGTCTGGGAGAACAAACATGTGATAGACGGAAAAAAAGTTTTGTATGAGGGGATGAAAACTTTGTATAGGACATTTTTTTTATAGAAATAGAAATAGAAAAATATTTATTTACGATACATACATGAAAAGAAAGGTATTACAAACAAAAAGAAGTAAAATATTATATAAAATGTACGTGTATCGTAAAACGGTCTCTGACTCAGCATAGGTTGGTTGACTGGCAACCAACGCTGGTCTTCCGTCAGAGCCGTTCGGTGATGTCACGGCTATCTTAACCACAATACGAAGAAAACAAAGGAAGTACAGTACAGTGCCATAAGTTTTTGTTGGAAGTGGCGTTTTTAGCGACTAAAACTAGAAATGTGTTTGACGAGTGGAAGTGTACGGACAACAACATCTTATTTATGAGACCCACGTTTTTTTTCTGATCTTTATATAAAACTATCCAAACTAACCAAAACTCCATATTAAATTGAACTTTTAATATTTAGGCGTGATAAGAGTTTCTTGCCAATTCTTCTCTGTTTGGTCACGTTACGAATTGGTGGTAAATTAAAAAAAATGACGTTTCAAAGTGTACTATACAGTTCCTACTGAATAAATGAATTATGAATTTTGAATTTTGAATTTTTTGAATAGCTCTGAACTAACCGTGATGTGCACTAAGAAATTCTGTTGTTTTACACCCTCTTTGCAAGAAATAATAAATTGATTATTTTATATGTGTTTTATCAATGTAATAACTCTGACGAAGCATCTATTGTTTTTAATATGATACCTATTGATTTAACTAACATGTGGCCCACCTGGTGTTAAGTGGTAACCATTACCTATAACAAGAGTTATTAAACGATATTCCGTTTTTTTTTTCATTCTCTATCAAACGCGATAAGGTTACATTAAAAAAGTTTATATTATAAAAAGCGCTAAGGTTACATTAGAAAAAAAAATATGGTGTTTAAGTATTTTCCGCGTAATTTTTTAATTTTTTTTTCGTACAAAAACCTTCTGACAAAAAGAATAAGCGAAATTTTACGCGTGTTTTTTTTTTTAATAATAATACATAATGCTGGACTATCACACAGCATCATGTAGCCTCAAACTAAGCAGATATGTTTTATGCTTGTTTTTGTTATATATATATATTATATATATTATCTATTATTATACAAATATCATACATAGAAAACACCCAGATCCGAGACAAATATTTGCAGAACATGAAAACATTTTTCCCGCATCGGGAATCGAACCCGCAACCTTCTGGGTCCCAGGCGGACCTTAGCCCACTGCGCCACAGAGGCCGTCATGCGCGACTGAGGCCATTTCATTTTTTATTTATATAGATTACCGATCTCTATACCCAAGAAACTCATACTCAGATACCCAAAATACCCATAAAACATGACTTCAACTATCCCCTTTCCATTTTCCAGATGCCTTACTCGCGGATCTCCAGAACTCGATCAACCCTGGCGGCCGAGTCGGTAGTCCGGGTCGGACGAGCTCGCCCGGCGGTCGGACCGCGTCTCCGGGCCGGACCAGCTCCCCTCTAGGCAGGGGAGCCTCGCCTGGCCGGCTCAGCTCCCCTGGAGGCAGCCTCAGCTCTCCAACCTCAACGGGCTACGGCTCCATCAACGGGTCTAGGAATATCTCGTCAGATTACGCGAAACCTGCTTCGGTGAGTTTACTATATTTTTGCATGAAAATGGAACAGCTTCCCAAAATATAAAGAAACAGACATCTGCATAATCTATACATATTAACAATTAAAAACACAAAGCAAAAGCCATTGTGTCTGCTATTTTTTTGTGGGGAGATGTAAAAGTTTTACAAATTTTTCGCTAGGGACGCTGTTCCCTTTCCATACAATGATTTGCCGTAAGGTGTGTTTATTACCCTCAGGCCTCTGGTTATCGTTCTGCAACTAGGTCTTTATTCTGACTTCTGATGCTAAACATTGTTGGTGCTAGGAACATTGGCTATCCTGTAGGGGGTGTGTGTGTGTGTGTGATTACAGTGGATGCATCAAATATTATAGGTACAAATGGTTGGACATCAGACAATAAAAGTACAGACATGGCTAGACATCGGGAAAATAAGAAAATACACACACAATTCTTATCTCAGTGGCGCAGTGTGCGAAGGCCCGCCTGTGATGCAGAAGGTTGCGGGTTCGATACCGGCCGCTAGACAAATGCTTGAATGATCTGCAAATATTTGTCTCAGGTCTGGGTATATTCTTTGTATAATTTACTTATACGAAAAGATTTATTACTTTAAAAGAAGAAGATACATCAGTCATGTGGTTTCCATTACACAAGCTCCGTTCAGTTTGAACTATAGCACCACTGCTGCACATAGGCCTCCCTAATGACCGCTTGCAGCCTGAATGATAATGTTCAATTTTATCTATCTACCTGCCTCATCTAGATAGATCAATGGCTTAAATTAAACCAGTGTTGTTTGGCCTCTCAAAGTCTCAACCGCCAAGGCTGTGAGCCAATTTCATCCAATACGAGATAATTTTCAGTTTCAATCGTAAATTGTTATCATGCCAATCACATAATTTACCTTAAACGATTGATGGAGCATTTACAACCAAAGTATTAGTGGATGGGACATTCAATTATCTACGCCTACTTGATGACTTTTCTCATTTATTAACACTGACTATGGTAGGAAAGAAGTGTCGTCTGCCGTCTAAGCGTTAAAATCGATTGAAACTTTATTTTTTTTAATAAAATACTAGCTTTTCACGTGGTTTAAAATTCTGCTGGCGTTTAAATTATTTTTCTTTCCTCGGAAACAGTACTTTTTCTGGCTGAAACTTGTATTAGTAGTAGTAATAGTAGTAGCATTTATAATATTAATTAAGAATAAGACTAGTGCACGCCCCCTGTTTTTCATCGTGAAAAGTATATTTTCATAATCACACCCCCTTATCTTATTTATTTTTAAATTTTTGCATAATGTGTTTTGTATATAAAATATATATATTATAACAACTCGGTCTTGTCATCCTCCCTCGCTATGCTCGGGAGTATAACAACCTCGTATATAATGGGATGGTTTAGTCCCTTGTAAAACAATCTACTATTATTTTGAAATTGTAATATATGCAGTTTTATAACTTTCGACTTTTATGGGCTCCTGGCCTGAAATAAACGCTTTTCATTTTCTATTATTTATTTTGTTTACTGATATTGTATCGCGAAACGACTCAATTTCCTTCACAAGTCAGTAAACTTGAGACAAAGAAATCAATTGAATGCCTCCCACGCAGTCAGCTTTGTTACCGTCATCCGTTCAGGGACCATCAATAAGGATTTCCACGCAGAAATACTGACTTTATTATCCTAAGTCCTATAGTATAGAGCTATGTGTTTTTATGTTCTTGAATGTAGCTCTTGCAGCTTAGGTTTTGTTATCTCATCTTACGTTAAGTGGTTAGACACACTGGCCAGTGGCCGGCCACCAACCTGCACTGGATCAGTGTGTAGAGTCCAAAATTCAAATATGAAGTACTAGCTTCCGTTCACGGCTCCGTTTCCGTGGTTCCGGGATAAGAAGAAGCCTATGTCACAAAATATTATATTCAAAGTCACAAAATATTATATTCAAAGTTTCTTACAAATGCGTTCAGCCGTAATGGAGTTAAGTGGGAACAAAAACAATAATGGTCTTACTCATAAACATCTGTCAAATGATAAACGATGCTTAAATTATTGTCATCTCTTGACCAGTAACCTTTGGGTAATGTAATGACAAACAGTGAATGGGCTAACTTTAAGCAATGCTTAAAATTAAGTAGCGTTTATAAGTAAGCTAGTTTTACATACAAACTTCCGCATTCATAATAATATTAGTGTGATAAGTTGGCTACAAAGGGTTCCATAATATTTTTGTGTACTATCCGGAAACTACCTATTTATACCTGAGAAACTATACAGCTTTAGGTACGTGAAAATAAGTTAGAGCGTTATGTATTTGAACCCTTTCTTGATAGGCATACGGCTATGATTATGTGGCTTTACTTATGAACATCTTTCAAAAGATAAACGTTGCTTACACTATTGCCATCTCTTACAAACAGATGATAATGACAAACAGTTACAGGGCTAATTTTGATCATTGGGTTACTTTGAGTAGCGTGCATATAAGTACGGTATAGGGTGGGTTGGTTATTCTTCAAGTGTGATAATAACTTACTGTGGATTAGCGTAGTAACCACAGGCTAGCTAGCTCAATAGGCTAAATGCCTGAAAAATTCTGATTAGTCCATCATTTACATTATCAAAAAATATTGGACACGTATTTTTTCTTTTGTCAATTAAACTAAAAATGACAAAGATATAGTGTGTTGAAGTTCCGCGTGACGTCACGGGTAAGCAAACTTTTTACATACAAGTGATGTCACGAGCCCCCACTCCCGAACTTTGACGCTCTATAACTTTGTCGATTTCCATTGATTTTAAATATAAAAAAATATGTGTCCAATATTTTTTGATAATCTAATTGACGGACTAATTAGAATGATTATTTTTCTACCCAGGCATCATCCCTATTACCTATTAGTATATTGTTATTGCAGTCAATGCCAAGGCTTCCCTATTAATAAAAGATACCTATTTATTACGTAGGTTTAAATTGTTAAATTGTTTTGCCTAAAAAATTCTGATTAGTCCATCATTTACATTATCAAAAAATATTGGACACGTATTTTTTCTTTTGTCAATTAAACTAAAAATGACAAAGATATAGTGTGTTGAAGTTCCGCGTGACGTCACGGGTAAGTACACTTTTTATATACAAGTGATGTCACGAGCCCCCACTCCCAAACTTTGACGCTCTATAACTTTGTCGATTTCCATTGATTTTAAAAAAAAAATCGTGACCAATATTTTTGATAATCTAATTGACGGACTAATTAGAATTATTATTTTTCTACCCAGGCATCATCCCTATTACCTATTAATATATTGTTATTGCATTCAATGCCTAGGCTTCCCTATTAATAAAAGATACCTATTAATTACGTAGATTTAAATTGTTTTGTATCTACTTGTACACGCTCAATTATCAAATCATACTCAAAGTAGCGTAAATTACATTATTTATAAATAAGTCTATCGGCCCAAAGCAACAAATTCGGGAAAAACCAAAGTAAGGACCATTGGAAGCGCTCGTGGCGTGGTTAAATTCGGTGTTCTTTGCAAATCACTTTGGTTAAGCAACACTCCGCCCCTTTAGTTGGATGGGTGACCATTTAGTGACATTGAGATTTGAGCGCTTCCGTGCTAAGCGATGTCAGCCATGTCAGAGGCCTTCGGGCGGTCTAAAAACTCCGACTCCAGAGTTGGTCACTAGCTCATACGAAGAAGAAGGACCATTGTAAATATCAAAACTATTGTTTGTAAGAAAAATATAAAGGCACATACAAAATAATCCCTTTTTCTTTAAACAGTAGCATACTCAGATAAACAACATCAACACCAGCCTATATTAGTCCACCGCTGCACATAGGTCTTCTCCTATAGGAAGGGGGGATATGCCTATGATTCCCACGCTGGACACGCGGGTTGGGGACCACAGGACTAGGGCTTGCAAATATTCGAAAATATTCATATTCGAATATTCGAATTTTTTTCGGGTACTATTCGAATTAGAAAAACACTATGATTTTATTAAAATCACATCTTATTTTGTTATTTTTAGTGTTATTTTCATGAAGAAGTTTAAAATATCAACTTATTTTATTCATAAACGCGTTTTTTCCATGAACTAATTTTAAAAAAAATTACAAAAAGGTATGTCACCGTAACGAGACATTGGTGATTTACACGCACAATCCACAAATTAAAATTTTCTTCTTCGTATGAGCTAGTAGCCAACTCTAGTGTCGGAGATTTTAGGCCACCCGAAGGCCTCAGACATGGCTTAACGACTGAAAAGCCGGGACCAACATCTTAACGTGCCTTCCGAAGCACGGAAGTGGTTAAATCTAAATGTCACTAAACAGTCATCCATCCAAGTAATGACCACGCGGAGAGTTGCTTAACCAAGGTGATCTCTTAAGTACACCGTAGTAAACCACGCCAATGACGGACGGACGGACAAAGCAGCACCAAAGGGTTCGTTTGATGGCTCGGTAATGTCACTCTAAAAACAGTCTTATAAATCTAGGTTAGTTGTTATTTTAACAAAATCATGAAAATATACATTCACGTTAACGACAGAGACGAATGGATAGAACAGTTTCGTCAACTACGCGAATGTACTACGCGGCACTTCCGAGTGTATCCGAACCGTGTTCCGAACCCGATAAAAGTAATTGGGTTCGGATCGGATCGTTCGACATGTTGTTTACCCGAACGACGACGTAAACTTGTATAGTCTTGTATGGATATATCGCGCGAACTCTTAAGTGGCATTTCATGCACATCTGAGTTCCGATTTCGGTGTTATTAATTTAAATCGAATATTCGAATATTGAAATATCAGTATTCGAATATTCGAACAAAAATAATATTCGAATTATTCGAATATTCGAATATTCGAATGCAAGCCCTACACAGGACGCAGCTTCTCGCACTACCGACGCTGCTGCCCGTCGGTGGTCCTGGGATTTAGATTTATTGGGCTGCGCTACTCCACAATCAGCCGGTTAACAGTACTGTGTACCACGGGCCGGAGGTTAACTTGGGACCATCCGGAAATGGGAAACTTTAAACTTCTAAAATTTCATTTCAGTGTTTATCATCAAAAGTTATGACAATAAACACTGATATTATTTACATTTATTTTATTCGAATTAGATACGAATTTGTATACATTGTTTTTTCAAAAGCTAACAACAAGCTCCATCTAGACTGTCACTTTGAAACTAAGGAGAATTGTATGTACGCCTCTTGGAGCTTTTCCAAGGAACTTTATTCGCTTCGTGCACAGATGTCGCTGTAAGCTTTTACCTGAAAACTTTATTGGTTAAATAGTTTTTAGACTAGACTGTAATAAAAGGATTTTATGAATAAAAGTTTGGCCAAATCGCTCTCTTAATATACATAAGTACATCAACTTCTGACACGCCATTCTTGAAGTTTATCTATAAAAATATCAATAAAAGGATACCACTAAATGTTAATAATATGATAGAGACCTTAGTTATCTATCTACTTTCAATTCAAAATCAAAGAAAAAATAAACGATACAAGTGGCCATATTGTCTTCAATTTCTTTCAGCTCAGAAAATTGTGTGTTTAAAACACAGATTTGATCTCAATTATATTGATGATATTGATAATATTGATTCAATTGGATAGGTAATTCTACCTACGTCACAAAACTTTTAACTACAAAAACATTGTTTTGACAAAGCAATTCGAAAACAAACAGATCTCAAACGATCGCCGAGTCATCGCAAACGGACCTGATGATGTATTACATTCTCGACGCAGTGGCGGGAAAAACACGTTTTCCATTACAAATTATTGAATTTCACAATCGGAATAGTGCCAAGAATTGGTTTGTATTTACTGGAGGTTGGCTAGAGTCTTTTGTAACTAATTTACTTAAGTTTCAATAACGGTTGCCTGTCTTATAGTATCACCTAAACTAGGTATAACAGTATAGGCAAAGTGTCAAAAGGTAAGGGGGAATATAAAATGGGCATATTCTAAAAATCTCCTTTAAAATCCCCTGCGAAGGAGATCTCTGGACATAAAGTTCAACACCACTAAAAAACCAACTAATAAATGAAGGTATAAAAGGAAGGTAAAAAGTTAATTTATTTCCCCCTAATGAAACAAGAAAACCCCAGTAAAAACCTAGCAGGTAAACCTAACTACGATGACACAGGTGGCCCCTATTGCGGTTGGATTTTTTCTAAACCCTTGCGTGACACGTTTTGAAACTAACACAATACATTAAAATGTGCACGCCTGCACGAAATCCCACAAGAAAGCACCAGGTGTAGCATATATTATTCAAACGATGTAGGCTACCACATCCTGTCTTTTGTATTGTTATTAATGATACCCTTGAAATAACACGTTCGAAATGCTACAATTTTAAACTTGGCAACCCTTTATATGAAGAACTTTCTGGAACTGATACGACAGAATTGTTACAAAGTATGCTTAAATCGTCATCATCGTCATCAGCCTATAGCAGTCCACTGGACATAGGTGCCATGAGACAATGAGAGTTATTGCGCCCTGTTCTTAGCTCGACGCGTCTAGACTCTACTCTCTACCAACAGCCTTTCTCAGAGCGTCACTCCACCAAGCCAGAGGACGTCCTACACTATGTTTACCCAGACGCGGTCTCGACTTAAGAACAGAGCTCTGCTTCGTATGAGCTAGTAAAAAACTATGGTGTCGGAGTTTTTCTGGTTCGGAGCCGCCCGAAGGCCTCTGACATGGCTTAACGACTGAAAAGCCGGGACCAACATCTTAACGTGCTTTCCGAAGCACGGAAGAGCTCACATATAAATGTCACTAAACGGTCACCCATCCAAGTAATGACCGGGCGGAGTGTTGCTTAATCAAGGTGATCTGCTAAGAACCCCGAAGTTCACCACGCCATGCGCTACGAGCGCTTAAAACCTCAACAGTTAAAATCATATATACGAATGAAATATATTTCTCTACCTTTTATTCACGGTTCATTGTAGCCTCCCATAATGCCCATATTCATATTGTTTGAATGTTGTTATAAGCAAATAAGGATACAGACAGATACATTATGCAACAGCATAATTATGGCAGCACCTTAGAATAAATTTCTAATAGCAGCACATATTTACATAATATACTCGATACTCAGTTCGCGTTGCGGTCTGATCTTGTTGATAAATATAATATTGTTTAGGCTTTAAGACCGCCTATTGTACTTTCATTATTGTTATTGTCCGTTTTGTTCTGTATATTTATGTTGGTGTGAGTGAGTACAATAAAGAATTTCTATCTACTATCTATCTTGGCGGACGATATTGCATCAATCGTAGGCCGAAACTAGATGAGACGAGCTTTGAACCGTGAGGATTGGCACATACAAAAGGAGGCCTATACCCAGCAGTGGGTGAAGTCAGGCTGTGGATGATGATGATGATTATCTATCTTGTTGTTAGGTTTAGTGACTATAACGACGGCAAACTCCTCTATTTTATAGGGCAGACGAATAATTACATACATTTTGGGACATGACCAAATTCTAATAGAGTACTAGTCTCATCAGTTTCAAGAAAAACTGCCACGAAGCCTATTATAACTAAATTTCACTTCTATACACGTAATCTGAAAACGTGTCCGTTACTGTAAATACAAGAAAGCATGCTTAGCGGGACACGGGTACAATTTTTTTTCTCAGGTGTACGACAAAGTATGTTTAATGAACTTTTTTAAACAAAGATATGGTCTGTTTTCAGACTGTGGTTACTGCGCCTAAACATCACACGCTGCAATAAATTTTAACGTCTAATTAAAAATCTTTGTCCACAGCCCACATACCAAAACACAAGCTCGCTCAAGAAAAACTCGGACTACTCACAGAACTACAGCCACTCGCCGAGCTACAATTCAACAACATACACATCATATAACACCAGCAGTCCAGGGTACAACGCAGGAAACACCAGCAACTTCAGCGCAACGAATAGCCCTGGTTACAACACTGGCAGTGTAAGCCATACCGCGCATAGCCCTGTCAGCGGAAACCACACTGCGAATAGCCCTGGCTACAACTCTGGCAGTAACAGCTACAATGCCAACAGCCCAGGTTATAACAGTGGGAATACGGCGGGCTATGGACGAACCGGACGGGGGAATCTGACGGAATTGGACTCGTTGTTAGATGACTTGAGTCACGCGCGGTACGGTAACTACGACAGGGCGGCGTATAATGACAGGAATGGTGAGTGATTTAGATTTGATACTAGATATATAGTTCAACTTGTTTCCGACTGCGGCTTCGTTCGCGTGGTACCGGGTTAAAAACCGGTCTATGTGTTAATCCAAGTCACAAAATATGTATATTACAAGTTTCATCAGAATCCGTACCGCCGTTACTGTGTTGAGTGGGAACACATGTACGCTAGAACTTTCGCATTTATAATATTAGTGTGATCTGTGACATACTAAAAATAGTTATATCCCCGTGTATGGTGGACACTACAGTTTGCACTATTATCTATTATAAATTTTCTCCATCTGTATTTTATAGTTTTTTTTATCTATTTATATTAAGTACCTTGGTTCGCTCTTCCAAAATGACGGCAATATTGACCGGGACGTGAAAAATAGAATGAATGCGGGATGGATGAAACGGCAGGTCTCAGGAACAACTTGCGACCCTCGAATGCCCCTTAAACTTAAGGGGAAAATCTATAAGACAGTCATCAGACCTGTAGCATTGTATGGATCAGAGTGTTGGGCAATGAAAAAGACGGACGAAAGAAGAGTTCATGCTACTGAGATGCGAATGTTAAGATGGATGTGTGGTGTGACAAGGAGGGATAAAATAAGGAACGAGTATATCAGGGGAAGCTTGAAAGTAGCACCTGTGGCAGATAAGGTGAGGAGTGGAAGACTAGCATGGTATGGACATGTTATGAGGAGGGATGGAAACCATGTGACTAAAAGAGTGATGAGTATGAATGTAACTGGATGTACGAGTAGAGGGAGGCCGAAGAAAAGATGGATGGATTGTGTGAAAGAGGATATGAGAGTGAAAGAAGTGAGTACAGAGTTGACAGCCGATAGGATTGAATGGAGAAAGAAAACATGTTGTGCCGACCCCACCTAGAGTGTAATAAGGGCAGGGAAATGATGATATATAAAACACTTTATTGCACAAAAGAATTGTGCTAAAGGAGGACTTAATTAATAATCTATCTCTAGTATTAATACTAATAATAGTCCACTTATACTAGTCTTGCTGGAAAATCACTGACAGTACAGTAAAATACAATTGTAGTTAGGCGCTTCACGAACCCGCATGAAACCCTCATGGGGTGGCTTACTTTATAGTGTTCTTACTTATCAGATCTTCTTAGCCCTTCGAGCCGCTTAAAAACCCCGACACCTGAATGGGCTAGCTCATACGAAGTACAAGAAGACTGACCTCCATAGTTGTAGCACATTGAAACTTACCACAAATAAAAAACTCAAGTAAATTCAAAAGCTAGAAACACAGCTTCTGTGATGTTGCTAATAATTAATTATACTTAGATATGATTCATTTAGCTCAACCTTGAGACTGAATTCAGTCAGTTTTATTGCTTCTGACATCCGACCCCAATTTTCCATTCAAAACAAGATTCAGTGCTCTCATAGCTATCCTTAGAAGCTTCGATAAATCATTTTCAAATATGAATTGATCTGCGTATAAGTAAAAAAGGAATGAGGTATTTATTTATCTATCGTAATATTAGTTAAATACAATGAAATTAGTAACGGGAAAATAACAAAATTCAATTTAATTGCCTTCTCGTTTTTTGTAGGTAACCTAACCTCCAATCACTATGTTAGTAAGTAGGTACTCAATGTTTATAGTTACAATTTAATCTTTAGTTTTCCTATATTTTAAATATTATTTTGTTTTCAATAATAGTAAAACCTAGCAAGGCCAAATCCGATGCACAGAAATAGATCAGTAACGACGCAAGCCGGATTTGTTTTCCTTTAGGCATATTTACCACTGGAGCAAGCAAGTACATTTACTTATGAACTCGCGACACCCGCGCCAATGCTGCATCAAAGCGTTTAATTAATTTAGCTAATTTGAGACAAATTATCATTATAAAGCTTCACGATAATAGCAGTCCACAGCTAGACATACCAGCAACCTCTCGCAGATATCACGTTAAAAAATAAACTAACTAAATCACACGCACAATTATCGCACTGTATGGCTGTTCTTCTTTAGTTTTTTCTTCATCATATCAGTTCGTTAAAATAAAATGCAATGTGTCATTTCAGTCCCCTCGCCTTGACTCCCATAATTTATCTAGATTTCGGAAGGTGCTCCACTCTAGATGATGTGACTACACCATTCTCGTCGGGTGATTGATTTAGGATATCAATTCTGGGAGTAATCGATGCAAAGATTCAAGTATTTCCAGTGATAGCAAATTTATTTACTCGATCGAGTGCGGATTTATTGTTTCTACAGATTCTTACTCCAGAAATAGTCGTGATGTCTTGTGCAATTTTTTCAACGGTAATAGGTGATGCAATATCCGTTACAATCACATTTTTCGAATCTTCTCGAGTTTGTTTGACCTCGCCTCCAGTTTTATAAACATCATGATTTTTAAAATCATCAAATAATTATCTTTTTCCATTAAGAATTATGTTCCAGTGGTTAGCACATTTTTCGAATCTTCTCAACCTCGCCTCCAGTTTAGTAAAACAATGAAAATTTTAAAATCATTGAATAATTATCTTTTTCCATTAAATATTATGTTCTTTGTTTCAAAATGACATCCCGGCAAATACTAAAATCCACATTAGTAGCCAAATGAGCTCGTAAAGCAGACATAAACCCTTAATTTCACTAGCATCTCAATCCGACTAACAAACCACTACATCTTCCAGCTGAGTTATGGACTCCACAACGTGTTCTGGCAACAAACTGACACTTAAATTTAGACGTTTGACTTTGAAGCCCTGCTCGTACATCAGCGAGATCAACGTTGTAGATATGAAGATCGCGGTCGGCTTGACTATCTTGGTTCTGATAGTTGAGATTTAAATCGTATAATTTTCCGCACCTTTGTCAGGAATATTTTAAAACACTTAAATTCCTACTGCACATTATGTTATGCACTCAATTCAATTGCATATTACCCTACATGGTGCAACTGTGACAAAATCACCACTATAGTGGATCGCATCGATTGACGATTATTTTTTGGCTGATAGTTAAATAGATAAATATTATCTTTGTTTGACTTAGATAAAAAAAACATTGAAAACATGAAATGAATTACAAGTACCTACATAAGTAGGTGGTTACACTATTTTGACAAAGTCAAGTAAAGAATTAATTATACACAAAAAATAGACTGCCTAGGTAGTAAAGGTAAATGAAAAAAGGTAACTAAAGCTAGGTAGAATTATAAAGTAAGCTGTTTGGGTGTTAAGGTGCCGGCTTGTCAGGTTGTTGTCAACTCATGAATGTGTGAAGATAGCTGATGGCATGTTGGCAAGGTTTTTGAACCGAAAATCTTTTACAATATCAACATTTTTTTACCAAGTTTTTTTGCTAAATAGTTTACGTTTGCACACCAAACCATTAAAATAATATCCAATGTAACATACATGCTTGAGATACGATACGGTTTTTCACACATCAACAATACAACACGTGAACAAAAATATCCCAGTTGCTTCCCACCCTACGACCATCACTATTACTTGCGACCTTGTACTTCAGTTCCCAAAGTCGTTTATCTCTCAACGGCTCCGATATCCATGTTTTTTCTTGAACACGTGTATAGGCGTAGAAAAGCGTTGGCACTTGGCAATGATTCTGTCTAGCCCAGCCCACCTGTTTTCTAGTCTCCATGTCTTCAGACTAATTGAGCGGAAACTACCCTAGGCCTATAGCCATGCTCTACTCAGATAGTTTCAGCTACTTCAAACTTAAATTTACTGCAAATATACTGCATAAAAGTAGTTTTATATAGAGCTGCTGTTCTCTGAAATAGGCCAGAAACGTTCTACACTAGCACAAACATATACATATTTCACATCTTTTCACAAACTTTTGCCTTTATAATTGAGTAGCATGGGATAAGCTAAACGTCTCGATTGCTTCACAATAAACCCATGGCAATTATGGAATTATCCTCTTCGTCTACCTAGAGCCCTTGCCTAACATCGGAATAACCCAGTTTATTTGTCAGTCGATAACTTATAATTAGGAGTTTAATTAAATAAACGATCAATCGTAAACAGTGTCCGCCCGGACACTTGTACAGAGGGCCTAGTACAAGTTACACAATTCGAAAACTTTTATAGTATACTATATCAAGCTCAATTTTGAAGTACCTTTTTTCGTTAATTATCTCATTATTTTGAGTGATAATTATTGCAATCTGCAAGAAGATTACATGAACTACGTTGTTAGATCAGTTTCTACTTAAAACCAGTTGCGTAATTTCCAAAAAACGTACATTAAAATTGAGCTCGATATGGTAAACCAAGAAAGTTTTCGAAATGTGCAACTCGTACTAGGGGTACAGTTAGCGACAAAAGTTGATTGACACTTTTAGCTATTTAAACTGCTATAATTCTGTGATAATTAAACTTCTGACTAATCTTTCACGCCCAATTTGAAGATTAGCCTGTAATTGTTGTCGTTTGATTCATACAAATCTTGAATTCTAAAATGCCTCATGCATTTTAAGTTATCACAATATCTAAAACACATTTTGTTAATCACTGACTGTATATTTAGACCTTTGACAATTGGTCTGGGTATTTAATAATTTTGACATCCGTGTAATTTCATAACGCGGTTAGAAATAATTGGTGACATGTAACTGGGGCAGAGCGGTGAGTTCGTTTGCCTCGTCTGACCCTATTTTTTAATGCAGCGACATTTGAAGTCTAGCCAAGCGATAGTAAATATATTCCTTTGTGCTTCTTCAGTTACAAATCGTTGTTCAGACTGACGTATTTTATGAGGATGATCTACAAACTTTCGAAGCAATCCGCTCTACCTTCAGCAGGATCAGCGCTAAATTGATCATCGCGATGTGAATGTCCTTTTCACTCTTATTGTTGGTTACTCTCTTAACTGTTAGTCAGCCACTACAGAAAATCACGAGACCCGCTGAAAATTTAAACCCCGATCGTTTTTTTTTTCTTGAACACTTGTATGTATGTATAGGCGTAGAAAAGTGTTAGCACTTTTAACAACACAAGCGGTTGTGATTATCAATACCATTAATATTCATTGCAAATTGGATAATTTTTGATGTTATGTATCCCTTCTAGACTAAAAAACGCTCTTTGTTTTTGTTCAACAGTGACCGATGGATACGCGAGAACAAATGGAGCAGCCAGTCCAGCCTCATCCAGGCCTACAGTCGACTCTCTTCTCGATCAGCTCAGCGCAGAAATACCTAATGGGTAAGTCTTACTATTCCACATTCCCATAAAGTCCTTGTGAATCGTATCCTTTGCACAAAAAATACGTTATAATAAAGAGACCCCCATTATGGATATCTTCAGATTCAGTTTGCTCAGTACGCCTTCTGTAAATCACGAGTTGATAAAGTTTGTCGAAATGTTACCATTATATCTACAATCTTGAAGACGGTGCTCATTCCCCTCTATCCTCTTGTCAGATTCGATTCGCAACGACATTTTGGCAGGTTAGCAAAAGCATTTCATGCAAGAAATGCATAGGTCTAATATTTATGTGCTTTCTTTATTGTGCCAAATTGTTACTAGATATTCAATGACGTTAATAGTATTTAATTTTAACGGGTGATAAACTTTCTGTCTAGTTAGCAAGGTATAGTTTTTTATATTTTTCATGAGATACATAATTTTTTTTAAGTAAATAAATGTATCAAAAGCTCGATCACGATAGCAAGCGAAAAAGTATTAGTATCGTAGACGTAAAATTTTGACCAATGAGAAAGCGTAGATTCAAAATAACACTTTGTCATTAGCAAACATTTTTCTTTACGCTTACGATAAGTCTATTTGTAATATTGGTAATCGCCCTACAGGAGCTAAGAATATTATTTGAAATATTCGTGATCGCCCTACGGGAACTAAGATGACTATTTGCAATATTCGTGATCGTGAGAAGTTCGATTACAGTAAAAACGAATTTGCAGTTTACATTTTTACATTTTTTTTTCTTAGTTCCTGTAGGGCGATCACGAATATTTCAAATAGTCATCTCAGTTCCTGTAGGGCGATCACGAATATTTCAAATAGTCATCTTAGTTCCTGTAGGGCGATCACGAATATTTCAAATAGTCATCTTAGTCCCTGTAGGGCGATCTGCAAATAAGATTTTAGCGGCCCCGAACCCCCCAATCTTTCTTTGTTGGATTTTTGCCTTATTTCTTTGATTGTTTATGCTTAAACATTATTTAGTATACCAATCCCAATCACTGTCAGTTTCGGTCCACCTATTGAACTCTGGAAATGTATTTACTCCCGCCAGTAAATGGCCACATAAATCATTCTATCCGGGAGCGTTACTGAACGCTTCGTTTACCCACAGGCCTCGAAACTGCTTTCCATTGTCTTTTACGATATCCACGTCTGTATTCGGTTGACCACGTCTGTATTTGGTTGACCTTTGGGTTCAGCCGTTGTAACAAAGCCGCTCAACCAATCGACACCAATCTTATTCTATGTTTTTTAACAAGAACTGCATTAATTCAAAATATCTTTATGTAGTTAGAACCTTATGAAACACTTTACACCTGTTCGTTACGCAATAAACTATGCGTGGCTTATATCCTTGTCCTTCTTAAAATTGTTATTCTTAACTATTTCATTGTTTTTGAGGAGACAGTTTCATTCAAAGCTTTTTGTTATTTAATTAATTTGAAAGAGGTGTATTGTGCTGAGTCCGTCCCCTTTCTGACCTGATGAGAAACAGCCCAAATCCTTGTAATGATGAATAAACGTTGGTAACTTGATCACCCCTGAAATTGTGACAAAACTCACGAATGGAAGACCAGCCTCCTTCATAAAAAAATGTGTTCGGAATGTACTAACTTTTGTGTCTCAAACTTACCTAATTATGTCTTATTCGTTACACAGTTTTTTTACATTAAATTATATGATTTTATTCCCTTAAATTTCACGCGTTCCGCTGTCTCTATAACACATCCTTGTCAAACAAGTCTATAGACTCTCGTTTATATTGATGTTTATACACCATCTTCATCTTCGTCTTTGCGTTTCACTTTCAATCGACGACGCTACGGATATCGTGCTGGGTAGTGGAAAGTAGCTCTCGGGCCGTGTGGAACATCTACCACTGAATAGTATACCAGTAAGTGGGAACGTGTGGAAGATCTGACACAGATGGTGGAACAGTTGGTTGCTGAGCTGTTGCGTATTTTTGTAACCGTTGGAAAATAGACGCAGATGTGACGTCATAGAGTTGTTTTCGCGGTTTATTGTGATTAGATGCGGTACGACTTTATTAGATTAGTTAGAAAATTTTATTGTTGTGCCTTTGATCGTTCGTTTGATACGGATATTAAGTTGTTAGAAGAGTATAAGATAAAATATGTTTTTCGATTTGACTAAGATTAAAAATGTATTGTGCATAATATCAAAACATATAAAAAGTCTAATTAAACTGACTGATTAATTGACTACTGCCTGACTAACTTTGGCAAGCATCGGTGTGAATAGATTGACCCGAGTGTCGACAAAGTAGCATCGCATACATAACTCAAACAAGGTGAGCTGTTCCTGGAAACAGAAGGTTTTATGCTTGCGATACAAGACCAAATCATTGACACTCGTAACTACAAGAAGTACATAATCCGAGATACCACACTCGAGACTGCTCTACCGACACTTTCGAGGTAGCTCAACACAATATAACATATCACTGGCGCATGTAAGACCATAGTAGCGCAAACAAATTGTAAGCACCGACATGATTCTAATAGCGTCAGTCATTCACCAATATTTACCCTAAACGTATAAAATTATTCAAAAAATAGTCGAGAATCATAATTTTAGATTCTCCAGATTACAAGCATTACTGGGATAGGACAATCATGCATCCTGTCGGCACAGCTGTTCCGCACACATTTCGGCAAGTGGGTTTCTTTTTTCGTTCCACCTTCAGAAAATCCTCCTTGTTGCATATTATGTGGAAGTTAAAATATACATTATATGTTGTGACACGAATTCTCCTTCTAATACTAAAGTAGTTTATACTCAGTACCATTTTATGCCAACCTAGACATAGAAGCCTGGATGTAACAACCAAGCCAAACTAAATTTACGAGAAAAAGTTAATAAATTATTTTGGAAAGACATTCAGATTAATTATGTTGATATTGTATTTGGCAACGTTCCTTTGCAGATTTATTTTTGTGTACCGACCGATATATAGTTCCGTAGTTAATAATTAATAATATACTACTCTGATGCTAGGAAGTATAAACATTTTTTATTAAGTTGCAATAATAACCTAGGAATGCAGCCCCACACTTGGTGGAACGAGGAAATGTGTCATGTTGGTCGCTATAAATGTTATCGGTAGGTTGGTTAATACCTAAATAATAACAATGGTATTGCTTACTTTGCTCGTTTTTATAAAAAAATTACATGTAGGTACCTACCATCATAATGCTACTACCAATGGACCATTCATTACCTATTCCTATTGGTAAAAGGATGTTAAGAAACGTATCAGTAGTTCCAGAGATTATCCCCACAAACGTACATACTTCATCATTATTACAATTGTCATCCACAGCCTAACTTCACCTACTGCTGGGTATAGACCTCCCTCTGTCTGTGCCAATCTCCAAGGTCCAAAGCACGTCTCATTCAGTTTCGGCCCACGATGGGTGCAATAAAATCCTTTTTTCTGGGAAAGCTCGCCCCGTCGTCGACCTCATCCTTGCCCACCCAACCCTCGAGGTCAAGAGCTGGCCTATAATAAATAAATAAAAATCTCGTCCGTCCATCTTGCTGCTGGACTGACAAACTTACCTCTTTGTAGATATCATCATCCGCAACAATAGCTCACTAAGGTATCTACCCGGAGATTGTTTATTAATCGTTTTTGGTATGCGCATACTATTTCCGTTTGCTAATTAGTATTTAGGTAATATATAAGAACCACCTGCGCTTGCGTCTGTCGCTAGAGATGTCCACTCCTTTATGTCAAGATTTTTTTACTGATAATATTTAATCAGTTATTTCAAAACGGAAACGGAAATGTAGTCTATTGTGTAAACGCTCGTGGCATAGAATTCTTCGGTGTTCTTAGCTGATCTTGGTTAAGCAACACTCCGCCTGGTCACTATATGATGGATGACTGTTTAGTGGTATTTAGGTCTGAGCGCGTCCGTGCTTCCGGAGGCACATTAAGATTTTTGTCGCGGCTTTTTCAGTAGTTAGTCCATGTCGGAAGCCTTCTGGCGGCCTAAAAACTCCGACACCTGAGTTGAACACTAGCTCATATGCGAAGATGGAAGAAGAATATAAAAAAATCATCCTAAAGGAAGAAAGCAATTGATAAGGTCGCCCTTTGAAATACTGTTTATAAATAAAAGTTTTGTTTTCTTATTCTAATATTTGTTTGGTTTTAAATGATGGTCAAACCTCTAAGCTCTGTTACAAAGTGTGCCATTATCTAAGACCGTCTTTACGTGAATATACCGCCGCTAGAATAGTAGTTTTTTATCCCTTATATCTTGTAATACATAATATAAAGGGACCAAACGGCAAGTAGGTACTCCCAAAGAAAATAATTTTCCAAATCGGTTCATAAATGACGGAGTTATGAGGTAACAAAATAACCATAAATACAACCGAATTGATAACATCCAGTCGATTAAAAACATTATTTATAACCAAAACCACTGAATCAATAAAAGTTGGTAAAGCTTTTTCATGCGACACAAGCTGCAAAACAGACATTAACAGTCCGTCTGACCGTCCCTTTGAACGTTCCTTTGGCCCTTCTCTAGTAGAGAACATATCGCTGCTCACATTATTTACGTTTCTCTAGGACAGACCCATATCTCACAATTTACTACAACATATTAGCCAGCATTAAATAACATTATAGAAGGATAATGAGCTATTTAGGGAATTGAGACGTAACACACGGTGCAATAGCGAGCCAAACTTTACCCGCTCTAGATAATGTTTTCTGGACTTTATTTAGATTTTTCATTTAACGCGTATGCCCATTATTAATATTAAATTTTATTATCCATGTATCCATTCTTACTTAGGACCAATATCAAATGAAGTCCTCTGCGAAATGCAGTTTTAAGGGCAACTCATTTCCACATTTGGGTCAAAAGTGAACGTCTATCTATTCCACAATCCTACCCTATTTACTATTATAAAGGCGAAAGCTTGTGAATTATTTGAAATATTTGTCTCTACATCATGCCAAAACCACTGAATGTATTGGGCTAAAAATATGTATTTGCAGTTCAACACCAGGGATAACTATTTATTTTATTTTACTTTTGGAGCGAAGCCGCAGGCAACAGCTAATCACGCCTTAACTACTCAACCGTTTATTATGAAATTTCGTATCACTTTGTCACAGTAGAGAAAAGGAAATATTAAGGTATCTTTCATCCAGAAAAATAGTACTGTACTCGAGGGATAACCTTTTATCGCGAGCGAAAGCCGCAGAAACAGTTCATTTATGAACTTTAGAGACAGAGAGTCAGGAAAATAACTAAAGAGCCATACCTTATGGTTTAGTAAGGATTTAAATTGTTCCGCAATTCTACCTCTTCATTTACCACTAAACAATGTCAACAGCAGGGCATCTGGGGCATCAACGTCCCCAATCCCCCCTTCCACCGGCGGCACCCTCCCCCGGCCCGGCACGAAGCAAGTCACCGTCACTGTCCAGGAAACTGTCGTGGAACCGGCGCTTGCACAACAGCAGCCGGCGACGCAGGCTGTCCGCCATAACCACCATGCCTCACAGGCCACTAAGGAGCTGGATGACCTTATGGCGTCTCTTTCTGACTTCAAGGTAAGTACGAGTGTGAGATATAATGTTTGCTGGGTTTCAGCTGTGGATGAAAAGGAATGGTATAACCTGCTAACCTGCTTCGATTGGGGTGGTGACCTATTGAACAGAATAGAAATAAAATCTCCGGTTCGGTCGGCGAATTGCACTGGCTTATATTTCTGCAGTCCATTGGACGCGTTGGTGCGTGTACCAACGTTTTATGATGATGCCGTCTACTTGGTTTATAGTATAAGTTTTATGAGCACTCCATTTTTCAAGGTTTTTATGTACTGTTCATTATTTACTTTACTTTACTTTTTTTAAGCCTTAGTGGTGCTGTACCACTGATTTATACATGGAGTGCAGTGTACTTAATGTTCGACAGCTCTTTATTCTTCATGTCTTATTAAAACAACACTGTAATATGCTCAAAGATCTTGACATTGCTCGATATAATACTAGAAGAAAACATAAAATCTACAATAACATTAGCTGCCGCACCAGTTTCGCACGCAGATTCTCGCTATTTCTCGGTCCCTGGTTATATAACAAAGTAAATAAACAGCTTGAAATATTCCCTAAGAGCAAACAGTTATGTAAATTCACACTCAACTCATGGCTTCTATCTTTAACATAAGATTCCACTGAAGAATTATTTAAAAAAAAAACTCGTAAATAGATTCAATAGTAACGGATTAAAATTAAAACTGATTATAATAATCATAATATCTGCAGCCCTAGCCACCGACCGTTTGAGCCCTGCCCCGCGGCCGATGGTCTCCCGTTTTGATACATTTTTTACTATAATGTTTTTGATAGTTATTTATGTACATAAGTTGTATGAAGTATATTTATAGTAAAAAAATGTATTTTAGACGAGTTTACAATTAAATAAAGTATGGGTGGACGCTGTTGCCTATCACACAGTAATTTCAATATCCTAGTTTAGGTATCAGTTGTATCACTAATTTAGAACTGTAAAATTACCTTAGGCCTATGTAATTTACTTTATGATCGGTTTTTTGTAATTTTTAAGGTGCAAATAAACTTTAAACTATTTATTTTTACTACCCCTGTCCGCGGCTTCGTTCGCGTATCGCGTTGACGTAAATTTTTGCCACAGCTATGACAACGTATACTGTCAGTCGAGAAACGTATACTACAAAAAAAATTCTGTGAGTGCAATCCAGTGGTTGTAATGGGTTTCAACCTCTATCTTTGGAATTCGAGTCAACCTCACCTGCCCGTGGCCCGTGCACACTGCTAGCTAACAAATGGGGCTCAGGCGGCCGGCTAATTGTGGCATAGTGCAGCTTAATACCAGCACAGCCTCATCCCCTGACTGCCGACGGGCAGCAGCGTCGGCGGTGTAAGAAGCTGTGCCCTGCGATCCCCAATCCGCATGATCAGCGTGGCGATTATGGGTATATCCCCCTTCTTATTAGAGGAGACCCATGGCCAGCCGTGGACTGATATAGGCTGGTGTTGTTGTTGCTTCAGAATTTCGGTTCAATCTGTTCAGAAGTTTTGGCGTGAAGTAACACATTCAAACAAACTTTCGCAATTTTTAATATTAGGATTATACTGCACAGTACAAAATTTACATTCACAAGGCTGTGTGTATACGATGAGTGATCAAAGGAGTTGCCAACTAGACTCTAGACACTTGACCTGATAGCATTATAAGCTTTATTAAAAGCTTGTTTAGATTCCCTGACCTAGAATAATCCGCATTTGCTTATTGAGTGATTTTTGTTTAAAATATCAATTTTATGAGGTAATTTGTTAGAGTAACGCTTCGTTACGCTAACCAGATCATAGACGTTTAAATGTGAAATAGAGATCTTTATGAGACAAACCAATGTAATAATTAAGAAATAATATTGTAAAAATGCATTCAAAAACATAAGCCTAGCTTTTCTTGTTGTTTCTTGTCAATTCTTCTCTGTTTTGTCGCGTTACGAATTGGTATAAATTAAAAAAAAATAAGATCCAAAGTGTACTGTCCCCCTTTATTAGGGGAGGCCTATGTCCAGCAGTGGACTGATATAGGCTGGTGTGTGTGTGTGTGTGTACTGAAATGTTCTTACTGAATAAAGAAATTTTCACTTTCACTTTCACCTTCACTTCATCTTGTAAATAACCTACTTATTTTTTCGCAAGAGCTAAATGGCCAACTGTGAGAATGAGGATGCGTCCTAAGTAGTAGGTAAATCTGATAGTAATGTATTTCATATTGTATGAATGAAATAAATAGGCTTGATGTGTTATGATCTAGGACGATAGTCCTAGGTTATGATCAAATATCTTCATGGATATATTACTTCTCATCAAACCTGGTGAAAGAAAATTAATTTCCTAAAAAAATAAGAGAATGTATATAGGACTAAATTAATTTGATTATTCCCATTGAGTTCGCCTCTTTTTAATGGTGTTCATGCATAACTGAGCGGCTGATAGAGGAAGAAATAGGGGTTACTGATTATTTTATTTAGTATTGAACCACGTATAAATGGTAACGAGATGATGGTAGATGTTTTAATGAATCAATAAGATCTATCGTGCGTCACGGTCAGTTCGGCACACTGCACCACAGCGTCTTCCCCGTTTATTATAATATTTACAGGACGCCTTTCTTGGCCGATGCTATTTTCAGCGCTCGCTCGCTCCAGCGTCTACCCGTCTCTCTCCCACCCATGAAACTCCCGGCACAGATGAAACAATAACACTAGCTGGCTGAAGTTTCACTTCAACAGCTCATACTCTTGATCCTTCTTTAAATATGCCAAAGAAGATAAAAAATTTGGTATTTGATTGTTGCGTGACAGTTTAGTTCTTAAAATCTGACATTCATGATGGTAGGTATCTCAATAAATTCGAAGTGGATTGCACAGTATTGAATCTAAAATCATCGGGTTAAAGCACATTTTAAATCAAAGCTGGTTTGCAGAGACACGGGCATTCTCCCGGTTCTAAACATAGTCCCAGCGTTACATCACGATCGTGGAGGGGGCGCGAGCTTATAATATTAGAGTACATAGACAAACATTTCACTCGGACGGCACTCGCCTCGATTCATCCCAAGCGCGCGGTAACCTGTGCGTTCTATTTCCAAAATCTTTTCTAATAACACGTCAAATATCTGTAAAATTTGCTCAAAATCGTGCCCATACACTGTGATTTAACTTTGCCGGCCTGGACTTCAACTGCGCAAGAGAAATTTAGCTTCTAAACATCTAATGCGCAGCTGTTAGTAACCTTAGGCCGGTTTAGTTACATCGGATGACTCCTTTACCAAAAAAACATCGCTCATTGGGCCGGCGCGTCTCGAAATTTTAGTTTACAGACAGAAATTTGAGTCTGTAGGCTGAAATTTCTATGTTTTCTTCGGTTTCAGGTTGCAGGCGGCGCAGAAAGCGGCACCCACGTGATCCGTGAGAAGCGCGCGTGGCAGGAACACTACCGCAGCAGCCCCCGTCCTGAGCCAGCCTCCCTCGAGCATATGCTCGGATCCCTTCGCGCAGACATGTCGCGCCAAGGAGTACAAACCCCCCAGAAGGGGTGCTGCAATGCCTGCGAGAAGCCAATCGTCGGACAGGTGGGACCTTCCACAGGACCTCGGAATTACCACTCTTCTGGAAAACATGAATTCATTCTGGAAATTTTTTCTGAAGAAATTTCAAGTTATCAGTGAACAGTGCTATAATAGTGAAGTCAAGCCTTCCAAGAAGTGATCTCTCTATGAGATTCAGTGTGTAATTAAAGTTTTCCCTGTGCAGGTGATCACTGCGCTGGGTAGGACCTGGCATCCGGAGCACTTCACCTGTGCTCATTGCAACCAGGAGTTGGGAACGAGGAACTTCTTCGAGCGAGACGCGAGGCCCTACTGCGAGCCTGACTATCATAACCTGTTCTCGCCTAGATGCGCTTACTGCAACGGCCCGATTCTCGACGTCAGTGAAAATTTAAACCTTTTGAAACCGTTGAAAGAGCTCAAACTGAGTTGAAACGGGATCATAGGTTATGGTCGCTGTTGTAAAGCTATGCCTTGATTCAGCTCGATTTTGGTTCTGGAAAACGGATATGTGTCACAAAATGCTGTTTCAAGTTGAAAACCTTTCCCTCTTCGAAATCGGCTCGAATATGAAAACAACACATTATACAGAACACTTCAAACATCATTTTTGACACATCTAGATTTCTTGTGAAGGTGTTCTTTATTTCTTAGCTACTAAAGTCGATTTTGCTTCCAGAAATGCGTGACAGCGCTTGAGAAGACGTGGCACACTGAGCATTTCTTCTGCGCTCAGTGCGGTCAGCAGTTTGGCGAAGACGGCTTCCACGAGAGAGACGGAAAACCCTACTGCCGCAACGATTATTTCGATATGTTCGCGCCAAAGTGCGGAGGGTGCAACAAACCCATAATGGAAAACTATATCTCTGCTCTTAACACCCAATGGCATCCCGATTGCTTCGTCTGCAAGGTTAGTATACAAATAACAACCATAAGTCTCTTGGAACAAGGTCGAAAGTCACAGCTGCTGCCAGGTTTGTATTGTATGCCTCTACAACAGGTTAAGTATCAATCTTCCCGAAAATTCAATGTTGGATTTTTGGGAAGATGAAAAGGTTAATATCATTTCTTCTATACAGGACTGCTCAAAGGCTGTCAAAGGCAAATCCTTCTATGCCATGGAAGGGAAGCCGGTATGCCCAAAATGCGTGGGAGTCGACGAAGATGAATAGATGACTACATATGCTCCCCAAAAAGATGCCCTCCCCCATTTTTCTTACAGCTATGCTCGACGGCGGCGAAATCAAAGGATGTATGACACACACACACACACACCTAAAACACACAAACAAATCTAGTCTAGCGTATAGGGAAATTAATTTATTATGTAATATATTTTTGTAAATGTTATATTGTATGCTAAGATTAATAATAAAGAGAACAAAAATAAAAAAAAAATAAAAACAAACTTTAAAAAAATTGAATGGAACTGTCACGTGACTGTCACAAGGCGTGGTCACGTGACGTGCGTGTACGCATGGCAGTGACCTACCATGTGAAGGACTTGACAAATGCTGTCCCATTGGAGGTCGTTGGTCATGTGTCAGACAAATTGTCTTGCGCATACGCACGCCACGCCCATAAGCTGTTGGATGCTAGTGCATTCCGCCAGCTGTGACTTCACTGGTTTTTTCCTGACCTTCCGCTGTTAGGTCAGTGACCAGGTGTAGGTAACGGCATGCCAGTAGAATGCAGGCTTTTGCAGTTTAGTGATCGTTTGAAAAAGTAGGTTACACACTGGTTAGTTTTCTAGTAAAAAAAACTAAAGCACAATATGAAATCCAAATCCGCACTACAATGAAATTCAGTTAGTCAAAGACTTACACAGCGTGACATTTCTGTTGAAATATTAAGGAGTTACTGGCGTGTCGTAGTACTGGTACCTATGATGTGACAAAATTTAAAATCTAGTGTTTGTGACACTAATGCCTTACTTATAGACTAAAGTTAAGGCGGCTACAAGGGTCAAACCTCCCTCTCGCTCGCACTATTCAACATTTTTGAAGATATAAAATCACTGAATGTAGTTATGCAAAATAGCAAACCTTCACGGCCTAGAAAAAAACAATACAAAGGTTCACCAAGAATATCATGTTGAACCCAACACGTTTTCCTACCAAAAAGTTTGAACCAAAATTGACCACATTGGTGCAAGTATTATATTATTGCTGAACCTTTGTATTGTTATTTTCCAGGCCGTGAAGGTTTGCTATTTTGCATAACTACATTCAGTGATTTTATATCTTCAAAAATGTTGAATAGTGCGAGCGAGAGGGAGGTGTGACCATTATAGTCGCCATAACCGATGCTTAGACTATTGCAATCTCTCACTGTTGGATATAGACAGCTAAGTAGCAACATTAACTTTGAGTGCCATTTTAGAGTATGACAGCCAGTGCCCATTTGCCAGTGATGCCAGCAACTTGCCTTGTGTACCACAAGCTATAAGCGTATAGGGTTTCCCGCAACAAGAGATGTCCGTTTAAAAATAGGGGTGGGACGTCACAGTGTCTGCAGCCGCACCGACTATCAGCGACTTGTTTATGGGCCATCTGATCGAACGCTATTTTTGTACGGCCCGGCTATTTATATACAGTTGTTAGGCGTACGGTATTGAGGGTAATGGTATCGGAACAACAATGATAATTAGTTTTTTAGGTCAAGTCGGTCGATCGTTCTGTAATATGTTGTACGTACGGCTTCGAGCGATGCAACTATGCAGTTGGTTTAATTTTCCAGGATAAAATAGCCTATCCGTGGATTAGGCTTGCAAGAGACGAAAAGGAGTGAAGTGATAAAGAGGAGGCCTACCTAAAAGTGGGTGTTAATAGGCATAATGATGATGATGATGAAAGTTACCTATTGTAATATGTTGTATGTTATACTAGATATTACGACTACGCCTATGCAAGCGATGCAGCAACTATGCAGCTAGGTTTAATATTCCAGGATAAACTTGCCTTGAGTTTCCTTACTTAGGTTTCCAAAGGACCGAAAGGAATGGCGTGATAAAGAGAAGGCCTATACCCAACAGTGTGTGTAAAAGGGGTAAATTATGATGATGATGATGATGACGATGAAATAGCCTTAGTATTGAGGCCTATCAGTTAATTCGGCTTAATCCGCCTCTAAGAGACAAAACCTCAAAAATTGGGCGAAGCCCACTACTCTATCTAGCTAGCGGCTAGCGAAGCCGTTTTCTCGCAGTAGACTTGGAAGAATGAGTTTATTATAATATTTTTGAAACATTTAATTTGGCTATTTATTTTTTGTCAATAGGAATAGTTGACAGCATTCGGTAAATCAAACTCATTCCAAAACCATAAAAATAAGAATATAGAAACTTTTATTTAAAAAAAAAGAAATCATGGTACCTAGGTAAAGACAAAAGCTATGAAATAAAATAAATACTAAAAGAAAATACTTGGAGCTGTACGAAATAATATTTATTTTTTCGTTTACACAAGCTCACCCACTTTCTAGAAATCTAGAGGATGAGGTGTGAAAATGTTATTGTTATTACTAAAGAAATAATTTATTAGATATTCAATTTGATCTTTGTCATATACATTACAATTATTCAAAACCTGCAAATATAAAAGACAAGTTCTAAAATTAATTTATAGATCCTAAATAAGCAAAAAGAGACAAATTAATAACATTACATGTTCATGTTTATATTAAAAAGTTTTTTGAATGTGACCTGTCAGAACATATTAATTCACATAGTTTTGAGAATAAATCGCAACGAGAATAATGCGATATTTTCACATTATCGTGGAGTGAAGCCAAATTGATAGCTTTTCAAATGTAAATAACAAAAATATAAATCTCTTTAAAAAACGTTAATATTTTAAAATACTAAAATGTTGTATAAATCTTGTTGCAAGTCACATACATAAAAGACAACACAATAAAATAATATATGCTGGTTAAATTTATGAATGCATTTGTATTGTACCAACGAAAAATGTTTGGTTTTCAACGACATACCTACCGAACAAAAGAGACATACAATGCCAAATCATATTTAGTCCTCCTTATCGAATTCGATGACGGCGACCCTATAAATATATTTTGGTTCTCTATAGTGAACCCTAATAATTACATGGCTAAACCGAGCGAACTTGGTTTAAAAAACTTATACACAAACCATAAATCACATTATATATTCATCCCATCTTCATGCACTTTCGTATTACTCAGTTATACACTCGTACATATCTTTTACCCCACATTACGATTATCTCCTATGTCATCAGGAACTAGGAGTACACCATGATGATACAACACCTAGACCCGAAAACCAATCATTGAAACGAATCGAACCTGCACCACTTGCGTCTCAGCCAGTCTATTGTGCGAACAAGGTCGCCTAATCAAAACACACTACTAAAATCAATGAGAAAGTTGTGTGTGAGTATGTTTGCTCCCACTCAATTCCGTAACAGCTTGACGGATCTGTATGAAATTTTGAATATAGGTACATAGTTTGTGACCTGGATTAACACATAAGCTACTTTTACTTTTTATCCCGGTATAACGCAAGCGAAGCCGCGGGCGGTAGCTAGTAAAGTCATGAACTTATTTTTAAAATCTCACCATAACCTTCTATCTTCTATATTCCAGGAATGCAGAGAACCATTCCACGGTGGCTCATTCTTCGAGCATGAAGGTCAGCCGTACTGCGAAACACACTACCACGGCAAACGTGGCTCTCTCTGCGCCGGCTGCCACAAACCCATCGCCGGAAGATGCATAACCGCCATGTTCCGGAAGTTCCACCCAGAGCACTTTGTGTGTGCATTCTGCCTCAGACAACTCAACAAAGGCACGTTCAAGGAGCAGAATGATAAACCGTACTGTCATGTTTGCTTTGACAAGCTTTTCGGTTAGGTAACTAGATGGCGTTAGTAAATGGTATCGCGTTGCCTTGTACTGTGTGTTGTAGACGCAATATGGAATGCTCTGGTTAGAAGTCCCCAGAGGCCTCATTTGATAACTCAGTTGCCCACCAAAATCAACCGTACCGGACCATTATTTGCTGACTTTGACATTTCATCTGTCAAATTCAAACAACGTCAATTGAGAAACTGTCAAAGTTTTTAAAAACAGCACCGGTGTGCATTTCATTGGGCTAGCTGAGTTAACCCCTCAGAACAGGTTTAAGCGCATTCAGTGACTGTGAGTCTAATGGGGCGATCCACGAGTCCAGTCGCGCGTAGCCAAACAGGCTTGCTGAATGTCACGTAGAATGTGACGTGCGTGCACATTCCACGCCCGATTGGATAAATGCGACAATCGCGTTTAAAACGGCCATCTGGTCTAGTTGTAAATCGCTCCATTTATTATGGACAGGCTATTATTTAGATACAGGTTCATGCACATTTAGAGACAAGAACAGCAGATGGCGGTAGTGGTCATGTTGCTGTGATGGTGTAATCTATGAAAAAAATATCATATAATATCAAAGCAAGCAGTAAAACCGACTAGGAGAGATAAATACTTCTGTTTGTGTGGAAAAACTTGTAGCGTATCTAGTTAAAAGCAATTTGTCAATACGATGATCGATTCGATGATGATTCAGATCTTAAGAATGTAAATTGTAATTAACGATTAATCGATTGTTTAGATGTCGATTTTATTGAATCGATAAAAGTTATTATTGTTAATTGTAACTGTTTAAACCGTGATTCTATTACGAGTGTCTGAAATTTTGATGTAAAATCAGAAATGTCTGCCTAATTCTGTGTATTGTCATGTTTATTATTCAATTTACCTTAGTTGTTAACATGAATACAAGAACTCTAAGTGAAACTGAAATGGAAACCTAAACTTTGCAAAAGTTGGTGCACCCTGCTGAATAAAAAACGGGGCTTGGCGTTCGGCTGATTGTGGCATAGTGCAGCCAACACTGGCACAGCTAAATACGCCGCAGGCCGCCGACGGGTAGCAGCATCGGCGGTGCAAGAAGCCCTGTGATGCCCAGCCGGGGGATTATGGGCATATCCTCCTATCCTATAGGGTCTTTTCATAATATTTTTTCGAGCATAAAGCCGTTTGGCTTGGCTGTCTTAAGTCTCTTCTTTTACTTTTGATGATAGTCAAACTTTGTGTCGGAGTTTAAAGGCCGCCTGAAAATCTCAAAAAAAATATGCTCTTCTTTTATTCGTGGTCTCTAGTATATCTTCAACAATTTTGCAAATGTCAAAATCGTTAAGAATAAAAAACAATTTGACTATGCAGATCGAGATCAAAAAATTGATCGGTTTATGTTTCCTTAAACATAAGTAAATGAATTTTAAGTAATGGTAGTCATTTATAATTATACTTCTTTGCAATTATTGATTAATAATTACATAATGAAGTGTAAAATTCAAAATGCTGTAATAAATTAATTCAGATTGGTATTATATTAGTACAAATATGTTTTGGACGAAGTGTAAACACTGACAGCTCAAAAAAACAAGGATTTCTTAGAGAAAATAAAATATTTACAAAGTTTTACAATTACGTAAAAGTAGCAGTATGTCCCACCCAAGCTTCAAAGTATAAATGTCTGTATTGAAATTATTTCGCAATTCTCTCTGTTAACTGTAGATAATATAGAAATATTAAATCATATTGTACTTTACAAATTCCGTAACTTTTGAGATTGATGAGATTGATTGATAGTTGTGTCAATGTATAAATGTTGAAGGTAAACAATGGAATGAAGGTTAACAATGTTTACCTTCAGGATTCTATTTATTTTAGAACAAACACAATCAAATGAATATAAAAGCAGGTGAATTGAGTCGAATCGGTAATTTTTTTTTGTGCTTTTCGTTATCCTACTAAAGACTAATTTCTATAATATACCGTAACAGATGACGTTTCCCTTGAAAAACTGACAAAAAATACAGTTTTGCAGGGGAAAACGAAGCTTTATAGGTTACGATATTATTATAGGAATCGGCCATAAGTCTATTAATTTAAACATTATAAAGGCAAAAGTTGAAAATATATGTTTAATTTAATATAAATACGTTTAATGTTTGTTCCTCCTTCTTCTGAACGGGTTGAGCTTAAATTTTACAGAAATATAGTTCTAGATCAGGAATAACATATTTTGTACTTTTTCGCGAGCGAAGCAGCAGGCGGAAGCTAGTCTAAAATATTATTTTCAACGACACGGCTTTTACAATTATTTACTTATTTTTTAATGTATTTATTAATTGTAGTTTTAAATCACGTAGAAGTAATTGCAGATATACCTACCTAAATATTTAATTAATTAAATAATGTTTACTAAATTAATCTTAGATAGGTATAATATTTTGATGGAATGTATTGATAAGCGGTCTAAATATGTCATAGACATTGTTATTTATAGTTTGTAAGTAATGATTATTAGGACGGATCTTTTTTAATTGCTTTAAATTAATGTTATTCAAAATTAAAATGGCTGCTAAATAATATGGCCTTCATACTTTTGTCAATGTGAAAAAGTTGACAATTTGTGTGCGAAGTGTAAGTGTAAGTGATCGAATTCAAAATATTGTAACTTATATATACTACATACACACTTCACGCAAAAAAAAATTTAAACAAAATATTGTTACTTTTATTTTCTATCTCTATCAAGAAGAGAAGAATCGACTAGAAAAACTAAACAACTCTCTTGCGTAGTTTTTGAGTTATACTCGAACAAAGTATTCGAAATAATTGTCATTTACAGTTTTATACTAGTAGGAATGGTACACCATACTTCCAGAGCAGTTCTAACTCATAAACATATTTGAGTAGTACTATTGTCACTTTTAACATTAAAAAATGCTTTACTAATTCTTTTATCTATAAGTTGAAATATCTTCCATTAGTTTTTATAGGTGTACAGTGATTGCATTGTTATTTACTGCTCCAATTACGTTATCGCTTGGTTGTTACTTGTTAGTGCCAAACTCGTTGGGCAATAGACTGTTCACTAACCGTACTTAATAAAGGATTCTATTTATATAACGAGTAATATATAACTCTAATAAAGATACTCTACCATATTTGTAGATAAATCTACTGTAAAAGTCTTCTTTGAAATGAGTGACTAAGTTTTAATCCCGTGTCAAGTTTACTCTACCGTATTAAATACTTTAGGAGTCATCTTTGAAATGAGCCTCTACTGAAAATACCTTATCACTTGACTTACAGCGGGTTATGCTATGTTGTATGCTTATTATGCCCCACATACCATTCAACTTCGTTGATCCAATCTAGGCTGGGTCATATTTGCAGCCTGGAACATGTGTTGTTGGAAGATATCGTGCAAATTAGATCAAGCCACGTCTATATTGGTCTTAGAGACTCTACACACCATCCAATTTATTTTAGAGACTGTTAAAATGTAAATCTGTGGTCTTCTTAAAACTTAAATTACTCTTTATCGGTTTGTGAACAGTTCATAAATACTTTAGAATATACATTTTTACGATTAGGTGCGCTTGATAACATTACGCGTGGGTTACATTAACCGCCCGTCGATCTAGCTAGACCGTGTACAGAATGCACGATTTTATTGAATCTGTAATATTTTAACAAATATATTTAATGGTTTTTTTAATGACTTGTTTTATTTTACAAAAAATAAGGAATCCTTCTGGTGTTTCCTAGTACTGTTTGTGGTAGGTGGTACCTAGTACGTACAGTAAATGACTGTATTTTTAACTTTCACAAATAACATCGAGAAAACAACAGAATTGAGAAGTCCTTGTTACACTAGGTATTGATTGAGTACACTCCAAGTAAATGTTATGTTGATACGACCTATTTAATGGTTTCGTTCTTTCATATCTACGATTAAATAATAATATGTAGCTAGTTGTAGGCTAATGTGCTAAGGCCATCAGTAGTTATTATTTATGTATGATATCGATTTTAGCCGTCCTTCGAAAGTATTTATGTGGCCTTCATTAAAAAAGTATTGTTTAATTTCAATAGGTAGGCAGGTTAACTACCTACTTTGACGGTCAGTCCTGCTACACGTGTTTCTAGAAAATACTACAGTATTGACCTTTTGATTTATTTTGCGTTATCGACCAACCTCAGTGGCTATTTATTTGAAAACGGGAAAACCAATACCTATTACATAGGAAGCACAACAATTTTGCAAGTTTTTGGTAACGCCACGCATTATCAGTAGGTATTATCCAAAGAGGTTGGATTTTTTTCATATAGGTACCTACTTAATCTATGGTATTATCACATTTATCAGTATTGTTGAATAAAAACTTTTTATCGTGGCTATTATATAAGTAGGTAGGTAAAGTTATTACGTTTTAGAAGTAACACCTATCGTTTAATCTGCAGCCTAAAAACACGAAAAAAATATTTTCTTGATAATAATGACATCATCATTTATTTATCATCTGTGTTTTTGTTTTAGAAAGTAAATTACAATATTGTACAGAAACTTCTAGTTCTGTCTACCAATTTGGTACGGTCACTGTACTTTTTGTATTGACCTCAAACCATGAGTCATCTTGGGTGGTCATGTATTGAGTCATTATCTTTCTCTGCCTGTCTGTCAGCAGATTGAGGTAATGTGCATGTTTGGTTTCGACCGCGGCAAGAATAGAGATAAATCCATCATTCGTCGAATTAGTTTATTGATGGTATGAGGTACAGAGGTACTATAAGATATAGAATTTTAGATATTATATTGAAGCTTTTTTGTTTTCTTTGCTACCCTGGTGCTTCAGATATAGGTAGATAGTTTCAAACCTTACCGTATAGTACCTACCTACCTTAGGTTTAATCGCATTTAAGTCTGTACCCTACCTACCATGACAGACATAAAAAGTTGGTAGTACTGGTAACCAACCTAGGTAAGTTCCTAGTCTAAACTTTAGTATGCTTTTCTAGGTCACAAAAACTAGGTGGAGGTAGGTACTCCTAATATTTTCAAGTTTAATTCAAAAAGTCGTGATTGAAAAATGAACGGACACAAACACTACTCAAATTATCCTATAAAAAGTACTTTTGAGAAATTAAGTATTTATTTCCTACCTATTAAGAAAATACTTAGGATTAGATTTAAATAATTAAATCCCGTATTACCACTATTTTTCTTTACCTTTACATTTTTTCCTATTGTCATACATTTACCTATATTTTATAAATATTTCCCGTTTATCCCTTTCTTCCATTTTCCCATTTTTCCATCGTTGATTTTTTTATGTAATGTAATTTTTTTCTCATTTTTTTTAATTTGTCCCATTTCATTAAAATAAATAATCACCATTTAGCGCCGAAGTCAAAGAAGTGGAAAAAAACACCCAGACCCAAGACAAGTAGTTAGGTACTTTGCAGAACATGATGCAGACATTTCGTCCAGCAGCGGGAATCAAACCCCCAACTTCTGCGTGTCAAGCGGAGCTTCACCCACATGGCGCTATTACAGAGGTCGTCATTTTCAGCCAAGCTATTTCTACTGGTTAGGGATAAGTGCACGATTTTGTAGATTTATTTCTACCGGAGAAATTTACTGTAAAGTACGTAAGTAAGTAGTAAGTTACTGTACAGTAAATTTCTTATCCCTACCGAGCTATTTCTACTGGTAGGGATATTTATTCTATTTTTACAGACATAAAAAAGGAGGTTATTTCAGTTCAATTTTTCCGTTAATCCCTTTTATCTTCACTTTCCATTTTTATTATTTTTTTCTTTCTTATGGACTTAATGTAGCTAATTGATATGGTATTTGGTTTTGTTTGCCATAACAACTCTACTATTTCAGAGAGGGTGGTATCATCTACCGTACCGCCCGCCGGGTGTGATGAGATGACGGTGGCAGTAGATCCGAAACGGAAAAAAAATAAATAGGACCGTGTTTTACAAGATAACTGTTTATTTACAACACTTATACGCTAAACATCCCTTACTACTATGACTTTACTATAAAGAAAGCTAACAATTAACGAATTAAACTATAATTTAATAAACATTATTATCACTATAATAAAATTAATTTGTCATTTGTAAACTTAAATAAATAGATTCAGAGCTAAAACTAGTCAGTCTTTGGCGTGAATAATATGCAGATTTAGCCCTACGCTAATCCGGGGAATAACTCTGTAAATGATTCGCACCAAAAGTCTGACAAGTCCATATCGGGTTCGCTGAATGGTGAAGCCAACGACTCGTATCCGAGATCCGAGCTCAGACTCTGCGAAGGAGACAGCCCTAGCAAGTCCTCTTCGATAGACTTCGGGGATAAACTCATAGGAGAGAGCATTTTCATGTCGCATTCTAGGGTTATCCCCGAGCAGTTGTCCGTGAGGGCATTCAAGTCTGTCTCGACAGGGGTGGCCTCTTCGACGATTTCGTCGCACGGTACCTCTACTGTGATGCAGTTGGCTTCATCGCAGCTTGCGTAGAATAGGTCTCCTTTGTCATTGTCCTCTTTGATTTCCTCGAGGATCTCTGGTTGGTAGGGATGCGCGTAAGAGTGCTGTGACAGTATCCTGTGCACGTCATGCTTCATGTCTAGGATACGACTTTCACTGGGTTCCAGTTGCTCTGCTGCGGGCCCCACCACTTCAACTGCTTTAGGGCATTCTCTACCGTCGCTGACTTGCTCCTGTAACAATAGAAATGTTTTTTTAACATCAATAAGAAAATCCAATCGTTCCACGCGAGATATAGATTAGACCTTTTTTTTGTTTAATTCCCCGTCATACTAGTGAAAAAAAAGGTAGGAAGCTCTCTAGTTTAACACCGTTTATATTTGAACACATTGAGTCAGTATGACCTACTTCTTAGTCAATAGGAGAGTTTTAGCACAGTTTTAGTAAGCATGAGTGGCATAAAAGTATATAAATATGCGTCATAATTAGCTAATATTGAAAAAGCTGGTAACCTTGATTGTATTCGAGGCGATTTGTTAAATATGAAATTATTATACAATACAAATAATAAGTAGGTATTATTTGTTTTGCACACCTGTTCCTACAATGGATAGATGGTATGGTAAAGTGAGGAAATGAGTAGAAAAAATACTAGGTAGGTAGGTACCTAGCCTATAGTAGGCGTTAATTTATTGCCTACTAACCTACTTTTACGGGGATATGATGCAATAAACATAATTTTTACATCAGCCGCAAAAACATGAGATAACTATATCAACTCCGGGAATTCCTTTTTTATCACTGCATGACAAGATATTTTGTAACTACATATTACTTATTATGGTAAGTTATGGTTATGGGTTTGTGGTAGCTGCTATCTGATAGTGTAGGTCTACTGTAGGCCATGGTGTACCTTATACGAACACTCAAGAGTGTAATTATTTGGGGTATACTAGGGAGGTTACCCAATATATCCAAACATCCTCGCAAACTTTCACGTTTTATAAAAATAGTAATATTTGTTTATTTTTGCTTTGTTTGTTTACAATGACCTATGAAGAGATGGAGGTAATTCCCAAAATGTAATTTTCCTTGACAAACAAACAGTTAACACGTTCGCCTTGTAGGGCAGGGCATTTAGCGTTATTGGTTATACCCACTGTCAACTAGGTGACACTACCAATAGGTAGTTGAATGGAAGGGATAGACTTAGCAAAGAGGATTTTTGTTCCCTTTTTCCTAAAAATATTCTTACCTAGAGCACACCTAGAGGTAGAGTTATTTTCTAGACTTTAATTTTGAAAATATGTAAGTAGATAGGTAGTCAGATTTGCTTAATTTAATGTTCGAAAATGGTATAATGCGAACGTAGTCGTAGGTACTTACACTTTTAGCCGCTCCTGTAACTCCTGCATCAATCTCCTGGAAGAGGGTGTCTGCGAGCTGATGCAGCGTGTCGAGGTATTCTGGGGAGTCGAGATGGGCGAGGAGGTCTGCGAGAGGAGAATCATCGCCATCAGCAGGCGAGCTGCGCGAATCGCCGGCGGGGGCCCGTCCTTCTGCTGAGGGGACGCTGCTGGTCCGGGGGCCTCCGCGGCGGTCCGCGCCGCTTCACGTAGCTTGGTGTTCTCCTCTAGCAGACGCTGGTTCAGCGCCTTCAAGCTCTCCACTTCGCTCATCAGCTTCTCGTTCCGTTCCTCCAGGCCATCGATGCGGGCTTCCATTTCGTCCATCTTGGCCTTTTTACGGTCGCGGGAAGTTTGTGCTGCGACGCGGTTCTTCATTTTCCTGATGAATTGATATTATGTTAGTGTTTTATTAGCTTCTAAGATGTTCGAAGGTAAATTTTATGTGAAAATTTATCTTTCTAACTATAAGTTTATTAATAAGTGCTATAGCTATACTTGTAATTTAAAAAAAAAACTTTTGGTAACGTTGGGTTGATATCTACCTAACTAGGTAACCTACCTACATTCCTGCCTACTATTAATTTTGATGTTTCCTTCTTACCTAATAAGTCTCTCAAGTTTCTTCTATGAACTGTTGTGTTGTGCACTTAAAAATAATTCTATTATATTATATGTATTACCTACCCGATTTTATGTACCTATCATCCACCTAATATATTTTTGTTTTTTATACCTAGGTAGGTATGTACTTAATAGATTCTATTATATCGTCACTTACACTCATTTCATTAATTACTTCATTCTTTAGACTAGTTAGGTAGGTATTTGGTTGAGACGACATGCTAATATAAAGAAGTTTAATTAGTAGGTAGCTAGATTGCAAATTGTTTGATGATGAGATGATCTATCAAAAGATGAATGTCTGTTTTAAGGTATCCGGTTCTGGCAAGTAGATACACAAGCATCATAACGGCACGTGAAGGGTAAACAACTTTGCTCACTGGTCAATACCCCTATCTCAATATGGTTGCTAAAGGTGCTAAATGGCATGAATATTATCGCCTATCTTCGTATAATTGTGCTTTCATACAGATAAAACTCTGGGAATTTAAGTAGGTAGTTAGGTACCGTATCTACCTACTTATCACACTTAATAGTAGGTATCGTATAGTAGTAGGTAGGTAGGTATGTACCTAGATAGGTGTAATTATGCCGTACACGGACCTGCCAACGTAAACAAATTGTCACTCAAACAATGACCAAGTTATTCAAACTTACTTTCTTTGCATCTTCTCTTCCCACGATAAATGGTCCAATCTCCGCTTCCTGGACGGAGCAGGAGACACGTCCACCACCGTCTCCTCTTCCATCAGGTAGCTGTTCGGCACAGTGATGATGATTGGACCACTCATTTTTACAACTTTGATCTTCCTCAATGCACTTAGAAACACCACACTCCACTTGAAAAGCAATCAAAGTTGTTCTATCATACTATGGTTTATGGAATGTTCTCGACTCGCTAGAGTTTTAGGCGATTATTTTTGTGTCGCGGACAACAAGCGATTGCGTCGTTCATATTCGGCGTCAACTTGTATTGTAAAATGCTTTTTGCCTTTCCACAAAGCGTGTATGTGGACGTTTGTTATTGGTTGAGGTTATCAAGGAGGTGGAGACGACTGGTAATGATTAAATGAAAAAGTAGGATAGCTTCTTAGTTTCTACAAGGGGGAAAGAGATAGACGATTGAGTGACGTCATTATTGTTGGAAAAAGACACATGAACAAAACGTATGAGTAAGACAAGGCTAGAAATACATTTTTCTATTAATTTTTGATGACGGACGAACGAATGATGAAATGTGGATGAAAACAAAGTAACGGCAGGGACACATCTATGGTTAAGGGTTAAATTATGGATTCTAAACTATTTTCGAAAGTAGCTCATGGTTTAAGAATATCATATGTTTTGTTGTATACCTAGCTAGATAAAACAACCTAGGTTGTGGTATAGCATAGCCTCCGCCAACATTAGCATTTGCTAATAGCGAGCTTGAATGATGAAATTTGTACCGGTTAGCGGCAATTGGAAGGGATTTTCAGATAACTTTATTTACGGTTATAAATAACTAAGCAAAGGTCATTTCGTCCCTATATCTCCCCATAGCTAGGTTTTTTTTGTGTAAGCGATAAGTTAACAATGACAGTAACCTCTACCTAGGACCTAGGTTGGTTAATGCAACGTAATCAATGCATGGATGGTTCCATTCCATCATATTGTACGTTACAGTACCAATACTAATCTATATGTTGCTGATGCAACGACGATTCTAGATGTAAAGTAACTAGATAGTTATCGTTCTAAAACAGACCACTAGAGCATCTGCTCTAGTAATACCTAAGTCGGTATTATGTCGGCACAATGTCGGTATGGTTTGTAGTCGTGGTGGCCTAGTAGATGTAATGTAGTTGTAGGTACCTACCCCGACTTCCGATCTGATCCGGAAGTCGTGAATCGTGATCGTGAGTTCGGATCTTGGCCTTGCACCATTAGATTTTTCGTTCCGAAAAATTTAAGTTTGTATTACGCCTGCTCATACAAAACGGTGTATTATAAAATCGTGCGTGACTCACGCCTCACGCTGCGTGAGGAGAACCGCCCTCTTACCCGTGACTTAGTTTATTACAGTACAGCTCCACACGCTTCGAGCAAAATATTCGCTTGACTTGGGTGATGCAGACTAGACTGACTGCCGACAGTGCCGACGCTGTTCATATCATCTAGATTAGATACATTCAAAGGCCTAAGTTTTAAATCATTTAGTACATAGATGCAAAGGCATATTTTTATTTTATGAGAAGTACAATTTAGTTTGTGTTTGTGGTCCCTTGTTAATGACTTATTGCAATCACTACATACATATGTAGGTGGTTCAGTGCAAAGTTATTGCAATTCTACGAAGCTCTACACAGGTTCTACCACAAAACACAGCTGCTCTACATTGTTGTAAATGTGGTACCTACATTATTTTCTTTAGGATGTGGTAGAGCACGGCCGGGAAATAAATTTTTTTTTAATCGTCTATTGGCAAACAGTCAAAATTTGTCAACTGACAGGTCCGATGCTACCATTTTCAGTGATACCGTAGCTCCGGTTCTAAACTGAACTGACTTCTGGGAGTTCTACTTTAGCATTTAAATTATATAGGAAGTTTCAATAAGTAACAAAAAAGTGATGTCCGACTTTCGAGTCATTTTTCAAACTGTGCGTAGGTACCCACCACACAGTGCACTGAGAAACTGAGATAATAACAAGACACTCGATTGGGCTCAGTTTATATAATTTCCTCTAGGTCTAGGAGGTCGGTTGACATACTTAGGTGAAGAAGACAAAGAGTAAAGTAATAGACCATAAAGGAGAGATAAAGAAAGAAGAGAAGTGACGCATGATTGCGGTTAAAACTGAGGATCCGACGCCAAAAGTTTTTTTTATCATGACAGGACTGACAGTGGACAGCATTATTTATAAACTTTTTCACGTCCCACTTCCTACAAATATTACCCTATTACTCTTTTCCTTGGACCCCTGTATATATCAATGTTTAGCTTCCTTTATAGAAATTAATAATATAAATATATAGCCATTTATTTTTTGTAAATATCATGTACATATATTATCCTTTTTCGTTCACTAACCCTACTGATCCTTTTCCAAATTTCGTACGTTCAATGTTTTTTGTAAATATTGTTTCCCTAATTTTTTTATAAAAAAAAAGTATAATACAAAAACGTACTATGGCAAATGCACAAACAGTGCGACGCCAAAAAAAAAAAAAATAATAATAAAAAAAAAAACTTTTTCACAGTTAGTTGACACATTGACATGACATTGTACCGTGGTTGACATTATGACAGTGACACTTTTATAGCGAGAAGGGCGAGCGAGGGGACGACGTAGGGATGGGTAAATTAAATTAATAACGATATATGTAATTGTATCCATATTTTTATACGTATTAATATATCGATACATACATAATTCTAAACTCGATATTTTTGCCCGAAGCGTGGTAAATGGTTATGTACAGTTACCGCAAAATAACATGGCCGCAACGAACTTTGCGCAAGTAGCTGCGCAGGACACATTTTTAAGGAACCAAACGGCGGTATGAGGTGTTAGCGCAGGGGGATTTTATAGGGATTTTATAGATCATAGAGTTATTATCCTGAATCGAAAATAACTATCGATTATTCATAATCGATTATTTGTTACCTAAATGTCTCTTTCCTCAATCCTAAGACAATATTAATAAAGTATTTATTTTATTATTCACTCTCGATACAAATAATATTCGCTAATAGTGTTCGCAAAATCGTAAATTTAATCTCAGCTAAAATAAAAATAACGCTGATAAAAATTATCGTAATTTTATTCGATTTTATTCATAGTCGATTATACAATACGAAGTTGCTCGTCACTATTAGTTCAATCGGCGTTCATTCGGCTGGACTCGTGACAGATCGACACGAGGCTTCTTGTCTCTGTCACACCTATTAAACGCCGAGGGTGTTCGTGTCACTATCTCGCTTTTACGTACAAACGGTTGCAAAAGTATTCGATTCTGTTTCTGGTTTTTGAACGTGGATGATTTTTACTGTTTCATTTGTGGTAGTATCGGTTGCATCAGTATAAGTGAATGGTAGTTAAATCTTGTTTGCATATCTGTATTTGCAATGTATTTAGAAAGAATAAACCTATATTTTATAAACACGAGCTTTCAGTTCGAGGCTTATAAATGGTTCACTTAATTAATATTACAACGGAAATCATTCTAGGTACTTAACGCTTTGAGTGCTGAATAACACATATTCATATTCAATGCGGCCAAGTTATTTTGCAGGAACTGTACCTAAATTATTGTCAATAAATCACCCCAATTTTGTAAAAGAAACCCTAAAAATAAGTGTTAATTAAATTTGATTTGGTTGTGTATTTTTATCTAATAAACAACGAAGTTATTTCCAGTAAACTTAAAGAAGGTAAACCTTATTTTTTTGTTAAAAGTATCGATATTTTGATATATCGATGTTTTTTACCCATCCCTAAAAGACCCGTTCGTTCAATTTTATTCCATTGCTTGCTTTGTTGTTTTCAATTTTCATTGTAATTATTTTCAGGTTTTCTTGTAGTTTTTACCGTGAATAACGTGGCTATGGCTTCTACGAGCACGGAGTCGCAGGCCTCAATAGCCCAGAAGTCGTGGGTTTTGGCAAATAACATAGAAACAGTAAATGTTGCTCGAGATGTTGATGATATTTACCGCTACGACAAGAAGCAGCAGCAGGATATTCTCATCGCCAAACCATGGGAAAAAGAGTGAGTACCCAGTTAATTATCTGCTGCTTGTATTTGAATGGCATATACCGAATGTAATATTTTGAATTGCCTCTACCTTACCTTTATCTGTCTACTACTGGACATAGGCCTCTCGAAAGGGGGATATGCCCATTATCACCACGCTGGGCATGCCGGTTGGGATTCATAGGGCACAGCTTCTCGCACGGCTAATGTTGCTGCCCGTCGGCGGTTAGGGTATTTAGCTGTGCTGATGTAAGGCTGTGTCGCATTCAGCTGGTTGCTAGAGCGTTTGTTAAACTGATGTGTGCACCACGGGCCAATGGTTGGTTCTTGCCTCTTACTGCCCAATAAATGGTATCCTCATAAAATATCCACAGCATAACATATAACTAAATATATCCACAGTGGGGAAACAGTTGTGGTCTTCCAAGTTTTATCTGAACATTCCGAACAAAGTTATTGACAGTCCGTCTTAAAGAATTAGGCCTAACCACATTAGAGAAACGTAGAAAACGTCGCGATCTAATTGAAACTTACAAAATATTAACAAAGCACTATAATATACCAGGACTATCTAACATGTAGAACATGAACAACAACAAAAAGCTGAGAGGGCACTCACTTAAGCTGCAGAACCAGCCAGGTACAAGCAACCCAAGGAAACACACTCTGCCCAACCATATTGTACACAACTGGAATAAGCTTCCAGAAACTGTAGTTAGTGTTCCATCAGTGAACTCCTTTAAAAATAGACTGGACAAATACTTAAAGTGCACTGAAAAATAACCCCGATATACATGTATCAGCTTTAAAGCTGCCTGTGTATTAAATAATAATACTAATAGTCACTATGTGCTGACCAAGAGTTGGTTGAAGATATCAGAAAGCCTGTGGGCTGCACCTGGCTCGCCTAGCCCAGGATTATGGTGAGTGGCATAATTTTCATCAAGGCCTATGTCCCAGCACTGGGTTGAAAACGATGGATTATGAATTATTTGTTTAGCGCCTACATCATATGATTACCTATACAATTATAATGATGATGATGATAATCTTTTCTTACTTACTTGTCTTACATGGTTTGTTACAGCCCTCATTTCTTCAAAGATATCAGGATCTCAGCATTGGCACTGCTGAAAATGGTGATGCACGCAAGATCGGGTGGCACTTTGGAAGTCATGGGCCTCTTGCTTGGTAAGATTCCTCTGTTTGTTCTACATAGTATGTTATGAACACTGAATTAGTAACAATTAAATAAATAAATAAATAACGCTGGACATTATCACACAGGATCATGTAGCCCCAAACTAAGCAGAACTTGTATTATGGGAACCACATGATTGATATACTACACATAATACAGTTTTATTTGTAAATACATACATATCATACATAGAAAACACCCAGACCCGAGACAAATATCTGCAAAACTTGCAAATATTTGTCCCACAGCAGGAATCGAACCCGCAACCTTCTGCGTCTCAGGCGAATTAAGCTGTGGAATGGTCTCCTTGCTGAGGTTTTCCCTAGAGGCTAGTAGTAGTTTCCTAGAGGGTAGTGTTTCAGAAAGAGCATTTAAAAATTTTTAATAGTGCAGCAACGTGCATGTGTCTCCTCCTGGTGTTACAGGTGTTCCTAGGCTACTGGAACCGCTTACTATCAGGACTGTATACTTGTTTTCTAACATAGTAGTATTAAAAAAGATCCATCCATGCTGAAAGAGCTTCGTTAAAAACAACGACTTCATTCTTTATTATTTACTAGCTTCCGCCAGCGGCTTCACTCTCATGGTATTCTTTGATGTTTTTAGGCAAAGTGGATGCTAACACAATGTTGGTGATGGACTCTTTTGCTTTACCAGTAGAGGGAACAGAGACTCGAGTGAACGCTCAAGCACAGGCCTATGAGTACATGACAGCTTATATAGAAGCTGCTAAAACGGTAAAATTTCACACATGAATATGGCCAATCATTGGGCGTTTTTGCCATGTATGGCTTCTGGGTAATGCAGAATACACCCAGATGGGGGATGTCAATGCAGAACTTTTTCCCCCCACCTCAAATTAGAAAATTAGAATTGCCATGAATGTTGGTCAGCTTAAAAACTCTGATGCCAGAGATATTATATGGAAAAAGAAAAAGATTTCTGAAATGCTATTGGTATTTCATTTAATTCAAGCTTTTAAAAAACCCAATAGATATATAGATCGAATAAATAAATACATAAATAAAGCCACCATAATTTTATACAGCATTTTATGCTTAAATTTTATATAAAGTTATATATTTATTATTTATTTACCATAGCGGTCATAGAATTAACTGACAAATTATTTTGAAAAATTGAACAGGTCGGCCGTCATGAGAATGCTATCGGCTGGTACCACAGTCACCCGGGCTATGGCTGCTGGCTGTCAGGCATTGACGTCTCCACTCAGATGCTCAACCAGAACTTCCAGGAACCGTTTGTGGCCATCGTCATCGACCCTGTCAGAACCATCTCCGCAGGAAAGGTCTGCCTAGGTGCTTTCAGGACTTATCCTAAGGTAATCACGATAAAATGACATATGCTGCTAAATGTCTCAGCAGGACATTCACAGTGGAACTGGTCTGTAAATTGAAAGTAGGTCAGCGAGCTATAAAGAGAGCTGTGCTTCGAGTTTCTCTCAAAGAATAAGAAATGAAATAATCCGGCTCAGAGGATTAGCAAGCTGAAGTGGCAGTGGCCCGGCAATATATGCCCCGAAACTGTCAAGCGCTGGGCTAAATGTATATTAGAGTGGTTTAGTTAAGCGTAGGACGACTTCTGACAAGATGGAGTGATGATCTTCGTAATGTAGCTGGCAGACAATGGATGAAGAGGATCAGGCCCAGTGTCGTACCTTGGGAGAGACCTATGTGGACTGCTATTGGTTTATGATGGGTTATGTTGAATTGATTGTTGTAGCTTATTATGTAGAACGCCTTGCTGCTAAAGTGACGATCTGCGAACAGCTGCTGATAGAACCTGGATGCGTCGAGGTGAGGACAGGGCGCAATAGCACTCATTAGAGGCCTATGTCCAGCTGTGGACTGCTATAGGCTGATAATGATGATGTTGATCTTGATATTTTATTTTTACATGTTGAGTGCACAAGCGTGGCGTAGCCAACTTAGGTGTCCTTATTAGATCATCTTTGTTAACCAACACTGTCCAGTCACTATTTTGATGGGTGACCGTTTTGTGGTCTTGTTGGTCTCGGCGTTTTCAGTCATCAAACCATGTCGGAGGCCTTTGGGCGGCCCTGACATATACGTATGTGATGCAAAATGGCGCGCTTCAAACCGAGATAAATGACAAATTTGACTGGGCGAGGATTCATCCCAGTGGCGCTGTTGGCAGCGCATTCCTGTATCAGGAGAAAGGTCCCATGATGTTGAGACATTTATCATCAACCTATAGCAGCCCACTGCTGGACGTTGGTCTCTCCCGTGGGCCACTGAGCCCGATCCTTGGCTCTTCTCATGCACTGCGAGCTACATTAGGCAGATCGTTATTCCGTCTAACCAGAGGGCGTCCTACACTATGCTTACCTAAACCCGGTCACAGGAATGTTCCGTACTTGCTACATTTAACATGTACATAATAACTTTATAAACTTTTGTCAACGGGTAATATTATTCTTATCAGTGTATCAGTAACAATCACTCAATCCGATGTGTCCATTGATTTCAGGGCTATAAACCAGCCAATGAAGAGCCTTCTGAATATCAAACCATTCCCCTCAACAAGATCGAAGACTTTGGTGTACACTGCAAGCAATATTACTCATTAGAAGTATCCTACTTCAAGTCTTCGTTAGACCGGAGACTTCTTGACTCTCTGTGGAATAAGTACTGGGTGAATACACTGAGTAGCTCGAGTTTGATCACAAACGCGGATTATACGACCGGGCAGATATTTGACCTGTCTGATAAGTTAGAGCAGAGTGAAGTATGTCTTGGTGAGTTGTTAAAATTACTATTGTTATTAGCGGGCGAAGGCCCACGTAGATGGTTGCGGATTCGATCCCGCCGTAAGACAAATACATGTATGATTTGCAAGTATTTATCTCTGAGTTTGGAGCTATACGATGCTGTGTGAGAGCATCCAGCATTATTTAAAAAATACATTAAGCACAAAAACATTTTATTAACTTTGGGGCAAATACTTGCTCCGCACGACGCGAAAGCAGTGTACCACTATATGTGCTAACTTTTGTTTGACTTTTATTCTATCCTATTGTTTTTGTGCCGAAAAGGTCTTAACGGATTTAGATAAAACTTGGAACATACATTGTTTGTGACTTGGATTAATACATAGGCTACTTCTAGTATTAACATAAGTAACGTTATAAATAAGTAATTGAACTAATCTTGCTTCGTTTTTAAATTATTTTAGGTCGCGGCGGTTTCATAGTCGCTGGCGCCGATCCTCACGAGAAGCGAACGGAGGACAAGCTCGGCAAGGCAACTAAAGACGCATGCAAGACAACCATTGAAGTGATCCATGGTCTCATGGCGCAAATGATCAAGGACAGACTTTTTAACAGCGTCAGCGGCCGGCAATCGGGCCCCACGCCTATGATCGAATGATTTTATAATGTGATAGTCGCCATTTTGTTGTGTGGTCTTCTTGTGGAGCCTTTGCATATGATGTGCTCAATGCTGCATAGCCCACTGACAATGCGCTTTTATACGCTTTGTCATCGGCCAAGATTCAAAATAACGCTTTCTCATAGGCAAAGGTTTTCGGTACTCTTACGGACTTTTAGCTCTTAGCTCATCGCTCCACCTGGCCGGAGGGGTTGTACTATATAATAAATAATAATTCAGCGAGAATCCATCAAATATCAAAATGGCAAGGCTTATTTCACTATCTGCAGATAACTTGTAAAGTGACGTTTTCCAGTTGAGTCATCTGCTGATTTAGGAAGACACCAAAAAATCCTGTATAATCGTATTTATAAGTTTTCGTGTCAATGTAATAAAGCTACCAAAATAAAACAATTGTTTGATTATATAAACATTCTCAAATATTTATTAACCAATTTACATAAAATTATAATCATTATGTACATCTTTCATAGCTTTAGTTATACACATAATCATAACATCTCAATGTGGAGGGCTTTCTATTTAATCAGATACATAAAACGAAGCACCAAATTACGATATACTTATTGTAAATCTTTTGCAAGCTCTTTATTTGTGAACTAAAAGAATATGGTTTCGAAAGCTAAAGAGATAGTTTTGTTGAACTAATAGAACTGAGTTGCTTGCGCGTAAACTAAGACTTCTAATATAGGTAAGTGCACATTTTACTGTTCTTCAGATATTTCAGCGTTATGCGTGCATATAGCAAACACGTGTTACCATTCATCTGAGGCCGAAGCACGAATATTTTCACATGTATCTCATGTATGTATCAACATATCTTTAAACTTTGGCCAATGAAAAAGCGTAGATTCGAAATAACACCATATCATTGGCTAAAATTTTACGATACGCTTACGATACATGTCAAAAAATTCGGTTGCATTTTTGTATGCAACTTGGCGTATTCCATTGTCCGCCCGCCCTATCTAATGAGCCATCAAAACATAATCGCGATGAGTGGCGACATTTTATCGAAACATAGATCGTATTATTTTTGGATTTACTTTCCACTCAAAGTTAATATTTTCGCCTAACGATTTCGTCGAATAGGCCCTTCAATACTCAATACATTTATTGCTTTGACATGGTGTTATATTGCAAGTTACAGGTTAAAGGTATCTCACATGAACCCTTTAACCCGCCAGCGAGGTTTTATGAGGTGCAGTATCTATTTAAGTGTCAAATATATCACCTAATTTATGCCTACGAAACTTAAGTGCTTGGTTAGTCTACCTAAAGATAAATAATATTATAAAAACTAAAAATAAAACGTCCCAAATATAAATGAAACTTGGAGAATTTAAAATATTAAATCATTTGCCTTAATTTCATTAATGCCTTAGCTATTTATTTACACTGTAGTGTTTTTGCAAGTAATGGGTTTGAATAAACCAAAGTATTTCTTGCCTAGAAAACGATAATTTCTTTACTTAGTTGATGGAAGCAATAACCAAACGCATGCAGAATGCTTATGAATCACCCATACTTCGCATTAAGCATTTCGAGTTCAATGTGTCGCTACGAACTATATGTTGGTATTTTATATAGGTACCTACTTAAAATAATGTGATAACGATATATAAAAATATGTAAGGAGCTAAAATTGAAATGCTAGTAATGTTTAAAATTCATTGACCATAACGCTCCTATAATATGTATCCCGTTAATATACCCTTAAAATGTTTCAAAATGTCCCGTTTAGTGAAACTTAGTGTCTTTCTGGAATAAAATTTATAATGTAAAGATATTGCTTTTTAAATTATATCTAATATTTTTGTTTAAGAACAAACCAATCACTATTTAGAAACATAACCGCTTTTCTCAATATCTTATGCTCAATTTCAACAGTTCCTATCGCTAAGTAATACCTAAACTTGGTACAGCAGGACCAGTGTCAAGTCACTTACAGCAGCAGCAGCAGATACCGACATATTTTTCCAGCTTTTTCACTTTAGGTTATACTTATAGACAGGTGTTAATATTTTTTTTATCACACGAATTTACATTAGTATTTCTATATTTATATTTAAGTACATACCGACAGCCCTCCAACGAACAATTCTCATAAAACATTATGTTACAATCTCAATTATTTACATTGCGAGCAATTTGAATACTTACATCAATTTAATAAATACACAAAAAAATAGATTTCGACGACATTTTTAACATGGGAGAATTTTGGATTATATTCATTTAATAATAATAATAATTGTTCTTTTCTATTGTGTTCAAAACAGTCGGTTTGAAGTCTTGACTCTCTGTCTGCCCAAAGCTTTACAATTCAGGCTAATCCCATGACGTGTAAACAAATTCAACCAATAGAAACATTTCTAAATGGTATCACACCATTTATTTACGATTGTATTGGTTGATCCTGGGCATCAACACTACATTGTTGCAAGGTTGCCTTTTAGGTGCTGATTAGACTACAAAGAAATTTAATTTCTTCATTCGAGGGTATTGACATTGAGGGTAAGAAAATCTCATTTATTAATCCTAAAATTTTAGGGTATATTTATGAAGGATTTTTAGAATCAAGACTGAAGTATCTCCCAAATCAATAAATAACATATTTATGTAGGTCACACTGGTGTGAGGAATTGAGATTGTTATAATACTGACTTTGACCAAAGATATTCTAATAAAAAGCCTGAAAAAATACTGAAGTAATAAACTGGATACTTCATCATGAAGTCTTTGAGATCTAAATGATCCATCAATTCGACTGGACTAGCAAAAAGCGATGGAAGATCTTTCAGGCATTAGTTTTAATCTCTGGTCACATTCATACCACACTAACGAGCCGGGCTCTGTCTTACTTAAAATGGAATGTTAATAAATCTCTTAAAAAAAGCTAAAAATAACCATAAATTGGTAGTGGTTGATTTAAGGGACTTCATGTGGTCAGTCTTAGAAGATGTTCAAGAAAAGGAGATGCCATCTGCAGATAAAATCCTTATTTTACATAACACTTCAATGTACATTCAAACATATAATTCATAAATTTGATGATTCCTAAATAAATACAAGAATAAGCAATCAATAACAAACCTTAATCGCACTTTACACTATTGAAAACACTTGTCTTAGAATCATTGACCGATCCGTTTTAACTTGGCCAATGTCTATTGCAGTTATCAACCACTTCTTGTCACATGACCTTATAGTTGATCAGTAATTAGCCGGACGCGTCTACCAGTCGCAAGCCACAAGCGCCCGTAATAGGCCACTTAATTACTAGTAAAATATAAGTGAAATACAGTCAAGTTTTCTAATTACCGGCACGTGAAACTACTGGTCGCTATTTGCCTAGCTACCTACTTGGCCTGGCCTAGATCGCGATACAGTCCAGTTGTGCCTGTAACTGGCTTGTACTGAAGAAATAGCCACACCGATCAAACAATGCTAATTTAACCCATGGCGAGGACATACAAGCCAAGCAGGCAAGCGCCAGTAATTGACTTTTTACTCTGTAAAAGCGAAAAATGCTAACATCAACCAGTAGTCGACCACATGTCGGCAATCAGGCGCTCGAATAACAGGCCAGCAACTGGGCGCTAACAGGCTACGAGCAGCCAGGGCCGGCCACTCGTCAGTTGAACAGATCTGGCGGGAAGTTGTTCACTTCACATTGCTCCAACACGGGGGAGCCGTCGAGGTTGTATGAAACTCGTATTCGCAGTCTCAGCGGGGTCTGGAAATATGTTAAAGTTCAGAACTATTGGTACACTAACTATTGATGTGAAACATTTAACGGTACGAACGAATATACCAAATCTGTCATCAGCCGATGATGAATCGGACGTTGGCCAATGAAAAGATGAATCGAGAAAAGTACGATGTACTGAACGCGTTTGAGAACCGCCGACATCGTTCGATTCTCGAGCCGGGTCAAGTAGTTTGTTGGCGTGGCGACGCGTAATATTCTCTAATTTGTGGCAGACCGATTATGAAATAGTTTATATATTATTAACTCGCTCATGCTGCGCTGCGCACGCTGGTCTTCTGTGGTATTATTATAATGTGTGGGGACTAGCTTTGGTGTTTTTTTTTTATTGTGGTTATTGTAAACCTGATATGTCCCACTGTCGTTGCGTTTTTATTGTTATTATAACTGTCAAAAATATTTCATACCTGGCAGACATTGGAGCTATATCTAAGCTCAATTCTGACAGACAAGCAAGTGCCAAGTGCCATTTTTTTAGGTTCAAAGGTACTCAGGTAGGTACAGTGTCAATGCCTGTAACGTTAGTGTTATACACTCACTCTGGATGGATTGGAGATTTTGAGTACTTGAGTAATTTCGCCGTGAGGAGGCAACATCGTGCCTGACGGTGAAAGCATGTCCAGTTGAAGTGTCTGAAACATAATAATTTACTCAATTTATTTATGAACAGCTGTTGAAAGTACACAGATCTGAGAAGCTGAAAATAATCCTACTCCTTACTCCTTCTAATATTATAAATGCGAAAGTTTGTGAGTATAGATGTATGGATGAATGTTTGTTACTCTGTCACGTTCAAGTTTCATCCAAATCAGTTTAGTAGTTTTTGCGTGAAAGAGTAACAAACATTAATCCATACTCACAAACTTTTGTAATATTAGTAGGATTTTATTCTGTAGATAGCGACTGTATTTTTTTTATCAATCCCATCTACAAACTACCCAGCCTTAAAATTACATTATGTGACTACATCAACATCCTATATCAGCGCCCTGCCGCGATGACGGTGTGTTATGGTGTGTGCCGGTGTGTGCGGCTGCGCTATGACGCAATAAACTGGCCGCCAGAGTCCCAATAGTTAGCAGGGTGCACCACGTGTGAGATTGGCTTGGGTTCCAAGGAAGTTGAACGTCACACGTGAAAACAGCATCATCATCATCATCCTACAACAGTTCACTATTAGACATAGGCCTCCCCATTAGGGAACAGGGCGGATTAGGGGACATTAGGCCACAGGCTGTCCTTAGCTCGACGTATCCAGCTTCTACCAGCAGCCTTCCGAAGATCGTCAATCCACCTGACCGGTGAGCGTTCTACGCGGGCGCTTTGAAAGTTGGTTGACATCTATGTACTTTACTCACCCTGGGAACAGCGCATTGGAACAGGAAGTCTGTAAGTGCATTATCGCTGGTGGCCCGCATAGTCAGTGTGACGCTGTCTCCGCCGCGCTCCATGCTGAATATAATGCGGACACCGTTCTTGTCTAGAGCCGTGATTGTTGGCAGATCTGTTAGAAAGTAAAATTGATCTTTACACGGCGAACTGTGTGTGCGATAGATAACTAAAATGTATATTTATTTAAAAGTAAGGGGCATTTAACTCACGTACCTAATGCTATATGGTAAGCCTCATTTGACGCCAAAATTCAGATTTTTCAAAAAGGATGTTTTAACTTCGTTGTTGATAAAATAGGACCAAAGGTACTTGCAGTTTTTAGATAATTCTATACTAAAAATTTTGAGGGCAACTCTATCGCTTAAATGTTTCCTTATGTTACGCTATTGCCTAATAAACACGGACATCAAAAACTTATGCAATTAAATGATTTTTTCACAGTTTTGCTCTAATAGACTATAGTTGATTAAGTAAGGTATTTCAGAAGAAGCAAGTACTATTTTCACTGTGTACCATGGTACTCATTGAGTACTAAAATCATAATCAAGATAAGTACTACTCATACTTTCCGAGATCATAAGGTAATTATTATAACAAATATTATACAGAGCAATGGTTATAGATTTGTTAGCCCACAGATAAATATTGTGAAAGTATTACATTACTAGCCGCTCGTGGACTTGCTAGCGTGCCGTATATGCCTATTATGTTATTTTAGGACTAGAACTACATATGTGCAAAATTTTAGCTCAATCCGTGCAGTAGTTTTGGCATGAAGGAGGGACAAACCTTTACAACTTCATATTTCCTATCTTTATAAACTTTCGTATTATAATATAGTACTATCTATAAGGAACTGACTCCTGACATACAGCTAACGCTAATTCAGGAGCCAGGGCTTCTACCTGAACTGTATTTATGTTGGTTATTTCAATAAAAACATTATCTTATATTATTATAGTATTTAAATAGTATAGAATCAGTGCTTAAAAGTTACTCAAATCAAACATTCCGACACTGTGTGATGTAGATACATTAGTGAATTTAGTAAGTTTAATAGTAGTAGAGTTCTTTGTGGAGGGCTCGTCCAGGGATGTACTGCCACCATACCTATTTCTGCCGTGAAGCAGCTGTGCTGTGTTTCGGTTTGAAGGGTGTGGGTGCCGGTGACATTACAGGCACAAGAGGCTCATCATTTTCATGTATCAAGTTGATAGACTTTTGTAATAGGTAATGGTTTACCACTTAACATCAGGTGGGCCACGTGCTTGTTACATCTCCAGTACCATAAAAAAAGTGAAAGCTGGTCGTCTATAATTAAATAATTTTACCTTGAATTACAGCGCTAGGCTGAGAAGCGGGTGCAAACAGGCCGTCGAGTAGCATAGACGCTGGCGTCGAGGTCGGGGGCAGGTTGTTGTTCACCAAACTGGCGGGCGTCGGGGTAGGCGTCGAAGATAAATCCAGGCCACTCAACAGGTCTAGGATATCCTGGACCAACACATTTAATCAATGCTTGGTTAATCTCCTAGGACTATAGTGTTGGACTATAAGCATCCGGAATTCAGGAAGATGGGTAAAAAGATAAAAATAACTATTACATATTCTGTGATGAAACCTAAACGTAACTTTTACAGCAATCATCAGTAGATTTCCGAAAAAAAATAACACGATTCACACTTACCGGCGCCCGTCGAAGAGCATCGGAGCGCATTTTAAAGCATGCTAGAGGAAATTGAAACATCCACAAAGCAGTTAAGTTTCTTATTTGCATGCAATTTACGCAGCTTTGAGCTTTGTCAAACACTGACACCACTGACTTATATTAGTAAACTTACTGGTAGAAGTAGATCCACTGCGTAAATTGCATGCAAATAAGGAGCTTAACTGGTTTGTGGATGTTTCAATTTCCTTTAGCATGTAATAAAATGCGATTCGACGCGCGCCGGTAAGTGAGAATCGTACATTAGAATTCACAGATTCCAATGAGCAAACTAAAACAAGTTTTTTTCTTTTTATACCATGTATGGAAAAATCCTGTACCGCCGATCCCAGTGACACCCACAAATTTGACACCTTGACTTTTTAGATTTAATTCTCCAGAGTCAAGAAGTTTTTCAACAAGTAAAAATAAAGGCATCATTCTAATAAGCGGTTTATTTTAAATTGGGCTTTAAACATTATTACAATCGTCACAACGGATCATTGTTCCTCTGATGTTAGGCTCAGAAAACGATTCAACCTATCCTAGTACAATCCGACCCCAAAATAGAACTTTGCAGCCAACTGAGGGACACAGATATGTTGTTATTATACTTACATTGCTACTAGTGTTGTTATTTGTAGGCGCGGGCTGAGCTGGTTTGTGTTCTACGTCGCCGTTCGTCAGCGAATCCGAACCTATGATGAGGTCCAAGAGTGCATCCTGAATGAAGAAATGATACATTTTGAAAATACACAGTGAAATTGTATATTCTCTAGGACAGGCGTTTGCAAATGTCAATACTAAAAATAGTAACTGGTAATAGACTAAAGAATCTTTTCCGTAAAATTCCATTTTTTTTATGTAGAATGACGGTTGTGTCATTTTATTTATAAGTGTTTTTTCTGATTTATGTTGATTATAACTATTGGCATTTTAACCAATATATGTTAGTATGAAATGAAACAAAAGTGAAATTGGACAGGAATTCTCTGAAGAAGAAAGTTGTTAACCAATCGTTTTTTTCTATAGCCGCCACTGATAAAGTAGAACAGGACCTGACCGAAGACTGGACGACTGGACTTATAAACCGTACTACGTTGCCTCATGTATTATGAACAATACTTGATAGCCATTGAATAAAGAATAAATGAATGAAAATATACATTTGACGATTTGACAACTAGACGTATATCTTGATAGATAGCTGCTGCAGAAAAAGAAGAAGAAAGCTTTGAATATACCAATAAAGAACTACGAAACTAACCTGATCGTTCGTATGAGCGATGGGCGTGTCCGGTTCCGGTTCCGGATCGCTGTCGTCCCGGTCTCCAGTTTGTGCCACCTCCATCGCCGGCATTCTCTCTAGCAAGGCGGGCCGAAGGTGTGCGTATTGTCTGATCAATCAAGAACGAATTATAGGCTGACTAGCTTCGCGTCTTCCCTGGTAACTTTTTTCGGGATGAAAGTTATCATCCACGTATAGCAGTCCATTGCTAGACAAAGGCCTCCCATAATGAGCGCTATTACGCCCTGTCTTCAGCTCGACGCATCCAGATTCTTCCACCAGCCTTTCGCAGATCGTCACTCGACCTGGGCCGAGGCGTCCTACACTACATTGCCGAGACGCGGTCTCCACTAAAGAAATCGTTTACCCCAACGGTTATCGGTTGTTCGACTGATGTGGTTAGCCCATCAATGAAAGATATCCTATGTCGTTTTATGCTGTATCACAACGTGTATACGAAATTTCATGATGATCAGATGAGTAGTTAAGAACGCGGCGACCCTCGCTCGCAACTTCAGTGCGTGCGGGATAGCAATTTTGGCAATTCAAAATTTGAGATTAATTTGGTTGTGTTCCGTAATACAAAAAATGATGACTGAAAACTTTATGTATTCATTACATAGTATTGTTATTCTGTAACTAGAACTAATATAAGCTATGTTCCTTGACAAACAACACGTAAGATATTGTTGTTTTTAATACGAAACAGAGAGGAAGAAACCTGCACCCTGCTAACTAAAAGACAGTGCTCTGGCGGCGGATGACAGCGGCATGGCACAGCCTAACTCCAGCACAGCTAAATCCAATGCGTTCGGCGATGTGAGAAGCTTTACTCTGCGATCCCCAACCCGCATGCCCAGCGTGGGAATTATAATTATATTACAAATCCCTCTTATAGGGGAAACTTATCCAGCAGCGGTATTATATGTGCTGGTATTCTTGTCGTCGTTGTTATTTAGCTTTAGACAGCGGAATGGCCCAGTTGAAAAGCAAGAGGTGCCGGTTTCCCCTTTCGAGATACGAGAAACTTTTCCTGAGAATTGTTCTAGTTATCAAAAATATAGTTTCAAATAAATAAAGAATTTATTTACCTGTAAAGTTGTGAGAGTTCCACCCCCCTCTGTTGCAGCTCAATGTGGATATGCGATCCGAAGGTATCAATGATAACGCGAATTTTACTAAAATCAAACAAACAAAATTAGCTTAGTTATTATAAAGATACCAGTTTCTTCACTGCGGGTTTAGAAATGGGTCGACGGCACTTAAGGCGACTATAAGGGTCAAACCTCCCTCTCGTTCGAGGGAGGTTTGACAAGTATCGTCACCTTAACTTGACTGACTCTGCGAGACATTCGACGAAACGAGCGCCGACACGACCTACCGCTCACACAATCGTCGAGTGTTCATTGTTCAGTAAGTAAGTACACGCCACAGAAGAATAAACCAATATCCTAATCTTTCTATATAATATTATACATGCGAAAGTTTGTGAGTATGGATGAATGTTCGTTACTCTTTCACGCAAAAACTACTAAACGGATTTGGATGAAACTCGGAATATATACAGTTTGTGACCTGGATTAACACATAGGCTACTTATCCGGCTTTTTTATCTGTGAATCACGCGAGCGAAGCCGCGAGCGGAAGCTAGTTCTTAATATAGAAAGCCTAGTCTAGGACAATTTGCACAAGATTTTTATCTAGGGCTTAGACTTTTTTAGCAGTTCTAAAACTCACTCTTGACTAGGCTGCGTGGTAAATCTGGTGGATAGCTTGGCGAGAGATAGAAGCAGGTATTCCTTAGTGGTTATGGAGAGCTGCGTTGACCACAAAAGTTTCTGGTAGACGTCAATCACGTACTCCTCAGACGGCCGCTCGAAGTCATCTGCAATTACAAGAGTTTACACTACTCACAATGTATCTTATTATTATTATTATCCCTCTGAAGTTGGCTGCAAGTAGCGACGTAGATCCTATTTTTTTTTATCGGATTCAAGGAGTTTTTATAAGGGTGTGCGCGCTTTGAAATCTGTCTGATTTTTCTCAATAAAAACGGTAGATCCTTTTTTTTTTCGGATTCAAAGAGTTTTTATAGGGTTGTGCGCGCTTTGAAATCTGTCTGATTTTTCTCAATAAAATGCCCGGGGATTGTGTCTCGTTTCCTCTTTAGTATTACACAACGAGAATACATTAGGCACACATTTTACGTACGGTTAGTACTAGTAGTAATTCCATGGTCGGATTATATTATAATAGATCGAATCATTTGCTGAGCCTAACTTCAAAGGGACACAGATCCGTTGGGACTTCTACTTCTTGCGCAACTCGACCACTATAAATAAATCATATTTAATGTGGACACCTTTGGCCTTACTTATGAACATCTTTCAAAAGATAAACGATGCTGAGGCTATTGCCATCTCTTACGTTGGAGTAAAAAACAGTGACAGGGCTAAATTTGAGCATTGGTTAACTTTGAGTAGCGTTCATAAGTAAGGGATTTTATGTACAGTACTCACAACATATCTTCGAGTCCCTCTGCAAGTAGTGACGTATTTCCTATGTTTAGGTCAGATTGTACCATGAATGGTCGAACCGTTTGCTGAGACTAACTTCGTTGTGATTATTACTAGGATACTCCAAATTTCATAGGATCTAAGGTTCAGTTTGTTGTCGATTCTCAGTCAATCAGTGTGCCAGATTCATTACAGTTTTACAGACTTCAAAATAAGGAGCAGGTTCTCAATTCGGATGTAATTTTTTTGATGGTTGTAACCTAGCTCCTTCGTTTATGAACCGATTTAGAAAATTCTTTTTTCTTACTTCCTGTTTGGTCACATTTCAATTTTATGAAAAATACCACCCCTGAGAATCTATTTCTTTGAGCCAGTTTTTTTTGGTTATAACTAATATTATTCAAGATTGAATTGTAAGAACTTTTAATTATTATTTAAATATTAATAAATTTGAAGGTGAGTTTGTTTGTTACTCTTTCACGCCTAACTACTCCACAGATCATCAAAATAAAAAAAAGAAAAAAAAGAAATTTCACATACAGGTCAGAAGTGGACAAAGGGTACCTTTCATCCAGAAAAAGAGTACTGTTTCTGGCGGATGGTTTAACGTGAAGGCGTGAGCAAAGACTAGTGAGTAATATATTTTAAATTATATAATTTTAATTTGACTGGCTTCATAGCAGAGTTGATAGTAACTCTGCCTTCTGAGAAAAGAACATGGATGTTTATTCTGTGTCTGTGTGTTTTATAAGTATCTATGTATGTTTATCAGTCTCTGGTACCCATAGTACAGGCTCTGTCTAGTTTGGGATGCAGTTGACCATGTGTGAGATTTATTTATTCAGTTACTTACCGATGCCATCCTCGTCTACCATCGAAATAGCGTTGCTGGCTTCAGACACTAAGAAATCTCCGTATTCACCAATAGTCCATGCCGCCACCTGTTTATCAGATACTTAATTTGATTCCAATTTGTCAATTTTTTTACAAATTTTTGCACCCTGCTAACTAACAAACGGGGCTCTGGCAGGCGGCTGATTGCAGCATAGCGCAGCCTAACACCGGCACAGCTACATCCCCTAGCCGCTGACGGGCATCAGCGTCAGCGGTGCGACAAGCTGTGCCCTGCAATCCCCAAGCCGCATACCCAGCGTGGGGATTTAAAGGCACTTTTTATTAGGGAAGGCCTATGTCCAACAGTGGACTGGTAAAGGCTGGTTTTGTAGTTTTTGTTGATGGTGTGTGATAGTGTCCAGCATATAGTACCTGGATAAGTGGCTGTTTCTCAGTGGAATCTCCGGAGACAGCGGACCGTTCTAGCGAGCTCCAGAGTCGCATCGCCGCATACGCCTGCCTCTCCATAGGCGCGGCAGACACGATCTGAATAGTGCTGGATACCGTGTCGTCTCGTAAGTAGTTACCAGCCTGGAAAAAAACAATTAAAAAATAAAATTTACGGCCTTCTTATATCTTAATGGGGTTAGCTGTGATGATAAGGGTAGGGTTCGATACCCATTGAGGGACTAATTTTGGTACCATAGTGCTCATGGTCCCTGACACGTCGTCACAAGAGATCATTCTAGTGTGGTGTCAAGAGCATGTATGTGACTTTATTTGTTAGTTTTGAAATTTCAATACATACGAGTCATTGGTAATGAGCCATTTTGCTTCAAAAGCCAGTCTACAACTAACTGTTTTTATGATTTTTCGACAACGCACACTGTCGACTCAACAAATATCCAAATAACCGAATAATGCGCCAAGAACATTTTTTTCTAGAGCCCTTAAAACTATATTAAACTATGTAATAGTGTAACAAAGATAAAAATATAAGCCAAGCTGAGTTTTTTGCAAATTCTGCTCTGTTAGGTCGACTTAATTTAATTTAATTTATTCATAAATCACTTTAAAATCATATTTGAATATTAGCTAATACGAATTAAGAAAAATACGTATCCAAGTGTTCTTTATGGTTCGAATTGAAAAAAAAACCTTTTAATTTTCATAATATCTACTTATTATAAGTTTGTAGACGAATAAACGAGCCAGTTACCTTGATAAACACTCTGAACAGCGTATCCAAATGCCACTTGTTAGACGGCGCGTATTTCTCAGCGGCTAACACCATGGCGCTGGAGCAGTGCGCTTTGAACTCTGCGTCGGAACGCTCGAGGAAAGCCAGAAGTTCCTTCATCATGCTGCGGATGTTCTGCCCGTTGATGAGTGCGAATGATAGCTCCATCGCACGCCGTCGGATTGATACGTCTGGGTCCTGGAATAAAGAAGTTGTTAAGTCATACATCGCCAAGTAGTATCAAAGACGAAGTGAAACCAGTATATAAGTAAGATCAAAACTAGTCGCCGAGATACAGCCCAACTAGTACGGCGACCAGGCCGAATCCTAATCAACCACTAGGCAACAACAAAATATACCTACCTACTGCTTACAATATTTGTGCCCCTATTATAAACATAAATACTTATATTATACCTACTATACCTAGTTAAGTTTACTCATAGTTAGTTCCTTATATAGTTTAGTGGTTGTAATGTACTAAATTTTCAATAAATAAGTCGCATGGAGACAATGAGTCGCGTGTGCCATATGATATATATTCAGGCTACAATCTTTCTTACACAAGTCGTTCCTACTGTTATAGTCTTAGTTGAAGTTTAATGATTGATTAAAATAATTACCTTGAGACACTCCAGAATAGTCGTCCGATGTCTTTGCACAGCTGACGTATCAACATGCACTGTCCTCAGCAGCGTATTCAGCGCTACATATCTGATATTCTTATCGTTATTCAGCAGGAACCTGCCGAGAATGTTGACGGCTAGCACGCGCAAGCTACTTTCAGACTTAATGTCCATGATAGAGAGTACAGTCTCGTATAATATCGTGTTGCCGACATTTTTGCTGGTCTCTGTGTTGGTGGCGACTTGCGCTAGGATGTCGTTCATCGCTTCAGACGCTTCAGCGTCGTTTTTGCCGAGTATTCGGAGTAGGCGGAGGATTTTCACCTGGAATTAATTACGGTAAATAAAACTTACGTGATGTTATTGTTAAAAATTTGAGCATTAAATTTGAGAAAGGCAACATTGGGATCTCACCAGGGGGGGTAAGGGGTTCCAACCTCCATCTTTGGAACCCAAGCCAAATCACCTGCCGTAGTGCATCCTACTTCAATAACAAACGGGGCGCTGGCGGCCGGCTGATTGCGGCACAGAGCAACCTGACACCGGCATTGCTAAATCCCCTCCGCCGACGGGCCACTCAGCGTCGGCGGTGCGAAAAGCTGCAATCTCCAACTCCAGCCAAGCGTGGGACTATATATAGAGCATATCCCCTTTCTTGAGGAGGCCCACGTCCAGCAGCGGACTAAATCGGCTGTTTTTTTTTGTGCTTTGATTGCTTCTTCAACTTTAATATTCTCCGTGATTGCTTCTTCCACTCGAACATACTCTTTTATTGCTTCGTCCCCTTCGATATCCACATTGATTGCATAATCCACTTCGATATTCTCTTCGATTCCTTTTTCTACTTCGATATCCTCTTTGATTGCTTCTTACACTTCAAAATCCTCTCTCATAGCTTTACAATGCAACACATAAACCGTGAGCTGCGAGCAGCTCGCGCGCCACCCAACCTCTATCTATATATAGCAACAAAACAATACTACTAAAAGCAATCCGCCATTCAATGGGAAAAAAGACAAATCAAACCTCCCACCGAAAAGATGCTTTTAGATACTTTGATCAGATAAAAATCGTACATAGCTCTCCCATGAGCGCCATTGCGCCCTGTCCTCAGCTGGACCTTTCCCCAGCCTTTTGCATATCTACGATTACCAAGACGCGGTCTCCACTCAAAAACTTGTAACGAACACTCTAAAGCAAGATAACTTAGTAAATAATGCTGGCCACTATCTCACAGCATCATATCATCAAGCAGAGCTTGTATTATGTGAACCACATTGACTGATACAATACTTATACCTACATAACACTCAAGATTAGCTAAATTTACAATGTTTACAAACATTTATGTTTAAAAATATATATATTTGATGATGTTTTACCTGTAGGAACGGATCTGAAACACCGCTGACGTCATGCTCCGGCGAATAACCGGCTAGAATAAGGTTCTTCAGTATCCTCACCAAGTTCGGAACAATCTATAACAAAACCAACCTTATTATCAAAGCACTAAAGTCTAAATCACGAGCACATAGACCAGATGTTGCAAAGCCAGAAATAAGAAAGAAAAATACCAATACCAGGCAATATCTGATGTAATACTGATGACAAAAAAATCAACATTATACGTTCTTACGCAAGGCATATGTCATACACGATACGATACAACATTGATTGATGCTTAAAGGGTTTATTTGAATAATTTATGTACTTATCTAAAGAATATATATAATTTTATGTAATTATCTACCGACAATATGTCTTTATATAGCCCAAAAACGTTAGTTACAATGTGCTATTCTCAAACTAGTGTATCCAAAGATGTTAGTAAGTGTAATTACTTTGAGCGATTCTTTAAGTTAGGTAATAGGTACTATAGATTGGTCGAATTCTACTTTTTAGGGAAAATACTGAAATGAAAACGATTTGACATTACTTATTCTAATGATTATGATAAAGAATCGCGTCTAAAATGAATCTGGTTACTTTAAACATGAAAACTGTCTACCTATTACCTACAGTGCAATATTCACATTATACGTAATGCTTTGATGAATAACTTTTATAGAAGATTTTGAATTCCTGTAGAAAAACCCGAGAGATAGAATTCTGATGTTATGAAACCCACAATACGACTTCCAACACAGTACATTCATGCTTTTCTCACCGTTTGTTGACATTGTACTTATAATATTTATGTACCGAGCAAAATGGCATTATACCTAATTATATATTTACTACTGTATTATGTACTGAGAAAAACTCACAAGAAATGTACCCGTAAACCTATTCCGATAAGAGCGATATTCGCCGTCGCGCGCGGTTGTATCACCTGGTGTTTATTCATATTCTTTATTTGCCATTGGAACAACTTTGGAACCTAGGGTTAGTCAAATTCACACATTTTTGAGAAGCGGCTGTGACTATGCTTGTAAATTTTGAGTATATTAGTGATATTTTCATTGAGATAAAAACCTGCATACTTCAATCTTTAAAAAAAAATTATTCCAAATTTTACACTTGGCGAATATGCCGCTCTATAGAAATAAAAAAACCAAACGTATGGATCACTAAAATAAACGAAACTTATAATTTTGTTATATGTTTGGTTGTTTAGGGTACACGATAAACAACCAAAATTTCACCAGGACATAATTTCCGTGTTTTTGAAGACACGTTAAGATGTTTGTCTCGACTTTTTCAGTCGTTAAGTTATTGTCAGAGGCGTTCGAGTGGCCTAAAACTCCGACACTAGAGTTGCCCACTGCTTAGGAAGAAGAAGAACCAGGACAATTATCTCTATTAATAAACTAAATCCCTTTATCGACAGCGGCAGCGATTATCGCTCATATGTGAATACGTCTCTAGGCCGGCCTTTATCATTCTGTGATGATCACATACGGAAACGAATAATGAAATATCCATTATGGATAGGAGCCATTAAAGGGTTTGTGTATGTGTGTTTGTTTACTGTTCGGGCAAAAACACTAGAAGGAGACCCAGCGCTCTAAGTTCCGGGCCTATGGTACAATGTCAACAAACCGCGACCAACTAAGTGCGTGGATCATCATTTATTACCTCACGCTGACCGCTCTCCTACGGGACAACACAAAACAAATAATTAGTATTTGTGTATGCAATGTTTATAAACAAAATATTTTACATGATAACGATGTAGAATTCAATTGTATGCGGAAATAAATGTTGATAAGAGTTTAATCAGATTTAATTTTGGCTTTGTCAAGGACAACGGAAAAATAGCTAAAACAAAACACGTTCCGGTTTACTTTATATTTATTACTTTTTCAACATAATAATTATAATATATTTGCCTACTTTTTAACAAGCAAACAACACCAAACGGATGTCATTCAACGCTTCTAGGACAAAGTGACAGGGTATTCTTATACATATATTTCCTCATTGTAATGAGGTATCATGATAAGAACTCATAAAGAGGTTAAGTTATGTAAGTTTGTACTAACAATCTAAATCATAACATATGTAGGTATTAGGTAAAAAAAAAATGAATATAAAATTACTAAAGTAGCTTAAGGTATGTACCATTTACGTTATATCTTGCCGGTCATTTGTCTACACAGGAAAGAGGACAACTCTCTTCTTACTGTCTTTCAAATGTTATGTAATTTCACTTAACATTTGATAGCACATCTAGGCAGGACATGTTATTGATAACATATTTTAATGATAGTGTTAATTACTTTGGGGGACGTAAGGGGTTCCAACCTCCATTTTGAACCCAAGCCAACCTCGCATGCCTGTGGTGCACACTGCCGTTTAACAAACTTAGCTGTGACGGCACAACAAAATCCCCGGTCCGCCGACGGGCAATAGCGTCGGTGGTGCGAGAAATGTGATCCCCAATCAGAAGATTATATGGACCCTTTTCATATAAAGGAGGCCAATGCCCAGCAGTGGAGTGAAAAGGCCGGTGTTTGCGTCTTATTCTATTTTTAATCCATATAAAGCAAAATCAACGATACCGCAGTGAGCTGCAAGAGCCTCGTTAATTAGTAAGCAGGGTGTCCCAAGGGCAAAGCTTGCTTGGGTTTCTTTGGAACTCGTGCACCCCAAGTGATTTTATTCACAACATAATACGCAATCACGTTCATACATCCTAAAACCCTAAAGGTGATTGCAGACTAAGGCACTCTCTTGTAACAGAACATCGAGCTCGTAGACTTGATTATAATTTTTCGAACTGATTCGATCTCCACTCTTGCAAATTATCTAGAAAAATTAAAGCTAATCATTGGTAAGTGATTCTCACGTTTTGTCGTAATCTCCACTATGGAGATTGTTTCGAACGCTTCCGTGCGTAATCCGAAGAGTATGAGCCTTCGCTACTTTGGTCTAAATCCCCCTTTACATGCCTGTTTCATTAGAACAATGGCTAGGGGTGGCAGAATTTATGTACATTGCTTCTTCGGTTAACGGCCGATAGCGTGGGCCGCGCACAGCTATTTCGATGTTTGAAGGGCGTTCCCTGACCCTATTCGGCTATAATTTAGTGCCTTATGTGCGGAGGTGTCTGGCGCAAATACCAATACGTAAATTATAAAGGTTTAATATCAGAATTTTCTTAGAAAAGAAACGGTGTTTCTTTATGAAAACGGCAATCGATTTTACAATGTTTCGTTAAATGTAAATCTTTGGGTAGCTATGATATTATGTATGTATGATTATTATGTTATAAAAAGAGTTTAAGGATTGCCTTATTGATTCTTGTCAGGATCAGTAAAAATAATTTGATTGTTGGTCTGATAAAATTGTAATTATTTTTTAAAAGATTATACCAAATAAAATATAGTGTGATTTCTAGGCCAAAGTTTTTTTTTATAACAAAAACGTTATTATTCTCAAAAAGGTCCGGCCATAAAAAATATGTTTAGATGCTTACATAAGGAAGGTGTACCTATATATAAATTTGTTAATTAGAATTAAAATTGTACATAAGAATAGGTACGTGTCCAATCCTATTTGTTGACTATGCGTCGACTCCTCATTCTAAGTAAGCAGAAGTTTGTATGTAATTGTCTGGTAGAGACCGCTATCCCCTGAGTTTCTTGTTCAATTATTTCTATCAGTTCAGTGGTCCTCTCTGGTTATAAGCGAGTCAAGTTATGAAATTATAATTATTTATTTGCCATAGAACAGATCAAATTATTTGAACGAGAGCCTATATAAAATCATGCAAACCATTATTTTTAATAGGCGCTGTTTAACGAAGTCAATGGAACCGAGTACCTATCCAATCATATCAACGTAATATGAAGTTACTTGAAACCAGTTGAAAAGCTGCCTCGTTAAATTTAACGATTCCGTTTAAGAAGGCAGTGATTATGTAATTACAATTTTAAATTTGCCTCACCTAGTATAATTCTTATTAAGAAGCAAATGCCCACTAACAAACTATTATAGTGGTTTGACTGCGAAAAACATACCTTACTCCAAAGTTTGAGTTAACTATATTTTTATCCAACTTCATTAAAGGAGGAGGTTCTCAATTTGGTTGTTGTATGAAAATGGTGCATCGCCCCTAGCGGGAGGCCGTCAAAACTTTGACATCTGCATACAAAAATATAATAAACTCAAACTTTGTAGTAAGGGGGTGTAAGGCGTACCAACCTCCATCTTTGGAACTCAAGCCAACCTCACCACCCGTGTTGTTCCCTGCTAGCTAACAAACGGGGCTGATTGCTGATTGCAACTAATACCCTGGCTGCCGACGGGCAACAGCGTCAGTGGTGAGAGATTGTGTGTTCTGCGATCCCCAACCGTTCTTATAAAAGGAGGCCTATGTCCAGCAATAGACTGATATTGGCTGGGTTGTTGTTTTTGAAGTAAGGTATATTTTTCACACTCACGCCACAGTTAATAGATCTTTGGCGGTTAACACTCAACAGTTGTTTCTTTATTTAGGAGGGGAATTCAGAGCTGGACATTGTTAAGTTTCTGCCAAACTAATAAAAACTCGCTCGCGTTCATCATTTGATCTATCCCAGATTTATATTTATCGAAATGTGTCCGGCAGCTTAGCCGGGTAAGCAAAACATACGAGACAAAGCTACTTTCGCATTTTCTAACAATTAAGTAGGTATCGATTTGTGTAACTCACCTTCTTGAAATGATTTAGCGTATCGGGACTATTCTCACACATCTCAGTGATTAGAGTTACACCTGTGATGAGGACACCTGGAAATAGAAAATAGATTTTACCTAAGGGGAATACGGTTGAAAATCTAAATCCGTTTTGCGACATTTTTCTAAATCTATTTTAAGATGTTTTATGCTGTCGCATGTGTAAAATGAAGGTACATACATTAATACAAAGTGCTAAGTTACAGGTACTATTATGTACCGTAAACTGCAAAAAAAATGTATACAGTTAAGGATTACGTTGCTGTAATGTTGAGTCATTCGACGACCGCGTAAATTTATTAGCAATAACTAAATTTTACTAATCTTATTGCATGTGACTGTATCTAAACTGGGGTAAATAAAAAAAACGATTCAAAGTGTACCTGTTTGTGTGTTCGTAGTGTACTGAATAAAGAAATTTCGAGTTTGAGTTTGATATACGAGTACATAAAAACTAACGAGTACATAAAAACTAAAACGTGTTAGTGTGTGTGTATGTGTGTGTGTGTGTGTTAGTACAGTATTAGTGACATAGTTCTTATAAATACCATGATTCTTCTCTGTCAGCAAACTCCTAGTAGCAGGCAGGAACATTTCCATCAAGTCCGGCACCCTCCTTATAATCCTAAAGGCACATAAGGCTGCTTTCTTCTTGATGTATGCGTTGGGAGACTTTATGAGTCGTTCCACTTCGGACGCCAAGTCTCGCGCCATTTCGGGAGAGGCTATAGCGCCGAGGGTGCAGAGGGCAAGGCCTACGACGAACTGCGTGTTGCTGTTTAGGTCACTGTAGGAGAAATGTATTATTAGCTGACCCACCCGCAAATTCTTTTTTTTTGTTTATGGGACATCACAATGCACATGGCCCACCTGATGTTAAGTGGAAATCATTACCTGTCACAAAGAATTGCATCGTAGATCACGCTTGTTTGGAATGTGCACTACGATGCAACGCGCTGCGTCCATCAACTTGAGACATGAAGGTGTTAAGCCTCCTGTGCCTATTATTTCACCGACACCCACACCCTTCAAACCGTAACACAGCTAAGCTGCTTCACGGCAGAATTAAGTGTTGATAAACGCATTTGCGTTTATTTAGTTGCGCAAGTATTATCAGTATAAAATGAACAAAATAGTATTTTACAAATATGAAAAGCTTCCGTACGCGGCTTCGCTCGCGTGGTACTCTATGTGTTAATCCAGGTCACAATCTATGTACATATACTTCAAGTTTCATTCAAATCCGTTCAGCCGTTGTGGCGTGAAAGAGTAACAAACAAATAAAAAACATGACCTAATCAATTTCGCATTTATAATTTAGGAGGTAATTATTAGGCATTCTAGATCACAATTTGATCTAGAATGCCCAATATTCGGTGCAAATTCTGAAAAGATAGCGACTTTAATAATCTGCTAAGAAGCTTAGATTATAAGTAACACCCTCCGCCTGGTCATAGAATAAAGAAGGTTACCAGTCACCCTTTTGATGGTGACATTTTAAGCTTAATGGCATTTAGAACGGAGTGTTTCCGTGCTTACTAGACTCTAATGTCAGTAGTTCGATTAATCGAAGATAGACTGTAGGACTAACTGGGATATCTACCTTAATTACTAAACCCCCTAATTAAGAGTAACCGCGCCTTCTGTTCATTAAAATTTTCAAAGCAAACAAGTAAGACTGGGATTCGCATACGTTACATAAAACCCAAGGATTTCAACGTTTTACACAAGTCAACGCACTGAAAACACGACTCAGGTTGTATGGAGCATGTACAACGTTATCAGTTAATTTATGTAACGTCGAGTTGACGCAATACGGCAACTATTCATTTCAACTACATGTAAGTACGTCATAGTTTTTGCCGTTTTTGTTTTAAACAAAAAAAAATCTAAATGACTGTGACATATCGGTGAGTGCCCTCAAGATCTGCACGTAATAATTCCACCATCTCCATTCCACTTCAGGACAAGCAGACGCACGGCCCAGTACCATTCTTACACACACCCTTACCACACTTAGTCGATATAGGTACCACCTATTCGCATTAAGCGCTATTCTTCTACTTTATACAAATTGCTAAGGATTGGAACTCTACCGGATTCTGTCTTTCCTTATAACTATAATCTAGGACTCGTTTAAGTCTAGAGTGAATAGGTGTCTTTTGAACCTTCGTGTTCCATCTTAGACCTCAACGTTACTTAATCAGGTAAGTACGTGGTCAAACGAAGGACCGTTTAATGTAAAAAAAAGACTGCTAGCTGGGTCACGAAAAAGGAACACTATTTAGGAAATATATTCATCAGCGTTCCACGGGGTCAATAATCGGGGAACCGATTAAGACAATGACATCAGTCAGTGGCCATGGACCAAAAGGGGATAAGACACCAAATCCTTCATACTAATATTATAAACGTGAAAGTTTGTGAGAATATAATGGATGTGTGTTATTAAGAAATGAATGTCATATAAGGAAGTTAAAGAGACCGCAATGGAGAGATATGCATTAATCACTACATCGATAAGAGCTCTAGGCTCTTAAATGATAATAATAAAAATCGTGAATGTTAAGGATATGGTTTGCATCTCGCGGTAGTTATTTAAAAATATGTTATATAAGATAAAAACCCATGCAAATCAAATTAAAAAATATAAAAGGTTAAGATTGGCGTTAACCAACATCATCGGTAATATTCTGCGGGAAATACTCATTTAGTCAAGTAACGTCGATTCCACAGTAATAAATTAAATGTTTCATAACGACGTTTTTTATCGCCAGTCCTAACAGGCGATTTAGAACGGAACAATACACACCCATTTTTCATCAATGAGCAATATTTCAATACGGTTTATTTATGGCAGGCCAAACAAATGATATCCTATCAGATTATCAAAACAAAAGCGGGTCAGAGGTGGGCAAAACCGGGAGGTACAATTTATCGAAACATGAAACGAATCCGTGAATTTCCCGGTGTCGTGTTAAAAAGCAATAAATGCTTGGCTATTCCGTTCAAAGTTGTGTAATATTTCATCGAATAATTTGTATGTATTCGTTTTAAAAAATTAGAAGTATAAGTATTCTCGTTTCTTATTTAGGGACATGAAATATGACTACGGCCTAATACAATAATCTGATTAACTTGTTACAAGATGTATTACACATTTATAGGACTTCCATGTGTAAATCTTGTCAGATAAACTAACATTTCAATATCTTACATGTCAATTTAATTAAAAAGTTTTCGATGACCAATAATCGTCAGTCTCTTTGGAACACTGGATATTGACCAGAGGACACCTCCAGCCTCGCGTAGTAAACCGTGAGGAAAACATAGAAGAGCAATCCGAATGACCTGGTTTTAGGAATGAGAGGCACACTAAGAAAAAGAAAATTGAGAAATTGTTCTGACTAAAGTGGTAACTAGCTGATAACACTTACTTTTTCAAACAGTTGGTGATGAGCAGATGAACGTCTTGCCTCTCGTCCAGTAGCAGCATGGCGCCGAGATAGCCGACCCGCTTGTCCGTAAACCGTGGAGACGCGATCAGCTTTAGGCATTCCAGCTGTCCAAAGTGAGCTGGGTATCCCAGCATGTGTATGTACAGGAGTTTCGCGATGTTTCGACATCTGCGAGAAATTTATTTGTTTCAGCAAGATTTAGGATTTAATGATGCAAGTATGGTGATATTAGAGACAAATTGCAGAGGTTTAATGTGGCGTTTAATACGAGTGACTAAAGTCACACGATTTCAGCCGCACGGTAAAAATTGACCGTGTAAATGACAATTCGGCTAGGTCTAGGGTAAAATTGTAAGTTCCAAAGTCCGACATTTACAGTGCGGCGGCGACTGGTGACTAAAATCGACCGTCTAAATATTCAGTTACAGGCGACCGCTTGACGATCAATTGTTTGTCTTTGTCAAAATATAGGCCTAGCCTAGGTGCGATTTTAACAACCCGTGTAAATGAGGTGGCGATTCAATTGGTGATTTGCCGCACGGCTCAAAATCCGTGTAAATCCGACATAATACCTTGTGTACACTTATTTGTAAGGTGGGTTCTACGAGAGGTAGATAACGATGGCATGAAGAAAATGAACGGTTTTAAATGGCGTAAGACTAATCTTTGTTAGATACATCAGCAATTCGTATAAAAGTACATTCTAAATCTGTGCCTGTACATGTTTTGCAAATGTCCTCGAACGTCGAGCCAACGAGGTAATGTAAATATTATGTGTGACATACGCGACATAAATTTAATGCGCCGCAATGATCTAATGTTTGTTTTATCACATAAATAAATCACATAATTATCACTAGTTGGGTGTTGTATTGTATCAGATCTATACAATATAACATGGGAATTGAAAACTTCCATTTCATTTAACAGAAATAACAAACAATTTTTCTCCACCATGTCAGGACATTCACAATCCATTCAGGATAACGCATATCAAAAACAACAATACCAGACTATATCAGTCAGCCGCTGGATATCCCAGCTGGTCCTGCCCTAAAAAGAAGGGGAATATGCCTATAATATTCATAAGTTAGTATTGCAGGGAACAGCTTCTAGCACCACTGATGCTGCTGTCCGTCGACGAGACCAGGGGATTAAGCTGTGCCGGTGTGAAGCTGCACTATGCCGCCTTTAACCCGTTAGAGCTCTGTTTAATAGTTATCAGGTTTGCACTACGGGGCGGTGAACCTCACCTTGAGCCTTGAGCCAACCTTGGCTTGGGTTCCAAAAATGAAGGTTGGAGCCACTTACACATCATCATGACTTTTTCAGGTTATGGATATCTTTAGATATTGGTAGGCAAATCTATTGACTTAAAGGACACTAAAAAATTACGATTTTTGCCTAGTAAGTATTTTAATTCCCTGATCGTTTGTATTAGCGTGGGCGCATCGGATGCCTGAATGAAGGTCAATTGAATCGGTTGGATGGCTATTCATTGCAGAACAAAGGTGCGTTAAAATCAGATTATAGAACAAAATTATCGAAAACAAGCAGCAAAATCGTATGTTACCGAAGCTCTGCTTAGTTTGGGGCTACATGATGCTGTGTGATAACGTCCAGGATTATTTATTTATGTGCTAACAGCACATATTTTGCTACAAATGGTATTTTCGAATTCGGCCTTATTTTAGTTCTGCGGTCGATTTGAAGATCAAGAAATGTTTATTTCCAAATTATGAAACAGATTGTGAAAGAATCATATTTCCACCACCACACCAGCCTAAATCAGTTAACTGCTGACATAGGCCTCCCGAAATATAAGGGGGATATACCCATAATAATTTCCACGCGCCTGGGGGTCTACTACAATTCACCGAAGTAAGAAATTACGTGTATCGTTTCTTGCGATTGGTACCCATAATCAAACGAAAACCGAAGTTTCGGCACGAAGTTAGTAATGGAACAGACCGAACGTTGCGCATCCTAACTGACCGTATGAAATACGACCAATTGCACGAAACGAAACACGAAATTTCGAACTTCGGTGAATTCTAGTAGACCCCCTGGGCTTGCGGGTTGAGCACAGTTTCTCGTACCGCCGACGCTGCTGCCGTCGGCGGTCTGGGAATTTAGCTAGGCCGGTGTTAGGCTAAGCTATGCTGCATTCAGCCGGCGGCCAGAGCCCAGTTCGTTGAACACCACGAGCAGGCGAGGTTGGCTTGGATTCTGAAAATTATGGTTGAACCCATATTCACCCCGAAGGAATCCTCAGTTTTAAAGTAAAGAAGCATCCATCGTGGAAAAAAATAATTCAAATACTTGTTCTTTGCGCCTTGTAAAATGCCGTAGGCAGTACTAACCTCAATTGGAGTAAGCATGAAATGAATTGATAAGAATGAGCGTGAAAAGGCGCTTAAAACCTTTCGTCACGGTAACGGTACGATAATCTCATTGAAAGAGCATTTTGATATGATAAAAATAGATTACAATAAACAATGTCATGCGGTTTTGTGGTTTGTGTGTCCTTATTAGATTTCAGTGTCCTTCAAGTTGGTATCGTCTTTTGTAAGGAATACAATGTTTGACTTTGGTAAACACATTATGACTGTCAGACTACACGTCAAAAGGATCTCATTGTGCATTCTTGATACTGCTGTACCTACCTATCTTTAAAGTTGTTAATTTGACACAGTAAAGTTATTAAAGTTCTTAGAAAGGGGCGGCAACAATTAATGTAGTTGTAATGTTATTCGAGAAAACTTAGGTAAACTCTCTTGCGTTTATCTGACATAGCCATTGTCTGTTTCGGTATCAGATTATAGAAAATAGTGATAGTTCTTTGGTTTTGGCAATGGAGCTTTTATCATAAGGCTCGCTTTGAACAAAAATCTGTGCACTATTATTTCCACAAAATAGGTGTTTTTGTGAAACATAAAGAGGAAACGAGACCGTTACGTGTACGTTAACACTAGCAATTTCATGGTTCCGGTAATATTTCTAATGATAACTTTCGCAGAGTAATAGTATTTGGTGCGAACAGTGGAAAGTAGAGGATTTTACTAATATAAATTAGCTCTGACAGAAAAGGCATTCCCTTCTTTATCAGCTACTGACTACCTGACAGCGGAAGTCATGTCCTTCCCTTTATTTGTTCTTGTGAGACAATGAGTCTACTAATAGGTGTTTTGCATTGCGGCATGCTGCTCCCATGAAAAATAAAATCGAGAAAATATTTTTTTACAAACAGCTTTGGCATATTGAACTGTTATTCAAGAAGCTGTGAACGGCAACATTGGATAATACGGTAGACTAATCAGCGTTCTATTAGGAGGTACAGGCTAGGAAGGCCAGGCAAACAAAGTTAAGTAGCTATGTGACGCTTTTACATAAAAATTATAATTATGTTAAATTGCTCTACCAAATCTAGTGAATGGTATGGATAGTATAGGTGTAAGCGGTTCCATCACAGAAAAATATTTCTGTGGCTTCCAAACCCACTTTCAGCATCCAAGCCATCTTTAGCGGCACGAAGTGGTACCCTGCTAACTAACAAATCAAACGAATATGCCACACAAAAAGAACCTTTGAATAGATTGAACTCACCTCCAAACACTATCTTCCTCCCGAAAAGTAGACCGTATGTAAGCACACTCCTTATTGACCACGCTGCGTTCTTCGGCCGCTGTTCTTGCCGCTCTGATCTGCCTGATCAGGTCTCGAAGCCGGGTAGGCGTGGGCATACGGACTGAAACCGGCGCGACTGTTTACACGACACACACACATAGAAGCATTGATCAGTGCATTGTTTGTGCTGCTTAGGCTAGGTTATGTTCTAATGCCCTTGAATTACAGCTGTTATTAACCCTATAGGGTTTGCATAAGTAGTATTAGTGTAGGTAAACAGATAAATACTGCAGTCCTATCATCTGGAATAATCTATCAGCATATCCTTATGGTAGCCATACACGCTATGGTAGACCGGAAAGTTAGTAGGAATTGACCTTCGCAGTATTTTGAACAAGCGCAGGCGACCGGTGTAAGATCGAAAATAATTTGACTGACACCATACGTCTGAAGACTGTTCGATTTCCATACAAGCTACCGACATGCGATCGGCCTGAGCAGGCAAACCTATTCAGAAAACCTCTCCGGTAAACCTTAGGGTGTTTGGCTTACTTTAATTATTAAAACTCTGGGCAATGCAGTCTGCATTTTCACATCAAATAAAAATAATGGTGTTGTATATGATAAGCATTGTTAATCTTAGGGCAAAAAATTTGGTGGTGGTTTAGACAGCCAGTGAGTCTATTATTTTTATTTAAAAAATACTTTCAGTGCTGAAGGCTCTTTTAATTATTCAGCAACCTTTTAACTAAGGTCAGACAAAATGGAAAGGTCAGACCGAATGACTTTCTCCATGGTTTTCAGGCCTGTCATTTATGAAACTTAAAGATGGCCTAAAGGTCATGCTAGTAATCAATACAAGCAAATTTTGGGTTGCGCTAACATATTTCGGAGCAGCAACTACTAAATGGCGATAAGAAAGTCGGAACCCTTTTTTTTCTTTAAGTCGGAATTTTTTATACAAATTGCCAATGAAGGGGCTTTTAAGTCAATCACAAGAGACTGCAATATAAGCATGATATTATAGGTTCACTGCTTATTAATTCATAAATTCTAATAAGCTCACTGACTGACAAACAGCATCAATAAAAAGCCTAAACCATATATACTACGAATTTGAAATTCAGAAGGGTGTCCTTGCGTGTTGTGTTGCACTTATCTGAAATTCAGCCACTACAGAGATGTAGCAGGGGAAAGCCTCAATGCATATGATTAATGACATGTAATACTAGTTAATGGGTTCATAATAACTATGACGTGAGTGCTATAGGGCTGAACTTCTAGTAAGAGTTGCAGTTGACAGGTTCGAGTGAAAACATTGAAACCTGCAAGATTACATTACCTACAATGTTTACTCAGTTTCTATTTGAAACCAGTAAAGTAAATTAGAAAAAAAAAGTTGTTCCATCCCACAAAGGCTGATTGAATTATTTAATTTTGAATCTTATTATCAACAAGATTAAAATCACATAAGACTTCAATAAAATAATGAACTCTACATTAAAATTAATCTTAAAACAAATACAACCACCTCTGTAGCGCAGTGGGCAAAGGCCCGCCTGCGACTCTGAAGGTTGGAGGTTTAAATATATTCATTATTAATAAATAAATAATTTGTAAATACATTACGTACATACATATCATGCATAGAAAAGATCCAGACCTGAGACAAATATCTGCAGAACATGCAAACATTTGGCCCCCATGGAACCACAACCTTCTTTGTCTCAAAGTCATGTCGTCAGAGGTCAGTCACATTTAAGTAGTATATTCAATCATATGGTTCTCACAATACAAGCTTACTTAGTTTGGGGCTAGATAATGCTGTGTGATAGATAGTGTTCAGCAACAGCATTACCTAATAACTTGTTCTCTTACTAGGGGTACAATGGTATGGTTCCATGGGCGACTCCTTATAAAACCACCACCACCACACCACATCAGCCTATATCAGTCCACTGCTGGACATAGGCCTCCCCTAATAAAGGGGGATATACCCATAATCTCCACGCTGGTCATGCGGGTTGGGGATCGCAGGGCACAGCTTCTCGCACCACCGACGCTGCTGCCCATCAGTGGCCAGAGGATTTAGCCGTGCCGATGTAGGCTGTGCTATGCCGCAATCAGCCGGCCGCCAGAGCCCCGTTCGTTATTTAGCAGGGTGCACCACGTGCAGGTGGGGGTGGCAGTAGGGCTTGCATTCGAATATTCGAATATTCGAATAATTCGAATATTATTTTTGTTCGAATATTCGAATACTGATATTTCAATATTCGAATATTCGATTTAAATTAATAACACCGAAATCGGAACTCAGATGTGCATGAAATGCCACTTAAGAGTTCGCGCGATATATCCATACAAGACTATACAAGTTTACGTCGTCGTTCGGGTAAACAACATGTCGAACGATCCGATCCAAACCCAATAACTTTTTTCGGGTTCAGAACACGGTTCGGATACACTCGGAAGTGTCGCGTAGTGCATTCGCGTAGTTGACGAGACTGTTCTGTCCATTCGTCTCTGTCGTTAACGTGAATGTTTATTTTCATGATTTTGTTAAAATACCAACTAACCTAGATTTATAAGACTGTTTTTAGTGTGACATTACCGAACCGGTCAAACGAACCCTTATGGTGCTGCTTTGTCCGTCCTTGGCGTCGTTTACTTCGGTGTACTTAAGAGATCACCTTGGTTAAGCAACTCTCCGCGTGGTCATTACTTCGATGGATGACTGTTTAGTGACATTTAGATTTGACAACTTCCGTGCTTCGGAAGTCACGTTAAGATGTTGGTCCCGGCTTTTCAGTCGTTAAGCCATGTCGGAGGCCTTCGGGCGGCCTAAAATCTCCGACACTAGGAGTTGGCCACTAGCTCATACGAAGAAGAAAATTTTAATTTGTGGTTGATTGTGCGTTTAAATCACCAATGTCTCGTTACGGTGACATACCTTTTTGTATTTTTTTTTTAAATTAGTTCATGGAAAAAACGCGTTTAAGAATAAAATAAGTTGATATTTTAAACTTCTTCATGAAAATAACACTCAAAATAACAAGATAAGATGTGATTTTAATAAAATCATAGTGTTTTTTTATTATTTGAATAATATTCGAATAATTCGAATAGTACCCGAAAAAAATTCGAATATTCGAATATGAATATTTTCGAATATTTGCAAACCCTAGGTGGCAGTTTTCAATAAATCATTCAATTCCAAAGTAATGTTATTAACCACTTTTCGAACAACCATCAAAAATTATCAAAAAACAGTGGTTGTGCTGTTCGGATAGGGTTTTTAGTATCTACAAATTAGTTGTTCGGGTAAGTATATATCGGAGTTGGAGTTGCCATTCACTTATTAGGAGTTGAAGAAAATAATTTGTGAGATGACATTGGTAAATTTTTTGAAATTAAGACTATTACCTATAATCATGATGGTTTTGACTTTACTTACCTCTCTCTATTGCCTCATTGACCACTTGTTTTATGGTGGCAATGTTAAAAGCCGGGTTAAACCTGAAAAGATGAAAAATAAAATACAAATTGGACAAGACAAGGCCACAAAACCTACAATAATTAATTTTAGGACTTCCATTAAATAAAACACTCCTTTAGATGATTCTATATTGATATTGCTTTAGCGATTTAACATAGATGATAATGCATATGAATAAATTATTAACTTATACTATATTTGAGTATTCTATATTCTGGTTGCTTCTGTATTATGAAATTTATCCAATATAATGAATATTAATTTCTCAACAAAATAGTTTATAAGTGCAGTAATCTTTTGTTGAAACAATATAAATATAGTTATCAGTTTATTCACATTCAATAAAAATCATTGTTGTCTCAATGCCAGTTGCTACGGAGTCAATCAATCCAGTTCAATTGATAAATGATATCCTCCGCATTCACACAATTGGAGTCAAATAGAATCAATTTTAATTTAAGAATGATATTGAACTTATGTTTTGTGCTCTAGCTCAGTCTAAATATATCTTTATTCCATTAAAAAGTGCCAATATTCTGTTGAATTCACTGATGAATAGAATCTTGAATGAGAGTCTAACCTATTTTCTAAATATTTATGAAAAAATACTTTACCCGGATTCTGAGCCGTTCATAGTGTCTGTCTATTGGTCCTGATCAGAACGAAACAGATGTTATACGATAAACTCAATCACAGGAATTGTAATTCACAGGGCCAGGTGCAATGATAGGAGGTCAAAAACCAGTTCAATAAACACACTATAACTTCGAACTTATCACTTTTATACACTTAAAACATTAACGTAAGGAACAAAAGAACAATCAAAACGTATTCTATGAGGTCTATCAGCTTATTCATTCGTCACAAACCATATAAATGCAAGAGAAATCGCACGCCAACTTTGTACAGGTCCTCACATTACATTTCACAGATATTTATGTTCGGTTGTGTAGAACTTTATTTTAAGCATTTTGTAGGTCTCACGGGCAATAATATAACATAAATTCAATGTTCTATCACAAATAATTAAACCAAAATTGAACAATAATTGCCAGCTGACATTTCCGTGGTGCGTTGCAAGAAATCCAACATGGCTGCCGTGACTCGCACATGACGTTTCTCAATTTGAGATCAATTGAGTGACTTTTTCAAATTTTGTTCTTTTACTAAGTTTTTATTTACTAAAATATAATTCATATAATTCATTTTATACTTTTTATAAATTTAAGCACCACAAACACACATGTGTAGTGCTTTAGAGAAAACTTATGAACTCACGGCTCGTGAGTTTTGGATTTTTTTTGTGCGATCAAGGGATGACGATGACCGAGATCAACACCTAGTTTTTGAACGAATAAGTATCTACTTTGATAAATAGGAAGGCAAAAGTCCCAACTGCCTGCATAACCGCTTCATGAAAAATCGTCATAACAAGAGCTCAACACTCATCTTCTTTTAATCATATTGAATTCGAAGTAAGACTAGCCTATCAACAGATAGATAAAAAAAAGCATCACTGTTAAACCTACCTTCTATTCTGTTCTGGCGGTAGCACACTCCAGTCAACTTCATACATCGGATACGCCATGATTCCAAAACAAACAACACATTAACTTTACAAAAAACTCTATAATAAAAACATTTCACAAAATGTGACACAGTAATTCACGACGGTGCAAACTGTACTGTTATCAAGGTGTTTATCAGTTGCAGGTACTCAAATATCCACTAACAATGTATCTCTTATCAAAGGTATAATTTATCATTGAAAAAGGATAGCGATATAAGCGTCGCGATTCGAGTAATGTTTTCTGTCGATACCGCACGTTAAACAATAGCTATGACGAGTCACATTATCTTAATAGGATAACTAATTATTATTCATTGTTAGTGGTTCGGCCGTATGCACTAGGTGTTATAATTCGTCGTGGTTCCGAGGCGGGCGCTCGATGTTATTCCGTTTTATGCAGTCTACCAACCACCGAATGCCTTCGTCGACGCCGTCGCTGAAATATTTATACAATATTAATGTCTTTCACACATAGGTAACAGGTATGACTGTAGGTAATCAATAGCCATAACGCTCTAGAACTTGTTTGTATAAAAATAGATAAGATATAGTAGTGGTTAGCAAAATAAGAACAGACAAAATTACGTCATAAAATTTACGTACAACAACCTACTTTTGAACAACCACGAATTGCTAGCGGTTTAAGTTTGATAAATAAGTTATGTAGGTACTAGGCTCAGAAAATAGAGTAGTATAATGTTTATCGGATAGGCAGCTTTCTATTACTTACAAAGTTTATGATTTAAAATTTAAACAAGTTTTCTTTTTATTAATTATGAATCTAACAATAAAAACTTATATGTGCCTAGAGTGCCATAAGTAATCTATATTAGAGTAACAATACCCTAGTGATTAATAAACTATGTTGCAGTCCCTGTAGGAACATCTAAGAAATAACTCATTCAATAGTTTCGTGAATTACTTTTCGGTGGCAAACTTTTCACCACAGCTTTTCCGTAGAAATATTATAAATTAACGCCATCTATAGACTTTTAGATTTGTAGCAACACAACAGCTACTCTTCAATAGATGACGCTGCGCGCTAGTCCAAAACCCATTGCCAAAACAGCAAAGCCGCTTCTCACAAATAGACAGTGTAGCAAAATCAAGTTTTCGCTCAGGTTTTTTACTCTTTGCAAGCTTTTAACTATTTCTGATGGCTGAGGGAACGTCTCTGATGATCCAATGGATTCCTTCACATGTGGGCGTTTTAGGTAACGAGGAGGCAGATGCATTAGCCCGAGAAGCAATATCGAATGGTACTGAGGTATACCTGAAACCAGAATATTCTGAGGTGCTATATAAATACAAAAGAGCTTTAAAAGGTAAATGGAAGGAATACTTTGATATTGCTTCTCGGGAGAAGGGCATCTGGTACAGAACCATGCAAAGTGAGCCCCCTACAATTCCTTGGTTTGTCAATATACCGAATAAGATAAGCAGAAATCTTATTGTTGTAGCGCATAGGCTACGCTCCGGGCACATTCCACTAAATAAGTTCAAATATCTAATGAAAAAAGTGAACAGCCCAATGTGTGACTCATGCGGCCGTATTGAAGACACCTATCACTTTTTAGTGGAATGTTCCCGGACTAGATGTTTAAGAGAAGAGCTGATGTCAGTTTTAAAAATCTGGATGTTGGCTTGTTCCAGAGCGTATTGTCGGCACAGACCTCTGCTGCCGCAATGAAGAAGATAACAAGGTTAAAATATCACACTTTCATGTACGTAGAATCAAAGTCTAGACCGTTCACATTATTCTAGTTTTTATTTCACATGGATCGGTGCAATATTACCGAAGTTATTAGCATGGGAAGTTTACGTAGGTTTTTTAAATCTCGCTAGTGATCGCGAGTAGCGCGTGACGTCATCGCTCGTATACGGCGCCGCGCGGCGGGCGTCCGTAGTACATTTCGCTGCTAAGTTGTTTGCTCTGGTTATTTTTTTAATTTAAAAGAATGCTGATTGAGTGAGTGTATCGTGTAAATTATTGTTTAAGAACTAAAATGGCAGAAGGATTTCAAAAAGGCCAATCTAACAACCTACCCATAGTTCACGATATGATGGTGGTAGATTATTTTATAAAAAAATAAAGAAATCATTAACCTTGGAATTGGTTCAATAAACTGCGAGTTGAGTACCCTACATACCTACTAATATATACATGCATCGGGGAGCCCCCTTAATTAATTTTAATTTAATTTAATTATTTATTTTTGAAGTCAATATATAATCAAAATATTCTGTGAATATTTCAAGCGTCTACCTGTTGCCGTTATTAATATCGAGCAAAAAACGGCAAAAAAGTGGCAACAGAAATACATCATCGGTGAACATTTCAACTGTCTAACTATCACGGTTCATGAGATACAGCTTGGTGACAGATAGACGGACAGACAGACATAAGTCAAAAGTCAAAATTCATTTATTCAGTAGGAACTGTATAGTACACTTTGAAACGTCATTTTTTTTAATTTACCACCAATTCGTAACGTGACCAAACAGAGAAGAATTGGCAAGAAACTCTGCTTGGCTTATATTTTTTTAACGTCATTGTACTTAATATCTATTACATTGTTTTTGATGGAGTTGGAGGCAGTTTCATCCCAAGCTTTTTTGTCATCTTAATAATCAGATATTTTATAATAAGCTTTATTACATAGATTACGTTTAACAAAATTTTTGAATTTATTTACAGATAGATTAGTTACATCATTTGGGATTTTGTTAAAAAATCGTAAAGACATCCCTTTAAAAGATTGACTAACTTTATGGAGCCTTACAGTGGGAACAGCTAGTTTATCTTTATTTCTAGTGTTAACATTATGATAGTCGCTATTTTTCTTGAACATGTTAATATGTTTTCGGACATACATTAAGTTTTCATATATATATTGGCACGGCAGTGTCATAACATTTATTTCTTTAAACTTACTTGTAAGTGATTCTCTGGGGCCCATATTATAAATTGCACGAACAGCCCTCTTCTGCAACACAAATATGGTGTTGATATCTGCAGCATTCCCCCACAACAAAATGCCGTACGACATAATGCTATGGAAGTAGCTGAAATAAACTAGTCTAGCCGTTTCTACGTCAGTAAGTTGACGGATTGTTTTGACTGCGTATGCTGCAGAACTGAGTCTGTTCGACAACCCATCTATGTGAGCGCCCCATTGAAGCTTATTATCTAAAGTTATGCCTAAAAATACAGTACTGTCCACAATATTTCGATCTTCATCTTTTATTTTAATGTTAGGTTTAACTTGTTTAACATTTGGTAATATAAATCTCATACATTTTGTTTTAGTCTCGTTCAGTAATAAATTATTTACATCGAACCATCGAACCATAACAACTTTCGCTATTGCATTGTTCACGTCGTCAAAATTGGTCTGCCGTCGCTTTAATTTAAATAAAAGTGACGTGTCATCCGCAAACAATACAATTTCGTGGTTGTCTCTCACAAGTTGAGGTAGGTCGTTGATGTAAATTACATACAGACGGACAGCGAAGTCTTAGTAATAGGGTTTCCGTTTTTACCCTTTGGGTACGGAACCCTAAAAAGCATATTACTAGCAAAAACCAAGTACCAACCTAGTCTACCTACTAGGTACTTAGTTAGTATTTCACATGGCAATTAAGTACCTACTACTTAGTATTTCACATGGTATTTGAACAACTGACATCGAAATGATGCTCACAACAATATATACGCTGTTGTTTTTGGCCCTAATGGATGTGCTCTTCTCATAGCATTTGTCCATTTTTTCTGATTTTCGGATCCTTAGGAACGAAAATAAACAACTTTTCGGGTGTTTTTGTGGCCCTATTTATACACTGAGACACAATACAACATTTATTAGATGGACTCATGTAGTTTTTATTGTTTCTTATTTAAAATAAACAAAATAGTTCCGCGCGCGACGGGCACATTGGGGTAAATGCTTCGAATCCCCGAGTCGCTCGCGCGGAGACAGGATCCGTGACGTCATCAACGATATCGCGCTCGGTCCGCGGCTTAGACCGAAAATGTTAACTTTGCACTTTTATATCTCGGTCAGTTTGATAGATAAAAAAATAATAAAAACACAGTTGTTCTCGTAATTTTTTGTAGAATTTTTTGGCATATATAACAAAAAATGGTTTTCTTCGTCATTGTGCTCAACAAGTTGGCATCCAGGGCGATTGATAATTAGAATACCTACTTATTAGAGATCCCTATGGGACGGACATAGTCGCACCGTGACTCCAAGTAGCGATGGGCAACTCGGTTAAAAACACAACTCGGATAACTCGGTTTGAAAAAATAAGCAAATCGGTTTGAAACCGATTCAAACCGATTTGCATCCAAATCGAACAAGAGCTTACAAAACAAATGGCAGATGGCACTGAAATTGTATTGACCGATGTGATGTATTTTCGTGTTATTGGAAAAAGCGGGAAAATTATTATTTTAGTGTTTATTGCTCATAGCTATGTGTAGGACTAAGAGACCGAGTAGGAAGTTAGATTTCAGTACTAAATTACATTTTGAATCATGAAAACATTACAAGAAAAAAGTGTGAAAGAAAATTATGTGAATTGGTCAGGCGCGACCCAACCCCCTATCTCACTCACACTTACTCACTGCTCGCGCGCTCTATAATCTATTTAGCGGCTAGTTCGTATCGTAGTTCGTTCGACTCGACTCGACCCGAGGACGCACGAGGCACGAACAGCACGACACGCGGCGCATCGGCAAGCTTTTCAAACCGATTTGGTCAAACCCTTGAATAGGTTTGACTCGTTCGATCGTTAAACCGATTTGAACCGAGTTGGTAAACCGAGTTGACACATCGCTAACTCCAAGTCCCTATTTAAAAAAAAGAAAAAAAAAAACTATTTCTGTTTTTCTACGATTCTGTTTAGCTCGTCTTGTTTGTTTGACGAAATCAAGTATAACATTGTGTACCTACGGTGAAAATAAATAAATATGAATTAGGTTTTTTGGGTCTTTTTTTTTAAGTGAGCAAGACCTGAACACTGCAAGCCTATGCCAGAATACATACTTCGGTGTCGGCCATAAGCGTCAAGGCGTGACGGTTCCAACAGATTTTAGCTCCCTCTTATTTGGATGGACATCCACATTCATCAGTTTCATCATCATCAATACGATGTGATGTGATGTGTGTGCATCTAATATGAATATGTTGTGAAATACCAACCCCGTCAATGCTGATGTCGCCATAAGCATGATATCTCTTGCTCCGATCAGGTGAGCATTCTGGTTGAAAATTGGCTTGACTGTATGGACTCCCATACAGTCTGGAATGTCTTGTTTATTCGCTAACACCAGCAGTGGGACACCTGACAGATGCTCTGATGCTATCATTCTATCTGTAAATAAAGAATACAATATAAGTTTACATAAATCATATTCTATATAAATGATAAAAGGTAGCAATTATAATTAATATAAATTACAACTATGTATCAACTTACCAAATGTTTCTTTTGATTCTGAAATCCTGTCCCTGTCCGATGAGTCGACTATGTAAATAACTGCATGGCATTCTGCGTAATACTGTAAATGAATATATAGTAACTTATTATTTACTTTTTCGCTCAATATTAGAGCTCTAAGATAACTAGATCATCTTCGTATGACCTGGTGGCCAACTCTAGTGTTGGAGTTTTTAGGCTGCCTGAAAACCTCTGACATGGCTTAGGGGCCATCCATTTGTGATTTTTTTATTCTCTCTCCCGTGCTTGTCACAGTTGATCACATTTGTGAGACCCCCCCTTAGTGTGAGGTGTGGTGATATTTTGCAAAAATATTATTTAAAACTAATAATTAATTAAAACTACAATTCTGAAATTAGTTTAAAACTACAATTCTGAAATTAGTTTTAATTCCATTCACATATATTTTTGATAAAATCATCATCAAATCACATTTGAAAAAATAACAAAACAGTAAATAATAATTAATTATATTAATGGAAGTTTCAAACTCAATCATCTTGAGTCCACTCCTTCAGTTTGGCAGTCAAGCAGTCACTTGGTTCTCATTTGGGTTGTTAATGGCACGAACATTCGATGTGTCAACATCTTTTTCATCCAACCATGTAGAATCATCATTATTATCCAAACAAAGGATTTCTCTGGCACATCTAGCAGCAATGCCATGGGCAAAACTTCTTGTTGTAGCTTGAGTTGATTAGTGACCTTGTATGATGCAAATATAGAACGAAGATACTACAAAATAGCTTAAGGGGGAATTCATTAGATGGACATGCCCGCGGGCAAGACATGTCCGCTGTAATTGCATTCCCTGCTCACTAAAAAACATTGCAAAGACCTATAGTGAGGGGTGTAAGGGTTCCAACCCCCATCTCCGGAACCCAAGCTAATCTCACCTGCCCGTGGTGCACCCAGCTAACTAACAAACGGGGCTCTGGCGGCTGGCTGATAGCGGCATAGCGCAGCCTAACACTGGCACAGCTAAGGTTCCTGGCCGCCGACAGCCAGCAGCGTTGGCGGTGCGAGAAGCTGTGCCCTGCGATCCCCAAATCGCATGCCAGATTGGGGATTATGGGCATATCACCCTTTTTATAGGGGAGGCCGATGTCCAGCAGTGGACTAAATAGGCTGGTGTTGTGTTGTTGTTGTAGACCTATAGTAGCGAGGTTTGGTGGGCATGTCTGCAGACTTGCCCGTTGGCATGTCCGTCTAGTGAATTTCCCGCTTTATACAAGTATGCCTCGACACTTAGGCAATCATACAGAACTTGCATCAAATGTGATGATCAGGCTTGGAGAGCCAAAGCTGGCTGAAGTAACAGCGGAGCAAAAATACCTTTGGTCATCTATTTCTGTGGTCAGATACTTGTTAAAAGTCTGTTTAACTAAAACAGGTGGGGGTAAAAACGCCCACAGCAAAGCCTAGATCACCTCGTCGCACACCTCAACACAGGACAACTTCACGTTTTACTATTTGTATTATATAATTATTGTTATTGATGAACCTTTAAGTTGATGGACGCAGTGCAATGCATCATAGGGCAATTTTCAAAAATATGTGACCGATACAATAATTTGTAATAGGTAATGGTTTCCACTTGACATAAGACGGGCCATGTGCCTGTTCCATTCAATTCCATTTCCTGTATTCTTTTATTTATTCAATAAGTTATTAATGAACATGGCAAGTGAATTACAATTGATTACTGTGAATTGTCGGAATAGTAAGTACATATTGTCGGCAATATTTATTGTACATTGGCCCCAGCCAGCCCCGTTCCTTTGGTCTGCTCATTTATAGTTTACCTTGTCCCAGAGAGATTGCAACTCCAGCTGCCCTCCAAGATCCCAAAAACTAAGGCTAACGCCATCAACATCTATTTTGCCAATGTTCAAGCCAACAGTAGTGGTGATTCTGTTAGGGTTCATCGCTTTATACTTCCTAGAGTATTTCGTCTTGGTTGCTTCCAAATAAGTCTAAAATAAAAGTTACATTAGTGAAAATAAACACAACCAAGAGAATGACACTCTGGAAGTGCTCTTACTGTTTTGCCAGCATTGTCGAGTCCTAGAATTAGCACACAATATTCGTCTTTCTTCACTACGTATTTATAAAAGCCGTGCAGCAAGGTATACATAATTGTTCATTGTTTACAGAAAAACGAAAAGTTTTTCGAATAGTTTTCTCCCAGTTCCAATCGTAGTACTAATCACAGATAACGATGTTACGACTCGATCTACCAACCCGGTTTGAGCTCCAAACCGTTCAAGTCGGTTTGAACCGATGTCAAATCGATTTGGACGAGCTGAGGTGAGCGAGCGGTTTGTTGATCGCTGTCCCTCTTCCACTCACGCGCGGCGCGGTGCAGCCCCGCGAGTCGGTACTTCGCTCGGCGTCGCCGGCGGTCGGTCGGTTCAACTCGGTTCAACTCGGTTCGGCTCGGCAGTTGTGGTAGAGCAAGTGCGGCGAATGTATCTAATGTTTAGTGTTTTGTTGCGTTTAGTTAACTGTTTTACGGCCTATTTATAATTGTAAGACTTATTATAATTTCAAGCCAGATCTTTGCATTATAATATAAGGGTGGACATTCCATTTTATTTTAGTCTAGTAGATTAGGTTGATACGGTTTCAAAAATGTAAACTCAACCCAGCGCCGATGTCAGTTCGGGTCATTTTCTGAGCTAGTTTTAATACTAACCGTAATCAAATCACTGTTAGTCTGTTACCAATTGCATAAACAAAATGTTGGAATGTAATGAGTTGAATTTTTATTTGTATTTTCAGGGCTATGAGAATATGAAAAAAAAAATGACTTTATAAAGTCGATTTTAATTCGTTCTTGGTCTCTACCAGAAAGGAGTTTAAAGGAGTTATCATAAAATTCTAACATGTGCTAAGACCGCGAAAATCTAAGTAAACCGGGTTGAAATTGAAACCTAGTTATAAACCGAAATTACAAAGTCGATTCGATGAACCAATTTGTATTAAATTGGTTCGTCGCATCGACGTTGTCATTTCGGTTTCAACTCGGTTTCAACCCGGTTTACATAGATTTTTTCGGTTCGGTTTACAAGTCGGTTTGCATGTTCCTTCAACCCGATTTGAGTCGGTTCGAAAAATTTCGAGATTGTTACATCATTAATCACAGATTACTTTAGTATGCTTTAGTACTAGACTTGTAGATCTGTGGTACTAATTCTAATTTCTCTATGGTTCCAATATGCGTGCGTAGCCTAGACAGAGAAAGCAATAGACAAATAGTAATCTTCCATCGCATTCTTTCAAGAAAGAGAACTACATATGCGTGCTTCATGTAAATAAGGGAGACCGCACTTTAAGATTTGCTGTCCCTTATCGCGTGCCAGTTTTTTCGTTGTTTTAGCGCAACATTGCGCTAAACAAACTTTGGCAGCTAGCAGCAGTATTTGCTATGATTTTGTGAAAAACTTGCTTGAAACTTGGTACTCAATCTATGGTGCGTAGCCTAGACAGAGAAAGCTATAGACGACGAGATAATTCATCTCATTCTTTCAAGAAAGAGAACTACTTATGCGTGCTTCATGCAAATAAGGGAGACCGCACTATAGATTTGCTGTCCCTTATCGCGTGCCGGTTTTTTAGTTGTTTAGCGCAACATTGCGCTAAACAAACTTTGGCAGCTAGCAGCAGTTTCGGAAGATTTTGTGAAAAACTTGCTTGAAACTAAATTATTACCTGGAAAAATTATGTTTCATCTATTGTAAATCAATAATAACAAATGAATGTTATGGATTTCTCTATCAAAATGGATCGGTGTAGTGTATTTTGGTGCAAAAGTGGCAGTGATCAAAACATTCCGGATTTGTCTTTTCATTCGTAAGTATCGTACTTTTGACGAGGTATTTATTCAAAAATGGATTGTTAACTAGACTTCCACAATAAATAACAACATTTAGAGCAGAAATCTGTAAGAAAATAAGCCAAAAAGTGAAATTCAATTTTGTTTTGTTTTGTTTGGTGTTGCCGGCATTTGAAATGAATTTTGCCCACTGCACATTAATTTTTGGCTCAACTTTCATTTATTTGTAGTGAGCTAGGCGGCTGGAACTTTTGTCACAGATAGGTCTATATCTAGGAAGCCTAAATCTAAAATGGCGTAGTGCGGAACCAAATCGTTTTTGAGATATGATTATTTGAAAATTCAAATTTTTTACTTAATTTCGTCAAACTTGATGACACTGCGGGCAATTTTTTTTTCATCACTGAATATCGAAAATATGATCTTCTTCTTTTTATTTATGGCCTCTGTGGTATTTTTTGGTAATTCGACATTGACAATGATATTTCTCGTTGTTAATGTAATACATTGAATAGACAGTCGGTTATTAGATTTTTTACAAGCACCTGGAAATCCTTCCCGCAGCAGTAGGTTCTAGGACACCCCAACTTGAGTAGCAAAGGTTCTAGATATATCACAGAACTGACGCAGATCACCCCGATGCCACGTAGTCTTGTGGTCCCTATGCGTAGATTGGATATAAAAAATGTGGAACCAGAAATTCGCGTGGAAGATCCTGAGTGGAGCTAGCCCGCGAGGACGAGTGGACGAAGCGACACTCAGGGCTGACGAGGTCAAATACCCGAATCAAATATCCATTTTTATGATTTGAAACTGATTTTAAACTGATCATAGGTCATAGGTCCCTCTCCCGGAAGTGTGTTTTGACGTATATTGTTTAATTTTTTTTTGTCTCGTCAACCCCAAAACTTAATAATTTTTTTCTCGGAAACTGTGAGATTCCCCCTTTTAGAGGGGGAGTCCTCACTCCCTCCCTGCCCTTCCCCACCCCATAAGTTCAATACATATACAGCAAAGTAGTTTCATTTTTTATTAGAACTTTAAATAATATAATTTCTTTGGTTCATTATTATTTGCATAGCCCGGTTTAAAGATGACGTTTTAATTTCAGGATAAAAAACCAAAGTGCCACGTAATTCAATGGATGGTAACTGAAATTACACCTGTATGTCTCCAGTTATGTGAATCTTCCACAGTAAGTATAAAAATCTTTAATCTTTAATCTATTTTGATACTGATTTTATCGTTAAAAAGCCATGTGCTATATTTGGTCAACCTTGACAAACCGAGGTTTTAATGAATGTATAGGAAAAAAGACCACGAAAACCAAAGAATTCATTATTTTTATATATGTTGTGCTATTAAATGTTAGGTTATTGTTATTATTATTATTATCATACCTACAATGATAGAATTCGTTCATTTTTGTTTTGGTTTAAAACTGTTTTTTATTTCAGAATAGAGAACCAGAGGCTACGTTAAATCAACGGATCATTCAGATTTAAAACGGATTCGGGATTCGTCAGTCACAACTGACAGCATTTTTTGACAATTCACCTATATGCCCCCAATTATTTAAATCTGCCACAGTAAGTATCAAAAAGCCTAAGCTATATTTTATCAAAACCGGGTAAGTGAAACCCAAGATACTGCTTGCCTTCTCCGAAGTACCCGCAAATTTAATTAGCTAGTTGTGGGTTCACTTCCCACTGCGGGGCAAGTGTTTGCATGTTCTGTTTGGGGCTACATGATGATGTGTGATAAGGTCCCGCATTATTTATTTATTTGTCGGAGATGAGGTAAATCCAACGTGTAAGCACATATCGAGGAATGCAGCGATCTCCCATTTGTAGTGCTTTTTCCTTTTCATTCCCAAAATCCATCGCGATCCCATCATATTTAACCTTTTTATTTTCGTGTTCGACGGACGACGTCCATCCTCCCTTCCCGCGCCCCACGCTCCCTTCTTCTTCTTTTTCCATGGCGTTTCTAAGGATCGTCACCCAAACGTCCCATCTGACAGTCCATCTACGATGTGTCAAGCATTTCAACACCCACAGCACTACAAATGGCATTTCACTCAAGATCATATACCACCAGATATGATCTCCAGACACTCCTCGACATTTTTATTTATTTCCAATGGACTTTGGCTGACAGGAAAGAAATACTTTAATGTTAGCTCCAGTTTTCAAAAAGTTTTCACTAAGATTTTATACTAGCTTCTGCCCGCGGCTTCGCACGCATGGTACCTGGATAAAAAATAGCCTATAATGTTATTCTTGGTGTAGCTCTACATAATGTGCAATGACAATTTGTTATATAGGTACACCTAGTTAACTACCTACAAAGGCTCGGTCTGCCTACTTATATAACCATATTGCTAAATTTACCCTTAGACAGGGTTTATGTGAGATACCTTACCTAGAACCTGTAACACAATGCAATTTAACACCATGTAATTTACTCCGGTGATCTTCGCAGTTCATCTTGGTTAAGCAACACTCCGCCCGGACACTACTTATATGGGTGATTTGGATGGCATTTAGATCTGAGGCCTCATTTACTAACTCAGTTGCACACCGAAATGATAAGCACCGGTCCTCTTTTTACAAACATTGACAATATGTCAATTGACGTTCTTTGAATTTCGACAGATGAAATGTCAAAGTTTGCAAATAAAGGTCCGGTGCCAATCATTTCGGTGTGCAACTGAGTTAGTAAATGAGGCCTCTGAGCGCTTCCGCCCTTCGGAAGGCACGTTAAGATGTTCTTCCCGGCTTTTTCAGTTGTTAGCCATGTCGGAGGCTTTCGGGTGGCCTGAAAATTCCGACATCAGAGTTGGCCACTACTTCATACGAAGAAGAAGAAGACCAATATGTTCCATGCCTCAATTCATATGTTTCATCATTATCATCAGCAGCAGCATTAATAGCTTGTTATATTTCCCAGCCAGAACGATGAAGACCTTGTAAAAGCAATAAATTTATTGTATTGTATTGTATTTGTATCTAAATTTTGCGTGAGGGAGAAATAAACAATACTCAATACCTTTCGCCTTTATTATATTAGTAAGATTGCTAGCCTTTTATGTACGTATTTTGTACAGATTAAATTTGTTATGTTTAAATACCAAAATTAATTTTTGATTACTGTTTTTAGGGTAAATCACCATCATACACACCACGAAGGCTGCGGACAAAATAAAATAAGAAAAATTTGCGTTGGACTGCTAAGCTATAAGAAGATACGCGCAAAACTGCGAGCTCTTGGGGAAAAAAGTTGGCGTTTTATAAAAAAGTAGGGAATTTAGAAAATATGATTGCAGAATCGAAAGCATATTTTCTAAATGTTGAAGTTTTGGAGAAATAAAAATATATTTCCTATAATTCTATTCTTTTCTGTATGTAGGAATTTTGAAAGCGTATACAAGAAACATAAAGACATGCGTGAATGACAACTTAGGACATAAATAAATAATAGGATATTTTTGCCGTTCTGTAAAAAATCAATGCAAAATATATCTTTATTCATGTCCGTTAAAATATTCAATAGTCTCCCCGAAGACATGAAAGATTTGACACTTAGCCTTTTTAAAATAAGACTTTACAAATGGCTTGTAGATAAATGCTTTTATACGATTAAATTGAATATATTAAAACGAAATAATAATTTACTATTTTTATTTCTTCATTTGAATGGTTAGTTTTCATTTTGACATATATTTATTAAGTAATCTCGATTGTCAACTTAATTATTGTTAATTACATATATACATATAACAATTTAATATTTGCACGCTTCTGTAATGAAGTATAAGTATGCGATCCACATAGCCTTTAAGATTTTCCTTTGTAATTACCATACTTTTATGCAAATAAATATAATTTGATTTGATTTGATTTGAAAATTATATAGGTAGGTGCATTCTATCAAATTTGCTAAACATCCTTCCTTCCCTAACATATTATCAAAAGTCATTAAAACTTGTTAGTGAAGGTAGATTATAAATGAAAAAAAATTTCGTGTAAATGAAAAAATTGATAGATTAATACTTTACCTGCATGACATTATTTTCTTGTTAGATTTATATTTTACCCATTATCATTATCAGCCTATAGCAGTCCATTGCTGGACATAGGCCTCCCCTAATGAGCGCCTGAGTCCCTGTCCTGAGCTCGATGCATCCAGCTTCTACCAGCAGCATTTCGCAGATCGTTACCACCTGGCTGGAGGGCGTATTATCAGTATATTTTACCCAAATCTATGGAAATTTTAATTATGTGGCAACCCTGCAGTTGAAATGAGAAAGACTAGGGTGGCCACGCAAACTATAAATCTATATATATATACTTAATCTATGGTGCGTAGCGTTCAATTTCTATAGGTTATGCGTTTAGTCTGTGGTTCCAATTAAATCCAATCAGTGTTGCCGGCAGTCAAACCGAAACAGATCCGAATTGAAGGTCAAAATAGGTCAAGTAGTCTTAATATTAGCGAAGTCCACAATAAAAATAGGTATATCCAAAAATGACATCCAAAAACTCCTACCTAATTTCTTTTTTTTTGCCCCATCATGACCCTGATCATCTCATTTCTTTATATATTGCTTTTGCCCGCGGCTTTACTTACATTAAAAGTTATTTTCATATTCCTCAGGAACAGTAGGTACTTTTAATTAACTGATCTAGATAAGATTACTACTCAATGCAGCGCGTTATTTAGAGAAACGACTCAAATTGGCGAGCGTAGCGAGCCGCGAAATTTTTGGTGTTCAATAGAAACAAGACAAAGAAAACAGTGGCAATTTTTTTAACACCAATGTATCTGCAACAATTGTAGGAGAAACAAAGTCAGCAAGTGGAATGAGTCACGTTTTTTTTTATTTCTAACTAACGCTGTTGTGTTTTAATTCGTCATTTTTGTAAACTTTTTACGTTGGGTTAAGGTAGTTATGGCTATAACAACCTAATTGGTCAATATTTTAGTACGTAGTTTTGTAAGAAACAAAAGCTGACAACAAAATCAGCGATCGGAGTAAGCAACGAAATTTTTCTTGCAAAGGTTATTCATACAAAATATCTTTGCCATTCGTGAACCATTCTTTAATCAATCTATCAATGAAAATAATTTAAGAAATATTGTAAAAAAAAGTATTTTTTTTGTTTTTGCCCGAGTGCCACGTTGAATCATCGCGAGTGCAACCCGTCTAACTAAAGTGAATTTAAACGTCATTCTACTTACCAAACTACCAAATTCCGTGTTTCTGAAGGCACGTTAAGATGTTGGTCCCAGCTTATCAGTCGCTAAGCCATGTTGGAGGCCTTCAGGCGGCTTAAAATCTCCAACACCAGAGTTGGTTACTAGCTTATACGAAGAAGAGAAAGGCTCGAGAGCTTGAGCCATCGTCGCTAGGTTGCGTGTTTGTCGGTCTTGTATAGATTGTACTTCGGAGAGTATGAGCAGGAGCTACATGACCTTATTCTGCTTTCACCTTTCTTCCATAGGAGCTTCAGACGCACTGCCAACTACCATCCTCATCAAATTGATATTCCATTTAATAGGACTAAGCGCTTCCAAACATCATTTATAATGCGCACTGCTAAAATATAGAATCAGCTGCCAGCGTCTGTTTTTCCATTAACTTGCGACCCTAACGGCTTTTAAAAAGAGAGTTAATAGGTATCTTCTGGGAAAGCTCGCCCCATCTTCGACTTCATCCTTGCGTATGCAAGCCTCGTGGTCAAGAGCTGGCCGATATTAAATAAATAAATAATAATAATAATAATAAGAAAACCAAATTATGAGATCAAATCATATAATTATTACCAATTAGTATCCAAGAATGTGAATAATTTCTTGCAATATTTATAAACAATTATTTCGAAAAATTCAACAATAAATGCTTTCCATTTTACGACTAATACACCTCAAATGCCTCTAGTCTAGGGCAACTCACCGTGATAGTGGAATCGCGCTAAAGTTATAAACCTCGAATAGATGAGCGGCTTGAGTGTGTAATTTTTTTTATGGAGATGTTAAAGTTTTACAAACTTCCCCCTGGAGCAGCTGTTCCATTTTCATAAAAAATATTTTGCAAACTTTGTATTTCTGATCAATAATGGTATTTTTCATACACAGGCAAACCTGTAAGCTAGAAAGTAGAAGTTACTCACATTTTATACAAAGTTGGTCAGCCACCGACGTTTTTGTGTAGGAACCTAATTTAATTAGAGATAAACCTACATATTAATAAAAATCGGTGATTGGAGCAAGATACGATTTTTTTCTAGTAGGTAAAGTAGAATTTCATCTTGTTAAAATACAAAAATGTAAAAAGATCCGAAAAAGTCCGGTAGACGTCATGGTCCGAAAAAAGTCCGCTGAGGCCCAAAAAGTCCGCGTCGGCAACGCTGAATCCAATGATACCACTGAGAAATTAATACGTTTGGGGTCCTGATATTGCACATCCTGATTTTGTACAACCTGATTATCTATGTACAAACAATACAAAGCAAAAAGTCCACCAAATCCTGGTTGTGACACCTCGAGCAAATACAGTCCGATTATTGATGTACTACAATGTACATGGCTTCTGATAGGTCAATTTTTTGGCAGCCATCACTCGTTTGAAAGCATCAAGTACAACGTTCATATATATAGACTATATAAAATTAAAATGTAAATATATTTGTATATTTGATTTCGGGAAGGGCTCTCGCTAGAACTCTCGCGCGGTCATATCCGCGGCGGCTCCCCGCGCTGTTCGCGTGCCCGAACTCGGGCCGGAGCAGAGCTACTGCCCCTACTCCACGAGTGTTATCCCTACTCAACCAAATTATGGCTGAGAATGACATCGACGTTTTCATGAACAATGCTGCTGAATTTTATAGTTCTGTTTATTGATTATTAAATTCTCATTTATAATGACTAGTTATGAATTGTATTTGTTATCTTCTTATTTGTTTATTAGACCTTTTTGTTGTTTTTGTCAGTTAGTTGTAATTAGTATAGCGCATGGGCCTTGGAGTTATCTGAAAGCCCATTTTGCTGCCATTTTGTTTAAATATTTTTTTTTTTGTTTCTTAGGCCAATTTGGGCAGGCTAAAGTCTTTTGACCATACTAACAACTCTTCCGTATTTTTATTTCTTCCAAGTATTCCGTTTTATTTTGTGAGTGTTTTTCTTCCTCTATTCCATTTCTTCCGTCTTTTAGTCCAGTCGTCAGTCTTCGGTCAAGTCATGTTCTGTTATAACCATGTTATAACTATGGCGGCTATAACAAAACAATCAGCAAAAAAATTCTTCATCTGAGAAGCCCAGTTTATAACTTTTATTTCATTTCACCACACTTATGTCTTCTTACTGGTTACTGGTACTGGGTGTTTTCTATGTATGATATGTATGTATTTACAAAAAAAAATGTATATATGTAATATATCAATCATGTGGTTCCCATAACACAAGCTCTGCTTAGTATGGGGCTACATGATGCTGTGTGATAGTCCAGCATTATTTATTTATTTATTTATTTTACTAACGTAGGTTGGTTAAAGCGCCATAAACTTTACGCAACATAAATCAGAAAAACAATAGAAAATAAAATAAATAAAAATAACACTAGATGAAAACATTGCCCGCCTTTAATAATTATATAAATATATCTGTGGTTCTAACAGATATAGAAGACAACTAGATAATGCCTTAAAATTCACTATACTCTAAACGTCAACTCTCTACTTTCTTATGTCCATGTATCATTTGCTAGAAAGGAATACACACGTTTATCCCAAAGTTATAGGATTAAAGCATAGAAGAAGTCTTAAAATTCATTTATGCTCTAAACATTGACTCTACGGCTGATCTCTACTGTCCCTATATAATGTTAGCTAGAAAGAGATGCATACTTTATCTCAATGCGATTTTTGCGACTTCGTACCAGAGGGCTTACCACGAGTTTTGATAGTTTTCGAAAACATGCCAAACGCTCGAAACATAGAATTTTGGAACTGCGATTCACAGTTGTTGAGGCTGAGACAAGCACTACACTTATCTGGTCACACCGAGATGTGATTTACCGAGAAGAGCTGGACACCCCTAAACTTGATAAGTTTCGGTATCTTTCCCAGTGTTGCTGTTTTAGCATTTTTAATGCTAAATTTAGCATATTTTCGGGTCTGTTAGCTTGAAAAATTCGCATTTAGCATATTTTTATAATTAACATTTTTTTGTACGTTACCTAAAAATTCAAAATTCCTAAGGAATTCAAAAGAAAAATATAGATTTTAGCATTTTATTTAGCATTTTTAAAAGTTATTTAGCATTTTTTGCAACATGTTTTAGCATTTTCTCCAAATAAAAAACGGCAAAACTGATCTTTACATACATTTACGTAGTTCATGCACGTTTCCCTAGAGGCGCTGTACGAAATTATATGGAAAGATACCTAAACCTAAAAAGTTTTCGAAAACTATCAAAACCCGTGGCAAGTCCTCAGGGCATTTGTATGAACCTGCATAGAAATTTGTTCGAGCGCCCTAGTACGATTAACTTTTTGAAGTCGCATTGATATATGTATGCATCCCTTTCTAACAGATGATATTGGACATAAGAACGAAGACTTTATCTAGGTGTCTTCCTGTCAGGCGCGGATACAGGGGTAATTGTAGTTTTCTTTTCTGGGGGGCGCAGAAATGACAAGAAAAGAACCAAGTTTTAATTATTAGGCCGAAATAAATCTTTATTTTCTTTTCTGGGGGCACAGAAATTATCAGACCAGGGACCAAGTTTTGGGTCATGAATGGTAGTATTCATTAATTATTAGTTTGATATCCAGATATAAATTGAGTTGTCTTTTCTGGTGGGGTGCAGAAATGACCAGACGCCTCATTTACTAACTCAGTTGCACACCGAAATGATAAGCACCGGTCCTGTTTTTACAAACTTTGGCAGTTTGTCAACTGACGTTCTTCGAATTTCTATAGATGAAATGTCAAAGTTGGCAAATAAAGGTCCGGTGCCGATCATTTCGGTGTGCAACTGAGTTACTAAATGAGGCCTCTGATCAGGACCAAGTCTTCGTTGCTAATTATAACCTAATATAAACCACCATATAATATATACCATATATACCACTCTTTTGCAAAAATTCTGTTCAGAATATAGTGAATTTTAAGGCTATAACTAGTTCTCTTCTATATCTGTGATGAGAACCATGGAATTAATATATACTTAGTAGTATAAACCTCCTTGTTTTATCCTCGTTGCAGCGTAGCTTTATTTTCTCTATGCTTATTGCCAACCATTCACAGATTTATAAGTCTAGTAGTAAAATACAACCATTGCTGCAATTATTTTACTCTTTGTTGCTGCATGCGGTGCGATTAGCTTGCTTATAAAAGAATTTAAAATCGGTTTATTATGCCGCCGAAAAAAGGTACAAAGACACCAACAACAGAGAAATCAAGCACCTTTGGAGAATCCGACGAAACCTTTGCCGTGCAACCGCGATGTGTAAGCATCGCAATATCATTATATGGCGATCCTCCGGGACCAGGAGAATGGATATTTCTTATGGTATTCAACGGCCATGTCATTATGGATAGAAAATGGCAAAATGGTGCTACTTTTGAGAGTGAAACGTTACCTATTAATCTCAAAGAAACATTCTTCCATGATTTGATTGCAGATAAACCATTAATTTTCTTGCTGCGCATGGCAGGAGGGAAAGGCGCGAAAGACCCCGACCCTTTATTGAATCAGGAGAATCGAGCTGGCGCCACGGTAGACTTATTTCCTCTGATAATGGGAGAGGAACGGATTTTTTTAAGAGTCCCTCTAGTGTACATCACTACAGGCCTCAGAACAAGTTGTTCAGTTGAAGTCAACGCTGTAACTAGTGAAAATCTAGAAGAGGATATTGGGAAAACTCCACTGATGCTCACTATGATTTCTGCACATTGCCTTCCATATGCCAAAGAAGGTACCGTTTACCTCGGAGCTGTAGGTCTTGATCGAGTTACTTATCCGATTTCCGTCAATTTTGGTATGTCTTTAAGCACACCAACAGCTGAGAAATTAGTTTGGGCTACAGCCAGCAATGCTAATCAAGCAGCAAATTCTGCCTTCTGTGTTCACAATGATGACGTATTCGTTCCTGAAGGTTTGATCCCGAAAGAAACTGCCGAATGCCGCAACTTTTACTGGAATGCCATGAAGAGGGTTCTGGTCGATCCTGAGCTGCTTACAGCTCGTTTATCCACTAAATTTTTATTTGAAATAGCTGGTGTGCCAAAAGCTGGGAAAATTGATGTGCGTGGCCGTTACATGGGATTCGTTGATGCATCGGTTTTGCTAGAGCCTGGCCAACTGGGTGTGACGACAAGCACAAGGTTATTATTTTATAACGAGAGCGAATTACCTGAATATACCGGTGCACTACTAGAACTGCCCCCAAGTAGTGCCAAAGCAAGTGCTAGAGAATCAGACTTGATTGTTGATGAGTTTGGACATACTGCCTACGTTATTTTAAGATTTGATCTTGTGGAACCACTAGTGCCCAAAGTCAAAATGGCAAAGTTGTACGAAATGATTGGTTTAGTGCCACCAGAGGGTCCAGCAGCTCCAGTTGACGAATTAGAAGTAGATCCACCGCCGGAAGATCCTGTTATCGATGTAAGACGCATAAGAAAAGAAGGAGGGGCATTAGCAGTTCATAAGGAACTAAGCGGTCTAGCTTGTAGAGGGGCAGTACCCATGAACCAAGGAATCAAAAGAACAGCTGCCAATAGACTCCTTATGCGAGTGAGGTCTATGCTTAAACATTTCCCGCCTGGTGAATGCTCTTACGTAGAATGGCAGGATACAGTTACCGGGCAGCATGCGGCTAGCAGACGTGCAGTGACGTCTTCGTTTGCACCTCAACCTCCTCCAGCACGTCTTCCAGCACGCTTTGCTGCAGCTAGAAGCCGAAAGGCAGGCGATATCAGAATAGCTGACATTCACATTAAATCGAATCTCAGATATGCCGGCGGGCATTCAAGATCCCTGCTTTGCAAGGCTTTGCGCTGTCTAGAAGAACGAAACGATTTGGATGCAAAGAATTATATTTTGGAAGGCTTGGGTGTTCAGTCTAGGAATAGGTTTTTGCTATGGATCTTTGGGGGTCAGGAGTATGACAGGGGACGTGAGTCCTCACAAATGGCTGCTGCAGCATTTCATATTGCTGTTAAAGGAGATTACTCGGACGGAACTGCTAATGCTATTGGATGGGCAGCGTTACACGCACTTTACCACCATAATGATAAGCCTGCTGCTGCATTTGTTGCGGCGAAAAGAATGAGGAAGTCTTTTGAATTGCCTGGAGAGTGGAAAAAGTTTCTTCAGAGGTGGACAGACACCAGTGGCGAAGAAGAAAGGTTTTGGATACCTGCAGTTGTAGCTTCAGTGAATCCAATATTGATAGCAGCAGCTTTTTTCCTCTGTCTTCGTTGCTACAAATTCAGCGAGAGGCTCTTACACTGTGTTGAGAATGGTTGCGCAACGTTAGGAAACCGCTTTGGCTTGAAGATTAAATTGAGTCCTGATATTTATTACTTGCGGGCCGCATCGTTTTTATTACGCAGGCAGCTGGATAAGGCTGTGGAGGTCACTGAACAGGGGATAAAGAAATTCGGACCATCTGCCATCATGTCGCAAATGCAGGCGACATGTGTGATTTGCGCCCGCGGTTGGGACGGCGAATGTGAGAATGCAATCGTAGAGGCAGAAAAAGCTGGCGCTGTGTTTTGCCCTTCACTTCTTCTAAGAGCAGCTTTAGGTAGTTTTAAGACGAACCCGAAGGGTGCTCTTCAACGAGCGGCGCGTGCTCATAAAATAGCTCCATGTGCCTATACAGCTCTTGTTATTGGGAGAATATATGCCAAAATGGGAGAGACTAGTTTGGCAGAGCGATGGGCGGCTGCTGCAGTGAAAACTGAACCTTTACTAGCCGACGGCTGGGCAGTTTTGTATCTGCTAGCAATGTACGAGCGAAATTTAGACAAAGCAAGAACTATGCTACGGACAGCTAAGCAGGTCGGTCCTCTGAGCCCTGATATCGATGAGGAGATCAAGAGAGTCATGGAAATAGTCCAAGTAGAAATGCTACCGGAGTCTCTAGTCAGGAACTTGTGTTTGTGCGAGTATTATAATTAAGTTGGTAGAGTTTGAGCTCGTTGTGTACTTTTATTTACACCGAATATACTTGGTACATACTATACCTTATGTTTCTTTAAAATTTTAGCCTTCATATTAACAGAAAACTCTTCGATTTAACTAAGTATATATACCTATCCTTAATTAACGAAAGTAAGCGGTTTCAGTCTCTTTAAGGTTAGGTAGAGAGGTACCTATAAAGATTTTAGGCGAGCGAAAGTTTGCCTGCACTCGACCGATATATGAGAGCACTAACTGCGTCAAGAATAGTGTCGTTGATCTATTTATATAACTGTAGGTAGTGGTAGGACCCAGTTCAGAAAGTAAACAGCATAGTTTTGTATACTCTAAACTAGGTTACATTACGTCTAAATAAGTAGGTGTATCAAGGCTCAGATGGTTCGTTATCTTATTGATAAGATATTGACTCAAATCGAAAACCAGTCATTTTCAGGGAAGAAATTTTGACGAAGTATTGTCACACCTATAGAGATAACGATAATCCGATCAATTGCTTTACAGTACCTAATCCTAAATGTCGAATGTTTAATTTTGTCCCGCGTTCGCGTTGCATCACCGCGCGGTGGCCACTGGGAACATAACACAAACATTCTCTGAGCTGGAACGACAGCCGGGCCTTTGTTTTGAATCGAGTTTCGAGTCTACAAGATCAGTGTGAAACATGTGAATTGTGATTGTGGAACTATGGCTATCTCGACGAGTTGTTGGAAATATCTGGTGTTAACTTTCAACGTCCTGTTCGCTGTGAGTAGAGGTTTTATGTTATGTATTTCTTTTCTATTGGTAGAGTCATATAGAGTCCATGCTGATCAGCGCCTTTTATGTTGTCATTGGTTGTCATAACAACTTTTTAGAAACAATTTTTGGGCTTAGAAGCACGCATTCAATTTCCACAAAATTTTCGATTTCTATGTAACCAGGCCTCTCTCATAGTATTTCCTTGAAAACAATATTTATAATACCTAGGTAAATCTCGATGACACACTTTTCCAGCAATAATGATTAACAAAAAAAGTTTGAAGTATTCTTCAAGTGCAATTAACATTACCTTATCAAGTTGGAATGGTTATTAAGAATTTTCTGTTACGATTATTCGTGCTACTTTAACAAAGAGAGAAAAGAAGAGGTGGATTCTAAAGGACTTTTGAATTTGGCCGGATTATTCTAAAGTTTCTTTCCACATTAAACAGATGTCGTGACATACGTTGTTTTTGTTTCCCGATAGATGTCAGCAGGCGTACTATTTGGAACCAGTGGATTCCTGCTATACAGGCTGTTTATTTTCCGCCATTTCCTCGGGGTAAATGTGGAGTATCCAGCTATACTGCTTCTGATGATGGCTATAATCACTTGCTCTGTGGCTTGGATCGGATGGCGAACCACCAAGTCGATGCATCAGATCCATGTTATTATTGTGAGTACCTACTTTTTACCTGTAGAAACCTTTCAAATTCGTAAATGGCCTATGTCCTACCCTTCCTCAGGTTATTCATTGGTAATTCCTATTTGAATAATAATGTAGGAAAGTCTCAGCCTGGCCTGGGTAGGTAACCTAGACACCTAATTATATTCTGGCTAGATTGTTATAAAAAAGAACGCTAACAAATAAGTTAGTTGCTTTCTTCTACCTAGACTTTTAATTGTGAGTCCAGTCGAAATATCCATAGTGGGGTACGTATATCAACCCATGTTAAAAATTAACGCCTCTATTCAATTTTCTTTCCAGACTGGACTTCTCATAACCCTAGTGGTAATCATTGAGTTTTCATGCTTCGTGTGGGCGATGGTGGTGTGGGACAACATAGAGATCGACATAAAGTCGACCATGACGACTTACTTTGCGCAAAGCACGGGCCCTAGTGCAGAGCCTAATTCAGTTGACGCTATCCGATGGGACAGGCTCCATGTTAAGGTAATCAAAATTAATAAAAATCGTCCAATAGACACCATTACTTATTTTTTACTTCAATATTCGAATCCAATTGAAAATGGATAGCGTCAGGTTCTTATTCCCGGCTTTTTCAGTCGCTATGTCATGTCATGTCGAGCTGAGGCCCTGCGGGCAGGGTGCAATGGCGATCATTGGGTGAGGCCTATGCCCAGCTGTGGACTGATATATTCTGATGATGATGATTTCATGTCAGAGACTTCGACAAAGGAGTTAGCCATTAGCACATTATGAAGAAGAAGAAAGGAAATTGCAGAATCTTTCCATCTCGTTTGTTGTAGAACCTTTGTTTACAGAGCTTTTAGTCTAAGTCGAGTATTAGACTTTTAGTTCGTAGCGTGGCTTACTTTGTTGTTCTTTGAAGATCATCTTGGTAGCAACACTTCGCCTAGTCACTACTTGGATGGGTGACCGTCTAGTGGCATTTAGATCTAAGCGAGGAATTACGTAGTTCGAAAGGCACGTTAAGATGTTGGTCCCGACTTTTTCAGTCGTTAAGCCATGTGGGAGGACTTTGCACGGCCTATAAACTCCAAAAACAGTGTTGGCCACAAGCTTAAACGAAGGAGGAAGGAATTCTATGCTGCTGATAAACATAATCTATCGTTCCCCTAAGTGAGCAATGAGAAACTAAAAATACCCACTTACAGCATGTTACGTTATTAAGAATATCTGGTTTAGCTACCTGCCTATCCACATGTCACCTAATCCATACATGTACAAAATAATGATTATGTAAATCTGGTTGCAGTTTCAATGCTGCGGAGTCAGCGGTCCCAACGACTTTGTATCAACGGGACATGTCCCATTCTCCTGCTGTGGCCAGGGCCCACTAGACGCAATGCAGAAGCCCTACGCAGCTGACTGTTCTGAGGTGTACCAGAGAGGCTGCGGGAAACTTCTGCATGATTACGCGAGAGAGCAACTGTTGTACGTGGCTCTAACAGCGTTGATAGCTTCGATACTCCAGGTATGTTTTACCTGTTTTAACTTAGGGTCGGAGTTTTTAAGCCACCCGAAGGCGACAACACCTAAATTAAGTCTTTTGCCGCAGCTAACGAGCCTAGACTTCAATGCAGATTAAACTCTCCACAGTCACGACGAAAAATATTTTCGTCCGTGGCCTTTCGTTAGGTTTATAGACACGTTCCCTAGTCTACTTAAGGCCTGGGATATTACCTGAAAAAAAAATTGCTGATCTTTCAGACTTACACGGAAATCGAAGCCGTATTTTTTGTGTTACAAGCAAGTTTAACGAGGCTATATTTTGTCTGTATTCTAAGCAAATGATGAACTCAGCTAGATCTCCTAGTCATAAAAGTGAAAACAAATTCATCGGGAATCGAACTCACAATCTTCTGCACCTCAGGCGGACCTTTGCCCACTACGCCGCAGAGCCGGTAAAACCAGCGTGGCCAAAAATTGAACTCATCATACTAATAGGTGGGGAGGAAAAACTTCTGCACTGACGCGACTTTCCACCTCAAAATGTCAGGTAATGACGTCCCACATTGATTGGGATGAAAGTATGTATTGTGCAAAAGTAAAAACATCTTCACGACTTTTTCCCCTCTAAGGATATCTTCAGATATTGCTCAGTACGCAAATCTATACTTGTAACGGGGGTAGTCAGAGGTAAGTCCAAACATTACGTTCGATACATGCCCACTTTTTGCAAGCAGCTAGCATTCCACGTGACAGGTTGCAAGCCCATCGCCGCTTCTTATTGGAACACCAACCTAGCACATAATTATCTTTCGAACTTTTTAGTTCGAGGGCATACCCGTTTCCTCACGATGTTTTCCTTCACCGTTTCGAGCTCGTGGTAATGCGCACATAAATTTTTCGAAACGAAAAATCCATTGGTTCACGGCTGGGATTGAACCTACGACCTCCAGAAAAAATTTTTGAAAAATATTACTACGCTGAAATAAACTCATACTTAGAAAGAAACAAAATCCTTTGTGACGAACAAAAAGGCTTCCGTCAAAAGAAAACAATAAACATGGCAATTTACGACTATTTCTACAATATTATTTGTAAAGTTGACAAAAGAACTCCTATCTGTAGTATATTCTGTGACATGACACAGGCATTCGACTATGTGGACCACAATATTTTATTTAAAAAACTGGAAGCATATGGTATTAGAGGAAACGTATTAGAGGAAACGTATTATTTAATTAACTCCTACCTTAGTGATAGAAAACAATTTACAGAGATATCAAGACTTCAGTCAAAAACCAAACTTGAGGTTGTACACAAATCAAAGATACGGTACACCAAATACGGAGTACCTCAAGGAAGTGTACTAGGGCCACTACTATTTATAATTTATATTAATGACCTGCCAAAAGCATCGACTGATCCAATGACTCTTTTCGCTGATGATAGTACGATAACAATAACTTGCAATGACATGAAATCTTACGAATCTGACATTAACAAATCAATTGAATCTATAATACAATGGCTCGACAATAATAATTTAAAAATTAATATAAATAAGACTTCGATTATGCATTTTGACCAAAGATCCAACGTTCCATCTGACATAAATATTATATTTAAAAACAACCTAAATAATCAAGTTGATGCTACGCGATTTTTAGGACTTATTATAGATAAAAAACTAAACTGAAAACCACATATAGAAGAACTAAGTAAACGTGTCAGTAGCCTAGCATATGCTCTTCATAGACTATCGTCGACAGTGAACACTGCTGCTCTATTGACGGCATATCACGGTATGGTAGAGTCTGTACTGAGATATGGGCTAATCTTTTGGGGCAACTCTACCAATAAAGAGATAATTTTTAAGCTGCAAAAACGATGTCTGAGAGCGATGTTTAAAACAAAAATTACTGATAGCTGTAAGCCACTATTTTTAAAGAACAAAATTCTGACACTTCCGTCCCTCTACATATTAGAAGTTGCTTTTTTTTAAAAAAATAATCCTCATTTATTTCCTAGGCTATCTGACGTTGTAACTCGAAACAGACGAGATAATACTAGGTTACAATCACATCCTGTTAAAACAGCACTAATGCAAAAAAGTGTTGTTAGTGTCGCTCCTAAAATATATAACAAATTACCTAAGTTGTACAAGAACCTGGACGAAAAAAATTTTAAACAGAAAATTAAAATGTTATTAATTTCAAAATGTTATTATAGTCTAGACGAATTTCTCAATGATAAAAAATTGTAGTTAGTTTTAATGTTGCATGCCATCTCTCTACTAATTTTGCATACCGCAACCGGTCAAGCATGTTGTTTCTTATATATAATTTATTACCTTTTATACACATGTTTTTTGGCAAATAAATATCTTTATCTTTATCTTTATCTTTATCCAGATCTTAAGTCGGGGTACATCCTACTAGGCCACCACGGCTATATATTATTTATAGTATTTTTATAGTATTTAGATGCAATGGCCCCTCCTGCTACCCTGACCTGACCTCAGTCAGCCCAACACCTTAAAATAACGGACTCCGGGTTGGTGGCTGGCATGTTGCAATATGTTCACATTGTTACTAAATGTTTAATCATTTTCCCTTTAGCCTTATGAAGCTTATGAGGTTGGACGGTAAATTATTTTGTATATGGCCATCGTTGACGCCTAGGTTTAGGTCATCTACATTAATATTATAAAGATGTAAAAATTGTTTGTTTGTAGGGGGTAATTTTTAGTGTTCCCTAATAAAATTCTATATTCATATTTCAAAAAGATACTTAAGGTTTGTCTATTATGATACCCCAGATTATAAGTGACGGACATTAGGTTAAAATTTGTTTTATTATAACACAAAATAATGATGATGATGATGATAACACAAAATTTATAAATGCATAGGTAATATTAGACATAGATAGGTATACAATTTATTTGCTACTGAACACACAACACAATACAATAAAAGTTTACAAAAAAGAGAGAATAAAGATTAAAACATAATGTGCTTCATTCAGCAGCAAAATGGAAAAAAACTCAGCATAACATCTACTGCAGTAGAAGCTGGTTGGCTGGTCTGCCGAAGCCGTATTATGGATAATTACTCAGTATGATCGGAGACTCAGCTTAGTCCCTCCGAAAAACGTGCTATACTAACACACAAACGAAGTTGCGACCAGACTAGTCAATTAGCGATAACCTTGCAACTCCCAGAGGGTTATGATAATAATACTTCATTAATCCATGTTTCCAACCAACATGTTCTCTGTCTGTGTGCATGAATGTTTTATTTGGCACGCCTCCGATGAACTGCTAAATAAATTTTACATCCCTCATGTTGGGTAAGTAGGTTCTTATTACCTCCAAATGGGGCTTGTAGGTGACTAATTAGCGCTCTAGGGTAATCATGTAGTTGGAAAAGCCCTAGGGCGGTAAGTAATTAAAAAAACACTTATTTCTTTCAAAAAGTTCACATACATCTAACCATCATACTGGCAATAGACATCATGCATTCAGCCCAATGACCAAAGAGGTCGCTTTGCTATTCAGCCTTGTCTTCGTGTGAGTATAATAGTCATCAATTTTAAATATCGAACGGCGAAGCTCAATTTCGTTCTTGAAAAAAAAAAAATATTATTCTTGTAATGACGGTTTTTTTCTACTTAGGTACCTCACAATCGAGATGTAAAGCAGAATAGTTAGCTCGGATGTAAGCACCAATTGCACCCTCGAACTATAGGCCTAAATATCTCGGGCTGCAATTGATGCCTTACAGCCCCTGGCTACTAATCTACTATTGATGAAATTTGGTATAGACCTTTAACATACTCGTATAGATGGACAGACAGATAACACTTTATTGATCATCACATTTATACAGGAAAAAGTAGAATTAACTTAATGTATTACAATCACTGAGAGCGATTTCTTACATAAAAAAGGGAGATGTTAAAAGCTTCTTTTTCATCCATCAACCTCTAAAAAAGTTGAAACAGAGATTGTAAAATTGCACGCGTGAAACCGCGTGGGTACGAGTAGTTTTTAATAACAATACCCAATCGTCCTTGCTATTAAAACTTGTAGCCATAAACAGTCAGATATGATGACATCTAATACAATGTCGATTTTATTCGTGTCCTTTGGGATATATCATAAGGAAGAGACGTGTCTGCGATGCGTTCTAGCTTTTGCTGTGTGCGTCGCGAAACCCTTTACTTTTTTATACTAAAAAGATAACAAGCTTGCGATCCTCCTGATGATAAGCGGTTCCCGTAGCCTATGTAGGCTAACAGGCGTGCACCAAGAGGTAATATGCGCGTTGCTGGTCAGTTGCTGGTTATTTTTGTAAATGACCATTTACAATAATAAATATACAAAATATTCGTTGAGGTACAATATAACAGTAGCATAAAAGTACCTAATTTTATGATATAATTTAAAACGATGACATCTGCATGAAGCGAGCCTTTCCCGCTGCGAGTAAACTCCGTCCCATAGTGTTTTAGTGCTGCATAATAATAATAAATATCTTAATATTTAGCAACATTTTTAGCAGTCATATTATTTTTTAATAATTTCGGTAAAATTCCAGGCATTGTGAACTAAGTGGGAAGAATACTGCTAAGTTACGTTAGGTACTACAAAGATTATTTTGAGTTGTCCTAAAAACATAATGCCATTTTCTTATCAACTGCCCCAGTTACCGACCAGGGTTTTCGGTCCATCGGAAGGTCAGGTCACTTCAAAGGTCACAAGGTCATTTCAATAGAATGAGGTAATCTATTGGTCTTTGAGATAATGGTTTGGTTGTCTTGTTTTGCTATTATTAAATGTATCGTAAATGGTGTGTTGTGAAAGATGTGTATGTTTTTATAATAGGTACCTTTACACAAACACAGGGGGTGTACGGGGTTCAACCCCCATCGTCGGACCCCAAGCCAACCTCACCTGCACGTGGTGCACCCTGCTAACAAACGGGGCTCTGGCGGCCGGCTGATTGCGGAGCCTACATCGGCACAGCTAAATCCCCTGGCCACCGACGGGTAGCAGCGTCGGTGGTGCGAGAAGCTGTGCACTGCGATCCCCAACCCGCATGCCCAGCGTGGGGATTATGGGCATATCCCCCTTTATTAGGGGAGGCCTATGTCCAGCAGTGCACTGATATAGGCTGGTGTGGTGTGGTGGACACAAACACATGGAGCACCTTATGTTAAGCACTACATACAGTGGTGGTCATATAATTAAGAACCCTGATATAAAGGGAAGATTTTTTCAAACTAAGACGCAAAACTAATTGTATGCAATTTTTTTTTATTTCTCTCGGTATCGTAAGACTTTTCCATAATACCACTGTATTCATTGATACATATGATTAGCTAAAAATAAATAGACAAACTTTTTACACTACTTCTAAACATAGTAGTCCTGTTTACTGGCTGGTCACGTAATTAAGAACGCTAAATAGTTTATGCCTTTATTCAAATTGAAATAGAGAACACTCTGTCGATTTGGGAAAAAATAAAAGTTGTGATAAATCTACAAGGGAAGTAATAATAAAACTTCGCCGGAAGAATTGGTCTTATAAAAAGATAGGCGACCATCTGCAATGTTCAAAAACGATGGTTTTCCACGCTGTAAAGCATTTCGCTACGTATCAAACTACTTCGAATGTTCCACGTGTACCTAAACAGAGAAAAACAACTCCTAGAGATGACCGAAACATCGTTCGTATGGCAAAACAAAATCCTTTTAAAGGGTCTAATGAGCTGAGAAAAGAATATTTTGGTGAAAACAACCCTTCAGCAATCTCAGCACGCACTATTCGAAGACGTTTGGTAGAAGAAAAATTGCACGGTAGGATAGCAAGAAAGGTACCCATGTTGAAACTTTGCCACAGGCAAGCCCGGCTTGCATTTGCGAGAAAGTATGAAAACTGGACTGTGCGACAGTGGAAAAATGTATTTTTTTCTGACGAGACGAAAATAAACAGAGTATGTTCTGATGGAAAACGATATGTACGACGTCCCCCGAATACAGCATTCGACCCTAAGTACACGAAAGTTACATTAAAGCACGGTGGTGGAAATGTGAAAATTTGGGGGTGCTTTTCTGGACATGGTGTTGGACCTGTAAAGTTGATAGAAGGTAACATGGATCAGTTCCAATACAAAAATATACTGGAAGAAACAATGTTACCTTATGCTAAAGACGTTCTACCGGTTATTTGGACATTCCAGCATGACAATGATCCAAAGCACACTGCACGCACCGTAAAGGAATTTCTTACAGTGCATTCAGTTTCTGTCTTAGACTGGCCAGCTAACAGCCCAGATCTAAACCCAATAGAGAATCTGTGGTTCGAAGTAAAGAAAAAGGTTTCAAATACACAGTGTGGGAATTTAAGAGAGCTATACGACGTTTTTTTAGAAGAATGGAACTCTATTTCTCTTGCGAAATGTGCAAAATTAATAGAGTCAATGCCTCGCCGGTGTAAAGCAGTAATTAAAAGCCGTGGATATGCTATTAACTATTAATTTTAGTTAAAAATATATTAAATTGCTTTTTAAATTTTCTGCGCTACATATTATTGTGATTTTTTAAATGTAAGTGTCATACAAAACAATTCCCGCGCAGTTTAATAAATCGTTCTTAATTATTTGTCCAGCTTCAGTACTATTTGAATGTGTTACTTTGGTAAAATAAATAAATAGTGAAAAAATAGTTAGCGATTTTATTGTTCATTCCTAAGCCACGTTGCTCTATTAATGTGGCTATTTTATAACATGAGTAGTTGCTTCTCAAAAGGTACACATCTTTGTGTATAACACGATTCAAATAAAAAACTTCTATAACTTCAAATCGTTTTTAATTATATGACCACAACTGTATATCAGAATAACATCGTGGGTCTCCCATGTCAGCAGGACCTACGTCTCTCAACTGGAGGCATGGTAGTGATAAACCTCATTTGCCTGTAACTTCACCGGTAACTACCCACATAAAAAAAACGAAACAGCAACGCTGCTTTACATCAGAAATAGTTTTCGTGGTATGAGGAACTAAGACTGTTTAGGTAATACAAATAATACCTACACTAAAGACCCTGAACTCGTAAGATAACGTCTTTATTTCTTTTTGTGAATTTCCGATAATTTTTAAACTCTTATAAAATTAATGAGTGTAACTGGTTTTAAATCATACTAATCAATAAAAATAAATAAATAACATAGTCGATTGGAATATAACCCGTTACTATTACGTCTCTCTCAATCTTATCGCTCACGATTCCAAGGGCTTAAATGTTTTAATGGCAGTACCTAAATGACTCATAGTGCAAAGAAAATGTGTCATCTAATGAACGATAATGAGAATTAATTACATTTAATTACGAGTTTCGTGTTAGAAACGATTAGGATAGAAAAATTACGTAGTTAAATGATTAGTTGATTCCTTTTGGTATAAGATAGCTTCTTAAATTACTAAACATTGTGCGTGCCAGTAATTTTATCTTATGTCTATAATTTTAGTTTTGACATCTTATTCATCTTTGGTGGTTAGAATCAAAGCTTAAAACACTGTGTCGAACTATTACAGCACAAAATCAGCCAAAAAGGCAGCGAAACCGGTCAGGTACCAGCAATACTGATTACACAACATAGAAAGCTGTAAAACCATTCGCCTCGCCCACTTTAAACCATCATAACTTACCAAGAAAAAGACTTGCATCGATAATAAACTTCTCATCTCTGAAAGCAAACATTGGTGTGCGAGGGGTCTTCAAAACTGGTTGATGGAGATAAAATAATTTAATATGGAGTGGAAATAATAACACCAATATTTACTAATATTTCACTTTATATTTTTGTTTAGTCTGTGAATTCCAATGACTCTATGAACAAGTTTCTTGGTACTGACGATGAATGGGGGTTCCCGACAACGTTACCTACCAAAAGAAACGACTCTTGTTCTCAAAGCTTGTTACTTGAGTCATAGGCGGTGATAAAATAGCTTTGAACAAATTCACAGAAGAAAAATTGAACCCTACATTCAAATATCAAACTTTATAATTGGCGGTTTTTGGCACAGTCGTGTTTAATTTCAAATACCAAGATTTTGTGGTTTGATGACCATGTAGATAGTAATTTTACTTAATTGTTTCAGTATCAGGGGTCAGATACATATTTCCGTGTAAGTAAAGGCAGCAAAGATGCAAGTCTTACATGTCTCCAGACATGCCATCTTTACTGCCAACGTGTTTCATTTTTCTTAGATTTTATTATTTTGCTTTTTTCGATTTATTTTTGGAATAGTCACTGTGAAAATAACTACTTTAAGCACTTTGAGTACTAAAGAAGAAGAAAAGAAGAAGAAGAAAAAATATTTTATTTGACGAGGAAAAAATAAGCACACTTAATAAATAAAAATAACCTGTCGAGTTCAGATCGGTGCGCAATGGCGCTCATTAGGGGAGGCCTATATCCAGGTGTGGATTAATATAGGCTGATGGTGGTGTGGTGATGACGATGATTAACCTAAGCAGTGTTGACGAATACCTCCGGAACTGGAAGATGGAGTAATTGAGTTTAGAGACCACCCTAAGAAATGCACAATTCACTTCAAATGACAAAAAAAGTGCTTCGCGATTTCATGCTAATTCAATTTGGCAATGTTCGAAGTCAGTGAACATTGAAGGTTGTTTTTTGATCCATTCGTACAAGTAGCGGCACGAAACTGTAGCGCTGACTGTTATTGCGCAGAAGTCAAAAGTAAGGTATCGTAGGGAGGCTAGAGGCGAGAGAGAGCGAGAGACCTATGCGCAAACGTTTCAGCGCTAGACTAAGGTATGTACGTGCCGCTGGATGTACCTAGTAAGCAGAGTTGCATATGACATTTTAAATCAATCTAGCTAACGACAAGCAGATGAGGTTCAAAAAACTGGTTTTATGATGTTCATATCACGCGCTTCATAGGTTGACTGTTTCTAATAAGAAAATTGGTGAGCCGGCGAGGATGTCAGTAACGAACTATATTAAAAGCCGCAAGTTACCTACCCACGAGCGCCAGACTGGATCCGGAGGATAAATATAATTTTGACCTTAAATCTTTAGATTTACAGGCTAATTTCAAGTGTGTTTAGTTGATTGGTGTTGATTAAACTAGTACGCCACGCTATGAAACAGAGATAAGTTAATTAGGTAGGTATTTAATTACGATTCGTTTTTAATCTATTAGTATTGATTTGAGTTATTAATGTAGAACAATAATTATAGCTATAGATATATGAGAGTGAAAAACGTTGGGAACAGCACAATGGAATTAAACTAAAATTAAGTTGGGCAGCACACCTGGCAAGGCGAGAGGTGATGGCAGGTGGAGTAAAGCTCTGAATGGCGTCCAAGAACCGGGCACAGAAACGTCGTTCATCGAGCAGACTTTATATATTAACCTCTTTAGGGTTCCGTACGCAAAGGGTAAAAACGGGACCCTATTACTATTATTACTCCACTATCCGTCTGTCTGTCACTAGGATGTATCTCGTGAACAGTGATAGCTAGACATTTGAAATTTTCACGTATTTCTATGGTCGCTATAACAACAAATACAATACGCTTGAAATATTCACAGATACATATATAGTTGTATATTCATTTTAAAAATAAATAATGTATTATAATAAAATAAATAAATTAAGGGGGGCTCCCATACATGACTATAGAATGGTACGGAACTCTTTGTGCGCGAGTCCAACTTGCACTTGGCTCGTTGATTTTACCTTGTAGGCTTACTTGGCTACTAGGGTTAAAGTTGAGATTTTTATAAGTAGTTAAATATATTGGTCTATTATTTTATTATATTTATAAATTGTACGTAAATCGTAACACAGTAATTTTCCAGATTTATTTCCGACAGTTTTTTATCAGCGCAGGACTGAGCAAGCATGATTTAATACCTGTACCAATTAGCAGTATGGATTTTCCTGTAAGCCAGTCCAAACAATGTGAATCATGTACCCGAACAATGCTCATTGTAACGCGATAAGAGCAACATATTTTGTAAGAGGAAATTCGTACAATTTCTGGTTATGCTCAAAGTTTCTCTTTAAAACTTTTGAGGAATTTCATACAAACTTTAAAAAGGTAAATAAGTACTTGCTTGCTTCTCTAAGAACAAATAAGTTTCTTTTTCTCTAGCATTTTTGTTGAAATTTCGAGAGTTTTCACCATTATACCTACTCAATTAACTTTTAAAGTCGTTACGATTCTATGAAAAACTTCCACTTACTGGAATTTCAACGATGGCAAACGATAGTTCTCGACAGATAACATATAAAACCGTAATGAAGCTGACTTATTGTATCAAGTTGATGCAGTAAGTCAGCTATCGTTGATACTATCAACGCCGCACAATCAACGCACAGCCTAGTCTGTAAGTTAGGTACCTAAGTGCATTTATTAAGTATGTTAGATGGCTAGGGTATTTAGAAAATTCAAAAATTTGAACCATGGTATTGGATTCGGATTGTTAACTCCTATTATAGGGGAGACCGAGGGGTTTTGAAACAGAGGTGAGTTGAAACAGCAGTGATTTCGCGAAACCTAGAACCGTTAGCAAGCTGGTAACGTCGCAAATAATCCGCGTCCTGCCACCCGCCTGCGCCTCAGTTGGCGTCTGTGACCATTGGCGCGCAGTTGCGTAGTTCTGGCGAGCACATCGCAAAAATAATGAAAAGTAAGTTTTAAACGTTTTTTGATGACTTCAATAGTATGGTAACGCGTTTGGATTTTGATTCAGGTTATATACATTTTGAAAGCTTATCAATTAATCATTCAAATAACAGCATTGGTACAGCTTATTTCAAAGTGTTTCCTACTTGGTTTATAAAATAAAAAAAATTGGGAGGATTTCTGCAGCTGAGGGGATTTGAAACAGAGTGTTTCAACTGTCCTCGTTTTGTATTTGTATGGTTGACTTCTCAGTGTTCAGTTTCAGGATGCCTACTGATTATAAAATAATAAGTATCTACTACATTATCTGTAGCATCTACATCACATGATACTTCAGTCACAGCCCAAGCAAATATTTTCTCTCTTGAAAGCATAAGACGATTATGAAAGGCTCCTCCAAACAATGAAACAAATTGAGGAAAGGTAAAATCCGCTGTCTTGATTGACACTCCCATAAAGAATGAGTTAGCAGCAATCGAAGCAGCTAGGATGGCTAAGAAAAAAAGATAAAAAACCTATTTTTGAACAAAAAAAACACGTAAAAGACCTAAGTTAGACAAAAGGAACAAATCAGAAGCTAAGATAAAAATGACCAAGATTGCTAAGAACAACAAAAGCAGTGAAGATGAAGAAGAAAATTGCTATTGTATTTGTTGTTTGGAAGCCTATTCAAATAGCAAAGCCAAAGAAAAATGGGTTCAATGTCTTGAATGTAAAAGTTGGGCTCATGAAGCTTGCACTGCTGGCGAACTTTCTTATGTGTGCCATAATTGCTTATCCGAGTAATATTTTAATTCTGTTTTCAATAACTTTAACTCTGTGAGGCTATTATCATCAACCTAGTCATTGAAATAAGCAAAATGAGACTGATGTTAATGAATATAAAACAACCGAAAGTTTTTTAATATTTAGTTTTCTAAGAATGTGATTTTTGTTTCTCAAATTGTTGTTTAATGTTAGATTTGTTAATTAGGACTGAATATTATGCAATTAATTATTTTTGTTACAAGTTCTTATAAATAATTTAGTAAGAAGTTTACCGTTTTGTTAAAGACTTTTTAATATAAGTACATAGCTAGTTAAGATTGGCTCACTATCGTGGTGCATCAACCCCAAAAAGATGGAAGATATGCTCAGTTAAGTACAAATTGTAATAAAAAACTATGCTACTACTATTATTTTTAATAAATACCTTTATTAATACGATCTGCTTACACTATTTTACTCAAATATAAAATGTTTCAACTCACCTCGGCCCCTGTTTCAACTTACCTCAGTATGAGGGGAGTTGAAACAAAATTTCTTATTACATTCAAATTAAGTTTTTGCCACATAGTTCACATTTATCCTTTTATTGTGCAAATCATTTCAAAGGATTTGAAATGTAGTATCGACTGCCACTAAATTCATACGGTTAATGTTTATAGAATTTGGTAAACGAAGCAAAATGACAAAATTGTTTCAACTGCCCTCGGTCTCCCCTACATATGTAATTTCTAAGTATTCTAGCTGACTCGCTGTCTAAGGCAGCTAGGTCACTTCAGTGGTGTTAATGGCTATAATTTTAGTCGTAAGTAACCCACTAAATGCTGTAACAGGGCTGACATACTAAGTTGGTATGCGACTCAAAGTCCTTCGTCAAATATAAGAATAAAAAGTCCTAGACACGGCTTAGAGGGTGCCTGAAGATGGACCAATCACATGATCCACATAGCTCGCGTAGTATTTGAATCAAAAATAGCCTTTGTGTTACAGAATCGCAATCTATGTATATTCCAAGTTTGATCCAAATCCGTTCAGCCGTTCTGGCGTGATTGAGTCATCCATCAATCCTCACAAACTTTCACATTTTTATTATTAGTTTATTCCCCGAAATTCAGCCGCAATGTATTCAGTCTGCAATGCAGACGAAGTCATGTGGCGCCCGCTTGTTTCTTCATTAGCTGCGTCCTGCATGAGTCTTTCGTTGATATGATAAGCATCGCTCCCCTCATCCTCATTACCTATGCTCTTGGGACAGGGTCACAAGCCGTAATCCACGCCATTCCCTCACGAAATAATGAAATGAATATCTTCTTTCTATCTATTTGTACATAACAAAAATCTACCTACATATGTCTGTTGTAGACTTTAAAACCATCCAACCGATGTGCATCAAATCGGTTTCATTAGAAAGGCAATAATGCGAAAATGGTTGTGGATAACTGCTATAATCACAATAACTAAAAATAAAAAAAGATTGTCTATGCCTTCCGAAACCACTGATCGGAATACGTACCTATAACGCAAATGAAGTTGCTGGCTGGTCAGTTAGTTTTTTAATGAAACTGATTTAAATTCAAAACTAACAAATATGTTGAAAAGTGATGTTGAATTAAGTGTATTTCACGTAAAAATTAATGAATATGTTGAATAATATCATGTAAAAATTAACATAATTAACAAATAAAGTACTTATACCTACACAGTGCTAGTGTATAACGCTTTGTGTGCTGAAAACGCAACTGCGCTGCACTCGCTGGTCCAGCTCATGCCCGCACGCAGTCAACGTATGTATAGTGTAATGTATAACGCTTTGAGCGTTGAAAGCCGAAGGACGCACTTGCTGCAAGACCAGCTCCTCCACAGACCCGCAGTCAACGTGTTAAGGACTAGTCCTCACAAAAAAACAGTTTTCTCAAGCCCTACTCACGGTTTTATAATTCAAAATCTAAACTATATAACAATACGTTGCAAAATTTGTAGGTAAACCTATTCCTTTCAGCGTCGTGGTACCTACTCTAAATTCCTACGCATACAAACTGCCTTTGATCACATTGGTCAATGGTCATACTCATACCATGATCTAAGACTATGAATAATAATTGACGTAGTTATTTGTACCTATTGTTTGCTCGTTTATAATTCTCGTAGCTTATGTACTTACGTTCTTAGATAGAACTGACTTAATTAACACATAAGCTACTTTTTATCCCGGTACTACGCGAGCGAAGCCGCAGGCGGAAGCTAGTGCTTAATAAATTATTCTTTGACTCGACCACGCAGTGTAGGTAGAGAGATTAAAACAGATAAATATAGCGAAGAGCTCATTGCATTGTCTACCCTTGGTCAATCTAACTAAGGCATCATTTATATCACTACACCAGAATAAAGACATCAACCGAAAACAATTCATCATCATCATCATCAGCATATCATATCAGCTGTTCACTGCTAGACAAAGGTCACTCATAAAGAGTATTGCGCCCTATCCTCAGCTCGATGCATCCAACTTCAACCAGCAGTCTTTCGTACATCGATCATCACCGGCGTCCTACTATGTTTGTCGAGCCGCACTCCACTCAAGAATTCGCTTACCCCAACGATTGCCGGTTCTTTGGCAGATATTTTACTTTGGCCAGTGCACTGCCATTCTATTTCGTCAATTTTAGTTTTCTCTCGTTGCGGTATCTATTCTTCAGAGAGACTCGGAGCATAGCTTGCTGAGCGACTTTAAACTTGTGAACAAGCTGTACTGTGAAGGTCCACGTTTAAAACACTTGTTAGTTCACTTGTAACCCGACTTTTTTTCCATTATTTCAAGGAGGTTGGTTGGGGTCAGGTGAGTTGGTACAATGAACAATGCATCCATCAATGAAGGCCTTGTTTGTCCACTCACAATCATAACATTGGAGTTTTGCGCCATAGATGAAACATTTTGTTAGAAGGGACAATGCACAACATTCCCTACTGCATGACATCACGGGCCCTCAGAAGAGTTCGAGAAACAATGATCTCTATTGTGAGATTTTCGTTCGTGGAGGTCACGTGACACTTCGGCGTAACAAATACTTTCGTCATTTTTCAAACGCGTCCGACTTGCCGGGTTTTATATGCCTTGTTTCCCTTGATCTCCAATGTGCTCATATGGATATATAGTTTAGACAACTTAAGTAAAAAAACAACGGTTTTTTCTTTTTCAAATATGTTGCGTACTTCCCGTTCCTTTCCCGTCAGTGTCCCGTCATAACAAAATTAAACAAGGCATAGTCCATAAGAATAAAGTAAGATGTAGGACACGTGGTACCTATTAGTATGGTAGAGTTACAAACAAATTGAACCACGATCTTAAATTTGTAACTGCCCCACATTTGTAGAACAGTAATAAACTTAAATACAAAAGCGGAATACGGCGGTTATTTTTAAACCCAACTAACTATCAAGTTGCCACGAGATTGGCCCCAATCGTTGGTTACGTCATATGCTTGACTGTTGATTGCTGCAAGTAGGTATTTATGAGAATAGAAATAATTTTGTAGTTTTGTTAAAAGTTCATTAGAGGAGGCCTGTGTCCAGCAGTGGACTTCTACTAGGCATATATGATGATGATGAACTAAAATTGAAATAGTATTAACTATTATTCTGCTTCTTAACCTAAGTAGGAAGGTACTTACTTACCTACTGCCATCGACTGCTCAGTTATTTTCCTAAAATGAGATAGGTATGTACATAGGTCAGTTGTTGTTTCTCATTTCTCACAAATGCAGTGATCAACCTATAAACTGAGCAAACATCTCATTCATGACGTCACTCACTACAATCATGCGCTTGCGTCGTTTCCATCGCAAAAATGTATGACGCTTTGTCAATAAAATGAGGAAATTGCTATGAATAAATGTAAGCACTAATTTAATAATAATTATGCTGAATAATTAATAACGGTAATTATGAGAACAATGACTGACAATTATATGCCTATTATTATTTGTGGTGTTGTGGTGGTGTTAGATTCAGATGATTGGTTTTCCCCGAGTTGAGTGTCCCAATACATTTTTTATTTAAGACTTCATATCTTACACACACTTTCTCGAGCTACCTCCTACCACTCTCTTTTGAAGGCATCGAGTTCGTCCCGCCAACACGTCCTCGGCCGACCCCAACGTCACTGGTGTCCAGGCTGTGGTGATGGTCACCCACATATTAATATAACTAAAACATAAAACCACGATGAAGCTAACAGTCATCGCATTCAGGCTGCAGAGAGCAGCAGTACTGGTTTCTATGTATTTCTATACAGAAAACGTGTTCTAGTTCGTGGCTATGGAAGGTTGGGCTAAGTTAGGCAGGAGATTTGGCAAAACGCGGTGATGGCAGCTGGAGAAAAGCCTTGACCGAGTGGTGACTAAGTTTGGGCCAAAGACCTTCTGGTCGTCCACCAGCGCGTTGGGTCGATGACATTGCGAAAGTCGCTGGGCAAACCTGGATGAGAGAGGCACAGGATAGAGCAGGCGGGCAAAAGCTAAGGAAGGGAGCCATTCAGATGATGATGATGTCATGGAAAACAGTAGTGTCCCGAGTCCCGTATCTCATGCTTCTGTCTGCAGAAGTCTACCGACAATTATAGTGTATATTTTTTTAAAACGTTGGAAGGATCTTTTTCTGAAATATGCCTCTAAAACGGTGCAGCAGAAAAGCTCTACGCAGAGGAAGTCACGGGGCGCCCACTATTAGTTATACCGCACGTAACGGAACGATTATATATATATGGTACGTCCCACAGGGCACAAGGGTACATCAGTAATTCAATCGGTTTAATGGCGAGAATTGGCTTCCGTCTAATGAAGCGAAGACCTAATTCGTAGAGTGCTTGCTCCGAGATAATAGATTTTGTTTCTTATTTTTGTGTGGGTTTCCTACTACCTAGATATACATAAATGATAAAAATATTTTGGTCAGTATATAAGTTGTGGCCCTTCCAGTGTACCGTCGTTACCCGACTACGGCAAAGCCAAATGGCAATGTTTTTAGCAGTCTATGTATAAGTATATGTTGCCAAGTTACGGTTGTTCAATCGTAGTGTCTAAACTACTCATCCGATTTTGATGAATGAGTCAATCGAATCTTAAATAAATAAATAATGCTGGACACTATCACACTGAACAGTTATATTATGGGAACCCAATGACATTGTTTTTGCTAATAACATACATAAAAAACACTATGATACAATACAAATATTTTCAGATCGTAAAACGTTTTTCTCATTTATTTATTGTTTAAAGGTATAGTATGCTTAGCGAGCTCATGGATTTGGACACACAGGGTCAACACAGTCCTTCAACCGTGCAATTTAGGCCATAATAAACAATGAAAATACATTTTTGCATACCATAGGTAAGCATGTATTGTTGTCACCATGAAGAGATAAGTTATAGCTCAGGGGGAATACAGATACTTAAATGTGTTTTTGGCGCCAGTCGGCCGGTGACGTCAGAGTGGTCTGAAGTCGGGATATCGAGGAAGGATGTGAAGGCTTTATTGGATGTTCGACCTTGGAGACAGGAGTTATGTTACGGAAAGCCATCACAAGAAAATGGGCTGTTATTTTTCCATCGAATAACCTAGACATGCTTTCAATAAAATCCTGCTTGGATTTGTCTTCGGTAAGAGCATAAATAACGAGTAAACTTTATAGAAGAAAACTACACTTTTTGTAAGTAAGGCAAAAATAGCTTCATCAAAACGTGGTAGTCGCGGGAATTGAAATTTTATTTTTCAGTTTTTATGAAGTTGTGTAGTATCTTTTCGCGGTGTAATGCTATACTACGTTTGTTTCTGCACAAAACTTTCTTGAAGGGATTTAGTTTAATACCTTCTAGCGTCTTCAAGACGCTGCGCTGTCTGCATTGCTAATGTTGATTGGTCGACCCTGAAATGATCTCTCTAAAACGTGTCTTTGACTTTTGAACGCTATTGTACTTACTCAAAAATAAACCTTAAAGATACCGATTTACCACTGAAAATACTGAAAATTATAAAGGCAATTTGGTAACTGTATTTCAAGAATTACAAAATATTATGAAGAAGGGACCCTTATTAGGGAAATTACACTGAGTTCTCTGATTCACATTCTGATTAATTTATTAATAAGTTACATTTAACACAGGCATGCAAATGAATTCATAAACACGTTTAGGCTCCCCGCAGACGATTGACTTTTCCACCGATTTTTTGTAGGACAGTTAGGGAGGAGCACGTCATGGACAGAACGTAACCAGGTAACCAACCTCCGCCAACCAACCAGGTTGCATTGACGGAGGAAGTAAGCCCTAAGAGCTAAAATGTAATTAGATGCTACGTATTGATATACGTATTTTATGTTCTATAACTTTTGTTCATAAAGTTCATAGTTTTGGAGTTAGGGCACTTTGAATGAAATATGTATGAAAATTTCGTTTTCTGGATTCAGAAAGTAAGGCCTTAAGAGCTAAAATGTATTTAGATTCGATGTAATTCGATTCTACGTATCAGTGCGAGTATTTAATGTTCTTTAACTGTTTTTCATAAGATTCATAGTTTTGGAGTTAGGGCACTTTGAAATATGTATGAAAATTTAGTTTTCTGAATTCAAAAAGTAAAATGGTTGAAATGGATTTAACGTATTGATATAAGTATTTTATGTTCTATAACTTTTTTCGTACAGATCATAGTTTTGGAGTTATGGCACTTTGAAACATGTATGAAAATTTCGTTTTCTGGATCCCAAAAGTAATTCTTTTAGAGCTAAAATGGTTGGAATGAATTGGATTGTACGTATTTATATAAGTATTTTATGTTATATAACGTTTTTCGTAAAGTATATGGTTTAACGTATTGATATAAGTATTTTATGTTTTATAACTTTTTTCGTAAAGATTATAGCTTTGGAGTTATGGCACTTTGAAACATGTATGAAAATTTCGTTTTCTGGATTCAGAAAGTAAGGCCTTTAGAGCTAAAATGGTTGGAATTGGATTCTACGTATTGATATAAGTATTTTATGTTCTATAGCTTTACAAAAAACAGTTATAGAACATAAAATACGCACACCAATACGTAGAATCTAATAACATCAATTTTAGCTCTTAAGCCTTACTTTTCTCCGTTTATCCAACCTGGGTGGTATACGCTCTGTCCATAACGTGCTACTCCCTAACTGTCCGATTTTCTGTCCTACAGTAAGTCGGTCATCTGAGGGGAGCCTTACTGTTGCCCTTTGAAATGAATGGCCTTTGACATTACAATAATACTGTAATGCTGTTATTATTATCTGAATAAATAAATAAATGACACTCCACGCCATGTCCGACGTGCTGGAGGTGCAGAAAATGGACGGTTGTGTTATTCAGCACACAAACCGCCTATACATTAGCACGTTGACTGTTTGCTTTTGACATGACCCTGCCCGATGTGCCAGAGGTGCAGAACATTCATCATATCATTAAATTATATAAAAACTCTACCTTATAGAAGATAAAACGGACGCTAAGAGGCACAATAATACTTATTCTTGTATTGTTGCAGAGCACGGGCATCTTCTGCACATTCTTCCTGGCAAATGCTATAAAGGAGAGACGGCGGGCATCATTGAGGAACTCTACATCCGTCAGGGAGTCCACCTTCGCGGCTCCAGACGACTCTCTCTTGGCTGCAGCCACCGCGCCAGCGACCTTGCCCAAGTACTAGTACCTACCTATGTACCTGTAATTAAGTTAGTTTTTGATTATGAATTAAGTGGGGAATGGAAGAATGATGGTAGGAGATGTGTGTTAGTCACAAAAGACTGAGCAGACCATCAGACATGTAAGGTTGACAGTGGCAGCTACTGAGACCATATGATGGTCATTATAGACAAGGAAGACCACCAAACAGGTGGTCAAATGATTATGAAGGAACTGGAATGGATAGACGCTGGATCAGAAATAATTGACAGAAATGCATCTATTATAACTAGAAGATAATGAATGACTCGCTAAGATAGAGATAGATAGTTCATATACATGTTATGCACACACGTATAGATATATACACGTTGACTTTGTCTCCAACGAATGATGCCAGAACTACAAATTGCAACTTAAAGTAAAAATGGAAGGTGGAAGTTGTGCCTAGGTTTTTGCACTTTCACTTCTATCTGAAAACGGCATTACATATTACTAAAAAATATTAGATTTGAAGGTATTTTAATATTTTTGGAATGCATTTAAGATTAAGGTAAACATTAAATACACCCTGTTTTCTTCAATAGCAAACCTTGATATCGGAGCTTGACCGTCTCACGATAGCCTTCGATATAATTACTTATGTACTTCAAAGATAAACATAGATAATACCTCCATAGTAAATAAAAGATCAGGGTTAGATAAACATGAGGCTTGAAGATTGTAACAAAATTGCATTCAAAGGCAAAAACGGGACAAAATGCTAACCTAGAAAACACACAAAGTATGGGGTAAGGCCCCCATAGTTTGTGTGTTCTAGGAGATCTTGCCATCGGCATCGTCTCGCTGCCAAGGACAACATAACTGTTAATCTTTCTATGACACGGGTACGTGACCTGAATGTATTCACATTTTGCCAAATGTTTTGACTAATGTTTAGTTATAAGTCACGTTTTAGCTTTTGCTAATTTTAAATGTTTGGACTTAAGTGGTTCAGCGCTGTTCAAAACGACGAGGTAAATTTATACATATAAGTTTTTATACATAGATTCTATATTAAATACTATCTATGTACCAAGGTCTACAATGTGTTTTATACTTTCTAAAATTATCAAACAATAATTTTATTATCGTATGAAAGACTTTTTATAAATTAGTAGGTATAGTTAAATTTGTATTTTTCATAAGATATTATGTTAACAACGTTATACATTTTTAACCGATAACTCCGTCAATTGTGGACGGATTTTCAAATTTCTTTTAATGTTTAAAATCACAGATGGTCCCATATAAATTTTATTCCTGAGGGATTGGTACTTTTCCCGGAAAACTCAAAAAACCTCATCCTCTTGTAATTGTAACTTGTAATTTTCGCCCTATGATTCCAATATCTCCGTTAATTGTGAACCGATTTTCAAAATTCTTTAGGGCAAGAAGTAAGAAGTGATGTATTTGAAGTTGTTTTTTTTTTTAAAAAGTCCTACTTGTAATTTATAAAGTTTTGTACCACGCATCATGTAAAAAGAACGCTGGAAGAAGTGGAGAGAGTGAAGATAAAGCGCCTATTGCGCAGCTTCCCCTCAGCGTTCATTTTACGTGACGCGACCTCTACCTAGGTCCTTAAGGTGACGATACATGTCAAACCTCCCTCTCGCTCGCACTATACAACATTTTAGAAAATCTAAAATCACTGAATGTAGTTATGCAAAATAGCAAACCTTCACGGCCTAGAAAATAACAATACAAAATAATAATAATAATATAAACTTTATTTCAGGAAGCAATAGAATAAAAACAGATGGTGTTTTACTTATTCTATTGTATATTATTATTATAATATTCTTATTCTACGGCAAAGGTTCAGCAAGAATATCATGTTGAACCCAACATGTTTTCCTACCAAAAATATTGTACCAAAATTGATCACATTGGTACAAGCTCTTTGGCAAGACAACGTGATAGAATCAAAGTGATATTATTGCTGAACCTTTGAATTGTTATTCTCTAGAATGTGAAGGTTTGTTCAGTGATTTTATATCTTCAAATTTTATATCTTCAAAAATGTTTAATAGTGCGAGCGAGAGGGAGGTTTGACATGTATAGTCGCCTTAATTTAAGTAAATGTTTTCCTATGATAAGTATAATATAATTAAATAGGTTACATAATATAAGTCAGAGTGAGAGGCACAACAGAAAAATAACATTTATTGACATTTTGGCGGTATTAAATTACTTATTTTGTTGTAGAGTCAACTGGTTTCCACCCGCGACTTCGCTCGCGTGTTTTATTTATTTATTACCCGGATTATATGTATAGTTTTTCTTTTCTTTTTTATGATATCTGAACATGGAGCAAGCACATGGCCCACTTGATGTTAAGTGGTAACCATTACCCATAACAAAGTATTGCTTCTTAGGTCATGCATGTTGAGAACGTGCCCTACGATGCAACGTCCATCAACTTGAAGCATGTAGGTTTTAAGCCTCATGTGCCTGTAATTTCACCGGCACCCACACCTTTCAAACCGAAACACAGCAATGCTGCACGGCAGAAATAGGCATGGTGGCAGTCCTTCCCCGTAGGAGCCGTAGACAAAGAACTCTACTACTAACTACTATGATAGTATTTAATGTCTTAGTCATGAGAACTACATGGTCCATAATTTCAGCTCAATCCGTTCAGTACTTTTAGCTTGGAGAAGGAACAAACGTTTCACTTGTTCACATTTAATTCCTTGATAAAGCCTCTATTCATTTCGGACTGAGATTGTGTTTTATTAGCATTTCGAACGATAAGATTTAATCACACGTTATTATTTGTTATTTTTCTTTATAAAGAAGTTAGTTTTTTGTTGAAAGTTCTCGTACATTATTACTGCTTTATTTTGGTTTTTCTGAGCAAGAATATCATCAAAGAAGTGAGAAGAGCATCGTTGTCTAAAAGAAGGATGACCAAAAAACTATCCGTTTTTGGGTAGTAAAAATCCGTGTAAACCATAAATTTAGTTGAATGAAACACAAAAAGTTTCTATGTGAACTATTTGCTGTAAACTCATTATAAACGCATTAATATTATTTTATATTTATTTATATTTATGTTTGTTCTGACTCAACACCTAGTTAACTTATATTTTATGCAATGTTGGAAAATATCAAAGATAAGTATTAACTTTATGTTTCAAGTTTAAGATTTTAGAGGTTTATCTTCTACCTTCTGATACAGTTTTGTCTAGTTTTTAGGTTCTCTAAGATCTTTGTGATTCTTCGGTTGTGTGCGTTTGTATGATTGGGTTTTATTACAATTGTTTTTAATATTTACTAAGGTTGAGTAGTTAGGTTTAGGTAGGAAAATTTTGGAATAATTTTGATAATATTGAAAATTTCAATAAAGTGTTTCAGATAACGTCAAAAAGTTTTATTTAGCCATGGGTAATCAATATCTTATATAATATATATGTCGGCGCAAAGCCGCTAAAATCTGTAATAATTATTAAGGATAGAAAACAAAACGTTTACGATGGTTTAACCAATGGGGATGGTGGTTGATGGTTGGTGGTGATGGTGGAAACGATGGTTTAGTGTTAATCTCATCCTGGTACAACTAACTCACAGGTTCCAACAAAGCGACCGCGGTTCACTGATAGGGCATCACTCTTTTGCCAAGGTTGCAAACAGCCTGGTCATGGTACACTCTCTTTTCTTAGGACCCGAAACCTGCGTCGCAGAGTACGGGAAAGCCAACTTGTATGTTTTGCTCTAGGGTTGGTCACACTCACACTCACACTTATGAAACATGATACAATCGTGGGCGTGCGGTGGTGACAAACGTTAAATGTGCGGGTATACCTGAATAAAATTCACTTTCGGTGACGATTGGAGGCTCTGAATTAACGGCAATTTTTTATAGCTTTCGGAATGTTTAGTTACGCGCGAATTATTAGCAAAAAAAAAAAATACCTTTAAATTCATAGTAGCTCCACCATCAACATTCACTACGGTCAGTGTTATTGATGGCTTAAGTGTATCTAGAACAGATGTTCCACATAGTCTTAGACTACAAGTTACAAGTTAGTTCGAGCCCAGTAAAAGTGGAGGCTTTAACGAATGTACCGATACTGAAAACTACCAAACAGGTTAGGCAATTTAACGGCCTCGCTGGGTTCTTTATACGTTTCATTCCCGATTTTTCACGTGTCATGGTACCAATTTAAAAACTAACAAAGAAAGACGCCACATGGGAATGGAACGAAAGACTCGACGAGGCTCGCAATGATATTGTTTAACATTTGTCTACTGCGCCTACCCTTATGATATTTCAGGAACAAGCACCGATCGAGCTCTACACTGACGCAAGCAGCCTTTGGTAAGGAGCGGTGCTGATCGAGATCATAGAGACTCGCCAGCATCCAGCATGAGAGAAGACTCTTCAGAAGCTGAAAGAACCTTACGGGCTGGAGAAGATGAGTACAACCGTCTTATGGACCTCCAAAAGGCTGTCTGGTACCGTACAAACCCTTATTCACTCCATTCAGAAGTTCACTGCAGCATTCCAAGTTGTCCACATGGGCATCAATGACAAGCGGTGTATGAGAAACGCGGAAGGACAAGATGTGTGTGTTATTGTAGCTATTTACGCATTTTTAAGTACATACTGATTAGTTACTCCAACGACGAGCCAAAGCAGCATTCTCCCAGCACTTAATTGCCTTGTTTACTTATTTTGAACACCAGTACAGATCCTGGTGAATGGTGGGCGTAAATTTATTGCTGAATATTAAGCCTATTGTGGTCATTTTAGTGTCTATAAACACTTGATAGCATCAGGAGTAAGCCGAGCAAGTGACCAAGTCGAAAGGGTGATGAGCACACTTAAAAATACACCAACAATGATCAAAAACTATGACACTGAAAATAGGCAGACCGTTTTGGAAGCTCTATGGCTGGCATTCAAGTGCATTATTATTTTTAACTAAATCCCAACTAACGTGATTAATTTATCTGTAAATAAATTGAAAAATGTTGTTTAACGTAATCGATGTGCAAAAGCCTATTATAAAATATTTGACTCCAACTGCCTTAAAATCAATGTAATACATAGTTAATAATTAATAGGTATAGTTAATAGGTAATAGGGTGAGCCTAACCGTAAAAAAAAAAAAAAAAAAAGCCAAGCAGAGTTTCTTGCCAATTCTTCTCTGTTTGGCCGCGTTACGAATTGGTGTAATTAAATAAAAATAAAATAAAAATAATAATAATAATTAAAAGAAAGACTATTTAAAGTACTTTATTTGCTAAATGAATAAACAGATTTTTACTTTCACTTTACTCCACACAGAATAACCGGAGTTGCACCACTAAACCCTTACGACTGGTAAACATCGATGACGAGCCTGTCGACTTTGATGCGCTCGAATAACACTTATTAGAAAATGGCTGCTGCTGCTACTGCTGCTGTTGACTATGACAAACAAAGGTTTGATAATCAAGACCAAAGCAAAGTTGCGTTCGCTTCAAAGTGGTAACCAGCTCCATTCCACCATCGGACAAGCAGGCGTTCTGCACGGCGACATCGCTATATGGTAGACATACCTCGTATGCGCACAAAGCGGTTCTCTTCCACCTTTATCATGCGCACCGCCAAGGAGTGGAACGCTCTACCAGAGTATGTGTTCCCCGATAATTATAACATGGGCATCTTCAAGGCACGAGTGAACAGGTTTCTTCTAGGCAAGAGTGCTCCATCGTAGACTGCATCTTCGCTTAACATCAGGCCAGTTGTAGTCAAACGCAAGCCTATCCAATATAAAAAAAAACTATGTACTCGTTAAAAATAATCCCTCGGACCAAATTTCCTTAGATCTCTAATATCCTAAACCATATGAGATCAATAGAATACTTGACAATGGAGCAGTATACGGTGAAACACGTCACTGGCAAGGGACGTCCACGTAAGGTGGTTCATGATTAGCTTTTTCAACTGCCACAACCAGGAGACCAAGATACCGTGTCGCCGGGATTCAATGATGACTCCCAATAACAAGCAACACATTCGATAGATGGTGAAGTCTCTACGGACTTTTATCATCAGACAACTTCCACTGACTGCCGTGGCCGCATCAAACGAGCCGCTGCCGTCCACGTTCAAGCTGCTCAGACTTTGGACGCCTAAAACAAGCTGGTTAGTTCTTTTCATGTCGAACCTGATTCAACGAACCTGAACCTGATACAAAGAAATGAACCTAAGTAGTTGATGTCTGTCTAAATGACGACGTGTTGAAATAATGTTATAACTGTACAAAACATCTTTCATCCCTTGCTTCCCTTTCCCATAGTTGTTTTCAGAGCCTCTGGGGATCACGGTCATAACAATAAGGCCTAGGCCCCAGCATCGACCTTCCCTAATCATTTAGAGCCCTTGTGGACCACGGCGTACAAGACCGCTCAGCACCACAATCTCAACTACCTGTGAGCTATAACATGACGAAATCAAGTTTAACATTACATACTACGGTGTACGGCTATTAGCCCCTACGATGGAAATAAATGAACAAAATACTTTTCAGAGCCTCTGGGGATCTCGGTCATAAAAATAAGGCCTAGGCCCCAGCATCGTCCTTTACACATCCTTTAGAGCCCTTGTGGACCACGGCGTACGAGACCGCTCAGCACCACAACATCAACTTCCTGCGAGCTAAAATATGAAAAACATACTTTTCAGAGCCTCTGGGGATCACGGTCATAAAAATAAGGCCTAGGCCCCAGCATCGTCCTTTACACATTCTTTAGAGCCCCTGTGGACCACGGCGTACGAGACCGCTCAGCGCCACAGCATCATCCTTGTCTGAGAGAAACATATAATGCAAGTATGCGTGGAGCATTTTCATTGACATACAATAAATAAAATCGTGCGTAATGCGTGGAGCATTGGCACCATACAAAATCAACTCCGCTCACTTCCCTATGTACAGAAAAGATCTACTGACTTTGAACTATCCATTGTTGAACTACTTAGTGTTTATTGTCGGATAAAAATTGGTTAATATGGCTGACAACTTGGTTAGATGTAGAATGCATCTAACTATTTTTAAGAAACTACGAACATGTAACTGCCAATTATCAAATTTACTATTTAAAAAAAAAATGCTACATGGTAATGTAGTAAGTAGCATTATAATTAAAAACTAAGTTATCAGCTAGTGTTCCTATGAATGGATACCGAGCTCACAAAACTTTATTTATTTTCAGTACCGTGACTGGTGCTGAGCACGCACCGTCTCGCAGAATGGCCGTGTCGGCGCAAAGCCGCTAAAATCTGTAATAATTATTAAGGATAGAAAACAAAACTGATGGTTTAGTATGTAAACCATGTAAAACAATGTAAAATTGATTAATTAATAATTTAACAACCTACTAGTTTCTGTTATAGGTTTTGATATTGGTTGAGGAATGAGTAATGATTTGTTTTGAAGCGCAATACCAAATGATTACTCATGATTAATCCAAAATTATTTTTAACAAGTGAAAACCTATTCTTAATTCATGTTTTGATTTATAATTACAGAAAAGTAATCTTCTTTGCTTTGCTATTAATTTACTTTGTTAATAACGGACTTTTGATTGAACTTGTTTTGCAGCGAAAATATTCAGCGGAATATTTAAACTGCGTTAAAATAAAATGATATTTTCAAACCTAACTTCAAAAATGTTAAAATGAATTTACAGCTAAAAAATAATGAATCTGCTCTTAACGTAATTTGAACACTGTTTTTATTGATTTTGTACTGCGAAGCCGCATTACGAGTCGAGACACGATTGTGGAAGGTGTTCTTGTGTTTTGTGAAGTTATTTTAGAAATCCTGTGAGTACCTACCTACTTTTGATACTTAGCTTAAAAAGCCGTATTTGGTTCTCGAAATAAATAGTGTTTTTCTTACTTGTGTTTCGTTATTTGCAATGACCAATCATAGTGATGAAAGTAGTGACGTCAGCCTAGCTGACGTCACTCCTTTTAAAAACCCCGCTGGTCAGGCTGCTTCGTTATATATATTTGGTAATGATTTCGAAATAAAGTTTTTTTTCTAAAAAAAATGTTTTAATAAAATAAATAAAATAAAATAAATTTATTTCAAGCAACAAGTTTTAGTTTATATCAATTGATTTAAATTTGTTTGTATGTATTATGTAGGGAATCTTTTATTTTGAATAAACTGTCGTTTTTTATGCTGAAATAACCGAATGAATAAATTATAATAATCAAACAATTTTCTTAACCCACTTTGCTTCACTCAAATTAAAACATATTAAACTGACAGCTCAGAATCATAATGCAATTAATTTTATACCTTCGATTCGAATTAAATACCTTATATATATATAAATACCTTATATATACTTCGAATTTAATACCTTCGAGCAAAATATAATTTAATATAACCTTTAATTTAACTTATTTATATTTCATAAAAAGTCAGGTGGGCTTATAAATATAAAATAATAGAACAATTTGTCAAAATAACTTCTGTTAAGGAAAAGTAATAGAATGAAAGCAAGTTAAACAAATAGGTTTTAAGAGTAGGAGATAGCACATTATATAATTAAACTGCCCAGATTTTAAGAAGTTGTTTATTGCATAAAAAAACAACGAAATCAAGTCTCTATGTGTTTAAAGACAATTTACATTTTATCGACTCTTGGCAGAACTATTTTTTTTGTAGGTATTTTTGTTCACCTTCTGCTTTGGCGTAGGTAGAGAATACGGGAATGCGTATGGGGCGTGGCGCTCAAAAGGTTAATAAGATCTGCCACACATCTAAAGATTTTACTGCTAGTGACTGCTAGCAGATAGTAGGACATCGCACACATCTAATTCTAATTCTAATTTGAAGTGGGGGGAAAAAGTTCTGCACCGACGTCCCGCATTACAATACACCCCGTATTGTGCATTGCCCCCCTGCTAAACTAACCCCAGCCAGCCCAACTCCTTAAAATAACGGAGAAGGACTCGGGGTTGGCAACATTGCTCTAGGATTCCCCATACTGCCTGCGTTTGTGAGGCTTGATCAAGCAGTTTTTGTAACCCGGATTTTGTTCTGGCTTCGTTTGTGGCAGTGCAGTTGTAAGATGACGTGCTCTACTGTTTCTTCGCACACAAGTTCAACTTGACAAATCAAACTAGGTAGAGTCTTTACTGTAGGTACCAGTAACAAGATCAGCAAATAAGACAGCTGCAAAGGGTGTTCACGTGAAAGCTATACTTGTGCAACCATGCGTCCTATCCGTCAGCTTTCACCGGCCCTACTCGCAATGGACAAGGTTCATGCCAACTTGATCGAAAGCGAACTTCGCTATTGATATTCGGTAAGTAATTGATATAACTCTCTTATTTAGATAAGTGGCATTCAATGTTACCTATGTTTTTTGTTAAATCGTAAAAAAATACCTTATTGTGTAAAACTTATATGATTTCGCATTAAGTTCAATATGGTAAAAAGTCATTATGAAAAACGATAGTCGCAACTAGGATACAAGCTTCTCAAAAATTTTTGAATTTAAAGAGCCGAGTGTTCAAATTGTTCCGAGATACAATGAAAGTAAAGTACAATAGCAATTAAATAATATAAGTAAGTATGCTATAGGAATAAAAGAAAGATAAGATTCAAAGAAAATAATCATTATCAGCTAGAAGTTTGTTACAGGATAGATGATGATCATCATCATCATCAGCACATAGCAGTCCATTGTTGGACATGGGCCTCCCCTAATAAACGTCATTGCGTAATGTCCTTAGCCAGTAGTCTTGGATACTCTCAGGCCAGGTGGAGTAACGATCTGCTGGTGAAGCTGGATGCGTCGAGCTAAGGGCATGCCAGATACAGAGTGAAAATAATGCCGGCAGAGCTTGTATTATTGGAACCACATGATTGATAAACTAATTATATACACATTTTTTTGTAAATACGTAGAAATCACCTAGACTAGAAATATTTGCAAATAATGCTAACATACTCGTATGTCCCGCGGCGGGAATCGAGCCCGCAACCTTCTGCGTCTCAGGCGGATCTTTGCACCTGCGCCACAGGCCCAACATAATATAATACACGAATCTTAAAGAGTACATTAACAAACAGTTATGACATCAAGTCACAACTGTTACGAAGCCAACGGCTTATCCTTGTAAGTATATATTTATTATTTAAAAAAAACAAAAAATGATAGGTTTATTACATATAACTGAGAAAAAGGTTATCAGGAAAGTTCATGCGATAATGCTGGCTGAGTATTTATTGCTGTGTTTTTATAATTCTTGTGTAATGAACAGATGATCATTGAATCAAAACGATAGTTTAGACTTTTATGATTATATTCGGTATAAGCACTAACATAGGCATATACATTTTGTGAAAAAATATACAAATACAGAAAAATGCTAATGTTAGGTACCGATTTGGAATGATGTGTGGAAAGATACGCTCCTAAATTTTAAAAAAAGAATTAATTATCAAATTGTTTTTAAGAGAGCTGTTTACAACCAAATTGAATAAAAACCACATTAAATTCAATAAGTATGTACGAAATTCATGAAATGCTTTGGAATTCACAACAAGCCGACCGAACGGATCACTCGTGATCCTGCTGAGATGAAAAAGATGGAATGAGATAGAACGATCATTTCGACAGAGAAAGTCAAAGTGCAAGGGAGACAGACGACAGGTGAATGAGGGTTCAAATGTAGGGTTACCAAAACAAATGTAGCTGAAGGACACAATAAGAATTCTGAACCAAAGCACTAAATTGGAACCTTTATACAGAATCGGTAGTCGCAAATGTCGATATAATAAATATCAATAGGTAATAAAATAATAATAAAATATCCCATCATTAAAATAATATAAGCCAAGCAGAGTTTCTTGCCAATTCTTCTCTGTTTGGTCGCGTTACGAATTGGTGTAAATTTAAATTTAAAAAATTGACGTTTCATAGTATACTGTATGTACTTATTGAATATTTTGATTGTACACTAACATTTTTCAAAGATTCAATTTCATTTGCTATTGCTTAAAATAGCAGTAATAACAATAACTTATTTATAGAATAGTATAATATTATTTATAGAATTCTGAGCTTTGGTGTCATAAACATTCAAAAATGTTTATGAATTTTGCTGTCATTATCCATTAGGATTTTCATGCATAATTATTTAAATAAATTCTCACTATAATTATTTTTCAATAAGTTCTGACTGTTTCTTGTCTTGAAGCTCATGCACGAGATTACTTTGCTCGAAGCTGTGGCCACCCCAGCCATGATTCATGGAAACTCGGCGGGGAGCGGGGAGGACGCGACGCCTTCTCGATTCTTGCTCGCTACACTAGTCCCTTTTACTACACCGAAGCTGGTAGGCCGCGCCGTAACCTCGGAAGAAATCGCGAGTGGTTCTGTGCTAAATTTTCTGTGTTCACAAGTGTCAAGATGGGATGTGGTACGAGTTTTGTGAAATATGTGCTGTTTTTCTTCAATCTGCTGGTCGCGGTAAGTTTGAACGGAGGGCTTGAAACCGGTTTCTAGGTATGTTACGGGTGATGGCCAAAGGAAAGGACGCACTCGTCCTACGGGTCGGTTTTATGCTTGAATCACTACGGACTCTTGAAATATTGTATAAAATGTTGGCATTGTACAGGCAGAAAAGTCAAAAAGAGCAATTGAAGCTAATTCATACAACAATAAACTGACGCTATTATACTTCTCACAATTTAAAAGTTCTGAATCGGTTCTATTTGCGTGCTAATTGCTTGGATAGCTTATAATTTTGTAGCGATTATAATTTCTAAAAAACATTTTGTAGACATAGTTACGTCGCGGACTGCATTTTATGGCTATTATTGTTAAACCACTGTATTGTAATATGTGTAAAGAAACCAAGCACGTACCAGTTACGTGTACAGAAAAACAGGTGGTTTCGTTATTACACAATGGTTTCTTGAGAATGCAAAAAGTCACTTACCGCAAATTACCGCAAAAAACTAAATTATGGCCACCACAGCTTTTGATTGAGCTTTTAGAAAATACTAATTTATTCCAAAATTTTCCGCAATTTTTTCAATAAAAATATGAAAATTTATGGTACCTCTAACTATCTTCATTACCATTAGTGATTCTAAGAACGTAATACCAAGGTAATACCAAGTAAGGCTAATGCACTTCCTCAAACTAAACCTCATACAGCAAGAGTCGTTCATTAATATTCTGCCTCTACTTAAGTACTTAAAGCAACAATGATGTCATGTTTACCGACCTCACTTGTGTAGTGAGTAGAACAGTCGTCATAGCGCAAGGTCTGGGTTTGATTGTTGCGGTCCAAATGTTTGTTCGACCAAAAATAATTGGGTCGGGTCTGCTGGATGAAGTCTTATCACTTCCTCGGAATCTAGGATTAACTACAAAATATTGACATAATGTGTATTATCTGTGCCACTAAAATTGTCGACATAGCTCAGAAAATTAGCAAGCTCAAATGATATTCGGTTGGCCATATCTTTCCAAGTATTGACAACCGTTGGAGTAAACGAATTCTTGAGGGGAGACCGCGGGTCGGCAAAGGCAGGTGACAATCTGCGAAAGACTGCTGGTAGAAGGTGGATACATCGACTGAGGACAGGGTGAAAATCGAAATGGTGCTCATCGGGGAGGCCTATATCCGTCAGTGGACTGCTAAAGGTTGATGATGATAATTATAAGCCACTACTTTATCCATTCTAATTTTACAAGTTTTTCGAGTTTTATGTCATTCAAACAGTTCGGCTGATAGAAAATGCTCTCCGTTTGTTGCATTTATTATGCAATAATGTACCAGTAAGAAATAAATAATAACATTTTATTACTAATAATCATTTAAAATGTCTAATAGTTTACCCAATTACAACCAAAGTAGGTACAGTCAGATAAGAAAGAAAATAAACTATACAGTTTATTTATTTTTCAAGTTTCACTACTGCAGCAAGCTATTTCACAAGAACATGAGCTAAGCATACCTACTTATTAGCAAAAAATCAACCATTAATTATTGTTCCCAATGTAGGCGAGAAAGCCAGGTTTGAATCTTTATATTTTACTGTTATATGTACCGGATATTAGTTAAAGGGTTTCTTAGTAACTTTGATTTTTTTAAATGTATGAAGTAAAAGCCTTGACCGAGAGTGGAGGCGGAGGTTGGGACGGGATCCCGATCGTCCGCCAGCGCGTTCGGTCAACGAAATTACGAAAGTCACGGAGCACACCTGGATGAGAGGAGGCTGACAAAAGCAAAAGGTTGGCCTATACCGCACAGTGGGTGATTCCGGGCCGAGATTATGATGATGATGGGCAGGTAAAGGACATTTTCTCAAACATGCTTGGAAATTAGAGCATTATTTTGACAACCTTCTTCGGGATAAATCGAAATTGCTGTACTGGCCCAATACATGCGAGCAGCGGCCGGCAAAAGTTGTATGAAAATTCATTTAACTGTCGTGTTTAGCGGCCAAATAAATTACTATGAAAACCAAAAACTCATATCTGTCGTGTTATTTAAAAATGGAACGATTTTTTACTCCGAAATATGGCAACCAAGGAGGTAACTAATCAAAGGGTTTATTTAAATTTCGAACTGGTTTGCAAATAGAAATTTAAAAATAAATGCTGTTTATTGAAAAATGTTCAAGTTCTGTCTAGAAACTATTTTGTTTTTATTTCCGCGCATTATTTGAGAAAAGTACTATACAAGCCTTGGCCACAACTAGGCATTGATATACTCACTCACGTATGTGTGCCTCGGCCCACATTTACACGTTCGTCCATCAATGCCTCTTTTGCTGGCCTCTGCAGTAATGTACTATTGAAGGAAAAGTCCTTAGTCAGAACTTCAAAAAACTTTAACTATGTTAATCACGATACATCATTTAAAACTTATATCGTTAAAAGGTCAATGCTATTACCCTTTCTGCCGTGACCTGTGAACACAACAACCTACTGCAGGTCTGTACTGTTAAAACTCCATGAAAATTGGACAGTTCTCGCAATAAATGTCAAAGATTCAGTGCTTGTGGGTAACTATTGTCTCGTGTGTCATTTGAATGTGATTTGAATTCAGGAAGTAGGTAACAATCATGGTAGTGACCATAAAGAAATATTAAAATATCAACGGGATAGGCATTTATATTTATCATGTTGTGAGTTTTAATATCGGGAAATAATAGAACTTATCGTTTTAAGTATCCAGTTCATATTAATAACTGCTATCCTCGATTACAGTTATGGGAATCGGGCAAACCGAAGTTCTATAGGAAAAAACTTAATTGTATTAGAAGACCGCATCTAGTTTTAGTTGTTGACATCCAATTGTACATCTGGCAACTTTATCATCAATCATCATACATATGTAATTGATGAACCATTTAGAACGAATAGTAGCGCGTTTCTTTGATTCCATACATCCGTCTTTCAAAAACCAAAGCTTTTTTGGCGACAAATTAATTTGTGTGTATAGATATTCCTATTTTTAGCCACTAACACTTAGATACTTCACTAACACTTGGATACTACTAGCGCTCCGCAAAAAGGAGAGGCTGCTGTGAAGATGTGAATGTATGCGACCAAAAGTATTGGAAGCCTCATACATTAGACCATCCTTCGGAAAACTAACGATTTGTCTGATTTGTTGCGATATGACCCTAAAAATCAAACTTCAATTCTTGCATCTGGGATAACATTAGACAAACCCACTTTGCATTGTTGCTCACTTCGACAAAAATATATATTTCTCTCTGTTCTATTTCTGTTTTTTTTATATATTATGAAATAAAATACTACATTTGAGTCTTAAGTTGGTTGGTTAAAACACCAATAATTTAAGACAACATAAATAAAAAAAAAGATATACTAAAAGCATAATATGACAAGAAGCACGAGGACGATCAATGATGTTGGCGTGTCAAAATGACATCACAGACATAAGATACCACACACTTAACACACAAACAATGCTTTAAAACTACAAAATGTTGTGACAAGAAACGTTTTGCGAATTGAAAAATTACATAACATCGATACATCTTATGACCAATGAGTTCTTGGAAGTTCAATTGAAATGACGCATTCAAGTTTTTTTTTCGAAATTTTACTCATATTAATGTTTAATGTTACATTGAAAAAAAAAAAGGTTTTCTATAAAATTATATAAGATAGCACTTGTAAAATCTTGATGTATAAAGTCTTGATCTTTAAAGTCTACTCTTTAAGAGTTTAAAAAAACTTTTTAATATTTTGTAGACTTAGAGTCTTCTTCGCCAAATCTTTTAAAATTCTTTAGGCTTTTAGGTCTGGGATAAACCAAGATCATGTAGTTCCCAAGGGGTACCTATTCATCGTTTAAAACGACTGCTAAAACTCGTTTCGTGGGATAAAATGTATCATCGCCCTGAGACTCTTCATTTGGGAGAGCGTTCATTCACATAGTACTTTTATTCAATAAGACTAAAGACATGAGAAAGTTTATATTATGTTTACAACAACAGTATGTGAATTTCGTCACCCTATTGTTTTACTTTTGGGTATATTATGTATTTTCCCGGTCAGAGTGGTGTAACTCATACGATTTCGATTCTAACATTATAAATGCGAAAGTTTGTCTATTTAGTAGGTTTGAACTCACTTAACTCACTAAACAGATTTGGATGAAATTTGGAATAGATGTAACAGGATTTGTGGATAACACAGATTTTTTTTACGCAATGGGTACCACTCGAGTATAGCTGGCGGAGGTTAGTCAGTCATCGGTGTTTTCTATCTATGTTATGTATGAATTTAAAAAAAAAGTATTTGGTAATGTTTATTGTAAGTCATGTAGTACCCATAACACAAGCTGTGCTTACTTTGGGGCTATATCATATGAAATTGTCCAGGATTATTTATCTACCTATCTATCCATCACGTGAGGTTTGAACTATATAAATGTCGCTTTTGTGACATAGAAGGTGTTTGCATGTAAAGACTGAAACTCCTATACGAAATGAGAGAGCAGTGAATCACTTTTGTGAATAAAATGAACAAACACTGAAAGAGTTTTATACGAAATGAAAGAGCAGTGAATAATAAGTATAACTATAAGTTATGCTAAGATAATTATACTTTATGAGACATTTCCGTTTTCGCTTCACATTTCAAGGCTAGACACAGATTGCCTGACATTGCAACAAAAACAAGGTTACCAGTGCTGATATAATTCATTAGCATAAATATATCTAAGGCATTTAGATAAGTAACTACCTTCTTGTTTCATAATAACCGTGTGAACAAATAGTCTAATACTGCAGGAATCTCAGTAGTTTTCTTTGATTTCAGTTTATGGAAAAAGAAACGTATTATGTTTTTAATCAAAAAAATCTTGACCGTTTTTCTTACCCTAATAACAGTCCATTAGGTTTTCAACTCACGAGATGTTCGCATTAACCTGTAAAAATAAACAGATGTAAGTAAATAAATAAGTATATGCAGGGCATCTTTTACGGGTCCTTCCCATCACTTCCAAAAAAGATTACCACTCACACCCAGCACACCCAGTAGCTTTTATTAAATTAAAAAATTGAGTGGCAAGTTTTTACCCGCACATCCATAGTTACAATGGAAGTTAAATAAAAGCTTTTAAAAAGTTATTCTCACTCACATACACGAAATGTTTTAGTACAGTCAACACAAGCAAGACTTTTTGGGTTGTATTTATTTTGATGACGATTATCAATATTTGTTATCATGTAATATAAGTATGCCAGCAGAGCCTGTGTATCTCAAATTGTCGACAACTTTCAACTCATCATCACCATCACCATCAAGCCTATAGCAGTCCATTGCTGAAAATTGGCCTCCCCTAATGAGCGCGTCCTCAGTTCGATGCATCCAGCTGATTCCAGGTCTACCAGAGGCCTTTCGAAGATCGTCAGTCACTCCACGTGGCCGGAGGGTTATCAACTCGCTTTTTCGATGTTTTATGAAATCGACCTACTTACTCATTATAAAATCGGAACTAAGCTTCAGTATTTTATCACTTAAGTAGGTAGGTAGGATTGTTTACGAAATATTTATCGAATGTATCTACCAGGCAGGAGTTTCCGTTTGTATATTTGGCTTTTTGCCAAATCTATTTAAAAATTAATGAATGTTATAACTTTAGCCTGAATCAGTCCACTGTTGATGTAAGCCTCTCCCATTAAACGCCAATTCCAGCCACCTTCCTCAAGTCATCGCTTCACTTGGTCTCCAACTCTACTCAAGAACTCGTTTACCCCAACGGTGATCGGTTCTTCATCATATGTGACCAGCCCACTGCCACTTGAGCGTGCTAATTCTGTAGCCTATGTCAATTTCCTTGGTCCTCTGTCGGATAATCTCGTTACGGATTTTATCCTTCAGAGTGCTTTCGAGAGTAGCCTGCTCCATAATTGTTTAATCAACGAAATAATATCCAACCGATAACTGTCAAAAATACTTTGGTAACCTAGTGGTAACCATGTGCTTAACTGCTTACGTACAAACAAGTGGTTTTTATGAAAACAAAACTCGACTGTTTTTGATCCAGACAAATCCAGGAATGTCATTTTTGTCAAAGTCTATCAGTTATTGAATACCTACTTTTCAATTCATGGAAATGCTAAAATGACTTTAGTTCTTGAATCAGCATAAAATTTTTTTGACTCTTCATATTTCTACACGTCAATTTTCACTATTGATCCAGACAAATCCAATGGCATCTTGTTTGTGGGAATCGATCAGTTTTTGATATCATTTTTTAGTTCATCGTTAATTGAAAATGGCTTCTTACAGTCACCATATTGGATTTTTGACGTTTCACGATCACGTGAGAGGCTATACTATGTCTCTCACGTGATCAAGACGAATGACGACACCTCATTAGTCAAAATGTACCTAGCCTTTTGGACAAAATACATTAAAAACAAACACACTAAAAATATTACCCTCCTCAGGCTAAATAAATTAGATAGACAGATAGATAGATAGATAACTCTTTATTGTACTCACACTAAATTAAACATAAAGTACAAAACAGGCAATAGTGTCGATTCTGTTGTTCACTTTTCTAAACTTACACTAAATTTGGCAGCTTTAAAGTTATAGCTATTCTTATCATTTACACCTTAAAGAAAGGGATAGTATCACTTTTAGGAATATCAAATTAAGTTTAGTTTAGGAAAAGGCACAACAGAATCGGCATCAATAGCTAATAATTAAAGTACTATGGTTAAATATAATTAAAGTAATACCGTAAAACATAAATAAACTAACGATATTTTGTTTACGAATACCTACTTAAACTTCCATTATGTCCTGCAGGTTGTTTTGGCTTTCAGTATAACTGGGTCGAAGGCTTGCGTGACTACTGGCATTGCTGTCACCCCCGAATTCAGTCAACAGGTGTATTGAATAATTAACGAATTGTGTGGGCTTTGGGGGAGCTTTACGATTATATCACTTATAGACAATGAAACACATCATTGTAGGTATAAAAATTTGTAGCTTCACGGTCTTAAATAAGTTATTTTTATTTTTGATTCCATAATTTTCATGAACTTGTGGCCAACTCTGGTGTCGGAGTTTTGAGTCGTAAAAGCCAGAACGAAACTAATGAAACTATCGAAGTGAAACTAATGAAATAACAAAACACATTAATTTCATAAAAAACCAACCAACTCCTAACTACTATTTGATAGGTGATCATTTAGTGGCCTTTAGATTCGAGCGCCTTGCTTAAGAGGTTGGCACATTTATGTCCCGGCTTTCAGTAAGTAAAAACTCCGAACAAAACGATAAGCAACCTTTTTATACTACATGGTTTATCATCATCAACCTTTAGCAGTCCACTCTCGGGCATCATCCACTGTTTGCCGCTATATATCGCAGATCGTTACTCTATCTAGCCAGGAGGAGTCCTACGCTATAAGTTGTTTTCCCAAAAAGAATTAAAGAAACTGTTCTCTACCAAATACAGTTACTTAGATATTTTTTTTCTAAATATGTGAAGCTGATGGATTCACTCACTGACTTATAGACAACGCACAGACAAAACGGTAATTCAAAGAGTCTTCATATAACGAAAATTCTTTGTATACAATACACACAGACTACGAACTTCCGTAGTCTGTTGTATCTAAGAAATTGACAGTCGGCAGAATACCAGATTCTGCTGCTAAAAAAGTAGATGTTATGCTGAGTCGATGCCATTGTGCTGCTGTAGCACACATTCCACCATCTTCTTCTGTCATTTTTGCTAAACTTTTATTGTAATGTGGAAATCAATATAATATGTCTGTTTATATCTATGTCTAAGAAAAGATTTCCTGATTTTTTTTCTACCCGAACGAAATTGGGGGCCTTAAAATAAAGTATTCTAACAATATTTAAAGAGATGATACAATAAAATCCAACATGAATTCCATATACATCTGTTTTCCCATCGCTGGGGCTCGCCCACTCTCAATTAGGGAAGTGAGACATTAGCGGCTGTAGAACTTTTAACTGAATGTTCCATTCCCCCACCAATAATTGTAATTACAAATTCTCTGGGGAATTTTATAATTACATTTGAGTGTTTCCAACTTTTTTTTAGTACCTACATATCGTAAATCGCCTCAAAATGTGGTATATGTTCAAATTATATTTAGAAAATGACGTCGGATTTCAATACCACACATATTAAACATATTATACTATACATCATATACATTATTCTGGAATCAATTTGCACTTTTTAAGTACCCTTTGTATTGATAACCAGCCTCTTATTTCGTCTTCATATTACGTAAGTACTTCACATAACACAAAGAAACACACATCAAACCCTTTACTACGTTCATTAATAAAACAAGGTTTTAGCCCCTGCTTCTAATTAATTCATATTAATTAGCTTATTTATCGTAAGAACATTTTGTATTTGGATGTTATATATTGTATTATAAATATAATTTGGACTAGGCAAACCCCCGTTTCAGTTTGTTTTGAAAGTTTCTCTCCATCCGAAGGTTTTCTGGAAAAGATCGCTTCAAGCGATTTTCTTTATGGTTTATTTAATTTGGTACCTTTAAGCGATAAAGTCGCCTATTGTACCATTATTTTTAATATCTTTTTTCACTAACTTTTACTCACAGGCACGTGGACATGGAGATATGGTAAGATGGAGTAGGCTCAGTTCCTCATTCCCCTCAGTCTACTTGAGTAAAAGTAATATCGATGACACTGGTATGTAAGTTTTATGCTGCAATAAATATACAGAATACTGATGGGCATAATCACACAGCATGAGAATGAAAGGAGTGGGTACAGATTTGACGGCTGATAGAAGTGAGTGGAAGAAAAAAGGCATGTGCCGAACCCACCTAGCGTAGGGAAATGACAGGAGAATATATGATTATCACAAAGCATCATCTAGCCTCAAGCTAAGCAATGCTAGTATTATAGGAACTACATGACTGATATCTGATTGGCAGACTCTTGCTGAATCGTCTCCATTGTGTGTAAGAAGGTGTATATGTTTGAAGATGAAAGAAGGCAAGAACTTAATATGTATAAAGCGAGATCAACTCAAAAGTAAACCACCTTCCATCATTAAGTATAATTTTTAAAATAATATTTTAACGTGTGCTGTTTGCTTTACAACATTCAGAGCCAAGATTGGATATATCAGTCACTTATAAGGGCAAAGCATTCAAATACACGGGTCAAAATAAGTAAAAGCCGGTCAACGAAGACGAAAAGAGCTAGGTGGATTATTATATGGCCGGTATACAAATTGACATGTTGTTTGCTCTCTCGTCCACAAGTGTAACTAGAATTTTCCTTGTACACGGCTCCTTACGGACTGAAGGTCACAGGAAATCTTGAGACCTTCGAGATCCTTCAAGGACCTCTCGCTGCTCCGAATTGGGTCATGACACGTCCTTTGCTAAGGAAAATGAACTCAAGGTTCTCTGAATAAAGTATCAAGTGCCAATTGAATAACAAAACCGAGGAAGCGTCTTTGTAGAACAAATATGGGCTGGAATACAATGAGCCTATTTCTAAGTCGAAAAGGATCCCCCGTGGGAATGATTCCCACGTAGAGATCATTTCAAGGCTTACATTTTAAAACTTTAATATGACAACCTCAGCCCTGGGCACGGAGACTGAGACGTGGGAAGGTTGCGGATTCGATTCCCACCGCGAGACAAAAGTTTGTATGATCTGCAAATAAATATGTCTCGGATCTGTGTGTGGTTTCTATGTATTATAATGTAAGTATTTATACAAAATATAATATAAGTAGGTACATAAGTCAGTTATCAATCAGACATATTGACATATTGACAACCTCTGTGGCGCAGTGGGCGAAGGTCCGCCTGTGACGCAGAAGGTTGCGGGTGCGATTCCCGCCGCGGGACAAATGTTTGCATGCTCTGCAGATATTTGTCTCGGGTCTGGGTGTTTTCTATGTATGATATGTATGTATTTACAAAAAAAAATAGTATATTATGTAATATATCAATCATGTGGTTGCCATAACACAAGCTCTGCTTAGCTTGGGGCTACATGATGCTGTGTGATAGTTCAGCATTATTTATTATTATTATTATTATATGGTACCCATAACACAAGTTATGCATTGTGCGGTCCAACATTTTTCTTTATTAAAAAGCACAATGGGCAAATACTTTCTTCTATCTCCCAGGCAAGCAAATATATATCAATCACTCTACGAAATTGGAAATCCCGTTTTCTATAACGCGTATCTAAGTATCAGTGGATGAAAAATAGTAGTTTACACCAACATACCGTGATAGAGTCGTGTTCTCTGGCCAAGGTCGAGACTCGTGGGTGATTAAGTCAACATAACTATAGGTGAGGTATTCGCATGTTGGTGATATCATCGTACGATCTCAGTCGAGACGAACCATCTTTAGGTTAACTTGGCAGGCCTAGTGACTCGTGATTGAGATCCTCCCGTGTGTCGTGTCGTATAAGTTATAAATAACCAATTGTGACCTTTCCCTTAATATGTTGGATATTAAGGGTAATGTACGCAGCTTTTGAGTTCCGCCGGGTTCAAAGTTTTATTTTCTGAACTCATCATCATCATAAGACCGCCCATTGTACTTTTTCGTTTAATTTGTAAAGTTTCTGCAAATTGTATTTTTTAATTTGGTGTACAATAAAGAGTTGATCTATCTATCTATCATCATCAGCCTATAGCAGTCACGGCTAGACATACACCTATCCTTTAGCGTCATTGCGCCATGTCCTCAGCTCGACGAATCCAGCGTCTGCCAGCAACCTTTCGCAGATCCTCACTCCATCTGGCCGGAGGGCGTCCTACGTTTGCCAAGCCGCGGTCTTCACTCAAGAACTCGTTTTCCTCAACGGTTATTGGTTCTCATGATAATAAATAAAAATTCTTAAATTGAAGTACTACAACTACAACATTTTTCTTCATCTATTATACTCTTTAGTTAGAGCAACCATTGCAAAGTTCGTTCTTGTAGCTAGAACTAATCAAACACCGTGTCGATTACAAATTAATAAAATTCAAGCTTCAAGCATCCAAACAGGTTTCCTCGTCACAGTTGAATGTGTAGCCTAACTACTCAAGGTACGTAGACTCTAAATGTGGCATTGTACTGCAAAGTCTACACGATACTGGTGATTAAATGCTAATGTTTGTGTTGTCTTTGCTAATCTGTGAGTCATGTACGAGTGCCTACGGACGGATGTATGTAAGACTGATAAACCTACTCACTCGTACAGGTTTAGTGAAATACACCAATGAGCATGCTCTTTCAAAATTTGAGTGTTACAAACTGCTTTAGTACCAAGTTGATTAATATAATCGGCCATAAAGGGGGCCGTAATGGGTTCCAAGTTCCAACCTAAATCTCACCTGCACGTGGTGCACCCTGCTAACTAACAAATGGGGCTTTGGCGGTCGGCTTATTGTGGCATAGCGCAGCCTTACACTGGCACAGTTAAATTCCCTGGCCGCCAACAGGCAGCAGCGTCTGTGAGAAGCTGTGCCCTGCAATATCCAACCCGCATACCCAGCGTGGGGATTAGAAGCATATCCCCTTTCTTATAGGGGAGGCCTATGTCCAGCAGTGGACTGAATAGGCTGGTGTTATTGTTCATGTTGTTGTTGGCGATAAAGCTATGGATTGGTTCTCGATAATTTAACTTGACCATCATAGTAGCCTACTGCTGGACATAGGGCTTCCCTAATGAGAGCTATTGCCTGCTCTCAGATTGACGCATCTAACTTCTACCAGCAGCAAAAGCTGCACTTTTGGAATTCGTCATTCTATCTAAAACGGTCAACTGTTGAAAATAATAATTATCTATTAACTCTCTTAATAAATACCATTGCGCCCTGTCCAGCTTGATGCATCCAGCTTACCACAAAGCATGTAAGTAGTTTCGTGGGGAAATAATTAACCGACATCATTTTTAGAATCACAATCTTTATTTCCAAAGAAAATCATTTGCATAGCTCCCAACCACAATCAGCTGCCATCGTCTGTTTTTCCATTGACTTACTATACGGCTTTAAAAGGAAAGGTATTATCAGGTTCTTAGGAATCTCCTAAGAAAAATCGTCCCATCGTCGAGCTTATCCTTACCCGCGCAAGTCTCGAGATCAAGAGCCTGCCCATACATAAAAACTCACAAACATTACTTTTCTATATTAGTGTGGTCAAACAGGTTAGACAGGCTCACGCTAACCCTGGTCTGGTTATTTTGGCTGTGCCAATATCCTATCGCAACATTTGCAAACGAGAATACTAATTAGCAGTGGAGGTTGCAACCGTACCTTCGTTTCACTTTTAGCAGGCGTGAGGTCATAATGACGTGATCTTGTCACGCTTTTTAATATTCCGATGACAAATCATAAATGACACGTCTTAGGAGTGATAAATCCAGCCTAGCTAGGGTTTCTACGGGAACTGTGAATAGGGCACAATCTGTAAACTAAAACTGCGGGCGTGAGGGTGAAAAGAGCACAAGTTATCAAACTTTTGTTTTATTTATTTAATAAAATATTTATTTTCATTTGCCGAACTACCTTAACTTATCTAAATTATATAAAATAATAAACATTTGCTAAATATGTGCGCAAATCTTGAATTATTTAGGCCATATTTTTTTGTTTGTCAATAATCCTATGCGATAGATAGATCCATTGAATATTACATTAAATTAAAGATTAAACGTAACCCTGTAATAAGGCATGGTATTACTTATGTATTTCTGATTATTTTGATGACAAACAAGCTTAGATGAAACGGTCTCCCTCAAAAACAATCTAATTGTTAAAAATAAAAATTGTAACAAAGACGTTAAAATCATAAGTCAGACAGAGTTTCTTGATAATTCTTCTCTGTTTGGTCGCGTTACGAATTGGTGTAATAGGCTTACTAGACGACGCGGTATTCAGTCTGTCTTAGTAAGACTGTCTGACTGGCTAATTAGTCAAGCCTAAGACCGACTTGGTGGCTTACTCTTATATACTACGCTAAGTGTAAGACAGTCTTACTAACACAGACTGAATACCGAGTGGTCTAATAAGCCTTTAAATAAAAAAAGTTAGGTAACGATTTACAGTGCTCCATATTCCTTAATAAGGTTCTATTGAAGTTAGTTTCAAGTTTAAATGATTTCGAAAAATAAAATGACATTCTATTTTCAAATTAACGTTACTTGAAAATAGAACGTCGTTAAATGAAATAAATATAAAAATGTATGGAATCAGACGTTCCATTTTCAACTATCTAACATAATAGACTAGACGTCGCGTCGATTGGGTGGGCCGAGCTTTATCGATTTGTGCGAGATGAGAATTTGACGAAATAGGTATGTACAGTCACGCAATAAATAAATAAAATGGCTCCCAGATGACAACGCTCTCGTCAAATGATTCTTCAGCGACACGGTCCTAGATGGACCATTTTTCCATCTAAAATGGCGGTTGTGTCATTTTGTTTTATTTTATTTTCTAGTATTTTTTCTGATTTATGTTGAATAAGATCATTAGTGTTTTAACCAACCTACGTTAGTATTAAGACAAGAGTGTTGTGAAATGAAATAAAATAGAATTTGGATTGGAATTGGAGTGATGAAGAAAATTATCCGCTGATCGTTTTTTGCTTTAATCTCCAGTACAGGACCTAACTGAACACTGGAAGACTGAACTTATACACCTTACAACGATGCCTCATATTATTATGAACAATATACGTGTGGTCTCAGACTAACATAAATAAATGGCGTGTGATACTATCAAAATTATGGAAATACTATCCCAGATGCCATAAATAAGAAAATAAGTCAATGAATGACATGGTCCTAAAATCTATAGGTATACATCTTCTTACACGTGACTGTACATAACCTACTCAAATACTTGATACCCATTTGATACCCACCCACGACGGTTCAGGAGAGATTCCTAGCGTAAGGTCATTATTATGAACAAAATACATGTGATATTACCAAAATTGTGGAAATACTATCCCAGATGCCATAAATAAGAAAATAAGTGAATGAATGACACGGTGCTAAAATCTATACGTACATCTTCTTTTACACGTGACTGTACCTAAACCTACTCAAATACATAATACCCAACCTATGACGATTCAGGAGAGATTCCTAGTGTAAGATCATAAACACTCGTTTATGACTGTGGGGTAAGTACTTTAAATAAAAAATAAAGAAAAGTTTATTTCAGACTAAAAGCCCACACAAATATCAACCACATACACAAATGATAAAAAATATCAAGCACAGCAAAAATGTCAGAATATGAGTTACTATTTTATGTTATCACTTCTATTTCCATCGCTATCACTTCTATGGTAAAGGGTAATTCAATAACACATCATCAAGTATAGCTACCACATGACTATACCTAACTACTTAACGACCATCCATTAAAAATACATGCTAGCTTCGCAGTTAGCCGCCACCCTTGGGGGTTCGGCGCCAATACCGCCTCATACCACCCCATATTTCTACTGACCGAATTTCGACCAAAATATTCCGTGGCGTCCCAGAATCTAGTACTCGACTGTTGTAATGGCACGTAAAGCCTTGTTCTGGGGATTAGGGTAGACTAATGCTGGTGATCTTGACCGAGACTGATAAAGTTGTAGTAGTATGTTTTTTTCTTGTCCCATACAAGTAGAGACAGCCAGTCTACGGTCTAAGCTAGAAATAAGAATAAGGTCTCATACGTTTATCTAATAGAGGTAGTTGTTTTAGAGTAACTTAATTCCTCCTAAATGTAGTGAATGTTTCAAATATCGCAAACATATATATTATAAAGAGTATTTGGTAATATCTAAAAGGCAATACATAACTTTCGTTCTTATTTACCTACACAAGTAAATATAAAACCTATCGACTTTTGTTGATCGTGATATAATGAAAAATAAATCGCTATTAGCGAAAAGACATTGAACCATTAAAAAAAAAATTGCTGAATTCTGTTTCCTATTATTTGGCGTAGAATAAATAATTTATCTATATATTGTATATTATATCAGACTACTTAGTAACCACTTGCAAATAATTTCACTTATCAAAATGATACTGAAAAGAGTCGTTTCAAGCGTGGGTGCGCCCAGGCGGCGTTCCAATCCCAAGTTTGGTTATCTTTACGTACGTTAAACATGTGCCATGCCACTAGCCGTGATGCAGGATGCTGTAATGTGATTTATATTGCTCCACGATTGCTTCATCCTACAGGATGACCTACTCGCTATACCTCGCCTCCCGTTTCTCTCGCTCCCCATGCGGTACCGATTATGTCATCCATGTTTATACTTACCCAGAAAAATTGCTTTTACATTTCACTAGCTTCCGTATTTGGATAAAAACTAGCCTATGCTATCCTATCCGGGTCATAATAAAATAATATATAATAAAAATAAAAAAAGCCTTTACTATTTCACACTTAAACTAAGATAATAATTAATTACTATATTTTTTAATTAAGGACCCCTCTGCAGATATAGGCCTCTTCCAAAACATAATCCATAAACGATGTATATTCCAAGATTCATCTAAATTTGTTCAATAGTTACAAAGTTGAGTAGGATCAAACATGCTCACACACACAAAACTTTCGAATAATCATTATCATTATAGTGATCATCATCATCATCATCATCTGCCAGGTGCGGTCCACTGCTGGACATAGGCATCCCCTAAAGAGCGCCGTAGCACCTTGTTCTCAGCTCGACGCATCCAGCTTCTACTTTCTATCGCTTTTATTCTTGTACCCATATTTTAACATTCGTGGCAGATAAACTATTTATTGTACTCACGAACAAAACGGACAATAACTTTAATGAAAGTACAATGGGCTGTCTAATCGCTTAGAATAATTTCTTCCAGACAACTTTTGGATGGATGTAGAGTAGACTAAACATTGACGACAAAAGATAATTTAAATTCACTTAATTATAATTTATTCCATCAATCGCCATTCGTAACATCGAGTCACATGGACAGCTGATTTTAATTGGATTAGCCTCAATCATTAGCAGACTGGAGCGAACTCACTTTCTGAATCATAGCTGTTACCAGGAATCAACCAACGTTACCAATGTTTCATAGAAATTGTATGGAATCCTTTTTTTTTAATTTTCGCGAAAACGTACAATTTGATTTGGTAAGTTACTTTGGGAAAGGTTGGGAAATAGAGTCGATTGAGATCAACTTGTTTTTTTGACAAATGTAATTTTCTGGGCTGACTGTACATTTTTTCATAATTTTACATTTATGTGTCAAAGGTTTCAGGATGTCAGTTTTGGAAAATTTTGAAATCATAAAACATAATTTAAATACATTCTTTTTTTTCAAAAATCCTTAAATGATATTATTTTTTCCTTCAAGATAAACTGATAAGTTTTCTCAGAACAAAACCTTCTACCACCACTACCACACCAGCCTATATCAGGCCACTGCTGGACATAGGCCTCCCCTAATAAAGGGGGAAATGCCCATAATCCCCACGCTGGGCATGCGGGTTGGGGATCGCAGGGCACAGCTTCTCGCACCACCGACGCTGCTGCCCGTCGGTAGCCAGGGGATTTAGCTGTGCCGATTAAGGCTGTGCTATGCCGCAATCAGAACGTTCTAACTACAATAGAAAAGTTAGCTGTCCTCAATGAGGTAACAATTAGCCCCAGCCTGTATATTTACTATACTACCTACTAGGCCTTTGCACCTAGTCTGGCTAAATAAAAAAGCATATATTTATAAAGTAAAACTAAAAGTTACCATCCAGCCAGGCGTCCCGCCCGACGCTGTATGGGACATGCTAGACTAGTCGGCCTTACCACAGGAAAGATGGTCAATCTTTCAGCTCCCCTACGTGTGGTGCTGACTAAGTCGCGGGCTTACTCACGACCATTTCCTTTACCGTTTCGAGCACGATAACCTTTGCTATTAGCTCATTACGATCATAGCTAATACTGAGTTGTACTGAAATTCGATTTTATAAAAATAGACAATACGTTGAGAATTGAACACCTGTTTGACCTCATTTTCAAGACGATATACGGAAAATGTTAACGGTGTTGAGTACTGAATAAAACACCGCCGTAACTGCTGCGTGCTACTGGTGGAGCGGTGACTTGCGGAAGGTTGCTGGCTAAAGGTGAATGCTGAAAAATCGGCCAAAAATCGGGCTCATTGGCTCTTACTGGGAATGGCCTATATGTCCAGCGTAAAGAAGAAGTACTAGCTAAAGGACGTGCTCCTCGAGCATTGCGTGAGAGAGATCCTATATGTAGTTGAGTTAGGTATACTATAAGTTTTTGGTTGTATTTCAGTTAATATACTATGGCAAACATATAAACAAATAAAAATCAATTTCCGTACGTTCGACGCAAAACCTCGAAAATGGCTCCACCGATTTAAATATTTATATTTTAGTTTTGTTCGCCGGAGTATGTAAAATAAACCAAAGGAACGGCCGAAAAATTGAAAAAAAATCAATAGCACCTATTTAAGAGAGAACTTTTTATCCTAAAAATCGATAAAATCAAAATTAGTTATTCAGTATGGGAATTGCTACTTCTGATTATACAAATCAATTTAAGGTTATTATTTCCCGAGTCAACCTTGTTAATCAAATGTTCATAAAATGTAGGTATCATTTGTAGTCTTTAGGGACCAATAATAAATAATAATAATGCAGGACCACACTAAGCTATCACACAGCATCAGCCCCAGACTGCCCAGACTAAGCAGAACTTGCATTATGGAAACCACATGACTGTTAGACTACATAAATATATACTTTTTAAATACATACACATTATCCATAGTAAACACCTGCAAAATGTCTGCAGATAAATTACGACGGGAATCGAACCTGCAACTTTCTGCGTCTCAGGCGGACCTTCGCCCACTGCGTCAACTAGTTCATCAAGGTACTAGTTAATGATAAAAATGTCCTAAAAAAATAGTCTTCAGGGAACAGTAATACATTCCCACTTGAAGCACTTCAGTCCCATTAACTCGGCAAGGCACGGCAAATGTGAGCAATGCGCTGTCATGCATACCATAGTTCTTTGTCTATGACCTCCCCCTTCCCCCTTCCCCCTGATGACGGGGGAGGTCAATGACCTGTGCTAGGGACACCTGGATTTGTTTGGGCGGGCCGCTGTTACGAAACGTGGCCTGTTTTATTTCGATCAGCGCGTAAGTTCTTGGTGAAATCTAATTTTGGATATGACATTATTTATTTTGATGGATAATCTGCAAGAATAGCTTTTTTGTTTGGTTATTAACCGCAAAGTAATAGGTTTTGGAGTTTGATGATAGTTTAAATAATAAATAATGATAAGTAAATAAATAATACTGGAAACTATCACATAGCATCATGTAGCCCCAACTAAGCAGAGGGAACCACATAATTAATATACTAAACTTAAATTCATGTCTAAAATTAAAGGGGGTGCAAAAGCCGAAACACACACCACTTTGATGAATAAAATAAAGTAAAGTACGTTTATTACAATCACAAATCATACAAATCTAAACAAAGGCAAGTGCTTTAATCTAACAAGAGAAACAGTGACACAAAAAGGTCGTCATTCGCGCTGCAGAAGCATGGTAACAACTGCAGCTCTGGTTTTCAGTGGCGCCACCGCAACCACATGGTTCCGACAGACTCACAACTGAAGAACTCGGATAAAAATATATGTAGCCTCGTAATGTAGAGACTTATCGGATAATACTAGTCTAGACAGAGTCTGGAAGAGATAGCTAAAGGGTCATACGTAGTGAGATAGATAGACAAGACTTGTGCTGACGCAGATGACAGTGGGAGAAAAATTTTGTGATGTAGAAAGCTGCGTACGAAGTTGCTTATATTGGTAGATACCCACTCTAACATGTTCTGAGTTAGTTTGTTTCTAGTTTTAGCGCCTGCTCTAATATAAGCCAATAGGGTTAACTGTCAATGTATGAGAATACAATAAAATGTAGACTCGCTTAAAAAAGAAAGAAGAAAATAATTTATCAAAAGGAAAATTTCAGTCTAGTGTTGTGCTAGTAAACAACATGTCGGAACCCTTCGGGAAGCCTAAAAACTCCGACACAGAGCTGGCCACTAGCTCATACGAAGAAGAAGAACAGACTTAACTAATAATATAATATATAATAATAATCCTAACATAATATTATATTTATGAAAGTGAGTTTGTTTGTTTATTAATTTGTTTGTACGCTTTCACGATCTCAACCGATCATCATGAACTTCAGAAAAATACATAATATACCTTTCATCCAAAAAAGAACAGATCCTGATGGATAAAAAAATAATTTAAATATGAGTGAAGCCGAGAGTGAAATCTAGTTATAATTATAATATAAAAAGGTTTAGATTATCAAATTCTTGCTGTGAATTCGCGAGGAAGTACCTACATTGCCGTACTGTGAAAATCTTGTTCAATATAGCTAGCTGTACCCAGAAGATTACTTGCGCAAGTCCACTGCTCCAATTTTACTTGGTACTCTGAATCTCGTTTACGAATAAAATGTTTTATTCAGTAACTATCAGTGTGAGATAGATCCAAACAAGGCGATAGTAGAGCACAAAAACTTCAAAAGACTTTTTTTGACGAAAACCGCAGATCCCTTCTTTCTTATCTCGACCGCGGCGACCACCAGTTGGCGATATGCCATAATGTGCTACGTTAAAGCACAATGGTCTCTTTAACCGACATCGAAATGAAAAGAGGGTAATACGTTTTACCGGGTGCATATACGAATCTAATAATTAAACTTTTTAATTTCTCCATTATAACGAACAAACTTGCTCCCGCGACTTCGCTCACGTAGCGTATAAAACTAGTAAAGTATACTTTTGATCTCATCATCATCATCATCATCATCATCATCATCATCATCATCATCATCATCATCATCATCAGCCTATAGCAGTCCACTGCTGGACATAGGCCTCCCCTAATGAGCGCCATTGCGCCCTGTTCTGAGCTCGACGCATCCAGCTTCTACCAGCAGCCTTTCGCAAATCGTCACTCCACCTGGCCGGAGGATCTCATTACTACATCTCTTTTGATCTCATTACTACATAATTAAGTGTAAAATTACCTAATAATATGTAGATAAGTTCATCATATTCATTTATTTATTTAACAAAATCCACAAAAGATACAAACAAAACTTCTAATTATAATTAATTCTACAGTCAATTAGGGATTGCCTCATAGCTAAGTTGGTAGTAACTCTGCCTTCTGAGCTGCTGGTCGCGGGTTCGATCCCCACCTAGGAGAAACATTTGTGTGATAAACATGAATGTTTGTTCTTTGTCTGAGTGTTTCATAAGTATCTATGTATGTTTATCAGCCTCTGGTACCCATAGTACAGGCTCTACCTAGTTTGGGATTAGTTGATCGTGTGTGAGATGTCCCATATATTTGTTTTATAAATGTATCCTATGAATTAGACACATCATTTGACTAAGATTTGAATTAAGAACAACAGTCACAAAGTTTTAGTTACCATGGTAAGGTCTCCATTATATAGAAATGTGTAGACATATATGTCTAACTAAGCACAATATTATTACGTACATTCAGGATTTGGGTAACCGTCTCGTTGCAAACATATACTTAATGGAGTGGAAAATATCAATGCCACTGAATATTTTATTAGTTCTTTTTTAACCTATTAATAAGTGAATGATTGGTGTAGCAGAGTTAGGAACAGCGAAAAGGTTTGTATGTCTTGTTCGCTTTTTTGATATACTCAATCGTAAGATTTTGGTCGCTATCTTAAAATTTTGATAATAACTTTAAAACCATGACACATCACAATAGCATTAGATATGTGGTTTAAAATAATTACAGGGGTACCCTTGATCAGCTCCTTCAATCCCCACATCGTCCCACTAAACACGATGTATACATATTTATATTCATATTGCTGTATTTCACACACACATCGTACACTCAAGGTTGTGCCAAAAACATCAGTGTGACGTAATCTCGTTGTTCAACTGTTGTACATTTCGCAAATACAGAGATTTTAATTTATTCTTGTGATATAAAACTCGTATTAAAGTTGGTGTAAAATAATGCCTTCATAAGCTATATCATAGTAACACATCAAAACCAAGAATCGCCGGCGCAGTTTGCGTCTAAACTGGTTAAATTTTATTTAAAAAATAAATTCATTGTCTGTGTTCTAATGTATGGAGGAGCGCTACCTGTTTTTTTTCAGTGGCTTGCCATCAAAACTCCAAAACAAGAGTTGTGCCCTAAGGAATTATTTTTCAAATAGATAGATCAACTGCTTTATTTTTATTTCAAAGCCAACTTGTCAAATGTATTGTTTGTTGCCCTCTGGTACAAAACTTCGTCAGGTGTATCTTTTAGGCGAAATTCCATAATGATCGGTTGAGTATTTTAGGCCTCAACGTAACAAAAAAACAAACTCACTTTCATATTTATAGTATAAAAGTTAGGATATCAAAAGTAGGTAAGTCCCTATAAAGTGTAATTGTTTATAAATCTGTTCACAGTTGAATCTAAAATCGTATATGTTCAGTGCATGTGGGTCACGGGATCGATATCCTACCACTCAATAACTACAACTACACGCTCGTAATTACAATTAATGCCAGCTACTGTGAAAAGTGTGCCATGCAGTTCTGTTTTTGACGACCTTTGTGGCGCAATGGGATTCTCGCCGAGAGACAAATATTTGTTCTGCAAGTTTTCTATTCTATGTATAATAAATATGTATTTTCCAAAAAAAATTTAGTTAGTATTCATGTCTCCCATTCCCAAGCTCTGCTTGTGCATTATTATTTTTATTATAATTGTGATAATCCTAGCCTAGTGGTTACTTTTCCCGGCAGTCGATCTGGAGGTCGTCAGATCAATTCCAGTCGATCACCGGGGTATTCACAAAATGGTTGAGGTACGGAACCCAAAAAAAGATTTCGACGAATTGAGAACCTCCTCTTTGAAATCGGCTAAAAAGTGACCAGTAGGTAGCCGTCTTTCAGATGAAACCAGTTTTTTTGTAAAGGTTTTTCCGTCAGCATTATAAAAACTTGAATGGCCTAGCTCTACTTTCGTAACTGGTTGAAAAACGTTCCTAAATTACAATGTTTACCTCCAGCACCGTTATCAACTGTTTGAATAGTAGGTACCTACTTACTTTACTTTGATGTCATGTTCTTGAAACCACTTAAAGTTATCAGCTCAAACTGCTTCTCACAATGTTATCTTAAATTGATTTTTTTCTTATTATAAACTACTTTACGCCAACGCAAATATGATCAGAATCTAGTCGAGCGTTGCACCTTCATAATGGTTGCTTATAGAATATTTTATGAACTAAAATAAAATAAGATCTAAATATTAACTTAGTACGAAGCTCAAGTCTGGTATATAAGGTTAGATTGATAGGGTGAACGATAGCAAAACAAGAAACAAGAGCGCGGCGTGATGTAGTTCATCATCATCATTAGCCTATAGCTCATAACACTGCTGGGCATAAGCCTCCCCAATGAGCGCCATTGCGCCATTGTAGATGCTGCACCAAATTAATAAAAAATAAACATACTCATATACATCTACGCATATATTTATGCTATTTTACTATGCTACATTACATATTTTTATAATATCTCCCAAACTGTCAAACTAAAACAAATAATAGGTATCTTTAATTTGTTTGAAAATTTACTTTTAATGTATTCATACCTATTTTTGAATAAGAAGAAAAAAGTTTGGGAAGGCCTTGGTTAATAAATATATCGAGAAAAGTTTTACAAATCGTCTTTCTTATTTTTATTTGACTCTATGAGATACTGGAGTTATCATAGTCATTGGACAGAAAACGTCAGAAAAATTAGTTTTAAAAAAACACTCAGGTCTTAATCTTATCGTAAGTATATATACATATTTGAGTTGGGCTAATCATATAGAGATATAGGTACTCATTCTCAGATTGGAAGTTTGGATAAATACCATTATGTGATTACGTAACAGTACGGTACACTACGGTTACGGTCGTACAGTAGGCAGTTACGGCTCTAAATCTAATAATTAAATAAATAATGCTTCACATTATCACACAACATCATGTAGCCCCAAACTATATATAGGAACATATGACTGTTATACTATTTAATTATACTTTTTTTTTGTAAATATATACTTATTATATCTATATAGAAAAATGACTAAAGCAAATTTTTGCTTGTCAGCCCACCCAATCGGCACTGTCAACCTACTCCCTACCCTACGGACATATGTAACGACACATTTGTACATTATGTACTTAGATAATTATTTATAGGTACCACCTGCCTCCATTAAAAGTTGGAATGACATGGTAGTAATTTTACATTATTAATGTATTGTTAAAATGGCTGTTGTTATAGCTACGCGAATTTGATACATATACAATGTTAATCATTAGATTATAAAATTGAATTCATTAACCGACTTCAAAAAGGAGGAGGTTCTTAATTCGTCGGAACCCTTTTATTATTTTTATTTTTTATGTATGTTCACTGGTAACTCCGTCAATTGTGGACCGATTTTCAAAATTCTTTTTTTGTTTAAAAGAGTATCTTCACAGATGGTCCCATATAAATTTTATTCCTGAGGGATTGGTACTTTTCCCAGAAAACTCAAAAAACCTCATCCTCACTTGTAATTTTCGCCCTATGATCACCAATATCTCCGTCAATTGTGAACCGATTTTCAAATTTTTTTAACGCAAGAAGTAAGAAGTGATTTATTTGAAGTCGGTTTTTTTTTAAAGTCCTACTTGTTTTACTTGTCAAATTGAAGTAGCAAAGGGCAGGCCATATAGCTTGTAGAACCAATATTGATAGTTGATTGGCAGGACGACGCGGGTCCTGGAAAAGAGAGTGGGAATTTGTGCATTTTTTTACCACGGATCACCCGTATCAGATCGTAGGGGTTCGAGATTCGAAAACTTTCCGTTGTTAATTTTTGTTTAATTATATTAAGTTTCTGACTGATTCTTAATATGGAATGGAATGTTCTTCCGGCGCTGCGTCAGTGTTTCCCGATTGCTATGACTTAGGGGTCTTCAAGCGAAGAGTGAATAGGTAAATTCTAGGCAAGCGTGTTACATCGTCGACCACATCTTTACTCACCAACAGGCAAGATGGCGGTCAAACGTAAGCCAAACTAAAAAATATCTTAAAAGCTGCTGATGATGAATCTGAAGAACGCCACGACATGATGGCGCATAACAACACAACATGCCCCTAAACAATAATGACAATCTGGCTCAATCGTCACTGTTGGATTCGACTCGGAACTTCAAACGTTTGAAAATACCCCTGCTGGTCAAACTCTTATTATAGAGTGTAGCATAAGAATCGGAGCAAAAAGGCATTGTATAGTATATATACTTACTATAACATATCCTTATTCAGTAATGTCAAACCAATGATCTCACAAACCTCTAGATTGCTCCTGGCATATGATGTAATACATATGCAAGCGAGTTACGTAAACTCAGCGAGCTGTGACTGCAAGCACTTGTGTCTCTACTTGTACCGAACAGCCACACAGAGAAGTACATATTTGAAGAAGATTTTCTAGCGGCTGTTTTTTTTTTTTCAAAATAAGGCTTTTTAATTAAGAAACAAATAAATAATTGACTCTTATAAATGCAATATAACATAACACAATAAAAGTAGTCTAGTCAGGAAGATTTTTGTTTTCGCCGTCGAATAATATATGAAATATTTTTTTTAACCCTTCTATTTTTTGTAATATGAAGGCGATTCAAGCCATAAAAAGTAGCTAACTGTAAAAGCTTGTGCTTTATGTGATTCGAGGAACTCCTTACTGTGATGTCGCTTTGCAGTTAACTGTACGAAGTTCCAAGTACGAATGAAAGTCGTTAAATTTACGATAAAGAAAAAGGGTCGAGGCTTGCTTTAAGCGACGTTGAAGTGTTATGGCTACGCTATGAAAAATTATGTAAGTTAAGTACCTACCCAGCTTCTGCTCGTGGTTTCATTTGCTTTGTACTCTGATAAGTCTAGGTACCTATAATGTTTTTCGTAGTCAACAACTACGTCTAATTGTGCCTAATTTCTTGCTATGTCCACAATGCTAAATTAGATAAAACTATCTGTCAATAAATTTAAAAATGTAGTTAAACGCAATCTTATAAAATTTTTGATTATTTATATGACAAAAGAGCTCGGAATAAAACTGTGTACAACTTCCTCAAAAACAATGTAATAAGTTAAGAATAATAAGAAATTAAGAAAGACTTTAAAAAATATAAGCCAAGCTGAGTTTCTTTCCAATTCTTCTTTACTTGGTCACGTTACGAATTAGTGTAAAAAAATGTCTATTTTTCAATCATCAATTTTTGTCATTGTCAATCTTCATTTAAGTGTTCCTGGTTCCAACTGAATAAATTAATTTTGACTTTGAATAGCGTCAAAGCCTAATTACCTAAGTTTTTACTAACTAGAGTAGAGTTTTTACTAACTCGAGTAAAAACTTAGGTATCTCATCATCATCAGCATACTAGTCCACTGCTGGCCATAGGCCTACCCGAATGAGCTCTATTGCGCCCTGTCCTAAGCTCGACGCATCGTTATTCGTAACTTCAGATGTAAATATTTTGTAAACGCCAGTAATGGCAATGTTCAACTTTCCATTATTATTGACGATTTTTAAAGATTTTACTTGTCTGAAATAGTAATTTTTTGTTGAAGTTTCTAAAAAAAACAACATTGTTCAATATTTCAGGTCAATCCGTTCAGTAGTTTTAGTATAAAGGTGGTACAAACATTTCACATTTTCACATTTCACAAACTTTCATATTCAAATATTCTTGATTTTGCTTTTGGGTTCATCAAATTTACACATTTTTGAGAAGCAGCTGTACTGTGTATGGGCCTTGTCAGTTTTGAGTTTGTTGTTCTAAGAATGCTAAATTATGTATGTAAAAAAAACATAAATATCCACTTTAGAATTACATTTATGTACTTACGTCTCTGTACCTCATATTATTTGGATAAGAAGAGCTAGTGTTTCCGAAAGGATATTTAGCATAAATGTCTTCTAACTTTCTACAAACTCAAATTCTGTTCCTATGTGTGAATGGACTTCAAATCAGGAAATCACGACGAGACATCGAACGACCTTGTTGGCAATAAACATGCAAATATAAGCATTAGAAAGTGGAGTAGGGTATTGTCAACAGACGATCAGTGTGAAAGACTATGCTCATTTTCACACAATTTTTAAAGAAAGTTTTCTACAAACAAAATGGAATGCAAACCTTTAATAAAATGAAATTGAGTAAAAGCATCAATATTCTCAGGCCTGATAGACGTGTGAGCCATTGTCAGGGTTGCCAGCAGATGACAATCGTATGTTTAAAAGCGTTTTACATTACGCTTTACGAATTTTGTTTCTAGCTATTAATCTATTTTATACTTATTTACTCACTCCATCGGCGCAGGGACCCGAAATGAGTCTTCTCCGACACGAGAACTCTCCACTTTCCCAATCCTTTGCGATCTCTTGCCAGTTGTCGGCTCCAAGTTCACGCAGGTGAGCTTCCTATCTGCGTACGCCCATGTGGTCCATCTAATTTTAGGGTAAACGAAAACAACATATTAATGTACTGACCTACTATTAAGTAGGTTCCTAATAAAACCTTAATTTTACTGGTCACATAACTCAGTTGGTTGGTAGTAACTCTGCTCCTGCGAAATTGTGTGGTGAACATACGACAGTACGAAATTTTTTCTGTGTTTGGGTGTTATAAGAGTATTTATGTATGTATCAGTATCGGTGTACATAGTATGTACAGGCTCTGCCTAGTTTGGGATCAGTTAACAGCGTGTTAAATGTACCGTACCTAAACAAAAGTAAAAATATACACCTACACTCGTAAATGCAAACAGTAAACTTTTCTTAGAGCAAATAATTATTAGCATAGATTGGTGATACGTACTTATACTATGTACTTATTGTACTGCTACTACTTTTTAATTTTCGCCAAAAATTACAATTTCGTTTGGTAAGTTACTTTGGGAAAAGTGTTCCTGTTCGGAAATTGTTTGTTTGTTTTCAACTTGTTTTTTTGACTAATGTCATTTTCTAGGCTGACTGTACTTTGTTCAAAATTCTGAGAATGCAATTGTTTTTAAGCTATTGCATAGCTTCTATCGAGGGCTTTGAGCGCGGGGACCGAATCCAGAAATTCCGTAACGAAAAAAACCTCACGCTCCCCACTCCGACGTGCACGGAGGTGTGGCTTGAAGGCCGTGCATTGTCTGACGTCGTTTCTTTTCGGCAGTCTTCGACACGGTGTTTGTGTGCGTGCAACTAGACGTATTGTACGACTCTACGAAGCTCGCACGAATCGAGACGATCACCACGCTCAAAAAGTGTAACTTGAATTAATATCAAAGAAAAAGAAATACTGCATAAATAAAATAAATAAATAATTATAATTGCATAAGTTGATACAAAATGCTATGCAATAGCTTTACCGCGGCAGTCCCCGAGTGCCACACGTCTTTTTTTTTCAATATAATCCTATAGTTTCCGCAGAACAAAACCTTCTAACTACAAAAGAAAAGGTAGCTGCCCTCAATTTTGTCCCACCCTGTATAAAATTTTAAATAGAGCTCTAATAGGTACTACCTACTAACCTTCATTATGAAGTAATCGTAACAATGGGACTACTATCAGCTCGCTGATGATAACGCTGCTCCAGAAGAGTGAGAAAGAATGCTTAAAAAACCCGCAAGTACCATGTTTAATTATAACAGTATTGCCAGTACCAGCCACATGGTAGTTTTATGTTACATCAAACAATCTCGTTCGTATGACCTCGATGTACCTACTCGTGTTTCATCCATTGTATAGAATAATTGAATGTTACTCTTTCACATGCAAATTGAAATGAAATGGCATCAGTTTGTTTTGTTCTGTACTTATACCTAATACAAAACTAGCGGAATACGCATGGCTCCGTCTGCAAAAGAAAATAATTTTATTTGACGAGGACACTTATGGCCGATTCCTATAACATAACGTAACCGATAACGCCTCGTTTTCCTTTGAAAAACTGTCAAAAATTAACGAGGCGTCGAAAATTTGACAGTTTTTCAAGGGAAAACGAACCGTCATCGGTAGCGGTATAATATAGTAGTATAATTTTTGACAGTTTTTCAAAGAAAAACGAAGCGTTATCGGTAACGGTATAATATAGGATTCGTCGGTTAGTTTATACAGTTTATTGCCGACCATAGTAAGCATTAATTTATGCATTAGTTTAATCAATTAACTATTTTAGCATTATTGCTGATGAATACGAAATTATGTCCCAAAAAAAGTTTTGCTCCTTTTTAAAATTATACTATAAACTATTTAAAATGTTATACTATTGATGATCTGTTATTATACGCATTTAGGGCGTACAGTCAGCAAAATAAGTGGGTAAACACTTGAGATTATTCAGGCTGCCCTAATACTGAAACTGAAATTTCTGACGAAATTTTTGAGAATATTCTTAAAATATTATTCTTCATATTATTACTATTTAATAATAAGAATAATATGCCAAGTTTCTGTATTTTTTATTAAGCTCAAAATTTTCGTTACATATTTTAGTTTCAGAATTAAAGCAGCCTGAAAAATCTAAACTAAATGCTAGTTAGTACATCAAGTATAGTTAGTTAGTACATCTCTGCGTTATTTGTCGAAAAAAGTTGATAACCCTCAGTTATGAGGCCAGCGACCTCTGAACTTATGTCTCATGTTTGAACAACAGCCAAAGACTAAAAATGATATTTTTAAGTAATGAATAAACGATTATCGGATAGCAATACTATTTAACAAAAACCGGCCAAGTAAGAGTTAGACTCGCGCACCGAGGGTTCCGTACACACGTAACTTGTAGGTTTGTAGTTACATCACAATTGATTTTTTTTTTCAATTGTGAGGTAACTACAAACCGTTTTCGATTTTTTTCCTTGTCACATTGCCACATGGTTTCTTGCCAAATTTCATGATTCTATGACAACGGGAAGAACCCTTTAGGTTTTGATTCCCTGGCGAGTGTCAAAATAATCGGTATAAACGGCTGTATCTTTTGATTGCGGTAACATAAAAGTGTTACTCCAAGGGAAGACAGACCTTTGATATTAATTTCAACTTCAACTCCACGCGTTTCTAAGAAAATAGCTTTGACAGTGACAGACAAACAGACAGACAACGTAGTGATAAGGGTTCCTTTTTTACTTTTGAGGTACACACACCAGCCTGTATAAGTCCACTGCTGGACATAGGCCTCCCCTAATAAAAGGGATATGCCTATAATGCCCACGCTGGGCATGCGGGTTGGGGATCGCAGGGCACAACTTCTCACACCACCGCGCGCCGACGCAGCTGCTCGTCTTCTGCCAGGGGATTTAGCTGTGCCGGTATTAGGCTGCGCTATGCTGCAATCAGCCGGCCGCCAGAGCCTCGTTTGTTAGTTAGCAGGGTGCAACGCAGGCAGGTGAGGTTGGCTTGGGTTCTGAAGATGAGGGTTGGAACCCATTACTCCCTAATTTTGAGGTACGGAACCCCTAGCACGTTGGCTGCTGGCCTCGCACATGACGCTCCGTGCCATGCACGAGGAGGAGGACGACGTGCAGAATCACATTTGTGTTTTCAGCACTCAAAGCGTTATACATTAAAATAGCTTATTTTTAGTCTGCTCGCTTTTAAAAGCTATTTTTCCAAAAGTCGTTTTCTTCAGCTCCTATTGGGGTGGAATATGGTAAGTTTTAATCGCTTGTGATTTAAATATTACTATATTTTATTTGCTTCACTCGCGTGGTAACCGGATAACAAGTAGCCTATACGTTATTCGTGCTCTAGAACTTCAAATTCGAATTTTCAAATCCGTCGTTTTGGCGTGTGGGGAACAAACATTTTCCATTTCATATCTTACTCCTATACATATAATATTATAAACGCGATAATTTTTATCAAAAAATAAAAAAATGCGGTTGTTTTCTTCAAGATAAACTTATAGATTTCTAAGAACAAAACCTTCTTTACTACAAAATAAAAGGTAACTGCCATCAATGAATATCCAAATTTCGCCCAACCCTAGTTAACATATTTTACCTATAAGGGAGAGTTGGATATTACCGCGCGATTGATATATTCGCGCCCCTAGGTTTCTCTAAAACTATCAACGATTTGCGCCCGCAATGTTAGTAAAATCATAGCTCCACGCCCCTCTTACCCCTGCCATGTGAGAGAAGCCGCGAGCGGAAAGTAGTATCACATATTTTTACAAACTTTCACCTATGCTTACAATAACTGTATGAAGTAGTATTGGCTTCATCATCGATTTCAATGTATACGCATGTCCGTTTTGTAAACAAGCAGCAAATTGGAATACACGATGATGTCAGTGGCATTTTGTTGTTGCTATTTCTATCCCACAAATTGGGAACACTCGAAATGTTTTTGACTGTTTGCGTAGAGGATTTTTCGTCTCTAAATTTACACTCGTCTTGCTTAAACACTCTAGCTAATGTGTTGGATTCTGAGTAGGTACAACTCGTTATCGCTAACACAAGTTAAAAGTCATTTGCTCGACGGGTGACTTCAGATCTCCGTGGCGCAGTGGTTGAGGGCCCGCGAACAGTTTGTTAGATAAATGTTCTGCAAATATTTGACTTTGTCCTGGGCGTTTTTTATGTATTTTATACATACATTTACAAAATCTATCAGTCATATGGTTCCCATATTTCAAGCTCAGCTTAGTTTAGGCCTATAGATGCTGTGTGATAGTGTCCAGTATTAAGTTTCGTCTCTATTATCTCCATCAATAAGAAGAGAACAGCTCCTATATGCTTAACTCCTCCTCTCCTCGACGACCTCTGTGGCGCAGTGGGCGAAGGTTGTGGGTTCGATTCCCGCCGCGGTACAAATGATTGCATATTCTGCAGATATTTGTCTCGGGTCTGGGTGTTTTCTATTTATGATATGTATGTATTTACAAAAAAACGTATATATGCTCGACATGCCACTTTCCAGTTGCAACTTCCTTAGACATGGTTAATGTGTAATACCTTTTATGACTAACATCTGTGTTTCAATGCATGTGAAAGCGATAAATGCATTGAGTATTGAAACTCTTTCTTTACCTTTACACTTTGCAAGGATCATCCACCACAAGACTGGGAATTATGGTTCAGGCTGTGCGTGATCATGTACCCTCTAAGTCTCTATAGGAGGGCTTAGGCTGTACGATGGAAAGGTATCTCTGATTCTAATAATCTCTTTTGTCCACAGCTCCTCGGGCTAGCAATAATCGGCATTGGTGTGGCCTTCCTGCTCAACTGGACTGTAGTGAAGGATGAGTTGAAGTCGCAACTGACAGTGGCACCCTGGGTGTTCATCATCATCGGAGCTGTCATGTTTGTGATCGCGTTCTTCGGATGCTGTGGCGCAATTCGAGAGAGCCACTGTATGGTTGTCACGGTGAGTGCCCTGTTGTTCGGTTACCACTACACTACACCAAATAATATAGATTTCCATATATTTGGAACCGATGTCATAATCATAACGATACTCATCATGATCATCATGAAATTTCGCATAATTTATATTTCCTACACGTAGTCAGGGGTAGAAAAAAGGGCGTAGGAATTTCATCAGGAAAGTTTTACTGTTTCCGAGGGATAGAAAAATTAATAATTTAACGAGAGCGATGTTGCGTGCAAGAGCTAGTAACAAAAATTGGAATAAAGTATTGTATATCTTGAGTTTGAGGAACGATACGACGAGAGTGCAGAGTAAACCTTTAGTAGTAGTAGAGTTCTTTGTAAAGCGCTCGTCCGGGGAAGTATCACTATGCCTATTTCTGCCATTAGGCAGCTTTGCTGGGTTTCGGTTAGAAGGCCAGTGAAACTACAAGCACAAGAAGATTATCATTTTCATGCCTCAAGTTGATAGACGCAGGGCGTTGCATCGTAAAGCACGTTCCAAAAAAACGTGATCTATATTGCAATGTTTTGTGATAGGTAATAGCTACCACTTAACATCAGGTGACATAAAAAAGAAGTAAATGTTTTAATAAAGTTAAGCATTATTTGGATTTGAAAAATGAGAAACTAGGGATAATATCAGTCATAAATGGGTACATACCTTCTGTAGACTTAAAACATATCCTGGGGCTATGTTCAGGACAAAGATTCACGATGTCTACTACAAAACCCACCAGCGTTAACCACCAGCTCTACCACGAAATAGTAGAGACGGTTTAGCTCAACTTCTTGTATGCTCGCAGATCTGAAGGAGACGTAAAAGATAGACTATTTAGTCTGGAATCGCAGCAGATAGATCGCATCTCCAATGTCTATAAAGCTACCTTCCATCCTTCTATCCGACCTACTGTATCTTTAAAGCTACACGTATATATTATTGCAGTTACGTTTAGTTTTATATGATACCTGAAGATGGACTAGCACAAGGCCTGATATTAAGTGGTAACCATTACTTTGATTTGTAGGTCACTCATGTATTGAACGTGTCCTACAATGCAACGCCCTGCGTCCATGAACTTCAATCATGAAGCCTATAATTTAACCGACTCTCCAAAACCAAACACCAGTAATGCTCCATTACGGCAGAAATAGGCATAGTAGTAGTATTTGACCAGATGATCCCTTCTCTAAGAATTCCTACTACTTCGAAGGGCATCATTTGTATATTTTACGGTCAGGCTAAAGAGAATACCTTTCAATTTTACGCTAGTTGAGTGAGTTTTGCTGACGTGTTCAGTTTTAGATTAGATGGACTTTAACTAAACATAAACTTTCAGTACGCGATATTCCTGCTGGTCATCATCATCGTGCAAGTAGTACTGGCAGTTCTTCTCTTCACTTACGGAGAGACTCTGAAGCAAGGCATCGTCACCTCCGTCAACACCCTGTTCAACAAACGCCAGAGCGATAACGTCGACAAAGCGACTGAATCCATCATTGACAACCTTCAGAAACAGGTGTGTATAGCTTCCTTATTTGTATGATCTAGTAACTCTGATGTTTGAGTTTTTTGGCATAACATGGCTTAGTAATTGAAAAGGCCGGGAAAAGGAACAAACGTCTTCGACTTTTCCCCATTCTTTCATCGTTTTGTCTACATGCTTATTAGATCGCAATATTTTAAACGACGAATAACGAACGAATATTAGGTAAATGATGATGATGATTTGAATTAATGTGATTCAAGCCAATGCTTTCCAAATCGGAATTAGGAAAATATCCCAGACCATACCGAGCTGGCAAAGGTTGCCGGACAAATTGATTGCCCTTATGTACCTTTACCTATTATGATGCTGCTGCGACCGACATATACAAGGGAGGTCTTTAAACTTTACACATATTATAATTATGCAAAACTACAATATGAGTACAATGTTTTTAAAAAAAAAATTGTTTAGAAAGGCTTTGGTTTGAGAGATAACCTACCACTAGATACCTACGGTAATTATATACCATTAAAATAATTACAATACATTACATTGTTAAGGTAGGAACCATAATGTACAAAACCGCAATGAATCCAAAATCAGAAACTAACAATAATAACCTAATCAGAAACCAGGAAACCTAAAACACATTCTAAACATATTAAATATGGAAACATACCTACCATTGTGTTGAGGAAATCATTACAACTATTATTAAATAATACTATATGACCCAGTGAACTTGGTAGCATATAAAATTAATTAGCAAGTCGAAATACAAAATTACCAATTTCTATTTTGTTTTTCAGCTGTTACTTTGACATTTTCTTTTGTCATAAACCACCACAATATTGAGGCAAACCGAACAAAAAAAAACACATCGGTCGAGTAATTTTCGAGTTTTTATGAGACTTACCTACGCACGGTAATTGTTTTTTTTTCTTTAGAGCGTTATTAGTCTAATAGTTAATAAATAATTATTAGAGATAGTTTATAGATAAATAGTTATTCACTATATCAATTGATCTTACGATTTGGTTTTCGGTAAGTTACTTTGGGAAAAGTGTGCCAGTTGAGAAATAGAGTCGATTGACACAAACTTGTTTTTTTTTGTTAAAGGTCATTTTCTAGGCTGAAAGTACATATTTGCCAAATTCTGAAAATATAATTGTTTTTTTCTTCAAAATGAGCCTATAGTTTTTTAAGAATAAAACCTTCTAACTACAACAAAGGTGGCTACCCTCAATGAAGTAAAATTTTGCCCCACCTGTATGCCGCAGATTTGCTTAGTTTTACTGGTTTTACTATTGCAATCGAATGGCATAGTAAGATTTAGAAAATTACGACATTGAAAATGCTAGCTGTACCTACCACGCGAGCGGGGCCGCGCCCGGAAGCTAGTGAATAATGAGCAATAATATGCCCTGACCTCATTTCTGTCTACCTAAATATACTCCTATCCTACGTAACAACTCTAAAATGATTCAATTTAAAGATGATGTCATATTTAGTGCTTTTGATTTTGTTCACTGGCTATTTTAGGGTTAAGGTCAGCGAATGAAAATTAATGTAAACCGTTTTAAGAAGTTAAAAAGTAGGGTCTATCTCTATAGCAACTTCTTCAATTTCCCCAGCGCACTGGTCTCCGAGATTTTAGTAGGTTATTATAGGTCCTTGCAAAACATAGGGTTGTAGGAAGGTAGAAGGAATTTCCGAAATTGAATCTTAAAGTGGCGAAAAAGGGATACGAAATTTTTTAAATTAAACTTTTAAATTAATCATTGTGTAGCACCTGAATCCCTAAAGTTTGTTTTATTTCAAATTCCAGTTCAGCTGCTGCGGAAGCAACGGCCCGCAGGACTACGGTGTAATAACCATCACACTCCCTGACTCGTGCTGCGCGCGCGAAGCTAGCATCCTCGGAACCGCTCTGGGTGGCAAGTGCACGATCGAGAACGCAAACCCCGGCTGTGCGTCCACCCTCGCCCAACTCTACGAGAAATGGAACAAGCCAATCGCTGGAGTTGCCATTGGTGTCGCATGTGTTGAGGTGAGTTTGGTCCGAGTCATGAAGAATAGCTGAATCACTTATTTGGGGTTAGAAATTCTCATTAGATTTTTTTTAAATATCCTTTTAAGAGGACTTTGAATCGTCGGTAAAAAAAGTATTTTTGCTATGTCTGACTTTATTCTGTGGTTGCAAATTCTTGTCATGTCATCGGTTCTTGGTGGCATTGTTATTTAGCCAGTTTGAGATAGTAAGTCCTCAGCGGGTTGGTTTGAAGCTTACCACTTTGAACTGATGGAAGTTGTAAATTTTTTATGCATATTTACCTATACTACCACACCACACCACACCAGTCCAGGACTGGACATAGACCTCCCCTATTCCTATTATGAAAGGGGATATGCCCATAATCTCTACGCTGGGCATTGGGGATCGCAGGGCATAGCTTTTCGCACCACCGACGCTGCTGCCTGTCGACGGTCAGGGAATTTAGCCAGTGTTAGGCTGCGCTATTCCTCAATCAGCCGGCCGCCAGAGCTCCGTTTGTTAGTTAGCAAGGTGCACAGCGTTCCGGAGGTGGAGTTAGGTTCTAAAGATGTATACCTAGGTTAGGAAACTCTCTAACACCACTTCCAAAAAAAACTTAAACACTTACCAAATATTATTTTTATTTCAGGTCGTTGGAGCTCTGTTCGCCCTGTGCCTCGCCAATTCCATAAGAAACATGGATAGAAGGTCACGCTACTAATATTTTGTACATTTAAACTGGTACCTATGAACACATTTTATTTTGGTTTTTAATCGTTTACTAACACCGGGCAATGTACAGCGCATGTTTTCGTTTTTAAACTGACTGAATCGCAAAATTCACAAGAATATCTTTTAATCATACCTAATTACCTACTAATTCCATTAAATTTTATTATGGTTTTTATAATTATTAATAACGAACACAAAATTCTACATTACTCACGAATATCATTATTGAGGACAAAAAAATGATACCTCATTAAAATTGACGTTTTTCGGCTATATTATTCTCTGCTCATTGACTAAGGCTTATGTAAGTTCTCACTACTGTTTTAATCTAAAATGTATTAACCCTAACATAATGTACGCTTGCCTATGTATTAATGCTTATATTGTACGATTAAATGTAGTTAAGAAACAAAAAAAACTAATTAGGTATTTTTCAGATGCAAGAAACGTTAACCAAAAATACTTACTTAAATTAGTATCTCTTGCTCATCAAAATAAACATGATCTCTATTTTTATACTCTTCTAGCTTTTGTGGTAATAATGTGTATTTTAACTTTTGAGGATTGTTGTAGGTACTATAATATATTATATACAATTTGAGGATTGTTGTACCTTCCTAAGTGTAGCTTTCTTTTTAATTCAAAGAGAGTGATAGAAACCACATTCAATATAACCTGTTATGTATTTTATTATATGAAGAAGTGTGTTTGTGTGTATGTTTCATTCAACTCAACTCCGTGATGGCTAAGAAACTGATTTGTATGATATTTGGAATTTACTGTACGTACCTATCTATCTATAGTTTGTGTGTGACTTGAAATAATAAATCATTTTTTTTATTCTGGTACTAAACAAGCAAAGCCACCTTTGGAAAGCTAGAGATTAATAAAAAAACATTTGATTGTTTCCAAAGAAACAAACATATTTTTTTAAAGTAGTAACAAAAAAATAAATGTGATAATGCACAATGTTTGCGTGAAAAATAAAAATAATACTTTGTCTTTAGGAATGTGGAATTGATGCACAATAAAAAATATTGTAGTAATTTTATGTACCTACTCATAAACACAGATAAATGGGTGCTCACACTGATTTAATGCTTATAATCTCATGTAGTTTTTTTAAAGATTAAAGATGTGTGTAACTATTTAACAATCTTTCTTATTCAACAGAAAATATAATTTAATATAAAATACATATTTGATTCGGTGAGTCACGTTGTAAATACACAAATTTAATTTGCTTGTAGTTTATCTCTGTATCTAGTGTAGGTAAATTAATTTTATTTTTCATTTCATCATTTTGTTATGGTTCGTGCGTCGAGGTAGGGATTTGACTTGCTAAGAAAGTACCTTGAGTAAGTAGGTATTTATAGTCAGTTCTGACTTATCCCATTGCTGATAGCGACCTCTTTCAAAGATGCTTGGATGGACTGAATATAAAAATTACGGTAGCAGACCATGTTCTTATTATTAAAAAAACTTAATGTTAGAACATGTTAATTATTATTTAGGTATTTTCATTAGTCTGTTTTGAATTTAGGTATTTCGGTATTTTTTTACATCACTACTTACAATTAAGTACCTACTTACCTACTTACTTTCCTAATTACTATCTTTTTTGATAGCCTATTGTGCCATTGTGTTTACTAGTATTTATTATTGTAAAATGATGTAGTAAATAATTTGTTGCATGTTATTATGTAGTGTAATTTAAAGTTTGTGTTTTGTTGGTGTAACAACAAATAAATACTTAACTTTGTTTGACGTCGGTATTAATCTGTGTATAACATAGTATTACTGTTTTCCTATGGTACCAGTGTGTTAGAATTTGATTTGTCTTATAACTGTAATGATATGTTACCATACTAATTTTAATTGCATTTCCAGGTACGCATAAAGAAGACATCACACTAAGAAAGAACAATACATCAACGACACAACTTAAGTTACTGTACAAGTTAGTTTAGTATTGTCTAGCGTATCAGCCCACCTTCCGAAAACTTATAAATCACGACACAATTTTTCTGAAAGCCGTTCGCTGAGCGAATGGCTATTTTATTGCGTTCATCTAAATAATTGTAAACAGCGCCAACTTTTGGCAAGCTTAGTAAACATTCGGTATTCAAACTCAAGAAATGTGCCGTAAAAACGAACGAGTAATTCCAAGTAATTTTAAAACTTTCGCAACAATTTGTTGAATTCTGTTTTCTTTTCTACTAGGTATCAATATTCTGTTGATACCTTGCGTAGATTTTAAAAGACGCACTGTTTACCGTTTTAATTAATCTTTTATAATTGTTACGAGTAATCTTATAAACTTAGAGATAAGGTATTGTTAAGTTACCTAGTTAAGTGACTGAAGCGCCAAGTTTAAGTGTTGATCTTTTGGATTGCCAAGAACCAATAAACCTTATTTTAAGCTCCTATTTAAGTTATCTTGAAAAACTGTATATAGGTTTTAAAACGACATAGAAAATTACTTTTTAGAACTATCTTTAAACATAAAACTACCTGTCGCTGGTTTTAGTCTACCTACTACTAAAACCGGCCGAGATTTTCAAGCGCGCGTGCGGTTTCAAAACCGACACTTCTAGTAATGTGGCATGTGGCTACTAACTTATCCTATCTACTATGTATTCAATTAAAGTAAGGTAGTTGTAAGCCTATTTCAATAGGATACATTGCATAGCTAAGTACCTAGATAGCTTTACATTATAAAATAGGTATTTTTTTAGAGAATTCTTAGCTGTCAAAAAGATCAGCACAGAAACTTGATAAACTTATTTCTAATTATTAAATATATTCTATTGATATTGTAACTATTTTCATAATTTGGGTGTATTGATTGTACTCTTGTTCGTCCATTTTACAATTTATTATAAAATTTAATATGCATTTCTCAAGTATGTGATTATTGTATGCAGTTTTCTCGACCAAGTAAGGTGATTTAGAACCGCTCGATAACAATTAAGCATATACCTCTTTGCTTGACTACCTTTAAGTAGGCACCTATCTCCTTGGTGGGGTACCTAAGTAACCAATTTTGTACCACCTAGGTAGGTAGCTAGAATGTTAGGTAGGTGCCTCTGTGAGTTTTTTATTGTATATTTAAGTAACTCCTTACCCAGTTAGGTTAGTTAGGAGTTACTTTTAAATAAGTGAAACAAGGTCGGTGAATATTTTACCAGAAATATATATATATATTTAAGGAATATTTTAAAAGGAATATTTTACTAGGAACCTAACATTTATTTAAAGCATTTGTAATCTTCTGACTATAATCAATCAATAATCCAGCGGGCCTTTATCACTCTGGCGGCCATTTTATCGAGAGCAATCTGACCATTTTGAATCTCTTTGTGCATTTCATAAAGAACTGCTTTTGTGAATGATTTTAATGGCGACGAATAAATTTTCTACGAATAAATACTTGTTTTATTAGTCCTTACAAATACTTTGTTACTAATTGGTATTTGGTACCTAGACTGGAATGGAACTGGCTGACCCTCACTTTGAATGCCGAAACTCACAATTTAAGCAGGAATAGTCCAAAATCTTAGTCCGAAGGTGTTATCATAGCAAATAAATAGCGATGTTTTCGAATTTCGTCAAACTAGTGTAAAACTGTTTTCTTCACTCAGAACTGATAAATTATAAATAGAGACTTATTTTGTTATACTTCTTTTTGATTATTTTCTGTTTATGATAAAGTTATTCGTGGTGCAAAATTCTCGGCTCTTGGCACACTGACATGCGGTCTGATACATTTTTGGACTGAGATTTCGAATCGGACTATTAGTATAGTAGTAGTAGCTCGAAGAGAAGTAGTAGTAGTACCTTTGTATCCAGGTGCCTACGTCTCACTGACTACTAGGATGCTACGTCTACACAAAGAAAAAGGACTAAAGCATAGAAGTCTTAAAATTCATTTATGCTCTGAAGATTAACTCATACGACTGATCTCTACTTTCTTATGTCCATATAAGTTAGCTAGAAAGAGATGCGTACTTTATCTCAATACGATTTCTGCGACTTCGTACCAGGGCATTTGTATGAACCTGTATAGAAATTTGTTCGATCGCCCTGGTACGATTAACTTTTTGAAATCGCATTTATATATGTATGCATCCTTTTCTAACTGATGATATTGGACATAAGAAAGTAGATACCAGCCGTATTGAATTTTAAGACTTTATCGTCTACATTATTTGCCGATCTCTGCGGAATAGGTGTACCTTTAGGCAGTGACAACAGAAAATACTTTCTGTCACTGCCTTTAGGTAGGTGCTTGCGTCCAAAAAGGTCGGCACTTGAAAAACTGCAGTGATGGTCAGCGCAGCGTCGATCGGCAGCAGCAGACTATTAACAATTATTACCAGCTGATTAATTATTACCAATAACAACAAGAATTTATTATTAACGCTGTTAAATCACACTGATTATAAGTTTCTTCTCATTTTAAGTAATTTTAAGATTGAATATAGCACGTCTACCACCATCTAAAAACCAACCGCAGGTTTGGCTGGTAGAAAATTCTCGTAGAATTTAAGCCCAGCTTTTTGTTACATTTGTGAAATAAAGTATAAATAAAAAAAGTGCTTATTATGATTCCGACTTCTTGCCCATGGCCCATGGCTATATACGTGTGCTGCCATCTATTATTATTACTCAATAGCCATGAAGGTAAGGTAGACAGTTTTGTAATGAATCAAAGACATGTGTCATTGTGTAAGTCAATGTCAATTGATCTTATAAGCTATTGTCACTGTCAAAAATAAAAATAAAACATTTGGAGAGGAGAGTACATTAGTATTACCAGCTAATCAACTTTATGGATAGAACTAGCCGTCATTTATGAACCATCTCGTTTCCATCTGACTGATGAAACAAAGCTAATGGTTGGGATTTTTTTGAGCAAAAATAAAGGGTTCACCTTCCTAATTTTAACAAATATATTTTTAATTTTCTTATGTAGTAAAGACGTAATTATTTTTACCTGGTAAAACAACCAGCTTCAACCACGATAGAAAACATAACAAGGTTACAATGTTACATTTTTAAGAACGTAGAATCAGATTATAGACCTTAAACATTCTAGTTTTTATGTCACATCCATCGGTGAATTAATACCGAAATTATAAGCGTGGGAAGTATACGTAGGTTTTTTAAATCTCGTCAGTGTTTGCGAGCAGCGCGTGACGTCATAGCTCCCATATGGCGCGGCGCGGCGCGGTGGGTGGCGGATCCGTAGTACATTTTGCGGCTAAGTTGTTTGCTCTCGTGTGCTCTGGTGTTTTATTTTATTTTAATTAATATACTGATTGATTGAGTGTATCGTGTAAATTATTGTTTTAGGATTAAAATGGAAGAAGGATTTCAAAAAGGCTAATCCGACAACCTGCCTATAGTTCACGATATGATAGTAGCAAAAGCAGAACATTTCTAAAAAATAAATAGATCAATAACTAAAGATCACGGTTGAGGTATAGGAGCCCCCTATAAATATTTATGTTATTCTGTTTTTAGTATCTGTAATTATAGCAACAATAGAAATGTGTCTGTTGTGTGTTTTTATTGTGTCTTAACTACTGGTTTTGTTAGATTACACTATCATTATTTTGTTTGTAAACCTTCCTTTTTGTGTGTCAAATAAATACATTCTTTCTTTAAATAGATCATCTGTGAAAATTTCACCTGTCTATTTATCACGGTTCATGAGATACAGCCTGGCAACAGACAGACGGACAGAAAGACAGACGGACAGTGAAGTCTTAGTAAAAGGATTTCCATTTTTACCCTTTGAATACGGAACCTAAACATAAAAACTAGCAATATTACTAGCAATAACCAAGTACCTACATACTACTTAGTATTTCGCATGGCAAGGTTAAGTACCTACTACTTAGTTACTAATTAGTACTACTACTACTACTTCACATGGTATTTGAATAATTACATCAAAATGATCCTCACAACAATATGCTGTCGTTTTCTTAATAGATGTGCTCTTCTCATAGCGTTTTTTTCATTTTTTTTTCTGATTTAGGAACGTAAAATAAAGCACAACACAATATTTAATAGATGGACTCATGTTGTTTTTATTGAATCTTATTAAAAATAAACCACGCGCGACGGACACATTCTGGTAAATGCTTCGAATCCCCGAGTTGCTCACGCAAAGATGCAACGCGTGACGTCTCTAACGATATCGCGCTCGATCCGCGGCTTAGACCGAAAATGTTAACTTTACACTTTTATATCTCGGTCAGTTTTAAAGATAAAAAAATAATGAAAACAAAATTTTTGTCATAATTTCTTGTAGAAAGTTTTGAAATTTAAAACAATAAATTGTTATCTTCTTCATTATGTGCAAAGTTCCAGCTTACCTAGTTTTAACGTTTTAGGCACAAGAGGGTTTTAACCTTCATGCCTCAAGTTGATGGATGCAGAGCGATGCATTGTAGGGTACGTTTGAAACATGCGTGACCTACGTACGATTCAATGCTTTGAGATAGATAATGGTTATCAATTGAACATCCTGTGGACCCTAGGCTTGATTCATCATCAAATACCATAAAAAAAATCTATCGGAGTCGCCTAACTAAGACGGATAAATTCTATTATGTTGCTCTTAAGGTTTAGACTTTGGTATGAAAAAATTACAATCAAATCAAGCCACTTTATGGCAAATCTAGTCACACGAAGATTTGCCAGGATCTAGTTGGCATCACTGATTAAAGGAAAAAAAAATGGAAATCAGTCCAAAATAAAATCATGCAAAGAAGAGAACGTTTGCTTGATCACGTCCCCTTTTTGTTTAAAATCTACTTTCACTTTACGAAAACTCATAACTGCAACGTTATATTGTTAAATGATTAGTGTGAAGCTGTAGTTGTTTCAATAATTTATTATACTCATGCCATGGGAACTGCTTCAGAGATGGCATACAAAAAATACTGTGTTGTGTTTGTAATTTTCGCTCTCGTGATAGTGCAAGCCGTGGGCTACGATACCGAACTATACGATTCGAAGGCCTGCGATAGCGCTGCTTGTTTTGAGGAACTGCACGGCGCCCTCGGCGACTGCTCATGCAATGTCGACACTATCGATTACTTCAACAACGTAAAGATCTTCCCTCGCATCCAAAGCCTAGTTACCAAAGATTACTTCCGGTTCTACAAGGTAAATTTAAAAAAAGAATGCCCATTTTGGGTGGACGACAGCCGATGCGCTATGAAGTATTGCCACATTAAAACATGCACGAAGGAAAGTGTGCCTGGTTACGAGAACGGCTATGATGACAACGAAATCGAAGCTCCAGCGGCGAAGTACTCCGCAGATGCCGACTCTAATTGTGAGTCTGATGACCACAACCCTGATCTGGGTTACCTGAACATGACTATCAGTGCAGCCAGTCAGTACGAGATAGCCAAGTGGAAAGTGTATGATGATGCAGTGGAAAACTTCTGTGAATGTGATGACCGTGATGCTGACGCTGACTATGTTGACCTCTCTTTGAACCCTGAAAGATATACCGGGTACAAAGGCCCTTCGGCCCATAGAATATGGAGAAGTATATATCAGGAAAACTGTTTCAGGCCAAAATTGAATCCCTATGAGTCATTCCCTTATGTACTGAGCTCAGATTTGAGTAATATGTGCTTAGAAAAGAGAGTTTTTTACAGAGCAGTTTCTGGCCTACACACAAGTATAAACATACATTTGTGTTCAAAATACTTGCTTTCGGAAAAAGGGCTCGGTTTTGCTGCACCGCCGGATGGTGAATGGGGTCCTAATTTAGTTGAATTTCAGAGGCGATTCGACCCGTCCCAAACCCACGGTGAAAGCTCAAACTGGCTAAAAAATCTCTACTTTGTATATCTATTAGAAATGAGAGCATTAGCTAAAGCCGGACCTTATCTAGAGCATGAAGAATACTTCACTGGAAGATCCACAGAGGATGAAGAGACTCGGCTTGCAATACGCAACATGCTTGGAGTCATCTACACCTTCCCTGACCATTTCAATGAGTCTTCAATGTTCACTGGTGGCAACCAAGCGGCAAAACTAAAACATGAGTTCCGAGACCACTTTAGGAATATCTCTAGAATCATGGACTGTGTTGGATGTGATAAATGCAAGCTCTGGGGCAAGCTACAGACTCAAGGACTTGGTACGGCTCTAAAGATTCTGTTCTCAAGTAAATGGAATAGTCCGGAAAGTGATCCATTGCAGGGAAAGTTGCCGTTGAGGCACAAGTCACATGAGAGACTGCAAAGAACAGAAATTGTGGCTCTATTCAATGCATTTGCAAGACTCTCTAACAGTATACGAGAGTTGGAGAATTTCAGGATAATGTTGAGGTGAGCATTTATTTCGCTGACAAAATCTAATAGCACAAAATATGCCTGAAACTATGTGTACATTTTATTAGGAGACATGTCCAAAAGGTGTTTAAACCAATTATGCCATACATCCTTTTCTGTTTTGATTTTATAATAATATTTTACATTGTTATAATCATTTTGCAAGATCATGAAGAGAATATACAGTTTAGAAGTTTTCTTTGAGACCATGATGTTATTAGAATGTATACATAGTTTCAGACAATCTGTAGCACAAATGCATCCAAAAAATTACTTTGTTAATGATGAAAAATAAGCTAAAAACATTACACAGTTAACATTTGATATCAGGAAGGAAATTTCTTAACCAGGTTTTTGGCTGACTTTACAAAAGTTCTTTTTTATTTAACAAGTACTCTGAAATTCCGCATTACATGATCTAGGTACCTCAATACATTGGGGTACCTAAATTATTCAGTATGAAGAAACATGCATTTAGACAGTGAGATGGTATACTCTAAAGCCGTAAACATGGAAAAAAATGTCCACAATCAAAGCTCTGCATGCTCTCTATATTGCGCCGACATTAAATACTATTTAAGCGACAATGTCTTAATCACTGCAAATGTGGAATTGCATTGTTTGATGTTTGTATGTCAACAATGCTCGGATGATTTTTGATAGTTTTCACTAGGAGAGAGTACTATCTTCATGCATTTAGCACAGTACAATCGCCACAACGGATCTTTGTCCCACTGAAATTAGGCTCAGCAAACAATTTCGATCAATTTTAATACAATCCAACCAAGTCTAGTACAATCCAACCCAAATATCAGAGGGCCAAAGATGCATTGTGAACAGTGTACGGCATTTAGAGTAAAATTTCAGAGCACTAAGGAACAATTTTCCATGCAATTAAGCAATTGATTTAACAGGCATTTCATATTATTCATGGTTTTGTTGATATTTACTATAATAAAAACTTGATTTTATGGCTATGATATCACTGTGGCCACGGAGACCTATTTGTGATATAAAAACTTACAGTTACAAGAAAAAAAAACAATATTCAATTGGAAAAATAATATAATTTATTCTTAGTTGATTAGCAAAACCATTGCATTTGAAATCAATTATTTAAGACTTTGATAACTTGATCTGACATTACCTATCTTAGTTTTAAGTGCTTGGCTATCAATTTCTAATTTTATGGTTACTAATTGGATACTACCTATTTGGTGTTGGGCTTTGGTTGATAATAATTGGTGTAGAATATTGTGTTGCTTTTCAATGGGATTTGTTGCATGCATTGGTATTATTATAATTAACATATTGTATTATTTACCCTGCAGTGGGATCAGACAGGCTCTTACTGTAAGATAAGATTAAATAAAGTTTGGTTGTCAGTATTGTATGTAGGTATAACCAATAGAAATAAATAAATAATGCCAGACTTTATAAAATATGATGTTGTGGGAAAATGTCTGACATTATTTATTTATTTCCAACGCCACTCATTCCGATCCATTGTAAGCCTCATCCACACATGGCATTATGCGAAAGCGCATGCTCTTTACCTACGAAAGTTACACTACTTCAGTTCGCCTAGATTTCTTTTTTTAAATCAAAAATGTTATATCCAAAAAGCGACTTAAATTATTTATCTTAATATTCAGATACCTATAGTCTTCCTTTTTATTAGACTTTCTATCCTATGTAGTAGTTGGAAAATGTCAAAATTATGTGAGATGATTTAGGTATTTGAAATTTTTGTTCCTCCTTTACGCCAAAAGTACTAAAAGGATTGAGCTGAAATTGCATATTACGTAGTTGTACGCCAGGAATAATTTGTAGGCTACTTTTTGCCCGAGTACCACGCGAGTGAAGCTGCGGGGGAAGCTAGTTATAAAATAATATAACCTGGTACATCGATATAATATACCATTTCTCCCTAGTAGGTAGTACCTATCTATCATTTTAAGATTCTTAGGCGTGGGACAAATACAAGCCTGTAAAGTATTTGAAAGAGGCGTTGGGTGGAGGTGAGGCGCGGGCGCAGCGCGGGTGCGGCACCACTTCTTTGATATTTCATACAAAATATATAGAAAAGGTGGGGCGCGAGACATACTGAGACGGCGCGGCGCACGAGGGCGGGGCGCGAGCGGGGCGCGAGCGGGGCGCGGGCAAGGCGCTGTAGCCGCTTCGTTGCCCTTGGCACACCCTCGCAGTTAGCAGTGGCATGCCGGACAACACTAGAATGCCCTAAATGCACCCACTTTGTTCACCCGCGCCTCGCCTTTCCGACACAGTTAGCGCGTCTATTCTACGCAGCACCGGCGCGGCGCCGCGCCCGCACCTCGCATGCGCTTCACCCTAGCCCGACACCTCTTGTATTTGTCCCGCGCCTTAGGTTACAAGATACTTTTAAAAAAATAGGAAAATTAAACTTCTTATACCTAGGTACCTACCTAGTTTTTATTCGCAAAATTATTAAGTTTTCCTTAAAAATGAAATACCATACATACTTAACCTAAACCTGACTTAAACCTAATGCTATAATTTGGTAGAAATTTGATAGAATATAGAAATTATCAACATTACATACCAATTACTGAAAAAAATGCTGACCAGCAACAGGTTATTGACATTACTAAGTTAATGTGCCAGACACGATCTAGGAGTTATCACTGTGTGTTATGAAATTCCTATTTAAAACATACACGCTACACGTGCGTATTATAATCTGCATGAGTTTATAACATAAGAAAAAGTTCTGGCGAAGGATATGTCGTCTATCTTCTCCGATGATCTAGTGTTGGAGTTCTCTGACCGCTCTTTATTGCATCCGACTTTGCTTCACGTCTGAAAAAGTCGGGACCAACATCATAACGTGTCTTCTCAACCACAGAAATAAAAATAAAAAAAATAAAAGGATGTAGAATATGATCAACAATTCCCATCGGTTAGGTGTATGAAAAATACGCCCAATTCTCCTGCAAAACGCTGTGTATACAATAGGAGGCCAACCTTTCACAGTAGGAGGCCTATGTCTGGAAGAGGACATCTTCATGCTGATGTTGAATCAAGCTATATTTGATTCTTCATGCTGATGTTGAATCAAGCTATATTTGATTCTTCATGCTGATGTTGAATCAAGCTGTGATATTTTTACGCTTTTTGTGAAAGCGTAAAAATATCACATGGCATTTTAGCAAATTATTATGTTGCATGTTTTGAAGTTCTTCGCGTCTTCAAACATATCAATGAATCGTACACATACATAGAATTCCACTGCCAAGCATTAGGTTTGTGCCTCTACTGTCTAAATCAATATCTATAGAAAGGCCTATGTTCTTGTAGTAAATATACGCTGAATAATAATTTCTTAATAAACATTTTACTAATTATCAAAGTCCTTAATAATTTTAATAATAATAATTTTAAAAAATATCATAATTGCTAAGTTTTATCTGGCTCAGTTTATATTACATGCGCGTACACACAAACATGGATACACAAACGCGTGCGCGTCTTCGATTTCGTCTAGTCTTAAAGAGACACGTGTCTTCTGTTTACTGTTTAGATAGTGACGTAACATTTATTTGTTGTGAAATTGATGACATTCTGAGTGTAGGTTTCTAACCGGAAATCGCGACATTCATGGAGAAACCAGTTTGACCTAGTACCTAGAACAATAGGAGGCATTAATTTCAAGTTATTTTTTTTTCCATAAAATATGGATTCACGCTCTTGAACTCTGACACTAAAATTGCAAAAGAGGCCATGTTCGACACATTACGTTTGATCTTGCTCTTGGAGACCCTTGAATGCAAATGAATTCAGTTTAATCCATTTTCAATCTCGAATGAGTTTTTATCTTATGCCATAATTTCTTCTTAATTCACTAATGCTAGAACGCAAAAACGTTCTAATCCTAATTATTTTCGATCGTAAAATCTGCTCGATCTCGATTTCGTCTAGGTCAACATCGCGTAAAGAATTTAAATGACATTTGTTTTGATAAAAAAACAGAGTGGGATTAGAATCAAGAAGGTTACCTGACCAATCCCTACTTCACCTTATCCCCTAGACATATAAAATAAGTTTCGAATGATACCTCTTACAAAAAACAAAAATATTTTTATTTGTGGGTTCCACTTTGTTTTTCAGGTGAAAGTCAAACTCAGTCGTACGTTACATAACACGTTAACTTCTTGAAGTTTTTTTCTTTCACATGAAATCCAAACACCACAAATACTCTTATCAGTAGATTCCACATTTTGTATTGTTAGACATCGATTAAGAGCAAAATTAATTTTTTTGAAAATTGTGGGTTTTTTCAAAAATTTTAAGTTTGCTTTTTATTTTAAACTTTTTAGAGACCATAGATATTAAAATATATTACTGCAATGCCCTTTACTGAGTTGTCACCGTAGTACCACCTATTTAGGAACATGCACCAAGTAGTTATGGAGAAAAATGGCAACATGGATTTGCACAAACAAACTTGCACAAACAAACATCCTCTCACCCCAAACGCATATACAGTCTCCGTTCCCTCGTGGGTAAAAACAAATACCTTTGTCAGACAATGTTTTCTTTCCAGAAACACAACAGAAGTGTTTATTAAAATTGTTTACTAGACCTGCGCCCGAATATTTGAACGCTCAAATATTTGAGCTTTTTGATTAGTGATCAAACCCAGTTTAACTCAGTACGTTTCAGTACAGATTCTGAGGGATAGGGGCGTCTCATATACTTGAGACGATCTGAAATGGTTGAGTAGCATTTCAGTATTCGCACTAGTATGAAGTAGTTTTAGAATAAACATTCCTTCCAACTTTTATGCTGAGAAATGATCTGTTTTTCATTTGTATCAGATTTAGCTAACAATAACTGATGTCATCCGCTTTAGGAGTTCATTATCTCTGTGGGCGGATTCGTGCTCCGCTGGTTTCGACTTATCCATCCATATACCCATGATTGTTATTGATATAATCAAAATCAGTTTGAAATTACAGAAACTAAACTAAAATGCAAGATTTTGTAATTACATAACGTCATTCGGTCTTTTCAAAATATGGTTGTTTTAAAAATCTAAGATTTTGATGTTGCATCTGTTGTTCTGAAGGACTTGAAACAACAGGATACCTTTTTATTCTTTCTTTCAATATCATAGTAATTTATTAGTTATCCTTGACAAATTTTTTCTCATCCCCTGACTAAGAATCTCTGACTAATTTTACTTTATTTCATCATGTCACACACGTACACATGCCCAATATTACGTTCCGCTAATCACGTAGGACTTTTAGGCTGTGAGTCAGTAATGACTACAAACAGGTAATACGGCACTTTATATCTATAACAAGTGTTTATTGTTACGTCATTTTGTCGGATAATCCATTGTGAGTGCGCTCGATTTACAGACATTTACAGCTGTTTACCTTGTAAACATTGTTATATCCATGGATATTATGAATGGCTTTACCCTTATTGTGTTTGTTCTGATCTGAAAATAGTTTTGCTGTTTTATTAAATACCTTTCGTACCAATCTCATCTGCGGAGGCAGTGTGCCAAATGACATAAATTATTAGTGGGAAACGTGGGAAACAGCATTCAAGCAGCCATTCCAACCCTTGCCCCGAAACGAACATGTTTATGCGCGGCAGCTGATACAGTTGACACGGTTTTAACTAATAGTTCCACGGTCCGGTCTAAAAATCTTTTATTCGGTAGGTTAGTTGACAGCGACCCAAACTTTGCTCACAATAAAGGCGTAATTCGCCAGACCGTTTGATATACAGTCGGAACTACGGGGATCTGACCTTCGGTTTGGAACGCGTTCCCGATGCGCATTCCGAACTTAACGTGTGGCTCTATTGTCTAATGCTTTAAGTGACATTCAACTCTACCCCTGCTTTACCAGCCTTAACTGACACGTCTCTTTGTCTTTTGGCTATCGCTTGTAAGGCAACTGCGGGACATCTTTCCTATTTGAAGAGGTTTGTCATAATCACAACCAGCGCTGCAGTTGCTACCATGCTTCTGCAGCATAATATGCTGAATGGCGAGCTTTTTGTGTCACATTTTTCTTATTATAGTTTGCTTATCTTACCTATTTATTCAGTTACCTATTTTATTGATTCAGGCGTGATTTTGTGGAAATCCATTATATTGTTATGATATCACACTTGTCCATAGTTTTTGTGTATAATTTTTAACCTAAATATTATTTTTTTCTTTATAATTACTAAACTTGGCAGAAGTCTTACGGTCCAAAAAAACAACTTTAAGTGCATGGTAGAAAATGGACGTTCCTTGCTTGGGATTTTGGACCACCAGGAAACAAGTTCTTCAATTTCTTTGGTTGCTTAGTTTCTCACCATTAAATCTTGCAAATATGCAGAGAATATTTTCTAGATGTATGAAATCAAAGGTGTGTTAAATTATGTTTCTAGTTCAATTTTACTATGTCATACGTGCATTATTAATAGAATACATATTCATTACAACATTGTTTTATCAGAACGAAGTAGGTAACTCGTTGCACTTTTCATATCTGATAAGAATTTTAAATGATTAGGTTATTATAGAGAATTTATGTAGTTCTTCTACAAGTTTGATCATTATGAGATGAAGATTAATGACGATATGACAGGTTTTCTGATCTAAATTAAATAGTGGATCGTAGCAATAGAAGTTAGTATTCTCAGCCTCCTCAGGAAAAATCTTTGTAAAAAAAAACTCATATCTTTATCTTTATTTCTCATTTACAACAATCTTTACTTATATGATTACGTAAAATATTATTCATACATCGCCCTTGTTGGCTAGTTAGTTTTATTTTTCTTTGATGTGTTTTGCGGTTCATTTCTTATTAACTCAAATTCTTGGTTGTCTCGGATTTTACCGTTACATATTGTAACCGTTTTGAAGTTTTTGCCGCAGATTAATTATGCTTTCATATAATCTTTATAATTAAGTATATAGTGAACAAATTGGATTGAAATTAGGTAAATTATCATTATGTATAATATGAAAACTATTAAACTGAGGTAGGTATTTTAAAGATCCTCATTGTTGCATGTTTGCATGACTTTGCCATAGTTGTAAACGCTTGATTTGCCTGTCGTCTTTAGAAATTTGTTGAACTTTAGCTAATCTATTTCTTTTAAAACTTCTAAGATTGTTGGGTGACTTATCTTTCTTTTCTAGTGTTCAGACACCTAGATGAGTCTAAGCACTTTCTTAATCCTGGAATGCTGGGAACATTTCAAGATTTGCCTGTTAATGTTAGAATATTTGTATATATATTATAAAAAATTAAGTAAGTGCTTAGAAGTCTTTATCTGGACCCAAGGTTGTAAAATGTTGCATGTTTGCATGACTGTGATCGTAGTTAGTAATGCATAAATAACTGTCCTCTTGCTTGTAAGTAAAGGCTTCACCACGTAAACGGCGTTGTACTGAAGTGTCACATCAACCGTTATTGTCTCTTGTCCCCATGCTGCCTTAGCGTATGCATTGATATCTGCTACACTGCCCATGTATATCTGGGATAATCCAGTAATATTTATCCCAGATATAAGACGCAGTGTAGTTTTGAGTCTTAATTAAAAAAGAAACGATGTGCCAGTCACCGCACGCGGTCACGCAAAATTTGGGCCTTTTTTATAACGATTTGCTTGTTTAAAATATCTAATGCCCTAAGCCTCATCTGTGCTGAAGCCTTATTTTAAAATAATTCTAAAATAGTCACAACGGATATTTGTCCCACTGAAGTTAGGCCCAGCAAACGATTCAACCAACCCTAGTATAATCCGACCAAAAAATTGGAACTACATCGCTACTTGGAGCCAACTTCAGAGGGACAAAGATACGTTGTGAGTAGTAGGTATATTTCGTAGTTTAACTCTTATTTCGTGTCATTGGTCGATAACTCACCTTTTCTGAGGTCCTGAAAATTACTTGCACTGGTGTCTAAGTCTTAGATCAGATGACTCCTTTTACGCGATGATTTGCACGTTTGCGAGATAGGTAAAAGAAGCCCACGTCCAAACAAGTCTCGTAAATAGTTTTAAAACGTGATAAATACGTGCGTGAGTAAAATCGTGTGTCAAATGCGTCATCTGGACTAGGACAACAAATTATGATTGTGCAATAATCCTGTAATTGTCCGTACAGTTCAACGAAAGAAAATCCTCAGAAGCAAAACCTCTTTGGGAGTAAGAAGCAAGCAGACTGCACGTCGGGTAGTGGAAAGCCTAACATATGGAGCTAAACGTATTAAATTTAGTCTAGATATTGTCTAGACATGTAGGTAGTAGTGTGAGCCAAAAGGCTGTTAGATCACTACGTTATGCGATACTTATTGGCGTTGATTAGGATTTAAATTTTCAGAGTATTGTGTGTAAAAACTCCTAGCTACACTGGTGCCGAAAATTTGTATAAAATCACTTTTCTAAGAGGACTAGAAATGTTTATGAATGAAATATAAAAAAAATTACAATCTTGTATTATTATGATAAAAAAAAAACTCTGTAGACGTAACGTGAACGTGTTATAAAATTCTTTCGGAAGGCAATTTTACAATAGTATATTTAACTTTATCCTACTCGGTCAATTGAACTAATTACGCTTACATACATATAACAAAATGACTACGTACTTGCAATTTAGTTTCAGAAATATAATAAACCAGATTTTTGTATAAATTTTAACGTGGAATAGAGATTTTTATATCTATTGTTTTTGGCGTGAGTGTAACTAAGGTTTTCATCTATATTTTAGCACCCTTTGTCGTTCCTGTACAGAGTTTTATGTCACGATTGTGAAATAATACTCCCATAAAAATGTTAGCGTGATCTAGATTACTGCGATTATTATTAATACGAAGATGACACTGTTTTTATTTTTCAGTGTGGTACAGTGTTTTAGCAGTATTTTTACGGTACCCATAGTCACAACTCTCGTGTCTTCTTATTTGTTGCAAAAATGAGTGAGCGCACTTATGCTTGTTGAGAGAGAAGTATGTTCCTAGATTTATACCTAATATAATATATACAATACGTTGGTTCTCCAACGATTGTAAACTTTGCATACATTATCTGAAATTGGTTGAGTTTTCTGAATGTATCGTAAATTACCTTATTTTATGTTTATGGTTTACTTTTCAACGCCACTTTCATCACAAGACTTATTTAATGAAATCCAGTGAAACTTTGTAACACGGTACAGTCAAACGATTGATATTTTTACCCTGAATATTGTCAATGTATTAAATTGTCAATTAAAAAAGAGTGACAAAATGAAATGGTTGATTGGTGGATAGGCTTTAGTCAGATTTACATGTTCTAGAAGTAAGACAAGAAACCTGTGTATTACTTATAAATTAAAACCCCTCAGGGTTCATTACAAAATTAAAATTAAAAGTAAGTATATAAGTTAGGGACAGAGCGTAATGACACTTATTAGGGGAGGCATATTTCTAGCAGTTGACTATTGGACTAAATTTGGTTCTGATAAATAATGGAATATTATTACTCACTATTCAAAATTTGTTTCACGGTTAAAGAAAAACGAAATAAAATTTCAGTCTAAATTCACTATTGTCATTATTATACACATAGATTTTATCTTACCACAGAAATCAGGATAAACGCTGCCGTTATTATAATTACACTGGTATTATTATAATTACACTGGTTATCTATAATCTCTAGGATAACTTCCTAGAGATTATAGATAAAAATACTTTAATACGAAAAATGGTGATACTAGCAATAATTTTCATGAAAAATCAAGTTTTTGAATTGAGTTTTGCTTTTGTCATAAATTACCTTTGTTATACATTCGATAAGGTAACTTGTACAAAATAAATAATTCAAATGAACAAGTTAACAGCTAGACCATAGACCATGAAAAATCTTTACAAAAGAAATGTTCGTTGCTACGTAAAATTTCGTCGAATGCCTTATGTTAAATTAAATATTAATATTAATGAATGTTGTACAATTATAAATTATAATAATAAATAATAATTTATTTAAAAATGTTTTAAGTGGATAACAAAAAAATTTTATAATAAATAGGTGCATGGTGTGTAAACAAAAAATAAATAATTTATGTTAAATATGTACAAATTTCATATTCTAATCAAGAAAATAACAAAACGGTCGCTGACGTTCTGCATGCGAATTTCGGTTATGGGGACTTGGTTTAAAAGTGATATGCCGAGCATGGTGCGCTGAGCTCCATGGATCTTTGTGCAACACTGATTTTGTGCACCGCCGTGGGAAAACCGTGTGTGAAAGACCGTGGGTGGCACCTGGTTCAGACTAGCGCAGGATCTAGGCGAGTGGCATAATCAAAGAGTGCCAGCAGTCGGTCGAAAACGGCTGATAATGATGATAATAAAATATGAGCCTGAACTAGATAAACTTGTGTTTCAGGCGAAGAGAGCTAATATAATTGTACATGTGTGCTGCATGTATGCCGCTATGGCAGTAATATCAATTGTTTGACTCGATTATTCTGTGTATAGATAGAATTTAGATGATTGTTAAAATAAATTATCTCGTAAGTTTATAGGTAGGATGAAAACAGTAGCAACGAAGGTGAAATTATGTCATATTTTAATGCAGTTCTTTAAACCAATAGAGATTTTTGATTTTACTTTTATGTATGTAATTTAGTGTGGTATTTCGTTATATACCTATTGTTTGAATTCATTTAATCTTTACATATTTTTGATCCAAATTCTATGATGCGAATATTGTTTTCGTGAAGTCACCAAAATAGCATTTCAGTCGATTAGCTTTCCTTTCAATTTGTTATACATTAAACATTCAATGGGCATTTTAATGAATAACTATACAATACGAGTTCCTTGACCATTTCATAATATGCGGTAACTGATAACGTCACTACGCCAAAACAAAATCAGACTTTAAAATCCAAGTTTATCGACGAACGTCTTAGTATTTTTGAACCAAGCCCAATTACTAATTGGAAATTATCCAAACTGCTATAGTAGTATATGTGGTTTGCCAACTGTCTACATAGTGTTGAATAAAAGTACATACTCTTCCATTGGTATGGTAATAAGATCGTATTTTCGGCAATGTAGCTATTTTTAACGTATTTTTTTCATTTTATTTCCACAAAACGGCACGATTGACACCATTTATGTTCAGTTTGGTACAAAGATTTTTGTTGTAGGAAAATTTAACTAAACTACCTACAACTATTATGCATTATTCCACCCTGTTTACCTGATTGCCTAGCTTTGTTTGATCAAGCAGTCTCAAACCAAGCTTCTACTTAGGTGTTCTGTGCGTGTGACAATTTATTTTGTACATGTCACGCCATCTGCGTGAAATACTCAAAACTAACTCATTTCACTACTTTCAAGTTTGAATTCCGAAATTAACATTTAAAATTATCGCTTATTTTGAAATGAAATAAGTATGTTTCGACTTCGCCTGTTTTGTACCTTATTTCTGTAAATACTCGTCGCTTTTGCTATTATCGTTACACTCTTCAGTCAAGAAACATGGCTGCAGCCATGCTGCAGTATTATCTAAGCGGCCATTTTAATTTTTCTTCTATTTTATATTTAGAGCCTCCCCAGATGGGCGATTTGCTCGCGCGAGTTGGTCGTGCGATTGACATGCGTATCCAATCAGGCTTGCTGAATGTCACGTGGTATATGCACGCACTTCACATTCCACTTGACGTTCAGGAAGCCTGATTAAATAAGTATGTCAATCGTGCGAGCAACACGCGCGAGTAAATCGCCCATCTGGGAAGGGTCTTATAGAAGATGGCCGTCCATATCTGAATAATGACCATAATGTTTTTTAACTAGTATTTCAGTTTAGTAATTTTACACTTATAATATTTTATGATGAGTAATCTAATCGTCGTATCAAAATTCTCCGACAAGCAATACAATTGTTATGTTTTATGTCACAAATAATTTCGTACCTCTAGGTACCTACTGCATTAATATATAAAATAAATAAAATATAAAATAATTGAGTTCCTTTTCATATCATTCATGTGATCATTTCTCAATTTATTCGTTAGATTTTATTATTTACTATACTATCTTTTTAGCCTTTTATTTTGTTTTACGCGGTTTATTTATTATTTGTAAATGTTGTTTTAGCGAGATGGAATTTTTTATTTATAGAGTAGGGTAGGTATTATTATACTAATGTTTTAAGTTTCTATGTTCATTGTTTTACTTCACAATATGTAAAGGCGGGTTAGACTACGACACTAGTTTTTTTATGGAAATCGTTGTTGTAAACTACACTTATGTAGCGGCAAGTACCTCGCGAAAGAAATTGATATAAAATATATAAAATAATAGGTGGTTATTTATTTTAGTTAAGGTACTGTCACTGATATGTAAAATCTGTTGATTTGTATAGAATGCAGTACTTTAAAGCCTCGTAGTCTATACCGATTTTAAAAATAAACATTCCATTGTTTTATTCTAAAACCTGCCTGATGAATTTAAAAAAGTATGACGTCATGAGGTCACCTAGGTTAGGTGCCTTGTATGTTCTGCACTATCAAAATATAAATCTTTTACGCTTTGTCAGAAAAAAACAATTTAACCGAATACAAGCTTTTTAATAATCGTCGATAACCTATCGGCTAACAAATGGATTCAATTGTTCCAATTAGTTTTCATAGCCTTATATAACTTTATGAGGTACATATTGATAGAGGTTGATAACTTACTGTGGTCTGTGATTTTATTATACTTTCATGACATTATTTTATTTTATTTATAAATAAACGTTTTATTTGTACACGCTGTGTTCTTTATTTAGTACTGCCAATAATAATCCTGTGTGTTTTTGCTATTAACATCACTTACAAGATGTGGTTTCGGAATTGTACAGTTGCAAGAATAAAGTTGGATGACTTTTCAGGTCCGTTGGCGAATCTGCATCAGCTTTTCTTTCTTGTGCGCTGAAATTGGACTGAATTATCGTACCTATCTAGTCACCCGGTCATAATTAGGTAGTCATTTTGTTATTAAATTTTATACCATATTAAATGCATTCTTACTATATTCTTTGTTTAATCAATGGGTACGTACCTATTTAGGTACCAACAATTAGTACGTACTTTTAGACTCAATATAAGTTACATGTACTTAAACAACTATCTGGATAAAGAAGTAGGTACACATATACTTAATTTTCTTGGATGGGAAAAGTCTATCTGCCTACCTATCGCTAGTTAAAACAGTACATAGAACTGCCTAGATAATAATGTTTTCAGATAGCGATGTTCAACGTAGGCGTCATCGGTCTATCGCTAATTAGTTTGTACCTAATCAATTGCTTTGTCGGTCATTGTAGGCGTGCACGGTAATAAGAGACGTCATGTTGCATGTGTCATGAGAAACAAAGCGACGACGTGCCCAAACACGTGGAGTTGCAAGACAATTACTCTATTTTACCAGACTTAGGAGTACCTAGTATATATTGGGTATCATCTACATTGATTTAGTACCAATAGATAATTAAAAAAGAGATGAAATTCTAGGGTTTTTACCCGTTGAGTCATTTTTAGAATCAAAAGGTCACATGATATCAGCTTATTATTCGTTTGTAAACATGAAGACACATTTGGATTTGAGGGAGTTTATTAGAGGCATAGACATATTTATTTGCAATTGTACACACAACACAACATAATAATTGATAAAAGTTTAACAATAAAAAGAGATAAAAAGATTACATAAAACATAAAATCTATTGTTTTAGTAACAGCAGCTGGTACCTATTCTGCCGAAGCCCTAACCGAACTTTAAAACTATAGTTTAGAATATGTATACCTGGATGAAATTGAAATATTGCTAATATAATTAAAGAAATAACTATGAGTTCTTAAATTCTTAACGCCTAAAACGCCTGATTAAAAACCTAAATAATTTTGTAAGAGGTTGGTTTGAAATCCAAAATGGTCCTAGGAAGTGGTGCTATGATCTTATTATACAAATAGGTACCTAACCTAAGTTTTATTTCATTCTATGAAATATTTAAAAGGTACCTATGTTTGGGCAGCTTAATCACCACTTTAAAAACTTACTCTACAAAAAGATTAGTAGTTTATGAGATTGATTTAATCCAACGATCGGCAAATATAACTAGTAGCAAGATTTATTTTCTTGAAATAAATCTAAAAACTATAAAAAAATACCTATGTATAAATAGTAAGAAGTTGATTTCAAACCAAAAATGCATCAGCTGATGTATGTATGTCTATCATCTTATTATACCACCAAACCATCCGATTAGAAATAGTAGGTACGATTACGACTACCAGAGTAGGTAGCATAGATTGCTAGGTAATCGATCTTAAAATTTACCTCCTGGCCTTTTCTGATTGCTTAATAGGTAGGTACTAGGATAACAAAAACCACCAAAGAAACACTGCTTACTTTGCTAACACAATTTCATTCTTTGGAAGGGTAGAATCGTGTTTTCCATCAGTTCTTACATACCTACCCCTGCCTATTAGTGGTGCGGTGAGTTTGGAATGCATAAAGTAATAGTATGTATTATTGTTGGAGTATATTTTGGTGTAGGTATTTTTTATACCAGGCTTTTATCTACTACCTACTTCATTAGGTGCCTACCTACATAGTACTTTATACATAACAGGTGAGTTGAATAAGGGTGATTTGTTATGCAAGAGCACGAAGGTTATTTACTAGATGCTTAATAATGACTTGCTTATCTATCTAGGTACATGGTCAACCTGCCGTGTCGTGAGGTTTCAACACGTTGACTGCGGGCCTCGTACAAGTCACTTCAAGCCATCCATGAAGAGCTCCTGGAGTCTAATGAGTACGCTGTGTCTTCAGCAGTCAGAGCGTTAAAAAACTTAGTGCTTTGTTACCTTTTGTGATTACATTGGTTAATAACTTAAGTAATATACTCTCATTGCTTCCCACCTACTTAGAGGTACATTTGACGTTGTCTATACCGCTTCCTACGCTACATAGAAGTATGTAGCGTACGCGCCGCGCAGATCCATCTACCCACGCCATGTAGAGGTTCAGTCTACGCTGCGTAGACCCACCTAACTACGTCATGTAGAGGTTCAGTCTACGCTGCATCGACCCATCTGCTTATGCTGTGTAGAAGTCTACGTCGTGTAGACATCTGCCTACGCCATCTAAAGGTCCTGTCTACGCCGCGTAGCGTCTACATGTAGTTCTAAACCGTAGACCAATCTGCCTATGCTGCGTAGAGGTCCTGTCTACGCCGTGTTGACCCATCTGCCCATGCCTGCCAGAATGCACCTACGCCATATATAGGCCCAGAATATGCCACCTAATACCCATCTTTTATGCTGCGTAGAGGTCTTGTCTACGCCGCGTAGACTCATCTGTCCATGCATGCCAGATGCACTTACGCCCATATAGGCCTTGGCTACACCACCTAATCCCCTTCTGCCTATGCGTAGAGGTCTCGTCTACGCCCCGTAGACCCAACTGCCCATGCTGCGTAAAGGTCTATTTATAGGCTCTTTTAGGTAGAGTTATTAAGGCACCAATTGGCACCTAAATTTATCACATTGGTGCATGTTTTTTGGTAAGAAAACGTGATAGAATCAAAATGATATTATTGCTGAACCTTTGTATTGTTATTTTCTAGGCCGTGACGGTTTGCTATTTTGCATAACTACATTCAGTGATTTTATATCTTCTAAAATGTTGAATAGTGCGAGCGAGAGGGAGGTTTGACCCTTATAGTCGCCTTAAGGTAGGAATTCAAAGCTGCATACAGACATCGCGAGGTGTGCGTTGCGAACGCACATGCTTCGGCTGTGTGGCCGTGGGTGCTAAGTGTTTAGTATGAACATTCACCGCGTATGTGTTGCGAGTCGTGCGTCGTCCCTTGCGACAGGCCTCGTCATAAAGATGCAATTTTTCAACTGCCATGCGTGGTCAAACTTCGAAATTAATGTTGTGAAGTTGTTTGCGTGCTCTAACTTCAAAATTCATGTTTTTATTCAATTAGAACCTTAACTAAGGAATCGTCAACCTTTTTAATTTACATCAATTAGTAACGCGACCAAACGGAAAAGAATTGGCAAGAAACTATCACCCTAAACATGTGTCGTGCGGTCGGATGTCATTGTTTTAATGTATGTATGAGTGGAAAATCGTGTGCAGCGCACGCCTTGCAAAATCTGTAAGGCTTATGATTAAGGAGAACGCTTAAAATAAAACAACATAAATATTTTGGGAACGGAATCGTTTATTGAACCCATCGTTATAGTAGAATAATTAAATTATAGGTACCGTTTACACTGTTACTCTACACTTTGTACTGTTCAAAGTACCTACCTATCTCAAGTAATTCTATCTCATACGGTTATCATACCAGAATAGTGGCAACATTGCATTGCACCCAAAAACAAAGATTCACGTTAACTATTTCGAAAGTGTGCTCCAAAATTTTGTGGTAGTTACCAATCACAGTACTTTTGGATCCTACAGTTAATTCAATAAATATTTAATTATGTAAGTAATAAGATTCATGCAAAACTATGAGAAACGATACATGAGAAGCCAATTTTTGAAAATAGGAAAATAATGAAAATGAAACATTTACATGACAGTAGATACTTAGATAAGTAATAACTACATAGATAGTTCAAGTTTTACGTTTTTAGCTTTTGGATAGTACGCATTGGCCAGGGTTGCTGAATATTACATTAACCTGCCGCCTGCCTTATCGAAGGAAACTATCTATAACGGGTTATTGATAGATTTCAGGTTATAAAATTTACCCGTAAAAGTTTTGATAAAATAAAACTAATGTTATCAGTAATTAATAGTATCTAATTTTACAATTATAATCAGATCCTGTAAAAATTTAAACTTTTTCCTTGCTTATATCCAAGTGCAAGTATACAAGATTATGAGGGACGTCTTTTACATATTTTCAAATAAGTCAATACATAGTTACTCGCAGCTATTAGTAGCTTATACTAAATAAGTTAATATTTTAAGATATCGATCGAGCCGTCACTTCGTTATATTAATTAATAATAGGTATAAATCTTCCTTTATTGTCTTCAATCTTCATCATCAAAATAAAAGCTGGGTAAATAAAATAAAACGAAAGTGTTGCAGCATAACAAGTGGTGGCAGAATTCGTTTTTATTCAAACGCTTTGGTTTAGCCATACATTAACTAAAATAGTAAAATACAAATAACCAGGTTTAAAACCGTAATCCATTGACAATATCAGTGTTTTGATAGCGAAATATAAATTTATTAGGAAGCGAATATCTCTACGCCCGTATTCAAACAGTAATTGTCCAAATTATAATAATGAAAATAGAACCCTAAATCCATGCTATACAAAAATATTTAAAATTATGATGAGATAGTATGAAAAGTCCAATCAATAATCAAATAAAAAACGAAAAGGAAGTAAGTTAGAAAAAAATCCTTATCTAATTTGACCGTTTGAAAACCTACGTAGAGAATAAAATTCAATATCGTTGACTTACGAAATAATACAAATCCATGATATGTACCTAAAGTATACACAAATGATCCACAATACGCAAATGATACAAATTAATAAATAGCTTTAATGACATCATAGTTACTTATATACACTTAAAATACTTTAGTACCCTTCGATTTATGGATCTCTATACTGGTTACGATTGTATACGTGACTACTTTTAAATCAATAAGTGTTGTTACTAATTCGATACATAAATCGTAATCATAGATATTTACATAAGTACTTATTTTTACGATTATTTTGCAAGGACGCGCAATTTCATTACTCTTTCTTGAATCGTCAGATAATATCATGATAAAAAGTGATCAAATCAACGATCCTGGCCGTGTTAGTTGTTTTGATTTCAAGAAACCACGGAAATCCACCCAAACTACAACAATAACGCTTCGTTTGCTTAGAAAGGAATCCATTTAAATGTATATGAAAATAAGTGGGACTTACAGTATATACAAAAATATCACATTACTTCGAGGCCGCAGCTTTCACTTAGTCATTACTTATTCGTCTTCCTACCTAATTCATCGGTTCCTTGGTTCGAAGCGTTCGTAAGCTAAGATAGCAGGAAGTGGGTTATTGCAGAGGTCCTTGTTATTGACACATTAGCTAAAAGCTTTTCATTTCAAGCGCAAAACACTCATTGGTAAAGACCAGACTTATTTTATTGATGTAAATGTTCCAAGTCAGTTTAAAGCACTCTTATAGTAATTACGCACATCGCTTCCATGCCAGCTCTGATCATTCTTCCCACACCTATATACGAATTTCTAGGAAGAATCTATAGACTAGTTAAGTGCCCTCTCATAGACTTAATAAGTAATTCAAAGAGAAATTACTACAAAACCTACGAGATCTACATTCAAAGATTTTAAAAGCCGTACAACGTCTAAAAAGCTGCAGCCTTGCGGATCGTGCAGCCATCGTTATTACAACGCTACACTAAAAATAAAAACTATTTGGCTTATCATCAAATAACTACGCGAAAGCGAGACAAAACTACAGGGCCCTGATTCTGCTAATTCACATAAGCTAAATACAACATAGGATCACTTTCTTAAGCACATTGACACGATAAAAAATAATTACAAGACGTGTGAAGCTGAAATTATTGCTTTTATAAATTTAATCATCTTAAAATAGGTACTTAACTTATAATGCCGGGCGACAAATAATAAAAACAACATGCTGCTGATAGCAGATCAGAAATTGAGCGTAAGTATATCAACGCATGCGATCATCTCTCGCCAAATTAATGATATTGGAACTCGGCGGTGTCCCAACTAAAAATTAGCAGAACCGAGGTCCAAAAACACACATCAGTCGTCCTCAACAACCATGAGCCGGTTCACGGCGCGTAAACTATCACATAGAAAAATATAGGGGCTTATTTTAAAAGATTTTTAAGCAGTTGATATACTAAACATTGGCTCTCACTCTGCGCAACTTTTAATTTCCTTATGAAAAGTATATATTCTTTCCGTCGTACCTTAGTAAAACTGCGTCTATTAAAATCTACCAACTTGACTTTGGACAAAGAAAACGAACACTATCGATACTTTTCCCACTATGGAAATCTTTAGCTAATGTACTTAAATCTTTTCATTAATCAAAATCAATAATCACACAGAATCAAAACCACTATCCAGCCAACCAACCTTAAAAATCGTTACCCCACAACGATTTGGGACGCGTTTATTGCTAATTTAGGTACAGTCTTTGGTGGCGTCCGGCGACGATCCCCCGGAGAGGTCGTCGAGGAAGTCGAAGGTCGCGACGGCGGCGCGCTCGTCGTTCCCGTAGCGCGTGTAGAAGCCGTCCCGGCCGAGGATGGAGGGGCGCCGCGCGCGCCAGCCGCGCACCACGCCCAGCCCGCGCGCGCGCAGCGCCGCCGCTGCACCAACACCCGCCCGTTAGCAACCCGCACGACCTAACCGCCCTCTGGCGAGACCAACACGCGTCACACGGCCGCCGTGTCACGCGTCCTGCCCAACACACACCAGCTCCGACCGATACGCGTCGCTACTGAATCATCGATAAAAAACAATATGTGCACACATCAGTAATCTATTGAAACCTATATTCAATTTAAAAAAAAATGAATACTTATCTCGTACTACTAATATAACTATAAACATATTAATTTACCAACATTATTTTTATCGTTAATTTTATTGCTAGTGATGTGCAACACTAGCTTGAGTATTAGGTACATTTTTCTGTTTCTCGGTATTCGGTAGCGATGCGTTTCGTCTACTCATGATGAGGCGAGAGAGTGAGATGGTGCGAGTGAGTGAGCGGAAACGAGTGACGAGGCTGCGCGTGTCACAGATAGACAACATGAAAATAATATAATTATTAAGAAAGTCTCACAAAATCTTGAAAAAATCCATGTAGGTAGACTTATATTACTTGTTTATATTATTTTAGAGACTATAATTTAAAGATGGAACTTTGAATTTGATGCAAGACTTTCTCAATATTTATTGTCACAAATCTTCACATACGTTAAAAATTTAATTAGAATTAATATATTTTTTATATATTTTTCAATCAAGGTTAATTGCAAAGGTTTGTGACAAATAAAAACAGAAATTAAAAGAATACTGGGGTTACTTACAAAAAAATGAAAGTGAATAAAGTTATCGAAGTAGGTAAGCTGCTTTATGTCATCGGATAACATTAATAAGTTTCTTTTTAATGACTATGACGAATTAAAAAAGAAACGTATTAATGTTATCTGATGACATCACATTCTACACGGTACATACCGTGTACCTACTTGCTTAATTTGTTTTTATTTTTTATGAGTAAGCCCATAAAAAGTTATAACTAATAAAAAAAACACCACCAAAAGCTCCATCGATTAGTGACAACATTTAGTGAACAGAATGGATTCATGTTGTGAGAAAGATGAAGAATGGTGGTCGAAACAAAATATTTTTACAATAAAAATAAGAAAGGCCCGATTTTTCAATCATCAGTTAATTAGGTAGGTACCTCTTCAACAGATAATATACCTAAAAAATATTACGCAAGAAAAATTATGCAAGATAAATTGAAAATAGAACGCGTAATTTTTTTTACTTAAATAATATTTTAAGCTACCTATTTATTGAATTAGGTAACTACTAATCTGACGATTGAAAAATTAGGCCTGAGTTGAATAAAACTACACGGTTAACCTTTTATGGCCGATTCGCACGGACATTCTAAAGTATTAGTCTATTTCATAGAAATCAGAATTAGGTATGTCGGTACGCAGGGGCCTTATGTTTGATTTTTCAATCGTCAATATTTATATTCCTTTAAAAGCGATTTTATCATTTTTCGAATTTATTCAATGGGTAAGTTATCTACCGAGTTGGTAGTTGACAATTAGAAATTAACACTGAAACTAATTTTCACGTACCGTTTCATCAGTGAAGGCATGAACGACGTTTCAACTCATTCAGGGAGACTTTGGGATGTGAACGCGACGTCTCCACGTTAAATCTAGCACAACTATATCTCTTCATACACTAGTGCTACACATGACGCGGAGTGAAAGCATCGCGTTCACCCACCCCGAATAAGACTCTCTGAAAGAGTTGAAACGTCGTTGATGCCTTCACTGATGTAACGGTACAATAGGTCGTTAGAATTTCCTTTTTTTATAGTCAAATGCATTTTTATGAACTTACGTAACTAATAAGCCATGTTACTTGGCTCAAGACCTTAGCAGAAGACCATCATCTCTAACACCAAAAGCGTCTATACAAAAGCTTTATTTACCTGTTTTCTGTCTCCGCGAGCGATGCAAACGATGCAGTCGGGAGTAGGGAGGCGGTTCCGCGGGCGAGGATCCGCATGATGATGGAGAGGAATCGCTGGATGCCAGCATCACGTCTAGCAGGTTGGCACGAGCCTGGAACAGTTGAATTTTTGGTAAGGAATTTCAGCTTCTGGTCTTTATGATACTGTCGCTTTAAAAGTAGTCTGCAAAAGAGAACTTTTTTGAAAAAATTATTCATAATAAACTTTAAAATGTTTAGTTTACAGAAAAAATACTTAGTCTGGTCTGCGGTTAATATGGTGGGTCCGGAAAAAAATAGTAGTACATTTCTACTCGAGGATTACAAAAAAGGACTATTCAGATATTCTTTTTCATTTGTCATGGGCTACCTCTTGGCCTCGAGGCTTGCGTGGATGAGGATGAGGTCGACGGTGGGGCGAGCTATCCCAGAAGATGCATAATATTAACTCTTTTTGAAGCCGTTAGGGAGCTAATAGAGAAGCAGACGCTGGCAGCTGATTCCAAATTTTAGCAGTACACATTATAAAGATGTTCCTGATCAACTTGATACAGATGGTAGTGTGACAGATAGTAGCAGTGCGTCTGAAGTTTTTATGGAAGAAAGTTGAGGGCGAAATAAGGTCATACAATACTACTGTATTGATATAACTTTTGAGACTATCATGGTTGCGAACCTTTGTTTTACATCTTTTCATGGATTTGTTCGAAGCATTAAGTAGCATTAATTAATCATCACACATTCTCAAAACTTGTCAATCGAGTAATCAATATAATAATTATGAACATTAACGGGATATTTCCATGATTTGTGAGTTCTGTTGTTTCCCGATATTTCAACGGAGTTGCATGCGCCATGATCATGGGAGTAACTGAAGTCTGTGCGAGTGGGTAGTTACTGGCAGAAGAATCTATCTACCCCCTTTCATAGTCTTTTATTACGAATGACACCACTACCACTGGTTTTAATGTCACTTCTAACTCGATCACAATACACAACACTTACTGTATCAGGACACACTTTTGATGCATCACTTTTTCGGTTTCTACACATTCTAACAACAGGATTCCAGACTCCAGACAATTGAAAACCATCTTCTCCATTGAAATTCATGTGTTTGGTAATCTCAATCGCTTCTTGAACCTGTCTTGGTATATAGTGGCGGTCTGTTGAGATTACCTGCGGATTGTGTTCCTCCCGTGATCATGGCGCATGCAACTACGTCGAAATATCGGGAAACAACAGAACTCACAAATCATGGTAAATATCCCGTTGATATTCATAATTATTATATTGATTACTCGATTGACAAGTTTTGAGAATGTGGGATGATTAATTAATGCTACTTAATGCGAACGAATCCATGAAAAGATGTAAAACAAAGGTCTTTAATAATTTCGTAAACTGTGTAAGAAGTACATACTTAATCATTCAAAGGGTGTAAGCAAGTTTTAGCAATTAAGTACCTTAGGATCACTGAAGTCTATATCCTTTTCCACATGCACCCATCCTGTAGGTCCCCACAACGCGCTGTCTTTATGCCCGATGCTCTTCTCACCATCACTCTTCACTTCAGCCGTCCCCGCGTCGTTTTGACGTATCATCCTGCAATTACATTGTTATCTGGTTATCACACTATCTTTGTCATTGATAAGTAAAATGTGACTTGTAAAAAAGAGAAGCATTGCTTTTGTCATGTCTTTAGAACGTGCACTTGGTCTGATCCAATAACCTTGGTTGTGTTGTGGTTTGTAGTTTTTTTACCCGACTGAAGTCCTCTTCAGTCAGGTTATGTTTTAAGGGGTACCTTCACCTTAACACACAAATAATACTACAAATAATATTACAAACATACATAGGTATGAATGTTTGTAATATTATTTGTCGGTCGCTGTAGCACAAACGGCTGGACAGATTTTGAGTCGTTAGATTTTTCTACTTTACGAGGGTGACATGTAAGAAGCCATTTTCAATTTACTCTGAACTAAAAATTGACATGTAGATCATAATAATGAAGTGTCAAAAAATTCAATATGGCGACTGCTTGATACCATTTTAATTTTACGCTGAATTATAAGAGATTGATTTTTAATTTTAACACAGAGCTTCCGAAGGCAGAATTTTACATTATATACCATACCAAAATGTATTTAGTAATTGGAAATTCGAACTAACTTCCTCGGAGGCTACGGATCCTATCAAGAAGAATGCAAAAAAAAATTGTTTCATAGATAGTAGGTAGGTAGGTAGTGAAAACATTACCAAAAAACCTTCAGAAAATACATAATTCCGCTGTCGTTACACACGAGATTTATGTATCAACATTTATTTTTACTTGGTTTGCATTATTACTTGGTTTTGATTAAAAAACAGTCTGGGATTTAATTTTAAAAAATCCTGTGTTTTTTGCTATAGTTACCTATTTAATAATTTATTAAATAATTAAATAAGGTAATGTAAAATATAAAATCAGGTGAAAATAATCATTTCATTTACATCGCGTATTATCAGTTTTATCATTAGGTAAATAAGCAAAATGACCCAAAGAAAATAATTTTTGCTGCAGACGATCTTATCTCTGATGCGATGAAGTATTTTCAAAATTACTCATCCATAAGAAATCATTTATTTGACAACTCTCAAGCCTGCACTCTCAGTTGAGATCGGTTTATAAAATACGGGCCTATGTACCTACTAAAACTTCCTGTCAATGCAGTCGGGTTTTTTGTTTTTTTTTTAAATAAATACTTGTTATAATGTTACCACTTACCAGCTGAACCGCTTTCAAATTCATTTGCGTATATTAAAATTTTAATTTTTTAGATTTTTCGGCTGTTTGTTTGGGTTTTCCCTTATTTTATATTTTCCTAAACCACTCCAGTATTGAGACCAACAAAAAAAATTTCAAATCATTCAAGCCATTTTCTAGTTTTTGCGAGACTATGGCACGGCAATTGTTTATTATGATTATACAGGGTACAAAATTTTACTCATTGAGGGCATCTACCTTTTCTTTTGTAGTTAAAAGGTTTTGTTCTGAGGAAACTATAGGTTTATTTTGAAGAAAAACATTATGGCATTTTCGGATTTCTGAAATAAATTACAGTCAGCCCAGTTGCTCCACCCTCCCATATGTATGGATTAATAGATAGAGGAGCCAGCTGTGAACCTCGAGTCTTGCGTGGGCAAAGATGAGGTCAAAGATGGGCCTTAATGTTTGCTGATGTAACATGTTTGGACATGATTGGATTTGGATTTGTGGAACATTAACAGAACATAATATCCAACATACATACATCCATTTTGAGGTATTTTGCTGGTGAATGCAACCTCTAGATATGATAATAATTTTATTTTACTGAGACTAAAGTGTTTTACGTATCCCACCTGTTTAGCTCCTCGATGACGTCTTTAGAAGTAGCAGCCTCATGAAAACTAAGTTTGTGTTCTTGCTTCACTATAATCGACTCGGGAGTGGCTTGCACCTTCTTCTCAGCGACCGGTATCTTAGACCTGACCCTATTGGGAGAGGATGGAGGTCGCTTCCCTCCTAAAAGCTTAGGAATCCGACTTTTATCACTCCTTAGTTTAATGTCGTTCTTATTGGTTATTATCACAGTTTCAGCTGTTGACGTGCTTGTTGTGTTTGATTCAGTCATTTGTGGTGAGGCTTCAGGAGAGGACCCTTCTTCTTCTTCTGGGACGGTGACTAAAGCAGCCGTGCTGCGTCGGCAAGCGCTCAAAACCTCTTCTACTAACGACATTTCTGTTTCACCACTGGGGAATGTGAAACTGGATGATTTTGTTAGAGTTTCTTCGACTATCGGAACAATTGCAACTTTATTGAGCATGATGTTGACTGTGTTTTCTTTTAGAGCAGAGTGTTCGACGCGACTGGATTCTACTTCTGTTTTTTCTTCTTTAGTCTGCGAGGGATCTTCTATAACAATTGTACTTGTTACGTCTATGCATTTGTTGATGTCGTTCTTTCTCTGAACTTTGCTGAGGCTGTGTTCGTTTTCGGCGTTCTCGATCCTCGATAGGTCCTCGCAAAATGCTTCCGATTCTAGGTACGGGTCTTCGCGTTCAATGAACCTAGGCGTCGATTTTGGCTCGGATACTATGTCACAAAATGTGATTCTAGGTCGGTCTGAAATGACGTCACAGGAGTCGTTTTCTGAAAAGCTTCCGAAGGAATCTGGCCGTTGCCTATCTTCGGAGATTTCACTTCGAGGTCCAATGGAATCGTCGTCGAAGTCTGCTGTTGCGTAAGGTGGTGGCAATTCTCGAATTTCCGACACAGGTCTTGACGACATGGAGTCAGATTCTTCTCTATCCCGACAATATTTCTGCTGCTCAGCGATAAAATGGAGAACATTTTGTAACGCGTGCTCTCTATCTTGGAAAGGCATCGCTTGGACATCATGAATTCTAAGATGGTTACTCGCATCAGCTGAGGGAAGCCCTCTGGACGAATTAGAAGCTAAGCTCTTAGTGCTTTCGTATTTCACTAGGCGATAGAAATCTCTAGTGAAGTCTAAGCCAACAGCACAGTCACCATCCTCACTTAGAGCTGTGCTTGATCTCTTATCGGGAACATCAGAAGTGCTCGACCAGGAACCACCTGGCGAATGCGTGCTTCTGCATTCCCATTGCTTTTCCGAACTTTCTACGTCCTCACCTATTCGACACTCATCTATCTCTACATTCGCAAATCCACAATCATTCCAAAGGCAATCTCCTACATCTTCTTCCAACTCGCATCCATCGTCTTCTCTTATACTTGGCAATGTTGAGAGTGATATTTGACCGGGTGTTGTTATTTCTGCGAATGGTGACTGCCTGTCTCTGAGATCTTCGCATGATAATGATAGACTCCAGTCCTCTAGTTCCGCTCTGTCGTATTCTAAGTCTGCTATGTCTCGATGTCTTTGTTGTAAAGCGGATCTTGCTTCATCTAGCTCCAACCAGTGTTGGATGTAGTCTGCGTCGTATTGCGAGCCATCAGCGCGGTCGTCTAAAGTACTTCCCCAGGATACCCTTTCGGAACTAGTGGTTGATGCTATCGGTCTTCTTAAAGGTCTTTCTGGTGCTGGTTTGAGATCTAAGACTAGAACGCCGGAACTAGGGGTGGGGCTGTCTAGGCAGCTGCTTGGACAGGTCGTGCCAGCAAGGAGTTTTAGGCAGAGATGGGAATCTGAGAAGCTTCGGACGACGTGTTGGAATGGTAAGATTGGTCTGGATGGTGGGTAGCTGCCTCTGACACCGGCGAATGCTACACCTGCAGGAAGAAAATATAATAAATATCTACCCCAAACCAAACCAAACTTTCATAAATATGGAAGCTGAGTAATACTCTTTATATATTACTAGCTTCCGCCCGCAGCTTCGATCGCGTGGTACCTGGATAAAAGCCTGTGTTAATCCAGATCACAAACTATGTCTATTCCCAGTTTCATCCGAATCCGTTTAGCCGTTACGGGGTTGAGTGACCACAAACATCAACATCACTCAACAGTGTGATGTGATGATAAATAAGTGACTTCATAAGTAAGTAATACCTGATTATATCACTAATATATTGAATTAATCTTCAGATAACTTACCAATAGGAAAGTAGATATAATCTGCTTCAGCTAGAAGCCTGGCATGACGCCTAGTCTCTCTAGGGTTAATAGAGACGATAGTTTGGTTATCTGTCTCGTCCGAAGCCTCGTTGAGATCCGGCAAGGCTCTGTCGGCTGCGTGGTCGCTTTGTCTTGACGCGTCAGCTTGCACATCACTCGACATTGTCGAGTAGCCTTCGTCTTTAGCAGCACTCTCGGGAGATTCAGCACCAGCTTCGCATGCTTCGGCGCTTTCTTCTTCTATTACTTTCTCTTCGCTTGCACCTGGAAAGGGAAATGCATGTTTAGTTAGTAGATACCTACCTATTATAGGTACTCTAAAACCCTCATGGATATATACACAATTGATGGATTAATCAGTTATGTCTCCAGTCTATTGCCAAATGCATTATTTCGGATGAGGCTTATGTCTTAGCTTCAATCTGCTTAACTAAAGCAAAACGAGCAACTTATAACAAATCTATAGCTTTGCTTATGCAATTCAGGGACGAAAGTATCGAATTCACTAAAGCTTTCAGGAGTGATGATCCTTCCTTCCTTCTTCGTATGAGCTAGTGACCAACTCTATTGTCGGAGTTTTTAGGCAGCTTGAAGGCCTCCAACATGGCGTAACGACTGAAAAAGCCGGGACCAACATCCTAATGTGCCTTCCGTAGCACAGAAGCGAATAATGATAAGTGTAAGAGTTACCTCGTTCGGAGTCGGTGCAGGGCTGTGGCACGCTAAGGCTGAGAGTGGCGGGGCGAGTAGGGGCCGCCCACAATGTTGGATCCACGGCTGATAATGCACGCGCCAGGTTTGCTGGGGTTACCTCTAAACCCTGGATTTTAAATAAATCATAAATAAATAAATATTGCTCGACATTTTTCACCCAAACATCATAACGCCAAAGCAAGCAGAGCTTATGTTATGGAAACTACACGATTGATATGCTACTTATATATTTTTTTATTAATACATTATACTCAGAAGATAATAAACTACTTATCATAAAAAGGCGCTCGCTCATTACGGGAGGCCTATATCAAACAGTGGACTGCTATAGGCTGATGATGACGATGATGATACATAGAAAACACCCATACCCGAGACAAATATTTGCGAATCATAAGAACATTTGTTTTGCGACGGGAATTGAACCCGCAACCATCTGCGTCTTTATACAATAGTTTAGTTTTTCTAAACTTGTAGATAATACTTTGATTGCTGTTCTAAATGATTTACGTCTATTTTACTCTTGATGTTGCTGTAAAGGATCAATGAGGGCTTATCTACATAATATCAGTTAGTTTAAATTCTCTTCTAGTTGTTCTCAATACCGATATTGCATCTAAATGTTGAAAGTAGCATCCAGCTATACCTAAACCAAGTTCATAAATATTTTAGGCTGACCTTGAGTTCAGTCCAGATGTCAGCCAGGATCTGGTGCCTCCGCTTATCGTCTTGGCTGAGGGCGTGAGGCTGGGGGACCGGCGTGGAGGGGGGAGGGGAGTCACGGAACGAGACCAGCGACCCGCAGGAACCCACGTCTACTAGGTGTACTGGAATCAAACGGGGAGATTCAAACACATTAAGAAGAATACTCATCATTATTCTCCTCTCCTAGTCCCACGCTCCGTGGGGTCAGCACAAGATCTTTTTGTTTTTCTTCTATCAGCCGTCAAATCTGTGCCCACCTCTTTCATTAACATATCCTCTTTCACACAATCCACAGATCTCTTCATCGGTTTCGCTCTAGTCGTGCAAATGTGTGATGAATGTGATAAGCCACAATCATAATTTTCTAGTCACTTGAATTTGTTTCCTCCCTATTATTTGCCTAGTTAAAGTACTAGGAACCTATACACTCACATTTTGTTTTTCCTTAATATCAATCATGAGATTGGTTATATTCACGTTGCAAATAGCAGCATTGATAGGGTTCTGTGGGTCACTTTTTAATCTTATCAATACTCTCATTAAGTTTGTGCTGTCTTAGACTTCCGGCGTAGGCATATTAGGGGTATGTTGCCGCATCGTACCTTGTAGTTCCTTAGGTGTGTGCGGGGTAACAGGCGTGTGTGGGGTAGCCGGTGAGGGTCGTGGTATTGGCCTTAGCTGCCGCACCAGAAGAGCGCTGAGAGCCCGGTTCTGAGCCTCCAGCTCGCGGACACGGGCCCTGGCACATCCTAGTTCTTCACGCACACTCTGCAAGCGAAAGAAGAAAAGCACGTTTGAGGATGATAGTTAATTTTTTCGTCTAATTTGTTCTCTTTTATGTTGCATGATTACGAAGACTGGACAACGGTGTTTCAGCTTCAAAAAAATTATGCAATAAAAATAGTGAAATTAACGACAAAAAGTCAATAGCAGGCGCAGAACGTAAGTAAAATTGATTTTCGTTTCCTGAAATCTACATTTCGAGCAAGCAACACACAGTGCAAGGAGATGTTCGAATTTTCTAATTTTTTTTAAACAACTTAATGTTTCCTACACATCTGTATGTTTGGTACATTTACAACATTACCTTTTGCAGTGTTTGTTTATGTTACGCTGTAGCACTAGGGACATGTTTCAATGAAGTTGGCTTGCTTTGCTATTTCTCCTCCACGTTTTCAGCCTAGTCGGCGTTATACACAGGAATGTAATAAGTAGAACGCGCTCGTCTTAAGACTTTACATTTGTTATTTAAATGTAATTCATTAGCTACGTCTCAGAATCTCTGAAAATCCGACGGAAAACTTTACCCTATCTATTCGTATCTCCCTCGTCATTCTAGGAAAACGCGAACATTTTAATTATACTTCATTAGATAAATTAAATTCGAGGTAATTGACGGGCCGTAATTATAAAGGGGTAAATATTGCGTAGCCTGGCAAGACATCGCACTCAGTGTTGCAAACTGAAGAGATTTCCCCGAGTTGTTGGTGATATTAAAAGATTTTCCGTGAAGTTTGTGAAGTGTATTTTACATTTAATAAACATTATATAAATTATGTCTCAAGTAAATTTAAGTGGTTTTTGGATTAAACAGTACTTCATCTACTTGGAATAAGTTAAAGTATCTTAATCAAAAATTATTAATAGATATCTCTTCACATTGGGAAGGGACCTATTCAGGCAAAAGAAGTTTCGAATAGACTTCAATTAATTCACGAGTATAAAAAATCGAGAAACAACAAATCAAATAGGTATACGATATGTAGGTAGGTAGGTACTTAGTAAATACATTATAACAATAAATGGGACTTAGATGATGGGGATTAGACTGTTTCAAAGATAAGCAGGTCTACACAATTTGTAGGTGCCTTATACGTTTAAATATTAAGACCGCATGGAATTTAATAGAAAAAAAATACTTATCTATCTGGGAAAAAGATGCGTGATTGATTGTTCAAGAGGCAAGCAAATAATTTGTCAGACTTTACATCGTGTTCGGTCCACTTCACGTAGTTACTATCAATATAATCTACCTACGTTGTAGATATAACACTAATTTCTAATCGCACCCATAAGTATCTTTCATCAGTCTGCCTCTAATTACTTGAGATAATGTACCGTGATCACACATGTCATCTCCATTTTCAATATACTCGCATATTAACTAATAATATGGAGGGCTTACCCGGTTTCAAAGGATGAACATCTATCTTGAGTACGTATGAGTAGACGTTGATTGGTTTGCGATAATTATGGAGGATTGAGTACTTTGGAATGGATTAAGTTACCTTGTTAATGGTTCAAGCTTCGGAATATTGGAATATAAAAATGTCATGTTCACTGGCATGAAATTAAACTTGGTGTGGTCGACCATCTGCTCGATTCGCTATATAGCGGTTACAAGTTGGTTTAGTTAGTTAGAAACTGAAATCCATTGTAAATTAACAAAAAGATCAAAACTTTCGGAAACAATCGCACTTGTCTCAACCACGCGGCGCCATCTTTACTATCAGAAACTTTGTCATTTCGCGCCAAAACTAAAGCAACATGGCGGCTCAAATCTGGGATTTAAACGCAAACGGTCGCATTATCGGCCAGATTACGCACAGATTATAGTGGGCCAGGGTTTCTGAAATTATTACTGTGCCAGCTAAGGCCGAAATGTCCCATTTCGTGCGATTTATGTGCGAATGTAGCGCCGCATAATCCGAGCCGGGAAACGGGACTGCCATAATTATGAGAAAACAATTTCCGGGATGCATCTTAATGCTTCGCCTGGATTAAGAGCTACAGACGGACATTCCGGAGTTTTTTATGGGATTAGCAGTTAGCCACTGTAAATTTTGTGGGAGTTTAATCTCCGGTGTTCAGGAGTGCAGCCAACCGCGAGAGTAATATTTTGTCATAACGGCATAATTTATTGCAGTTGAGTTTATTTTATTTTTAAATATCCACAGCGATTTTGGTTACTTCTTTGATCTGCTAAAGGTTCCTTAAATTTATTATGTTTATTTATTGGTTTGATTTTGTAAACATCTGTTAATTTACACTTATACCACAGATAGAATTGTGAAATGTTTTAAACACCGGGTAACTAAAAATGTAATCAGTTAGCATAATTTCTCACAGATATGTAGCACGTTGGTTTCAGTAGTTTCGTGTTAGGTATGCAAATTGCATAGTAACTATTGAATTCAGGATATCATCAAGGGATTTGAATTCGTCAGCCTGATTTTCTCTATGCTAAGCTAAGCTAAGCTAAGCTGAAGCGCTGGTGGCTTAGCTTATCTTATGATTTACAAAGCCGTTTCTAAAACTCTGACATAACTCTAACTTACTTTTAGCTGCTATATCGGCACTGCCAGCTATGAGATGAATTATGTACCTTCTGCGTAAGCAATGCTCTGACCACCTGCTGCGCCACATCGTCCAGCCTCCTCTCATGGTCTCCGACCAGGCCCGAAGACAGCGTGGTCAGCTGACCCCTCAGCCTCTCGTTCTCAGCGCTGAGCGTGGTCACCTGGCTTTGGTAATGGGCAGCAGATGCCTGGAAAAGACGATAATTTCATGCTATGCGAAGCGATGCTATGGCGCTGGTGGAGAAGCTTAGCAAGACGTACGGAGTGTAATCGTTTAGCATAGAATCGTCCAAGCTCCGCTTGAAGGGCGACAATGACATTGTGCGGTTTAGAGCGCATTCCTAATGAGATCAGACCAATTAAAGCATAACTAAGAACTTCACTAAGAATTTATTTTCACCAGAGTTGAAGGGAAGCGGAGCGTAAAGTGGAAAAAAACAAAGTTTAATAAATAATCAAACCTAATGGTTTATATTTCCTCGGACACAGCTCCGCTTCCCTACATAGCTTTGATGAAAAACCACCCTAATCCACTAAGATCTAGTAACGTATTGCTTGAAGGGATATTAATGAGATTATATTTCCTGTTATCAAAAACAGGAACTTCGGATTATTTCCATTCCTTTCAGTCACTCTACACGTCACAGACACGCCTGTCATCGGATTCGCTTCAATGAAAAAAACTAGGCGCATCATTCACACTCATAATTAAGCGGCCGCCCACAGCTTCAATACAAATAAACCAGTTTAAGTTGACCTATTTGACCTTATCATGGCTAGGATCGTTATTTCTACGCCAGAGCTCCACCAACACTTGTTTCAACTTAACCTATCAATTAATAAAGCTATTCACGCCCTTACGCTCTCAATTTTAGAGTTGATTTTCAGCGCAGGGTTTGAAAAAAGTTTATAGGTAATCAAGTAGGGATCAACACAAAGAGATGTGTTTGTCTGTCTGAAACAACACGCAATTGATATGGCGCGACAGGAGGGTCGCCGTTTAATTTGAACGTGCTTTTTTTACAGGTGGACCGGCCGTTTCGATTGGAAACCAGGGAATTTTTATTTTTGTTTGACGATAAGGCAGTGATGACGGACATTGTTTTGAATTTGATGAAAGAAAATGGTTTAATACACATTTCATTAACATACATAGTAAGGTGTCCATTTAAAAATTCGTATCGTTTTTATGAGATAATTCTTTAATGAATTCTGAATTAAAAAAATATCTCATAGTCATCATCAGCCTTAGCTTGAATATTAAAACTGAAACTGTTGAGTTAAGACCGTGTTCTCTTAAGCAAATTTCTACCTAAGGTACAACTCCCAATTATTTAATTTCAGTAAACCCTGTAGTTTGATACTTTAGGTAGAACTGATTAATATAATTTCGTAGGAGTAGGTAAATTTTGCCATAAAACGCACACAACCATTTTCATTCCAACTCAACCCTAATTAAAATTCGTGATTGACGCGAAATCTGATACCGACAACAATATTCAATTTATTTAGCGCTCGTTTAATTTAATGTAATTTAAATTTCTCGTTTCGGAAAACCGCAGATGGGAGCTTCACCTAATTGAAATGAAAAGTGGTTTTCGAATCAAATTCCGGATGAATGGAATGATAGACAGTGAGGAATGGGTGAAGATAAAGGTTGCTGTTATAGGGTTAAGACACAGGTACCAATAAGAAAATGGCTAAGCGTCTCAGAATATCGCAATAAAAACGGAATTCTTTAGAATACTGAAAAAAATATGTGAATAACATATAGCAAAACATTCATTTCTTCGACAAAAACAACAAATTCAACAACCTTATTGCAGATCTGCAGACTTTGATTTAATTTCCTTCCTTCAATTCCTATAGCGTACTATGTATAATAGCCACGACACAGAAGAGAGTGACTAAGATTTACTCCTGGATGTTATGCTACGATAAGTTAATTTAAATTAATATTTCGTTCTAGGTTTTGATTGCTCGTGCCATTTCATTTTTGGTATAATTTTCATTCTGTGTTTGGTTACCAAACAAAATGGTTGTGAAAATTAATATTAACGAGTTATTTACGATGATTTGTGACTCCTCCCGTAAGAAGTTCCTTCCGTGATCATGGCGCATGGAACTGCGTTGAAATATTGGGAAACAATACGTCTCACAGATCATGGTACTATCCCGATGATATTACCTAATAAACAAACATAAAATGTCTTCTTATGCAAGTGATACGACACAATATATTCTATACTCATAACTTGATTTTATTTTAGGTACTATGAGTTTCACGGCTGTGTTGTAAGAGTTGTAATTTTCATAACTTATATTAGATTATGGTGTCGTAGACGTATCATATCAAAGCATCTTGTCATCATGGCTATAATGCTAAACTTCGATGCTAAAATACATTTAGGCGAAACAAATCACATTGAAGAAATAAACCGATCAAAGGTACGGTACAGCCGATATAGTTACAAACTAAAGTCTAAATAGACCTATGCTAAATAGGTTTGATAATAAATTATAATATTTCTGATTCTGATTCTTATTATAAATAATATTATTAAAAAAAAGGGTTAAGCTCGCCTTTCTAAATAGCATATAAGTAAAATTATTCCTGTATTATGTTTTCGTGTACAATGAAGAATTAAAGAAAACCGACTTCAATACTATAACTCAATGTACCAACTCAAACTAAAAAGTACAGATGAGTAAGTACCTAGCACACATAATAGTTATTATATTTTCTTCTTTGAATTAAATACCTTATTAAGTTTATTTTACACTTTTTAGAGCAGTAAAAAGGTTTTATGCGCAATGGCACTCATTAGGGGAAGCCTATGTCCAATAGTGGACTGGTATAGGCTGATAATGATGATGAAATAAGAACCCACGGTACCTACCGGCGAAAATTACAATTTAGGATGAGGTTTTTTGAGTTTTGCAGGAATAGTATCAATTCCTCATGAATAAAATTGATATGGGACCTTCTCTGAAGTATGATCTACCAACCAAAAAAATAATCATCAAAATCGATTCATTATCGCGTAACATACATACAAAAAATAAAAAAGCAACATATAGTCGAATTGAGGACCTCCGTCTTGAAGTCGGTTGAAAAAAGAATATACTTGATGCCGGAATCTATTTTTCTTTTAGTTGGTGCCGCTTCAGGTGCTTCCAGGAATTTTATAAATTTGTTTTATCAGTGTTCTGATTATTTTGTGGTACCTACCTACAAATAAATATTGTCTATTTCTATTTCTTACCTTCAATCAAAAGAGCGCGCTAGTGTGTTACAATTTGACTAAAAGTTATTTTCATGCCTATTAGTAATTATTCCGTCAAAATTCGTACAGTCACAAGATTAATGATTAACTACTCTATAAGCCGTATAAACGTCCTTAACATAGTAGGTATAAAGACTATTTCGTTAAATTTTCGAGCAGGGAAGCCATTGTTTTGAAATTTCGTGCATAAAGGGAAAACATTGAGCTTTCATCAGTGATTACATTAGCAATAAGTAGAATTGTACAGCGTGTGTCATTAATCATGGGCTGCAGTGGAGATCATTAGCTTTGTACGTTTGTACGGTCACGCGTGGCGCGCTGGGGTGCAGGCATCGGGGTCTTGTTTTTCTTTTACAAAATATCTACCTATAGGATCACTGGGCAAGGTTTCACCCCATGTTTTTGCTACATTGGTAAAGGAATAGCTAAAGAAAACAGTTTTAAATTTAGTTTTGGCTTCAAAAAGTAAGTTTACTATTTTAGCCATCAGAGCGCGTCCTGACGCGTCGCCGTGAACAAGCGAATAGAACATTAAATTGAACAAAAGTTTAATAAGTTACTAATATGCGTAGTATGCTCAATAATAATAGATAACGACTGTAATAGATTATAGATGTTAAGAATGTTCTGTCCTTTTTCATCGCCAGTTATTTATGTTAGTAGGTGATGTCGTTAATGTATAATCTAATTAAATCAATTCATGTTCAGCGAGTTTCATTGCTGACTGTACGTACTTACACTCTGAACAAATGGCAATTTTCATCAACTAGTACCAACATACTAAGTAATTATAACCTATTCATACAGAAATAAGTAATTTTACTCTCATTTCTTGCAGAAAGTAGACATAGACCTGGCAGAATACCCTTGTCAGCCTTTTTGATCGAAGGCTTCGTTATCAGAATTCTACTATAATTGTACCCTTAAACACGGAAAAAAGCTTTTGGTTAAATGAAATACTGCTGGCGACAAGATGTTGAAACCAAATCAAGATTTGCTACAGGTATAAACACAACCTAGTAATACCTAACCTACGTCTAAACTAAAATTACAGGTCCAAACGCGATGGCTCTAAAAATTTATAATAAGTTACCAGAAAAACTTAAAGCCTAGAAAAAGGATGAAATTTTTGCAAATAATGTAAAGGAAATGTTATTAACTAAAATATACTATTCTCTCGACGAATTTATAAATGACTTAAATAACAATAATGACAATCAGTAATCAACAGTCTTTTATATTTAAAATATCGGTCTCCTACTCACTGTTGTGAACACCCTAACTGGATACATATTATGTATTGATTCTTTCCTATTCTTAAGACCTGACTAAACTTTAATGTACCGTATATGTAATATGATTGCACTAAACATTGAATACTGAATACGGAATACAAATAAAGTTCATTTTCCTCTGACAGAGCTTATATAAGTAATTTAATACCCACCTAATATCAGAATATCAATAATGCAGTAGGTAAATCAGAAGCAGCCGGTAATAGACGGTCCTTCCAATTTGGCAGGATTATCTTATCGAGGAGTTGGGCTCAGTTCGGATCGAGAATAGCAATAACAGCCAAAGGGTTGAATGTTTCCATTTGCACGGGAGATACGAGAACCAACCAATGCCAGCATAGAGTGGCAAGCAATAGGTTCAATCAGATATCTAGAAGAGAAATAGAATATGGGTTTGGATATGTTGCTTTGGTCGCTATCTCTGGTGTTAAAGAGCTACCACATGCAAAAAAGATAGATTTTCTACACAAAAGGCAGCCTTAAAAACGATAGACGCATAGCAGCTAAAATATCAATTTTCATTTCATAAAACACTAAACTTATAATAAGTTACTAAAAACCAGTAACGCCATTTGCAGGCTAGTATCATCATAATACTAATCCTACAGAAGACAAATGCATTACACTTTTTCAAAGATGTCCGCGAAACAATTTTTTCATGTCGTTTGATGATATCCAATGTCAAAAAGAAGTACAATTAAGTTAATAAACCTTTCTTGGGGAATAGTAAAGGGTCAATTACGTTATGCAAAATGCAGCTAACTAGGTATATCTATAATGACTCGGCTTGTCGTTTAGAGAGAGAGAGAGAGCACCTTTGTCGTGGCGTATAACAGTGAAAACAGTCTAATTGGTTTCGTTAGTACAACTATGCCGCAAGCGCGGACGCCATGCGGTAAGGATATTAATATACAGCTCTATTGTGTTTAATATTTTACCCAGTTCGCGGTTTGGAAGATGAAAAATTCGGTTACTAAAATTTCCAGACGGAGTGATGACACGTGAACCAGATCACTGACAGACTGCTGGCCGAGAGTTACAGAAATAGGGGACGTCCTCCAGCAAGATAAGTCGACGATATAAGAAAGACCGTGGACGGCAACAGGCTCAGACTAGCGCAGGATCGAGGCGAGTGGAATAATCAATAGAAGGCCCATGCCAAGCAGTGGGTCGAAACGGCTGATAATAATGATGATCATGAATAAAATATTGTTTTAATTTGGAAAATCCAAACAACAAAGTTTACTCTGTTTTATTATATTCTTGAAACTAATACGTACTGATAATACGTTTACTGATTTATTGACAAATGCTTATACCAAGTCTCAATCAAAATTCTTTTTAAACGCCTTTATTCATATTTATTAAGTATTGAGATTTTGAAGGTGTTCTTTGCTTGTGTAAATGGATAATTTCCCAAAATTTTAAGAATTTTATTTTCACCAATCTTGACGTGAACGATGGCACAAAAAGTAAATTCGAAAATAATTTTAGAGTTTAAAATGTGTATTGTTTTTACTATTATTTGCAGTTCGTAAATATACAATTGACTGGGATTTATTAACTGTAGACAACATAATCTGCTCAAAATTAAAATATTTTTCTTGACCATCAAGGTTAAAAACAAGGATATCTATCCTTGGATATCATTCTATCCAACGATCTCGTTGGATACAATGTAATTAGTTTGATCCTATCGAAACGGGAAGTGGCCTTACTTTTACCGCACCCAAATTGAGATGAATTGCATGAACTGCATTATCGCTGTGTGGTGCATTACCATAACAGCGAAAACCTAAGTTTACAAACAAGCAAACCGTATAACGCGCAAACACAATTAGCGCGCGAGTGTAAATTTGACATGCGCGCAGTGCCGCGGCCGGTGGGGGCAACAGATACGATGCACCCTATACCCGGCGTGCCTTAGTGATGTGGTAAAGTTTATCGATAACTAAACTCGATAATAAACGCATCATACTGCTAGGCCACGATCGATGATCTTATCAAACTAATAAATACATATTTATAAATGTGTGTGCGTGCGATATGTTTTAACCTGTTGTATACAACAGTACATACCAACAGTACATAGTGTTGTATACCAGGATTAGATACAATCTTCTTCTTCTTATTATTATTTATGGCCTCTATGGTATAGCGTTCACAACTTTGCCAATGTCAACGTCGTATTGGATCTCGTGTTGATCTCAGTTTTAACATTTAAGAGGTTAATCAAATATCAGGCTGATACTTAATTCACTTAGGTAGCAAATAGGTTTCAAGGGCCGATAAATTTTCGAGTTTCTCCGTTTTTGCATCTTGAAAGCTTTAAACTCTATTTTAGTAGGTAATTGTTTGAAATAAACCGAAAAGTTGTTGAGCCAGCTTCCATCAACTTACTGATTCAAATAACTTGGTTTGCTCTAACTTTTAAATTAATTTACCTATACATTTCACTAAAATAACTGGCATTAATAAAATAGCTCTAAAAAATATTTTGACATCAAGATTGTCATTTTCATGACGTTACTCGTGAAAATTATTTATACCTATGACCCATCACTAAAGCGTGCCCTCTGTAACTGCGCCCTTGCACTTCGGAAGGGTGAAGCTGAATTATTGTTTAGAGGGGTGGGGGGCGGCTTTTTAAACCGGGAAACCCCAGCATTGTGCATAGCCGATTTCCCGCTATCCGCCATTTTAATGTCCTTCGATTGTCGATGTGTGCGTGAAGCTGTAAGTTATAGGCTGTAGCGATTTGAAAAGATCAATGGTCGTACTTTGCCGTCTTGTCGTAGAAGTCACCTGAATCTATTTAGATGTAATTCGATAACTGTTACAAATTAAAAGTTCAACTTTGTAAGTAAAGTAGCGAGTTAGTAGACTCCTAAGTGAACTTGTTACAACCATCCAATCAAGCTAAGTGGTTACCCACCTAGGTTGATGGTCGATGCTTTAGTCCTGGCTTCAGTCTGCATGCGTAGTCACTAGCCTCTTATATGGCTCTGAGCGCTATTGAACTGATCATGTGGCTCACAAAAAGTTTGATCAAGTGTTTCGCTTTTGATTTTGTATCTTACTAGTAGTTATAATGATTTTGGTTCCATCTTTTATTCTTTGATGATCTTCCATTTCGCTTAAAGTAAAACAAAACTTTGCTTTTCCTTATTATTAATATGTTACTATTCGTTTTTGGAGAATATATTAATGTCGAAAGAGAATCTGCTGACTTCTACAATTTAATAAAATCTGTCTTAACTATTTATATATTCACAAAAACCAATATTCCCTGTCAAGCTTTCGTCTATCACATAAACCATAGTAACTTTTTGACTGTGTTTAATATTTTTTGTATAGAACCTACCTACCTACTTGCCTACCTTTCACAATGCAACGTGCGTGTGTGCAGTCGTTATACGGTTTGTATACCTTTTATTACTGTTCCGAGTATTTTCCTATTGTTGTCATGTTCTCGGCCCTAAAAGCACAAAGGTACCCCTTCGGTGAAAAGCCTAACTATAAGAGTAGCAGGTAATTTGGGGGAAGTTTTTAATCTTCGCTTTGATTTTTTTTAAAGACAGATTTTAAGAAGGGTTTGTTTGTCGGAGACATTTTATTAATGTTTTGAGACAAGTAAATTTGATTGATTAGTGGACTGAAAAAGTAAAGAGATGCACCTACCTACATCAAAGCATTACGTACATGAAAGCCTTTTTTAGTCCCAGTTTTTTTAAAATTAAAAAGTAGTTGTACAAGTTTTTTTAATAACATGTTAATAACTAAACAAATACCTACATTATGTAAGTCGGAAATAAAAGATGTACGCAGAAACTTTGTAAGCTATGTTATACTTTATCTATTAAACTAGATATATTTTTTGTACGTATGTATTGTAGGTACTCAAACAACATAATGAGTTTGATTACATCATTTAGGACTGTCCTTTGCTGGATAGCTACCGACCTAAGGTCCATTGTGCAAGTATTAAGGAAAACTCGCATTTTTCCTCAACTAAGTTCTGATGGAGTCATTTCCATACATTAGTAACATGGGACAGAAATACAAAAAAACTGTCATTATGCTCAGGACAGGAAGGCGACATCCAAACAAACCAAGCTATTCGTCCTCTCGTTTAGCGAACATTAAAGAGCACTTATCGAGGGGACAGGCGATCATTTTTGGATTATGACTGCCCCTGCAGATAGAGGAATTAATTTACGAAACTACCAACATAATCTGGTCTCTGTCACCATCATCGTCCCTTGATTTCTTAAAGGGTGTTTTAAAATCCTACTGTGTTGAGGGCTCTTGGTAGTTTGGGCCGGTGATAACTGGACGTTCTTTGAGGGATTATGGACGTTTGGAGGGGATGAGATGTTTTTGCGTAATTAGTGGCGCAAGTGCTCGCCTTGTGATAATGAACTTGTCGCAAAATGGGAAATATTTATGCTGTGGCGGAAGTTAATCTGATAATGGAGGACGATGGACCAACGTTCGTCATTACTTAGGGATCTACATTAACATGAATTCTTTATTTTCGGAAAAAAGCTCGGGTGATTGAGTGGAAACATAATAAATGTAATCAAGTTTCTAAAAATAATTAGAAAATTACGTTCGTGGATAAGATAAGTCAATTAAAATGGAAAATGTCAGAGCAATCACAAGCCTGAAGTAGCCGTTTAGTAGATAATAGATGATAGTTTATTCATCAAAAAATGCATCTTAGTTGTATAAGTACAATAACCGTAGGTTTTATTAGGTGAAAATTTATACAATATCTCTAATACCTAAACTAGGCCGAGCCTGTACTATAGGTTTCAGTTTCATCAGTAAGAAAGGCGTAACAAATATAAGAGACAAGGCAATACAACAATATCCAAGTGGAATTTTGTCTAAACTTTCAAAAGACAGTGAAGACTGTTGTGCCTTACCGTGCGTTTCCACTATTTAATAAACATACATACATACATAAAGTCAAGCCTATTTCCCGGAGGGGTCGGCAGAGAGCACATGCTACGATACTGGCATACCTCATTAGCTTCTTTCACTGTCATCACATTCTTTATACATATTCGTCGGTTTAGGGTTCTTGGCTCAGGCCTTTCTTCAGCACATTTTGATTGGAGAACCTACGTCGAGGTCTTCCCCTTCCAACCATTCACACTTGTCTCATACACTTTTTCGTCAATATTCATTCATTCATTCTTTCTACATACCCAAACCATCTCAGTATACCTTTCTCAAACTTTGTCACTGTTTCTATAAACACTGTAAATAAACAGAGTATAATCAAACTAGTTAATCGAGCAGTTGCAGAACTGTCTTAGTCGTCTACTTCCTTTATACAAAGTGACACGACTCTTGACAAAACGTAAACGTTCAAAGAGTCGGATAACATGTTAAATAACCAGAGTTGACCTCAAACGAAGAAGGAACATGTTTATACAATGGAACGCATAGTAAATCAAAACATCCGTATTAAGAGACAATAGTACTTTTAAAAACGGTGTCCGAACCCCAAAGGCAAAAAGATCCAAAGATCTCATGCAATGCGAACATCAAAAGGTGTCAGAAAATGGAAAAATCAAACTCAACTCTAAAATAAGAAATCAATAATGTGACAGACGACCAAATATTTATTCGGTTATTTTGTTGTGATGAGGGACGGTCCAAACAAAGTGAGAATGCTTGTATACTTATTCATGTAAATCAGTGTATTTACAGGAATAAGAATCGAGAGTTAGGGTTATTAGAGCACCGAACTAATATGTATCTACTTACCTAGTAGTTTAATTGTAGGAATTTTGAAGTGGTATTTTATGGAAAATTATTTAATGAATAAAATTTACTCTCAAGAAATACAGTTTCATACGACTTCAACAAAAAAGAAGGATCATCAAAGAATTTCAATTTTTTTTTAGTTGTACCTATAACAATAAACTTAGTTTATAAATAAATTTCATTTCATTTTATTTCATTTATTCATTTGCTTTAAATGTAGGTACAATAGGTCTTAGCATAATGTCAAATAAAAGTAAAGTATCCTATACATTTTGCCTCATTAAGGCATGCAAATATACAAAAAAGATAAACAAATGTCAAATAAGTAGTTTAAATAAATGAATGTCAAAAATAATTATATGTGATAGATAGTCAAAATGTCAAAATTTGTAATCCATATATTCCTTAATTTCATAAAAACATTTATCTAATAACCATTTTCTTAATCTCAATTTAAAAATATTTACAGGTAGGCTTTTTAAATCATCTGGTAATTTATTAAAAATTGTAATGGCGTGATAATAGGCACTTTTTTTTGCAATATTCAGTCGGCAACAAGGGATATAAAGTTTCTCTTTGTGCCTTGTTTGCCTATTTAACACATCTGCCTTTTTACTGAAATACCGAGGATACTGTTTCACAAACAAGCATAAATCATTTATGTACATGCAAGCTAGTGGAAGAATTTTATACTTTTTAAACAACGGTTTGCAGGAATCCATAGTCCATGCACCACAGATAGCCCGTACGCATTTTTTCTGTATTATGAAGGCTTTTTCTGTATCGGTTGAGTTTCCCCATAGTATAAGTCCGTAAGCTAATGCCGACGATACATATCCGTGATATGCCTTGAGCGCAGCTTCGGTAGATACACGAAGCCTAAGGCTTTTAATTGCGTACACAAATCTATTTAGCTTATCACAGATAAATTTTACATGAGTCTTCCAATCGAAGTACTGATCAAGCCAGATCCCTAAGAATTTAGCTGTTTCAACTTCTTCAATTGGAGTATTATTATATTTAATAGCAATGTTCGCTTTTTTATGTTTATCCGATCTAAATTGTATGATATTAGTCTTATTTAAATTGATTTGTAAATTATTAATATTTAACCATTTTATTGTATTGTATAGTGTATCATTAATTTCTCTTTCGAACGTCACTTTGTTTTCTTCCCTTATAATGATGGTGGTATCGTCAGCAAATAATATCGTTTTATGTCTAGTAATGTTTGGTAAGTCGTTTATATACATTAGAAATAAAAATGGGCCTAATAAACTACCTTGTGGTACTCCAAATTTGTTATAATTGAAGACCGATCGCACTGTAGTTTTTTTACCATTCATGATTTTAGATAACTCGACGCATTGTTGACGATTTTTTAGATAGCTCTGTAGCCATTCATTTGCGTTACCCCTAATACCATACTTGTCAAGCTTATACAGCAATAGTTTATGGTCAACAAAGTCGAAGGCTTTAGACATGTCTAGAAAGAGTGCAACTACTGGAACTTTATCATTTAAAGCTTCCATAACCAGTTTGACTACATTAAAACAAGCCAATGAGGTAGTGCTATTTTTTCTAAACCCGAATTGTTCAGATACCAAAATATTGTGATTAGTCACAAATGTTTGAAGTCTTGTCAACATAATTTTTTCAAATATCTTAGACAGTACTGGTATAAGAGTAACTGGTCTATAATTATTCAAAATTAACTACAGTGTAAGGAAAGTTTCATATACTTGAACAAAGCAAACATCGTGTATCTTGAAAATCTAACATCAAACATTTTCCCAAAGATTTTCCCCAAGTTTCATATTGAAAAATGGGGGAATGAACAATGCAGTCCAGCATAATGAAATATTCTGAATATTTGTATTTGATTCCTCTTCAAAACTCCATATTTACATCACCAGCGCAACCAGATCTATGGAAAGTGAGCAATTCAGTTCGAAGCTCAGCTATCAAAGTATCTTGTAACGTTGGCCGGAAAACGTTCCAGGCGGAGTCTATCCCGAATTTTAATTTCCTCAGAATTTGTGCTATTTCATAACTTTTTATTTGTGTTTATTTTATAGCTGATATTTTCCGTTTGATTACAAAGTGTTATGTAAAGTTGAAATTTATGAATGGTTTTTTGTGTGTGTCTAAGTGTAAAGTGTGATTACAGAGATGAGATAAGGGAAAAATCACGGGAAAACCCAGAAAGACAGTAGGCTGCATAATATCATTAGGTTGTAGCAATATGTAATTGTTGTTGCTAGCCTCACTGTCTCACTGCTGGGCAAAGGTGGGAGGCCTTCCAGTTGCAGTCGTTGTGGTCTAACGCCAATGTCTGAAATATATAAAACTTAGCTCGCGTAGGGCTTAGCTTGGCCTACTGGACCACAGACAGAACTAATTGCACAGGCAACTTAAGGGGTATTATACACTAACTAGCACGTTGACTGCCTCGGATATTGCGCGCCATGCGCGGGGATATTGACATCCCGCTGGTGCATCTATGTGTTTTCAGTACTCAAACTGTTAAATATCACACTGATATTATAAAATCCGAAAGTTTGTGTGTGTGAGAATGTTTGTTTCTACTCAACTCCGTAATGGCTGAACGGATTTGGGTGAAACTTGGATTATCATAATTTTTGACTTAGATTAACACGTAGATACTTTGTATTCTGGTACCACGCAAGCGAAGGCACGGACGGAAGCTAGTTTTTTTTATAGTTTCAGCTACTGGCAACTGAAAATTTAAAAAAATGGCGCAGATATAGCAACACTACGTTTTTTAAATTTAACAGTCGCTTCATTTAAAATTGTTGATAAGTTCATCTGTAGGACGATCACGAATGTTTCAACCTGACGTATCTGCGTTACGAAAAATTTTAGCTATTATTATTTATTTTGAATCTACGCTTTCTCATTGGCAAAATTTTACGCCTATAATACGAATACTTTCTAGATAGTCTACGTGATCGAGCCTCTGCACTTAAAACTAAGCCGCGCAAAGGCTTGTTTGTAAATAAACTTTTGTAATTTTGTACAGTTACACAAGTGACGCCACAAGCAGAAGCTAGTGAAGGTTATAAACGGATAAAGTTGGAAGCTTTGAAAGCTGTACAAAATTGCGTAGCAAAGTTTAAATTGTTTTAAAGGACATCGTATCCAAGTATTAGGTAGGTACGTACGTTGTGATCCAGCTAAAATTAAATTAGTTTCTAAGTAGCAATTGTAAACAATTATGATCAGTTGGGTAGTCAATGCCATAAAAGTACCTACAGTTCTTCCTAATAAATAAATAATTTATAATAAATACCTACTCAATAACTATAATATACTGTATTGTATTTCTATTTTATTCTAACGAAAATTCTGCTATACAGTTTTCCTTAGAATGCGAAATAGCTTTATTTCTATGGATGCGTCGAGTTCAGGACAGGGCGCAATGGCGCTCATTAGGAGAGACCTTTGTCCAGCAGTGGACTGCTATAGGCTGATGATGATGATGATGATGATGAAGCAATCAAATCAGTCCAGGACTGAGTGATACATGTTGTGCTACACACATGTATGCATTGTACAAACTACTTTTAAAAATGTCAAGACTCAGGATGCTAGAAAGTAAAGGATATTTAGCCTACAGTACTTGCAATATTCGATGCACGATAACTGATAACTCACCTCAAGAGCTGAAGACAGGGATGCCTTCTCCTGCTTCAGAGTTTCTACGCGACTCTTGTATTGCAGAAGAGTTCGGACAGTCTCCTCCATCCTGTAACAAGTTAAATTAAGCCTTTGAGATATGGTCAAAAGGTAGTACTAAGTACCATCAATTTTGTGGTTATTCTTTACGTTTTACGGCTACTGAGGCGCGATGGGCAAAGACCCACCGGAGATTCGGTTGCGGGTTCCCTGCAGGGGGCGGCAGGGTGGCCTGCTAACTTACAAACGGGGCTCTGGCGGCCGGCTGATTGCGGCACAGCTACATCCCCAGGCCACCGACGGACAGCAGTGTCGGCAGTGCGAGAGGCGTGGGGATTATGGGCATATCCCTCTCTTTAATAGGGGAGGCCTATGTCTAGCAGTGGACTCTTATAAGCTGGTGCTGTAAAATTTTGTTACAAAAACAAAAAAAGGGTAGGCCTTATGTCCTTATTAGTCTTGTGACCAGTTCGCGCCAAAGCCCATAACTAATCCGTACTCTAGTAAAAGTCTGCAAAGTTCGGAAGACGCTGCGTGCTCTGAATAAGTAGTAGTCCGCTGTCAATATCACTTACTTCGCAATTTGAAGCCATTAGCCAACTTTACCTTCTCAACTTTTCTTCACAAATTTTTTGTTCAAGTTGGCTTTTATAGCTTTTTTACAATTATTGGTACAACGAATTTGTAGTTATAGCAATGCAATAGTACCTATATGAACAAGTTTCCACACGCGGAAAAAAATAACAAGGCCAGAGTAGGTATAATCAACATTTAGGTACACCATCCAAATCCGTTCAGTCCTTTCGGAGACTGAGCCACGCCGTACATACACACACCCTATCACAAATATTCTAAAGTTTAAAAAAAGTCGAAACAAATGCGAGTCGAAGAAAATGAAAAAGTCGAAACATATGCAAATCAATTTTACAACTGTTCACTAATCAACTTCACGTAAAGAAATAGAACATATGAGTCCATTTTCAAAATGAGAGTACAAACAAGGTTCAATATCAAAAACGGCAGAATAAAGACAAGAAAATCGCATGTAATTAAAAACCCCAATAAAATGTGAAGTAAAGTTAACATTCGCATCATTAGAACACAAAAATAACAAAAAGCATTCCAAAAAGTACGTACTTCATTAGGCAAATGGATCAAACAAGGCGTGCGCATTTTCTACGTTAGAGTGAGATAAGAGGATAGTTTTGTTTAGGGTTAGAGTGAGAGGGCTGTCCAGGAAGCGCACTTAACGTTTCATCGCCACTTCATTAGCGGACGACATCCGTTGGCGGTTTTGTGACGTGTTTTTTTTTAGCTTGCGCGAGAAGAGTCGTAGCATATTCATCTATCAGTTTGAACTGGTTCCTTAATTTAAGGTGTTTTATGATGAAAGGATTGTAATTTGTAGTAAAAGAATCATTCATTTATAATTTTAAGAGAAATTGTCAACATTAGACGTACAGATAAGGTGGGAGCCCACAAATGCTGCTGTTTTTATTATTATCATTGTAGAGCTTTTCTAAGTTTTTAAGTACTTATGTTTAGCAATAATGATCTTATTCACTACATTAAGTTATGCCAAATAACCATCTTGAATCTTGAATCTTAAGATATGTAGAGACATAATTCAATTATTGTAATAAAAAAATCGGATATATCCAACTGTTAACGGAACCAAAAAACGAAACGGAACGGCAAAGATGCGGGTTCGACTTCAGATTATTTATACTAAAACTTTACATAGCATTTAAAATTAACTATGTATCTAAGTATTTAACATGATGACTGCGGTCCTTGGATGCTAACTGCTTTGCTCAAGGAGCAGGACTTGCGCTTGCAGCTTAGTTGTGTTTCAAAACTCAAAGCGTCAGAAAGAAAAATAAGGACAACCTTTTGTACGCCGTTGCCGAATCCGATTTAATGTTTTCCGAAACCCTCATCTCGTAATATTAATCAAGATTTGCAATTTTAATGCTCAATCTCCCGGAGAATCGTATAACGCCAAAAAGCTAAGGAAAACAGATTAGAAGATAATTCTTGAAACAAAACACCGTGGAAATTAATAGCCTTGTTCAATATTAATACACCGCTGAGACACGGATTAAGTATTTTATGAAGCTTCTTTGCCGACGTATACGAGCCAATTTCCATTTCCGCTGGCAGAAAACGTCAGACTTCTTTAGCCATTAACCGATAAATAAAAGTATGCGTATGTCATAAGTCAGTCGTTTGGTAGAATGAAACTTATACCTACGCCTAAAAAATTTAAAGTTGTATATCCAGGGAGGCGGGAAATATTTTCACCTAGAACAGTTTAGTGTTTTGCTTGGAAAAAGAGCCTAAGTCTGAGTAACCATCGAATTAAAACAAAGAACACTTAAAAACGCAACAACGGTCAAAGAAACTTCTCACAGACAGCTTAAAATAATTAATTCGTTTGAAATCCTTTATTAAATCGTTTACTTGCAAATCCTTTTATTGTGAATCGGCAGAGGATAAAATGAATCCATTCCTCGAGCAGTGAGATTGAGAATGAAGCGTTTTCAATAACTGAATAGATTGAGCCGATGGAACAAGGCATTTTTAAGTTACATAGGATTCCAATCTTGATTAGGATTTTGGAATTAGAAATTTCATTTTACCGAAAACTATTGGTAGGTTGGTACCTAGTTTATAAAATATTAAAAAGGAACAATTTTTTTTTCTCCTTTAACTTGTGTCAAATTGCATGTATACAGTTTTGCTTTAAAGTAGAGACTAGAGTCAATATAATATTATATTCATCCTATTTTCTGTATGCGTATATTATAAATAAGTAATACCACTCCTAAAATTAAAAAAATACCTCTGTATGCTTCGTGAAAAAAATCATAAGATTTTCCAACCGGTGTTCCAAAAAGACAATCCCACCATAAACGGGGTTAACTAATCGCTGAAAAAATTAAATTTGCCTAAAATTAATGTACCCCGAAACAATAGAACCTTTTTTCGCGAAATTTCCCACGTGGAATATATCTAGACGAATTTTCCGTAGCCGGGGGTCGATCACCCGAAGTTTGGCCGTCCGGGCCTTATTACTCAGTAATTTAATGTTTTGTTTTTTTTTCGACGAAGGTTTTTATACAGGCAGTGTTTTTACTGCCTCGAGTCACGGCAGTGTATCGACCGTACAAGTTTTGGGGTGATGTAGTTCTATTTTGATTAATAGGCACACCTAGAAAATTCGGGAAAAATAGTTTATCATAGTTGGCATTCTCGAGTTAATTCACTAGATAGAATAAAACTTTTTTTCTATTGGACTGTCAATTTAAATAGTTCACTGTCTCAATTTAACTGACTGATATTTCATGAATATCTTTTATATGATACCTGACTGAAGACTGGACTTCTAAATAAATAAATAATGCTGGACGCTATCACACGGCATCATGTAGCCCCAAACTAAGCAGATCTTGTATTATGGGAACCATATGATTGATAAACTACTTATATACATTTTTTTTAAATACATACATAGAAAACACCCAGACCCGAGACAAATATCTGCAACATGCAAACATTTGTCCCGGGGTAGGAATCGAACCCGCAACCTTCTGCGTCCCACGCGGACCTTTGCCCACTGCGCCACAGAGGTCGACATTCATAAGCCATAATAATATGAACTACAGAAATTGAATACTACAGAAATTGTGGAAACTATCACAGAAGCCAATAAATAAAAAAATGAAGTAAAGTATAGTAATATACATAAAGATACCTGAATATGGAACTAGCACATGGCCCATCTGGTAGCCATTACTTAAAACAAAGTTCCTCCGTAGGTCACGCATGTTTGGGACATGCCTTCGATGCAACGGCCTTCATCCACCAACACGAGGCATCAAGGTTTTAAACCTCATGTGCCTGCTGTTTCACGGAAGAAATAGGCATGGTGATAGTAGGTACCCGGATGAGCCCTTCACAAAGAATTCATTGCATTTGCATTTGCAATAATATGACTAGCCCTAAAAATTGTAGGTCTATACATACTCAATACATTTTCGTATGGAGCAATATATGAAGTTTTTTTATCAATTAGCAAATAGGTATACGTTGCTCCTGATGGTAAGTTAATCAGTAATTGGCAAAAGTGATAACACTAGGTTTGTTTTGGAAAATAAACAAAATATTTTTTACCGTCATTAAAAATTTATCCAGTCTGTACGGATGTTAAATATGTACTTGTTTATGAAAAGATGTACGGAAGCTTAATTTCGAAATGATGGTTCATTGTAAACAAGTTACCAATGGCGGCGTTATGATTTTAAAATAATTGCAAGCGCCATAACCAGTTGAAATGTTGGATTTTTCATTGAAATGAAAAGCCGGAAGCTGGCTTATGATATATTTGCACACACAAAAATGTAGATTTATTTATAATCAGAGTTTTCACGTTATTTTTGTTTATTTTCGAGTTGGCGCTATATATTTCACGGTATTGCGTAAAAAATGTTACAGGATTTTAAATATTTTCATTGTATCCTACTTCCTACTATTAATATTATAAATGCGAAAGTTTGTGAGTATGGATGAATGGATGAATGTTTGTTACTCTTTCACGCAAAAAGTACTGAACGGATTTGAATGAAACTTGGAATATGCAAAGTTTGTGTCCTGGATTAACACATAGGCTACTTTTTAGGGGGGTACCGGGTACCACGCGAGCAAAGCCGCGGGTGGAAGCCAGTATATAACTATATAAAATGGCGATTGATATGCTTTAGAATTTGGCGAGTTTGTCGTTCCCTGGCAACGCAGCTCTTTGATTGGCTGATGGGGTTAGATATAATCCCCGATACCCTTTTGCCTTGTTATCCTGTCCTAATTGGGTTTCATGCACATGCTAAAGTACCACACCTGGATTACACACTATACCCATATTTATTCGAATCAAATTGTTAAGTACATATATTCTCGAATCTCTTCTTCTGGGGAACTATTTTTCTTACGCGGTACGCACACATTATAACGATAAGTTTTACGATATACAATTAGCTTGTGGTTTATATATATTTGTATACGGATATTCCTACTATATTTTGCTTCAAATAAGTATAGTATAGGGAGTTTGGAATCTCGATGATTTATATTCGATTAACACGTTGACAGTGGAAGAACAGCATGTGCCCGTGAGCAAGTCTGTTTTCAGCATTCAAAGCGTTAATGATCTTCATGCCATTAACACTAGTGAAATATCACTAGTGTTAATGGCATGAAAATTGTTTAATTGTTTAATAAAATTGTTTTTTTTTTAAATTATTTTATTCTTCGTTTTCAAACTTCTTCACTTTACTCACTTCCTTTAAAAAGACTGAAGTTTTGGCACAGTCTGTGATTGTTTCTATTGTTAATTCCTTAAGTTTTTAGTTGCTTGTAGAAGTCTACACCTAAACATAGGTTCTCTAATATATTTCCACTGCAGATAAAATTAAGTTTAATAAAAAAATTGTAATACGCAAGTATATTTTTACAGCTAAACTTCACTCCATCGTCGACTACAGTATCCCAGTCAAATTTCGATGTCAAGTAAAAATACCCGCATTATTCACAGCATAACTTCGCTCGTCTGGTCCCACTCTCAATCTCCATAACTGAGTATAGCATTTTCATATGTGAAAACTGACTGGTATGAAGTCTGTCGCAGGTGTCACGCGACCCAATTTCACTTTATTAAAAACCAACTTGCTTGCTTGGCCGTAGTAGTATACCTCTGGAATTTAATCAAAATGTTCTAAAACTTGGTGTAAAAGTGATTGTAACAAAGCTAGTTCCAAGTTAATCAAGTCTAGAATTTACGGGTCTGGGTGCGCTGAATATTAATATTCTGTGTGAAGACTTATTTCGAGTCCCAGATCTCTGGGTATTTTCTAGAGATTTCATTTGTTAAATTAATTACCAAGGTTAATCAGAGGTTTGTCAAAATATTTGGTAACCACGTAACTGTTTATAGTTTTATTTGCATTGATGGCTAGGCTTTGCACGCCCATTAAAATATCGTAGGAGATATGAAAACAATATGTCCCAAAATAACTAATGTCGGCACTGGGTAGAAACTACGGTTAGTTTGAGGGTTCAATTCTACAACGAACTCTCTTTGTCCTAATTAGTAGTTTGTCATTTTGGAATGATGAATAAATACATTACTCGATATATTTTAGTTTCCATTAAGATTTATAGCGTACGTTCAGCAGTAGGATAAACCATGATGATCATTCAAAGACTTAGTAGTCTATGACAAAACGAAGACTAAAGAAAGTTTAGGCTTAAAACTGGTATTTTGTATACAAAATGTCAGATTTAAACGTAGACTATCTTTAGCCTTCGTTGTGGAATGAGGTGGAAGTTTAAGTGTAGGTTTTAGTTTTAATTTAATAAATTCATTTTCTATTAAGTTTCTTTGTCTCTAGTGGCACATTTTTAGTATTTTTTTGATTTAAATTGTGGATAACGCCGAAGGCTACAGTATTGTTACATAAAATATAATATATTGTTAACATTAAGTACCTACCTAATGTACACATCACTATAAATACGGTAGCTTTTTGTTATCCCTTTATAGATGAAATAAATATTTATTAAAACAAACAAACGACCTATTTTCTAAACTTACATTTTTTGCTTTCTGGTCCTCTAAGTCTATTGGTACTGTAGTAACTCTGAAATTGCTTAAAAAAGTGCGAAGACATTTTTACGTGAGCCTTTATCGGCTTATCCTAAAGACGCAGGTGTAACCCACTTCCGGCCTTATATTAAAAATGTACGAAGCGAACTTTCGTCCTATTTCTGGAATGGGCTGTAAAAATGTGGCGTTGTAAACGACTGGTAAATTACCCGATGCGATACAGCGAGGTGTTTATGACCTCTCACTTTAGGGCCTTCCCAATTTGTCAGTTACGCCGTTATGAATTAATTAAAATTAATATGGTTAAACGTTGGGTTGAAAAGAACAAAGCAAAAAGTTCGAGTTTTGTTAGTTATCTCCCGAAGTAAATGCGGGCGAACCCGCGATCAAAAGCTAGTATTAAATCATGCGGATGTCTCAATTCAATGGTTTTTTACTAATGCAGATATTAATTTTACAACTTCATGTAAAGGTTTGACCGTATCTCATAGTTGATAAATCTTAATACGTATAAGGTTGGTTTGAAACAACCTGTACCTACCAATTTAAGATTATTTTTTTGGCAAAGTTTTCGGAAGTTTCTTTTAAAACTCCCCTCTGTATAATGTCAGAGTTTCATACTATTAGGCAAAGTCCCTGAGCATACGCCCTTGAACTCTTCAGGCCTAAAAGCAAATGCCAAATGCCAAGGCTTTCCGCTAAGCCTTATTTATGAGTATATTTTGCTCAATGCCGCTAGTTCTGAAACACATAAGCTATATTGTTCGTGAGTATTTAGGCATGCGAGCTTTATGTAAGCCTTTCTTGGGTATTATTAGGGACTTTTGCATGATTTATCATACAAATAAATATGTACAACAACACTAGCCTTTCACAGTGCACTGCTGAACATAGGCCTTGCCAATAAGAAGAGGGATAAGCCCATAACATCCACGCTGGGCGTGCGGTTTGGGGATCGCAGGGTACAGCTTCTCGCACTGCCCCGATGCTGCTACCCCTCGGCGGTCAGGAAATTTAGCCGTACCGGAGTTAGGCTGCGCTATGCTTCAATCAGCCAGCCGTCAGAGGCCAGTTACCAGTGTGCACCGTGGTGCACACTGGTAACCACCAACCACACCTGCCCGTGGGCAGGTGTGGTTGGCTTGAGTTCTGAAGGTGGTAGAACCCCTTACGCCCCGATTAATAAAAAAACTGTATGTCTGTCTGTAATCAGGCAGTATCTCATGAACTGCGATAGCTAGATAGTTGAATTTTTCTCTGATTGATGCCGCTATAACAACAAATACTAAAATCAAAATCAAAAATTAGGGGTGGGGGGAGGGGGTTGGATGTGCTCACAAAGAACAAACGTAAATTTTTTAACCGTTTTTTGCTCGATATATTAATAACGGCTACAGGTAGACGCGTGAAATATTCGAAGAACCTTTAGTTGAATGTTCACTTCAAAAATAAATAATTAAATTAAGGGGGCTCCCATGGTACGGAACCCTTCGTGCGTGAGTCCGACTTGCACTTGGCCGGTTTGCTCGGCCGGAGGAGAAACTTATACCAAAAGTTAGTAAGAAACTCTACTTGGCTTTTTTTTTTTAAAATTTTTGTTACAATTGTTGTTATTCTTAACAATTATTGTCTTGACAATTTGTTTTGAATAAGTAATTTAAAAAAAAAATGTATTTTTTTTAGGGAGTTGGAGACAGTTTCATCTCAAGCTTTTTTGTGATCTAATCAGATTTTTTATGTAGCGTTATTAAAAAGTGTACAGCGTTAAGTGTAACTTTACTTACTGACCAAGGTGCTGTATTGCCTGGGACATTGTAAAAGAGATACTTAATTGTTTATGCTAGCTGTAGCATCAAACAAACATTTAAACAAAAAAATACTTCAAAGACATTGAAAAAAATGCAGATTAAAATGGGAACCAACAGGAAGTAGGTAAATATATCTCGCAACAACCTCCTTTAAAGAACATACCTACGACTATGATTTATATTTCCTCAACATTTATTTCGCACCTTTGTTTCAAATAACTTGACACTGTAGGTTAACACAAGCGTCGCTATTAAAAGAACGATTTTTCGAGAACAATGGCATACAAAAGAGCAATGAGTGGCGTAAGCCCATTTACAGTATGTAGTGTGCTTTTAGAGGCTTTCGCGGTGCCACCCTCGATGTAGAGGTATACCTGGCGGGCTAAAAATTATGGATAAAAAACTTCTTACTTATAGAACTGCTTCTGAAGAAATATTTAGGTATACTTTACTTACAAAGAATATATAAACTAATTTATCTACAATCTGATTTTTACAGAGTTTATTGATTAAATGAGATAAGTTATTTGATTTTTACAGTTTAATACAAAATACAGCTGATCTTTCACACTTTTGACCGTTGTAATCATATAATTACATTTTATTAAAAATAGACGAATGTGACAAAAAACTACAATTTGTTCTCTGACTTTTCGAGTCTATATTTTTTTATAGTTTTTTTCAGCCCCAAGCAAAGCAGAGCATTTGTTATGGAAAGCGTATATATTCGTAAATATTAACACCTTATACACAGCAAAAACCCAGACTAGAGACAAATATTTACAGATCATACAAACACTTGTCTCGCGGCGAGTGGTGCTGCTGTCTTAGATATGCCTTCGTGCACTGGGGGTCGTCAAGTTTCCTCCTTTACCTATATATTTCAACGGGTGATCGATAATCAGGCTATTAAGTTAAACTAAAATAATAAAGCTGAACTAAAGCCTCTCTGGTACACGCAAATTTGTTACCAAAATACCTTTTTATAATAAAATACTTAAGAAACAACTTATCGGCGCCAACCCAGGCGTTCGATCAACCGTATCCATCCATTTTCATAAGACCTGTACCGTAACAATCACTTCGCCAGTTTCAAGAGGTTTCTTAAGCCTTTAACGTAGTAACCATTATTTATTCTGTGACTAGGTGTCTTCGTAAACTGGTTGAGAACGATCAATTAGGAATCTTCATACAATGGATAGAGCCTTCTTTATAATGGATCACTTCATTTCAAAAGGATTTTGTAACTCGTTCTTTTCGATATTAAAAAGTTCTAAAATGTTTTTCGAAGGCTATGTTTCCGGAAGTTTAGTAGCAACTAAAGGTGTAGTAAATTAAATTAGCAGTTAGAAGGGAATAAATTTGAGCCTTAAATACCTTTTAGTTGATTGGTTCCTTAAATGGGTCAGCGTAATAAAAAATAGGAAAATGGTAAATACATTTTTGTTTTTATTTCAGCTCTACTTGTGTGGTTATGTCAGTTGTTATACATAGTTATGTTAAAGAATGACTGTTTTAAACTGCGTTGTCCTGTCCAAATTCTAAAGTTCATACATAAATTCCATGCCAAAAAGCATTTTCAATATTTAACATTTTTTAAAAATTTAATTTTTCGCTGGTTTTTTTTATTACCTTACCTTACCGATCCTCGGCAATTTTTATTCACTGTCTGACAGCTACATTACGCAGATCGTCACTCCATCTGGCCAGGCGCCTCCTACGCTACGCTTACCTAAACGCGGTCTCCACTCTAACACACGGTTAGTCCAACTATTGTCAGTTCCGCGGCATATATGGCCGGCACACTGCCACTTCAGCCTGCTAATCCTATGAGCTATGTCGGTGACTTTCGTTCTCTGTCGGATAACTTCATTTCTTAATCTGTCTTTAAGAGAAACTCCAAGCATAGCTCATATACGGAGAGCCGTAGCTTGCTGAGGGCGACTTTCAATTTGTGGACCAGTACCACCGTGAGTGTCGACGTCTCAGCAGCATACGTCATACCAGATAGTTTTTTTTTAAATTTAATATGGGCTAGCTCTTGACCTCGAGGCTTACATAGGCAAGGATGAGGTCGACGATGGGGTGAGTTTTCTCAGAAGATGCCTATTAACTCTCTTTTTGAAGCCGTTAGGGTCATAAGTCAATAATAATAATAATGGTTGAAGACTTTAGACTTTGAGGGATGGTTGACGAAAAGACTTGTCGGAGCTTAACATATGCTTCCCAGCCCAGCTGAATTCCATTTGATTATTTCTATATTATTCAGATTAGAATATTCAATGCAATTTAAAAATTTAAAGTTATTTACTTTCATTAATTTTAAATAACCGTTCATACCGACAAGAGCCAAGGTCTTAATTTGAATACTATTATAAGACAAAACCAAATTTTCGCAATCTCAAAAGATAATATTTATATTAATATTTAGTCAATAGACAGTCTATTGACTATATAGGTATAAACTACACATTTATCAATATGTCTAGAATCCAGGGAGTAGATTCCAGACAGGTTTGACAGTGAGATGATAGATGGAGGCTCTCAAGGTGCCCCAAGAGGGGTGGGGGGGATTTACATAAATGACGTGTAATGGGCCCGATGGAAGCGCATTACCGACGGTAATCTAATAGGATATGATAGACGTTATTTGGACTGAAGAAGTTATCATCACCATCAGTTGTAGAAGTTCACAGGTCAACGTTTCTATTCTATATTGGCGCAATGAGCGAAGGCTCGTCTGGTTGCAGGTTCGATTCCCGCCACGAGACAAATTGTTTTGAAGATCTGCAAATATTCGTCTCGAGTCTGGGTCAGGAGGGCTTTCGCTCACTGCGCAACAAGAAGCCGTTAATGTATAAATAAAACAAACTAACTTTCGCATTCTACTAGGATTTGCATTAGGTTAGGATTCTTCAAAGACATTCCTTTTAAGCACATCTATCACATAATGAATACGTGACTTTTAACCATAAGTCAGCCATCCCTATAGAAACTCGGAAACTCAAGTAATTTCCATATGAAAACGTTGAGAAGCCAGTTTAATCTCTAGGCGCCATTGTGCCACCCACGTCACTTCCGGTTGCCGAGATGACTGCTTCCGTGCTCACCGTGACTTCCGGCCAAGATTTCCCTTTTGTGGTAAAAATTGTGGGTTCTAACGGTTGAGTCAATGTGGAATTTGAAACGTTGGTGGTTCGTATTTTATGACACCTGTCTTAGTATTTTGAAAGAGCTTTGTTATAAAATAAAACTGATATTATATTGAAAAATATTATGTAGCTAATAAAGTTCTGTAAAACTTGTAAACTTTGTACTATAGAATTTAAATATAATCAAAATATTTATCTTCACACACACAAACACACATACACAAACTTTCGCACTTAAAATATTAAGTGTGATTCTCCTGCCTTGGCTATGTGGGGTCAGCAAACCATGTTTTCTTCTTCCATTCGCTGCTATCAGCCGTCAAATCTGCGTGCACTCCTTTCACAGTAGTATCCTCTTTCACAAAACGTATACATCTCTTTTTTGGTAGAGACTCGTGCATCCAGTCACATTCATACTCATCACTTTTTTAGTCACATGACTTCCATGAAACGGAATACAATGCCAATCCTCTCTTACTCTAACTCTTTCTTTCTTTCTTTTGCTCTTTAACTCATCCATAATCCAATTTATATGATACTGTCCAAATAACAATAAATAAATAAATTTGATCTAATTTTAATGCTTTTATGCCAGTTATTTAGATTTGCATATTTTTATTATGTTCTTCAATCTTTTGGTATACTTACTCATCAAAGTTTCATCGACATAGTCTAATTTAACCTTTATTTAAAGGAGAATGCCGAGAACCCGTACCAATTGCGTCAAAACCGAACGTATCCCATAAAATTTATTATATTTTATAAATTACATTAACATTTTCTTTAGTTTTACACACCGACGGGATTAATAATCAAGTAAAAAAATATTTCGTTGATTTGGTTTCCGTCGCACGCCGCCATTAGACTGCAACAACCAATGATATATACGTTACTATGGCAACAAACATTGATATCAAGTGTTACTATGGCAATAACCCTCATTTTTAATTATTTTGACAGTAAAATCTACTAAAAACTTATTGGTTTTTTTTTGACGCACTCACTTTAGTCTTGGTACCGAGCGCCATACATCAGACGGCATTCTCCTTTCCATTAACTCTCCTCAAATACAAACATTTCGACACAAGAAATTTAGTAATGAATCAGGCATGTCTTCTTTCGTCTCTAATGAAACACATATCTCACAGCAAGTCACACAATAAGAATAACCATTACCTTAAGCTACCTCACTTAAAACACAATTTAAGCAACATGGCACAAAGAAAGCCTTCAAACTCACTAATAACATTTAATGCAATCAGTTAAAATGTTTCTGTGACGAACGTTGAACACTTTACGTAAACTTAAACGTTACATTACACGCGAGAGGAAATATTCGAGAAGTTTCCAAGATGGCGGCGTAACTCCCGCCGAAAATGACTGTTTACTTCTAAGCTATGTGTTGTTATTGCTACTTGCTGAAACACAAGTTAATTGACTAGTTTTATTAGACTCTGTGTAAATATTATTTATTGACTAGTGGAAACGCATGGTTATGTCTACAAAACACTCTTTGTAGTAAATATGACACAAATTCAATGACTTATATTAAAAATAACATATTATCATAACTTTCTTTAAAGTCGTTATAAGACTAAGATATCGACTTATCAAAAATTCAAAAATGGATGCATTTATTTTCAAGGACGGTTGAATTAAAATATGAAATTTAATTGTATTATTATTTTTTCGCTTTGAGTTTTTAGTTTAGATAGTAAAGTAAAATATTGGCATGCCATCGCCATGTCTTCAAAACCGGAAATACCTCACAACCTTACAGAAATACTTTAGAACATTCCATGGAAGATACGTGCTCCAAAATTTAATAAGTGAGAGACGGGACGCATTATCGTCATTACAAGAGATTCGAGATAAAAGCGTCTATATTTTCTGCAAGTACAGACTTATTCTGTCATTTAATGCATAAGTAATCTTGTTATATGTTATGGGAGAAGCTACTGGCTCTTGAAATACAGTTAACACTAGTTTGAGAGCCTATGAATTGTGTCATTAGTGTATGTCAATAAATGATTTTGTATTTGTATTTGTATTTGTAAGGGGTTCCAACTTCCATCTTTGGAATTTAAAGCAACCTCACCTACCCGTGGTGCACCGGGCTGTATAACAAACGGGGCTCTGGTGGACGGCTGACTGTGGCTTTGCGCATCCTTACACCGGTACAGCAATAGTTGGTGAACAGAATAAGTATACACATAGCTGTTACGCTATGCTGTTAAAAATACTCTTTGAATAAAAAAAGTCCGAAAAGTTTATAAATTAGTTTTTGCTTACTTGAGCCGTAGTGGTCTAGTGGGATGTATCCACCCCGTTCAAACCCCGGCCGGGCACCAATGGATTTTTAATTTCGAAAAATTATGTACTGCATCATCATGTACTTGAAAGGGTGAAGGAAAACATCGTGAGAAAACCGGTATGCCCTAGAATTAAATTTTGAAAGACATGTGCTAGGTTAGTGTTCCAATAAAAAGCTGTAATGGGCTTGCAACCTGTCATGTGGAATGCTTACTGCTTGTAAAAAGTAGGCATGTACCGAATTTTATATTAGGACTTGTCTCAGACTACCCCCCATATTGTATTCTCAATAAATTTGCGTACTGAGCAAGATCTGAAGATATTAATTAAGGGAAAAAAGCGACCTAGAACATTGATTGACTTAGAATATTGATTTGATTTGATTTGATAACGTTGACTTACAAGATTGTTTTTTTCACAGCTCCAGGGGATTGCAGACCTAAGTAATTGATAATTTCAAGTTTTTACATCCACGCGTTCCTGAAAAAAGGGTCTGTACAAACAGACAGACAGACGGACAACAAGTGATCCCATAGGGGTTCCTTTTTTTCCTTTTGGAGTACGAAACTCTAAAAAACTCAAACTGCTGCATTTTATAAAAAAAATAACTCTTACGTTTTATCCAAACACTAATGCCGTCTTTCAAGTATTGCCAAAAAATAAACAAATATTTCCCACCTCCACTTCTCTATTTCAAACAGTTTAAACTCTGCCCTATTGAGTCCAATATATCACTAGTCCTAAATTGAATAAGATCCAATAAATCACGGGTGGCTCTTAACCAGTCACATAATTCAATCGACCAGGGCTAGGACCTTGAGTGGAATGCCTTGTACCTGCGTCGCGGGTTAAACAATAATAGACCTAATTGACAGGTTCAAAGGTGCTATATAGGTTAATGGTTATGCGCCCCAATTCCGTAAAGTTAACCTAACTATGTATGTTATCTTTGATAACAGTTATTTTGATTGAACACTATTTTTTGTGAACTGCTTCGTTTCAGAAACAATTTTGAACAATGGACTAGTCTAGTTACTGTACAATGTTACTGTAAATTGAGTATTGCTCTAGCCGAGCTACTGCTGCTAGCTTGGACGTCAGGGGCCATGCACGAGGCCCGCAGTCAACGATTAATTGTATTAACTTTTCAGGGTTGATTTAGCTTATGATCTGCCAACACTGATTATTAGCCCTGAAAGACAAAAAAAAAAACAATCAAATGCAAGTTGGACTCACGTACTACAAGATATACCACAAAATAATTTTATTTATGTGTTGTTAAAGTGGTAATAGAAATCCCACTTTCTCCTCACTTCTAATTCATTCAACCAAAGTGATTCAGTTTGGTTGAACCGTGTAGTATGGCCGGTGTAGCGTACGCATCAGCCGAAATGAGATGATGGCTTTCCGCTACTCTGGGAAGACCACCTGATGATGGTCTGACGATTTTACACGTTAAAAACGATGTTCAAGATCCAGGCCGGCAACAGTAAAGATATATGCAACGTACATACCTCGGACTGCGACCAGCACTGCACGATGAACTTCCACTTTTAGATGGTTTCTGAGCTGATGATGATTGGAGATGTAAGGGTTCACGAAAGGCACACCAGATATGAAAATCACACACGGAACCGTTAGATTTGAAAGCTATGTTGGCCTCCCGATGAAGATGCGCGTGCGTCGCGATTGATGGCCGAACGAACTCTTCTTTCAACTGTCACTCCAAGCTTTGACGTTTTACGTACGTGCATAGCAACCAATAGATGGCGCCTCGATACTGCTGAGTAAGCTTGGATATGAACATCGATATTGTTTGATTTAAAATTACTTATGTTCTATGAGAACGGAACATCCCGCCCACCAAAATACCTATGGTATTTTCTGGATAAACGAAAAAAGGAAAAGCTTGTTATAAAGATAATGATACAAACGATAATAAGTTTGATTGATACATACTAGATACTAATTTCTTAATTAACTTAACTAAGATCGATATTAAGATTGATACGATTAAAACTAGTCTTCTATTGGTAGAGGACAAAGTTTTACCAACGGTCGATTTATGATGTGGTTGTTTGCTGTTTTAACAGATGCGCTCCGAGCTATTCCATCACCACCGACATGGAGATCTACGACGCGAGCGAGAGTCCATTGCAATGGAGCGCGATTGTCGTCTTTGATTATCACCATCGAACCTATCGATAACGGTTTTGAATCCTTGGTCCATTTGGCGCGTTGTGTTAATGAGTTCAAGTACTCGGATTTCCATCTGGACCAAAAATTCTGTTGGAATGCTTGTAACATCTGCCACCGATGAAGCCGGTTTAAGTTGATAGAAGAGAGATCTTCATCGGGCACAGATGTCAAAGGCTCTAAGGTGAGGAAATGACCAGGTGTTAAACATGACAGGTCATTTGGATCAGAACTAATAGGGCTAAGGGGCCGCGAGTTCAAAATAGATTCGATTTGAACGAAGAGGGTTGTTAACTCCTCGAACGTGAGGACTTGGTCTCCTATTACCCGATACAAGTGAGATTTCGCCGCTTTGATTTGGATTTCCCAGACTCCACCGAAGTGCGGGGCGCCGGGAGGGTTGAATTTGAATTCAATTTTTTCTGCGCTGGACGCCTGCTGCATTAACGACGAAAGTTGATTCCTAGCGCCGACAAAATTGGTTCCACAATCCGCGTGAATTACGTTACAGCGACCGCGCCGTCCTATAAAACGCCGTAGAGCAGCGATAAAACCCTCCGACGACAGCGTCGACACTACTTCTAGGTGGACCGCTTTGGTTGCTAAGCAGACAAACAGGCATAAATATGCCTTGTCCATCTTAGCTCCCCGATGTGAACCTAGTTTGATGCGAAACGGTCCGCCTAGATCAACGCCTACTACTGAAAACGGTTTGATTTGATTGACCCGATATGATGGGAGATCGCTCATGAAAGGCTGTAATGGCTGTGGGTTCGTTCGAAAGCATTGAATGCACCTCGAAAGGCGACGACGAATGGCACGTTTGGCAGCGATAATCCAAAATTGTTGAAGTAATAAGAAGTGCGTAGTGTTAACCCCTGGATGTAAATATGTTCGATGAATAAAGTCGATGATTAGGGACGTTAATGGGTGGTCCGACGGTAAGAATGCTGGATGTTTTTGCTCGTATTCTAATCCTGATCGAGAGATTCTACCGCCCACCCTGAGCACACCTTGGTCGTCAAGAAACGGGTTAAGTTTGCGAAAGGGTTTTGATAACATCTTTCTTGATTTTAGATTTGAGATTTCTTCCGAAAAGGCATGACTTTGGACGTGTTTTACGATATGCATCAAAGTTCGATGACGTTCAACGTTACTGAGATATTGCGTTCGATTTGCTTGATTAGGATGTCGAGTATTGTTAATGAAACGATGAATGTAAGAGATAACATTAACAATTTTCGATAACGAAGAAAAACGATTAAGCAGACCGTCGATTATTGACGGGTCGTTGATCCCGCTTTCATCAGCTTGTCCGGTAACTAATGCTACTGGTTTGCGTTCTTCGGCTTTGATGATCACTTCATCTTCATGAGGTACGATATGCAGGCTCGAAGGCCATGAGTTGTAATCTTGCGATAGCCAGCAAGGCCCCGCCCACCATAGCGAATTGTGAACGAGTTCACTCGGAAACTGTCCACGCGAGCAGATATCCGCGGGATTGTCTCCCGAAGACACGTGATGCCAACATTCTGTAGGAGTCAGTTCTTGAATATGACTTACCCGGTTCGCAACGAATGTGGCCCAGCGAGACGAATGTGAGCGTAACCACGAAAGGACAACTGTGGAATCTGACCACAGGTAGATAGCATCGATTTTGATACGAGCGAGGTAAGTATCTCGGACGAATTTATAAAGATCCGCAAGAAGAACTGCAGCGCAGAGCTCCAGTCGAGGCAACGCAGTTCGTTTGAGCGGTGCTACGCGAGCCTTTGAACAGACGAGATAGACGTGGACTGCACCGTCCTTATCAGTGACGCGTAAGTATACAACAGCACCGTAGGCTATCTCGGAGCTGTCGCAAAAGCCGTGGAGCTCGCACGATTTGGAATCGAGGCAAGTTAGCTTGCGAGGGATTCGAAGCTGACTCAACTGGGGTAGTTGATTTTTATAAGCTGACCACGTACTGATTACTTCATCAGGCGGCGTTTGGTCCCATCCGATAGCGAGAATCCAAAGCTTTTGGATGTAGGATTTGATTTGTATTGTGATGGGGGATAAGAAGCCCAATGGGTCGAAAACTCGAGCGAGTTCGCTGAGTATAGATCGCTTTGTACATAGTCGATCTGAAGGTTTGATTTCGAAGAGAAAGGAATCGGATGACGGGTCCCACTTGAGGCCGAGCACCTTTAGAGTTGAAGGTTCAGAATTGTCGAGAGAGACGGAGCCGGTTAAACAGTCCTCGCTAGGAAGATCGGACAAAAGTTGCGCATCACTGCTCACCCATTTTCGGAGTTGAAATCCGCCAAGGTTGAACAAAGCGATCAGTTGGGTTTTTGCTTGCTGAGCGGTTTCGATGGACTCACTTCCGGTTGCTACGTCGTCAACGTACACGTCAGATAAAATGATGTCTTTCGCAATGGGATACGCATCTCCCTCATCTACAGCAAGCTGTCGCAGTGTACGGCAAGCCAGAAAGGGGGATGATGATACGCCATACGTGACAGTATTCAGGCGATATTCTTGAAGACAATCGTTAGGAGAAGCTCTCCAAAAGATACGCTGAAAATCACGGTCGGCGGGATAGATTAAAATCTGACGAAACATTTGTCGCGCATCGGCCATAAAAACGATGTTATGTTCCCTAAATCGCAAGAGAATTTCCAAAATGTTAGGTTGTAATTTCGGACCGGTGAGTTGAGAATCGTTTAAGGAACGGGAATGAGCATCTTTGGCAGAGGCGTCGAAAACAACGCGGAGACGAGTGGTTGTCGATTCTGGGCGTAAGACACAATGGTGAGGTATGTAATACTTCCCCATACTTAGTTCGTCCGCAGGAACTAGCGACATGTGACCGGTGTTGATATAGTCCGACATGAAGTCGGCGTATTGAACCTGCAAATCTGGATCACGTGACAGTCTGCGTTCTATAGCGTAGAACCGTCGCATCGCTACCTCGCGAGAGCCTTCGAATGTAGGTTCCGAGTTATCCTTAAAGGGCAAACGTACGATATATCGTCCGGATGAATTTCGACTATGATCGGATAAAAATTTTTGTTCGCAAAGAGCTTCATCCCGATTTAGAAGTGAAGCCTTAGGTACGGAGTCTAATTCCCAGAAGTGTTGAACTAATGAGTTCAACTCGTTATCGATGTCCAGCGATGAGTGCGCTAAGGTGCTAGAAGCCAAGCGCGTTTTGCCTAAAAGAAGCCAACCGAAAACGGAGTTAAAGGCGGTAGGTTGGTTGACATTCCCTTTGACGTGTTGATTCAGGAGTGAATCCGCAAAAACATCCGCAGCGAACAATAAGTCGATAGGTCCTGGAATATCGAAACCGGGGTCGGCTAAAGGCAACGTGTTAATGTGTGACCATCCCGATGTGTTTAGTTTTGCGATAGGTTGATCGCCACATATTGTTGAGATGACATGAAAGTCCAAGTTGAAAATAGTTTTATTGATTGTACCTACTGCACAAGTGACGTCACCGAGTGTAGAAGCTACTGCCTCTCCGATACCGCTTACGCTAACGTTAGCTTGAGTGGGTTGTAAGTTCAAACGCTTCACCGCTGACTCCGTGATAAAATTGCTTTGACTTCCGGTGTCAAATAGAGCACGGAACGATTGCATCGAACCAGACGCATCCCTAACCTGAACGATTGCAGTTGCAAGCAAAACGGTCGTGTGAGTTGAAGACCTTGAAACCAAAGACGATACGGTTTGATTCGATTCTTTAGATTTATCGCTATGGAGTAAGGTGTGATGTTTCCGTTTGCATATGCGACACGAAAAGATCGATTTGCAGTCCTTCAATTGATGAGATGGCCTTAAACAATTGAAGCACCAGTTTCTCTCGCTAGCGATTTTCATTCGATCATCCACCGATTTTTTAAGAAACTCGGTACATGCCGCTATTGAATGAAAATCACTGCAAAACGAGCATTTACTTGTGTACGTAATAGTGGACGCATTACTTCCGGTTTGGGTTTGATCGGTTACGGGGGTCGCGGCGACCAGTGTATGTGACGTTGAACTGCGCGTCGATTGATGCGGCAGCGCAGGGATAAATTTGTGTGAAGGTTTGTTTGTTTTATTCGATTCGTTAAAGTGTGTATCTCGCAATAATGCCTCACATTTCGAATGCAAAAACGATTTTAATTGATTATAGTTAGGCATTTCTACTTCCGAGTATTTTTCTTCAAAATCACGGCGCAATTTCGTATCTAGTTTCGATAAAATGTGATACACTAAAATAAAGTCCCATTGACTAATTGGCAAGTTAATCGTCTTCAGAATACTTAAGTTTTCCTCGAATAAGTCAAGCGATTTCCTAAACTCGTGAGCGTCAGTGCATTTAAATTCGATCTTTAAAATATCCCGCCAACACGTAAAGGCTAGATCGCGTTTATTCTTATAGCGCGCAATAAGTGCACTATACGCGTCACAATAGTACTCGTGAGTTAACGGGAACGGCTTGACTACCATTAACGCATCGCCGCTGAGAGATGACAAGAGATAATGAAACTTCTCAGTGTCGGTAATCGCTGTCGAGTTGTGTATCAATGCGTTAAAAGTGTCAAAATATTCCGGCCATTTTTTGATATCACCGTTGAAAGTCGGAAGTACGATTTTTGGCAATCGAATGTTCGATGAAGAACTGCCGCGAGAACTAGACGATTCCGGTTTAGATAAGTTACGATGGATCGCTAAAACTCTGAAATACATTTCGTCAAATTGCTCCTGAATAGTATTATCCTCATTTTCAGGATCATCAAGAACTTCCTGGATAGTGAAGTGCGCATCCTCAAAATTAGCAGCGATTTGTTTTACTTCTTGATGATACGAAAAAAATAAATCTCGCTGAGTAGAATCGTTAGCGGCTAAAATACCTATCTCTAAAGCCTTAGTCAAACGTTTGTATGCGATAGTTCGTTTTCGACGTAAAGATGGCAAATCTTGCGCAGTGTATTCGATGTCGATCGACTTTGACTTTGACTTTTTTAAGGTACTTAATTTACGAGACGAATGCTTTAGAAGAGACATTTTCGATTATATTTAAGTACTAGTACTAGGCGTAGATATTATTTAGGTACGTATTTAAATTAGTATTTAGTACCGACCTACCATTGATAGATAGCCAGTAATGTGAATATTTAAACAAAAGATAAGTTGCGTACTTAATATTTTGACAAAAAAGTTTAGTTTCCTAATGTGTAGTTCCGGCAGAAAACGTAATTATGCAGCTAGGAACACAACTCGTTGGCGCTAGGTACGAATGAACAAAGCATAAACCCAGGCAGCACAGCTGATCGCCACGGTAAAAAGATAGATATGTATAGATTCCAATGTCGTACAACCTCCCACACAAATTGGGTCGATTTCGTATAAAAAGTTGCTTTTGCGGGGTGAGCTGTACAACACTCGTACTAACTGTTAGCTAATCTGTTCATTCACTTGATATTTTAAATATTCACAAGAATGTCGCTCGGCGTATGCGCTAGCGGCGAGATTTAAAACTACCTTAAAGTTTTCGGATATTAGTGAAAATGATGGGAACAAAATGATTTAACGATTTTTGATGCGAAACTTATGTTGATTACCTATATTTAACTGATTACGAAAATATATAAATAATAGGTACGATAGATAGATGAGCGAATTATTGCGAGCCGATATTAAATTATGCACCGATGAGTGTGAATGATTGCACAATTTTTAATCTCGCAATAATTTACGATCAAATAATTATGTAGATACGATTAGATAGATAGATCGACTTAGAATAATTCGTGAAACTGTTCGTAGACGATAGGAAGGATAGTTGATAGATTCAATTCACAAGTAAATCACAGGTAAAATGGAATATCTTAGAATGCGATAAGCTATAGTTTTGACTAAAGCAATAGGTAGATTGAGATATCCTAAGCTATATTTTATCCAGAAATACCACAAGCAAATTGAAACCGACCGTTTACGATTTTTAAAAATGGAAGGTCCCGGGTTTCGGCACCATAAAGATGTAGCGTACGCATCAGCCGAAATGAGATGATGGCTTTCCGCTACTCTGGGAAGACCACCTGATGATGGTCTGACGATTTTACACGTTAAAAACGATGTTCAAGATCCAGGCCGGCAACAGTAAAGATATATGCAACGTACATACCTCGGACTGCGACCAGCACTGCACGATGAACTTCCACTTTTAGATGGTTTCTGAGCTGATGATGATTGGAGATGTAAGGGTTCACGAAAGGCACACCAGATATGAAAATCACACACGGAACCGTTAGATTTGAAAGCTATGTTGGCCTCCCGATGAAGATGCGCGTGCGTCGCGATTGATGGCCGAACGAACTCTTCTTTCAACTGTCACTCCAAGCTTTGACGTTTTACGTACGTGCATAGCAACCAATAGATGGCGCTTCGATACTGCTGAGTAAGCTTGGATATGAACATCGATATTGTTTGATTTAAAATTACTTATGTTCTATGAGAACGGAACAGCCGGACTACATTCCATTCGTGGATATATAAATGCATATAAGTGTGAGTGTGAATATCATGCATACGCCTAATATAAGGTATACTTGGATGGTATGTTTAGGATTTCGTGTTATATTGATGTTTGGGCTAGTTAGAAACCATCTCGGTTTCTGACTAGCCTAAGTATCTATATTAGTGCAGGTTTAATTGTGTTAACTACAGTTTAATCAGTTTATGTTTAATAGGTGAGAACTTAGTGCTTAGTTAAACCTAACATAGTCTTTAAAGCACGGTTAACCAAACTATGTAACCTACGTTTACTGAATAAATGATATGTCTATGATATGTCTATGTCCTACATTCGCTGGTGTGCTTACATTTGTTTTTTTTATGGTACTTGAAGATGGATCAAGCCCATGGCCCACTTGTTGTTAAGTGGTAACCATTACCTATCACTAAGCATTGCAACGTAGATCACGTTTTTTTAGAACGTGCCCTACGATGCAACGTCCTGCGTCCATCAAATTGAGGCATGAAGATGAATAAATAAATAATATGGGCGTAATTTTACTTAGTTAATTTTTAAGAATTAAATGAACTTATGGGTCATTTTATTTAACTCTTAAAAATTTACCGAAGGTATTTTGTAACTAAAACCTAGCTCCAAAAAATTATTTTTTCTTATACCGACAGGTAAATTAAAATAATATTATTTTTATTATCCAAATAATCAAGGGCTCTTAAAATACATAAGCAGTATTTTGTTCAACTTGGCAACAGATTCAGTTCACACAACGTTTCCCTATTAACCTGGATACGGGACATTGCCTCGCATACCTGAACTTATATCAGCCAGATAGGCGTATCTTTAACCTACATAGCACCACGTAGCTTACATGCTCTTTGAGTAGCGCCTTCCTTTGCCAAGAGTTGACGACTCATGGTGTATTCCTATGGTATATCTACGGGAAGAATGGAAAATACTATGTTTAATTTTATCCGACTGCCAAAAACTTTATGTTGGTACCTCATAACTCCGAACCCCATCACCGATAACCAATTAGAAAATACTTTGAAGTAAAAATACCACCCATAAGAATCTATATCTTGAGTTGTTTTTTTTTAATTATTTTCTGGGACTCGACGTCGCGTCGCACGTAATATCGTCGACCCATCTCGCAACTGGCCCTGGTTCTCGTGAACTGATATAATTATCACATTAGATATATATCGCGCTAACTATCAAAACTGTATGAAAAATTGAAAGTTCTCGCGATATATATCTATTGTGACATTAATATAAGGCCAAGGGCCCTGATTCTCCGGAATAGACATAGTTATTACATTATATATCGGGAGAACTGTCAAATTAGCATACAATTTTGACAGTTCGCGATACATACATGTCTAATATGATAAATATAATCGAACCCGGTCTGATTCTAAGGAATAGAGATTATTGTCATGTTAGACATTATATCGCGATAAATGTCAAATTTACATTATTTTTGTCAGCCACCAATCAATATCCTGCTCCATTTGTCATCAATTCAAGGTTTTCCAATAGTACATAATAAATACAAAAAGTAATACAATCAATGCAACCATCCTCATAAACCATTAAGGGTAGGCTCACCTGCCATTCGGCACATCTGCTGCCACCTACCACTACCCGCACTAGCCCCGATTAGCCGGTAATAGCCCCGGGTTATTGCCTAATGGACATAAATAGCCATCTATGGGGCTAATGTATCGCATGGTTTATGGCGGTGGTAATTTTCTATCTGTGGTTGACGTGTGGGGTTATTGGATTTCAAGTGGCTGGTTTTATAGCTCGCCTTATGTGTAAGTCGCGGGCTCGATTCCTGCACAGGACAAAACATAATATTTTGTCCTGTGCAGGAATCAAACTGGCTGAAACCTTTAGGCCTCCCCTAATAAGCGCCATTGCGCCCTGTTATTGTAATAAGATAATTATTTTACATTCTGTCTACGGCAGAAATTTTTAACACGTTGACTCTGTGCCTCGGTCATGATGCTCGCACCATGTCCGAGGCCAGCTGGACCTGTGTGCATGTGTGAAGTTGTGTTTTCAGCACTCAATGCGTTAAAAAACTTTGTATCTGGATTCTAGGTCAACACAATAGAATGTTTGAAGAACCCAATTGTGTCTTGATTTAAGTACAAAAAAATAAATCTTAAAAAACCCTTGGTATCTTTACAATATACTTACCTCTGTATCATTTTTAGCACCATACCAAAGAAAGTCAACAATATACTTCGACACAATAGATGGAGGCTGAAAGGTGCTATAGAGCCTTCGAGTGTGATAGAGAAAGCATGAGGTCAAGGGTCATTCTGTCTTCTTCAGGTCTATACAATAATAACTTGTAGAAGTTCTTTGTCTTTTTTTATGTGCCAAAATAATGATGTACGTTTTATAGGGGTTTTATTTGATGAAGATTCTTACGTCTCAATTGTTTTAAGAGCATATTCACTTAGAAACGCTCTGAAAAAAAAGAAATGTGTATTTTTTTTATCAAATTACAAAAAGTTTATTTAAGTTTTATGGGAGGTTGGTTAAAATACACGTTGTTTATTTTTTTGCTGAATGAAATAAGTTTCGTATCCATTTTCGTAGACGTCTACGTGTTGTAGCACTAATGCTACGGCGTAGCATCAAGTCTAGAACTATGGTGTACCTTGCAAGGCGCTAAACGGCAGCATTTATGTCTTCTTATCCTACAAGGGCCCCTGGCCTTCTTTCTCCTTTTGTATAAGCTAATAGCCAACTCTGGTATCGGTTTTTAGACCGCTCAAAGGCCTCCAACATGGCTTAACTGAAAGAGCCTGGACCAACATCTTAACCTGGAATCAAAGCACGCAAGCGCTGCCACTAAGCCGTCCCCTATCCAAGAAGTAACAGTGTGAAGAAGTGTTGCATAACCAAGATGATCTACTAAGAGCTCTGCTCTTACTACTATGAAAACTCTGACTGAAACTTCAAAACCACATTAAGTACTAAAATTAATAAGTAAATATACGGGACTTCTCACACACACGTCTTTATTAATGATACCCACACATACAAACACACACACATGCACATACACACACACACACACACACACACACACACAAAGACACATGCACATACACATACTCACAAACACACAAACTGACACACACAGACTGATCCCGAGTCTGCATTATGTCTGTACAGAGACTGATAAACGTACTTAGATACTTATAAAGCATCCACACAGTGAACAAATATCCATGTTTGTTCTGGGCGGGAATCGAACCCGCAACATATAGCCGAGAAGGCAGAGTTACTACGAACTGAACTGTGAGGTCAGTCGTACAAACTAAATATATTTACACCTTAATTTGTTTGGTAATGTTGGGGTTTTCACAAGCATTATAATTTTAATGCCTTCTAAAATTTTCTTTGATTATTTCATAAATGTAATTATTATGCTTGCTTTTATTCAGATAAACAATGAAAAGACGCAATTGCTCTTAATTCCACAAACGTACGTAAAATTAATGCGTCACGTACGGAGAGATTCACACGCTAAGCATTTTATAGCTGGGATTTGGGTTAGCTTCATTTTATGTGCCAAAAACATCTCTATCCCAAGGTCGTAAAGGTCAAGTTACTTTGACAGGTCGTCTGAACTGATTTATGTAGGCCGCATGGTTGATGAGCTTTTTATGATGTTTTCAAACGAGTGACGAACTGACGACCAAGGAGTTTTTACTATTGGAGTGCGCGCTTTACATCTGGTAAAAAAATCTGTGCCTAATATATTCCCCAAAAAGAGGTTGTGTCGTTTCCTCTTTAGTATTACACAGAAAGAGGAAACGAGACACAACACCTTTTTGGGCAATTTTTTTGAGAAAAGCAGGCAAATATTTTTGTTCAAAGCGCGCACTTCCCTACAAAAACTCTTAGGTGACGACACAGAATTTGCGGCTAAAAGTGCTTGATATTTTTAAAGTGACGAGAGATTGACGTAGATAGGTTAATGAGGTTAAACAAGGAGAGATTAGATGAGCGTAGATAGGAAAGGATATTACCGTCATCCGAAGATTGCGTCAAGTTTGGTAGTAGATAGGCACGCGTAGATAGGTGAGCCGGATATTATCGTCATCCGATGCTAACGTAGGATATAAAGATTAATATTATACTACGATCACACAAGGCTTAGTCGAGATTTTATCTGTAACATTTTTTTCAACAGAACATAAATTTAAAAAACAATGTCTTCTCTTCTTTTTCCCCAATATGAATATGTTCAGATATTGCTCAGTACATAAATCTGTTTTATACAATTTCAACATTCCAGCAATCTTGTACTTGGGCCAACGTACACACCCCGAATTTACGAAGAAAATGAAATACTACTATGTATTTTATGAACTTTAATTTCATTTTAGTACCGTTTGTGTATTTGGCAGTGAGGCATATATAATATGCCTCACCAAATACACGATGTGCAAACATGATAATAATAATGTTAATATAATAATAATAATAATGTTGAGCACTAACAAACATGAAATTTGGCAAGACGCAGCTGTGTTTCATAGCACAATTAAAGGAAAAATCCTAAAACCGTTAGTATTGAGTTTTGTAGTTACATCATACAAAAAATGATTTCGTAAAAAATTCGTAAATTTGCTTGCCGGTTTTTTAATTATAATAAAATAAAAATAAAATCCCTAAGCGGTAACATTACAGCTTATTTTTAATTTAAAGTAAATAATAAATCTATACATTTTCTGTTTGTCCGTTTGTTTGTGCGTTTGTGCACGCTAATATCAGAAACGGTTTATCTGATTTAGATGTGGTTTTCACTAATATATTGTGGTAAGCTTTACTTTACGTTTAGTATTTGTTTTATGTCCATCGATTCATAAATAAAAAAGTTATGCCAATTTAAAGAATCACGCAAGTTTCGGAGATTTTAAGTAACCTATGTAGTTGACCTCTAACCCGTGCCTATCGGTGGTCAAAGAGTTCAGCTGTGCCGATGTTCCGCTGCGCTACGCCAAAATCAGCCGGCCGCGAAAGCCACGTTTTTTTGATAAGGGGTTCCAACTTTCATCTTCGGAACCCAAGCCAACCTCACCTGCCCGTGGTGCACCCTGCTAGATAACAAACAGGGCTCTGGCGGCCGGCTGATTGCGGCATAGCGCAGCCTAACACCGGCATAGCTAAATACCCTGGCTGCCAACGGGCAGCAGCGTCGGTGGTGCGAGAAGCTGTGCGTTCGCTCTACGCTCTCGCGTTGTGCGTGCCCGCATGCCCAGCGTGGGGATTGTGGGCATATCCCCCTACTTATTAGGGCAGGCCTATGTCCAGCAGTGAACTAATATAGACTGGTGTTGTTGTTAGTGTTGATGCAGTAGATTGATAAAGGCTGGTGTTGTTGTTGTGGTACCTACATTATAAGAAAAACATTTTCCCATGTAAAAGTAATGTTGGTAGTAGGGAGAATCTGGCAGGATAATTTCAATTTTGATAATGCCACTTTCGTCACAAAGGTGACGAAAGTGACATCCAAAAATTATCCAACTGCGCAACCTATCATTTCCTAACCTAGAGTTTTGAAAGTATTGTAACGAGGTCCGCCATATGAATGTATGAAGCATTATTGTATGAAGGGTAAGCGAACGATTAGTTTTTCGTTTATAATTCTGCTTTCAGACATTGTAGAAAAATAAAATGTAGCCTATTTAGTAAGTTGGATAGTAAGCTTTCTTATTTTACAAAGTTCATAAAAATCCATTCAGCATTTTTCGCGCCAAACATCCAGACGAAGTCTTCCGATCCAAAATTTTTTTTTCGGTTTTAGCTTATTTATCCTTTACTGATACACTTTTGCTTTAAAAAACATAAGCACATATATTTTTGCTCTTCTCTTTTATTTTATTATATACCTATAGATTTTTACGTGTAAAAATCTGAAAGTACTTCCAATTAAGTATTTGTGATAAGTTCATAGTTAAAGGTTAGTTTTTTTTTTAAATACTCAAACGACTGTGTTTATGATCCAAAATAAACCAAAAGATGTCCAAAAATGTAGCCCAAAGTCACTATACCACGCGGACGAAGTCGCGGGCACAGCTAGTAAATAAATAATGCTGAACATAATCACAAAACATCAGCAGCCAAACTAAGCTTGTACTAAGGGAACCACATGACTTATATACATTTTTTTTGTAAAAACATACATATTCATAAAAAATACCCAGAGTTGACATTTGTCTCGACTTAGACGACTCTGCAGAACATGCAAACATTTGTCCCGCAGCGGGAATCGAACCCGCAACCTTTGGCGTCTCAAGCGGGCCTGAGCCCACTGCGTCACGAAGTCGTTAAAAAAGTCAAAATTGTTTCTTATTTTTGTGTTGTTTTGATATTTTCAAAGAAAAATAATATCATATCCATAGTTTTCCTAGATTGTTGATTCTCACCGCACAATATTGAAGGCAGTGATATATCGCCGCGCTGACGAGCCCGGGGGGTAGGTAGGGAAACACCTTAATGATGAGCGCTCGGTGATTGACAACATCCAGTAGATTGATCTCTTAGATGTTGAGTGAGAAATTGATGTACGATAGCCAGCATAATATATTTAGTTATTCAACGAGACATAATTCGGAATATAAGCAACTAATAAATGCAAGCGACTACCCACTCTTAGGAGAGGTGGTAGAGGTGAACAAAATTTGAACGAAATATTTTGTTTGATTGAATATCTTATTGTTTTTTAGCTAAGTCACGCCTGAGGCTACTAAAGTACGGTACAACAATAAAGAGGGGTGATGTTTTAGCAGTCTATTTATTTACCTGGAAAGTTTTCCTCATGTGGGTGTCATGAGGGATTGGATTTTAATAGTGATTAATCTTTAAATACTATTACCAACCTACTAAAGAACTCACATTTATCGTGCCAACGAGCACAAAATATTATGTTATGGGCTTTACAGTCTATACATACTCTATTTGTGTATTTTATCACTTTTATAAATATTAAATATAGGTGGAACATGATTACCAGCATTTAAAAATATCTTACCAGTGAACATTAAAGTCTATACCTACTGTATATGTATATTTTATTACTTTGTACTAAATATACCACTAAATATAAAAGATAGTACATAAATATTGGTGTTACCATAAAATTGAATGACACAAAGCCGTTGCGTTTCGTTTTACGAGCGCACGCTGATCGTCCGAAATCGTCCAAAATCGTCCGAAAATAGTTTATTCGTGACGTTGGAATGGAAGTAACATAACACGAAACGCATAATCAAGCGTGCCCCGAGGGATTGACTCATAAAGCTTTTACGTGTCGTTGTGGGGCGCGTTTGTTAGCGTATTTTAAAGTTTAGGTTAGTGTTAGTTAGGATGGCGATTTACGCGTAAGTTGAGTCAAAATTAGCGTTATCATCATCAGCCTATAAAAAAAACTTTATTATAGGCAACACTAGAATAGTGCATGGATGTTATTTTACCTATTCTACAGTCTATTACGAGTATATACCCCACCGACTAACAGATATAAAAATATAAATACAAAAATATTATTTGCCACGTATATTCGACGTGGGTTGCGCGCTATAGCAATCCATTGCTGGACATAGGCCTTCCTTAATGAGCACCATTGCACCCTGTGCTCAGCTCGACGATCCAGCTTCTACCAGTAGCCTTGCGCAGATCGTCACTCCAACTGGTCGGATAGCGTCCTACACTACGTTTTCCGAGCCAGTGCGCAGTTCCAAGTTTAGTATCGCGTAGCCAATCAGGCTTGCGAATTGTTATGTGCAATGTAACGTGCTTCCATATGATTGGCTACGCGCTACTAAACTCAACGCGCGTAAATCGCCCCATCTGGACGATTTCTGGACGAATCTTAGGAAAATTATTTTCCATATCTTAATTAGCTACTAGATGGCGCAAATAGCAAGAACTGGGACACACACGTAAAATTAGCTCTGCCAACCTAAATTTGCCTATATAAACGCATATTTGCCTTTTTTGCAATGTAACTTATTTATACTTACGTAACTCGCTCGTGGCGTTGCTTACTTCAGTGTTCCTAGCAGATCATCTTGATTTAGAAACACTTCCCCCAGTCATTGCTTGGATCGGTTACCGTTTGGCAACCAAGATCTGAGCGCTTCCGTGCGCTTCGGAAGGAACGTTTAGCTGTTGGTCTTGACTTTTTCAGTCGTTAAGCTTTGTCGGAGGTTTTTAGGCCGCCTCTGACTCCAGAGTTGGCTACTACCTCATACGAACAAGGATGGAACTTACGTAACTTTTCAAAACTTCTACTAAAAGCAAAGTTTTTACTGTGTCAAATAATTATTTTGAAGGTCTAGTTGTCATTACATAATTTTTTAAAGAACACAATTTTGTAAAAGCACAAATTTTAGCATAAATCAAAACAATTTGATTTGTTTGTAATCAGTTTAACTGCTGCTAACAAACCTATCAAGGCTAACGTACGCCGCTAATTCAAGGCAAAAGTTGTCGTTTGTGATTCGGCGGATTTATTCTAATAAAATCACGCTGACAGAGTAGACCAACCTTTTCGAGACCGCGTGAAAACGGCGCGGATTTATGCCTGAATAAAGCATAAAAGAAATACAGTGATCATTCAAGGCGTCCGTATTGAACTCGAAGGCACGTTTTTACTATACATATGACGTGCGCTGTCTGGATGTAAGGGAATAATGAAAAAATGTTTGCGACAGCTGAAAATTCTTTGAGTAAAGTTTTGAGTTCGGTTTGTTCGTTTTTACTGTACCTTGTTTCCTAGCTTGTAATCTATAAAGAAAACAAATCGTTATAAATTCATCAAATAAATATATACGTCATCCCTTGACGGTATTTTTTTTTGTTTTGTTTTGTCTGTTAGGATCATTTACCCAGTCAGTTCTTTAATATTAACATCATCTCATTAAGTAATTATACTAGCACAGGAAAGTATATCTTTTAGATGAAAATCTATATTATTAACAATATGGTTTAACAATTCATTAGAATGTATATAAATGACAACTACTTATTAAAATTATGTACATACAATACCGAAAAGTAAGTATCTATGCTGCGTTGCCGTGAGCGCTCCAATAAATATCAACCATTCGTCAAACTTCAAAGCTACCGTGATTAAACCATAAATAATCCAAACTTCCATAAATAGTGTAACTTCCATAAATAGGCCCAGCTCATGCCGAACGTAAGGACCGATCGGCACGCTAGCATTTATGATTTTCACGCGCAAAACGCCTTTGTTCGTTTACGACTCTCTTTGATAGTGTTGTGTCATAATAAATAATGTAATTTTTGTTGGAAGGGAAGAATATTCCAATTGGAATAACTTTATGAAGCATCAGCTTATGATTTTTTAATCAAAGATTTGTAATATCGATAAATTTAGTATATTAATAGGATGCTTCACCATCAAACTTAAATTTCCTGGCCACCGGCAATATCCTCGGCCTAAAAAAAGCCTCGGCGGTTTGAGAAGCTGTGCCCTGTACTCCCCAACCCGCATGCCCAGCGTAGGGATTCTATCCCCATTCTTAAGAGGAGGCCTATATTCAGTAGTGGAGTGATATTGGCTGCTTCTGTTGTTTGTAGCTTGTTTGGAGATGACGTTTCGTCTACGGATCCCCATTACGCACTCCAAGGAACCCAAAAAAGCGTCATTGTAATTTGATATTTTTTCAAATTACAATGACGATTGTTTTTTTACTAAAGTTTTCATGTCTTTTATGCCTACCAATATCTTAATCACCATGTCTCCATACCAGGTTTTCTTCTTTTTCTTAATATTTGTTTCAAGTTTTTAAATAAGTCAGCCACAGTTCCTTCCATATTCGTATGAGCAGAAACTTCGGTGTCGGAGTTTTTTAGCCGTCCGAAAGCTGATACAGCTGAACAACAGAGAAAGCTGAGGACAGCATCATTTAGGCTCAGATCTAAATGCCACTTAACGGCCACTTATTCAAGTAGTGACCGGGCTGATTTGCAAAGAATATCAAAGTAATAAAATCACTTTAGATATTTCTTAGTTAGTTTAAATAGATATGTGTTTTGGTGCAAACTGTAGGTAAACTTGTATATTTTTTTTAATAAATCCATAAAATCTAATAAAGTAAGGCGAGTGTTTCTGTTTCTAATGATTTTCTTTCTTTAAGTGTGAAATAAGTCACCAGGTCACAGTACGGCCATAGACCTTGAAACATAACACTAATCCTTATAACCACACAACCGAAAAACTTTGAGCGCGATAAAAAATTAAACCTAAATTCCACACGAAAGTTTCATAGCATTTCGTGAAAACTCCACAAGATAAAATTAATTCCTTTCAACCCGGTATGAATTACTACGGTGTGCGAACACAGAGCGAGATAAAAGTGAATTTATAAGTGGATGTCCCCCCAGGCTGGACGGTGGTAGGTGGACGTACTAAGGATCGTGACTAGGGTAGTGTTGAAAGATAAATCGTTAATATTTAGGCCGGACTCATACAGCCGAATGCCTTTCTTAATTCAAAGACGGAATTTAGAATCTCAATTCTGAAAGCATGTCAGAAAACACAGCGATTGGAGCACTCACTTCGCTTGAGTCCAGAAACACGAGACTTATGATTAATTTGAATTTTTAAAATTGCTTAAGCCACGTGCACCGGAATTGCCTATATACATAAACGGCTACATACACGTACACACACACACACACACACACACACACACACACACATATATATGTATATATAGGTACATGTACTTTGTGTAGCCATATAAAGATAGAAAGCAAGCAGAACCTACGACAAAAGTCCTCGACTTAGTCCTAGACTAGTCGACTCGGTCATGTATGATTTTAAATAAGTAAAACTAGCCTTTGTACCTTTAAGTGAAAATAAAAATAATACTTATTTATAATTCAGATGAAACAAGGGTAAAAACCATAAAATTGCACTTTGCTGCAATTTTAACAACCTAAAAATATACAACCTACAGCTACATTTTACTAAAACAATAAAATAAATCCAAATTATTAAGTAAACTTCACATAGTTCACACGTTACAGCGATATTTTAGACGCAGAAAAATAAAAGGAGCATAATAAATGAGGTACTGAATTTAAAAAACATACATACTTCCCATATGCACTAACACGCTAAAAGTAATACTAAAAGTATGCTCATGAATCTCATGGAACCCAGTGTTACTATTATCCAACGTACCTACATAATTAACAAACCAGCGTTGAATTTAAACTTTGCACAACTTATTTATATATTCCACCCCCTCCCTGAGTACGTCCACTGACTGCATTTACAAAGGACACTGTTTTCACTTAAAACTTGCTAAGCTGCCTACGATTTTAGTTGGACGCCTTCAACTTTTATATCATCCACTAACACAAAATAGGCTTTGCTTTAACCTATAACAACTCTTATCTTCTTGTTCAGCATAATTAACCTCAGGCGATAGAATTATAAATCCAGTATTATTCTTTTCCTCAGAATATTTTTATTCTCCATAATAATCACGCTATCATACTAATACACATCACATCACACTAATACTTACTAAAATATTATTGTGAAATTTTGTGAGAATGGATGGATGGATGTTTGTTACTCTTTCACGCCAAAACTAACGGATTTGGATGAAACTTGGAATATATATAGTTTATGACCTGGATTGACACATAGGCTACTTTTTTTAGGGGACCACGCGAGCAAAGCCACGGGCGTAAGTTAGTTTTAGATAATCCAATCTGGTTACAGAGGCAGCCCCTAGCTAAGCTAATCACCCAACGAGATTATAAACTTCTTACAGGATGAGACTTGATGTATTACGTTAATTATTAGTTACTCTGTGGAGCTATTTTTCAGAGGCAAAATGGGTTTGGTCGCTTTTTGTCTATGAAGTTTTTACTAAAAAAGATTGAATGATTTCTATGAGGTCATACATAGGTCTGTATGAGAAAAGCAAAATAATGTCTGCCGTCAAAAATTTTGCAAATTTTTGAATTTATTTGGATTGATGTTTTAAAATACAAAATACGCTCGAAATATTTTTTTTTAAAGCGTGCTGTAGAAATTATTTATTTACAAATCACTTATTGCATTCGATTTTTGTAAAGGCTCTCCCTCGTTCGATTCCAAAATTGAATTTAAAAGAAAAAGAAATCGCAGCCAATTTTCACCAATTAAGATTACGAAGGAGGTTTGATTTGAATACGGAACGAATTTAATAAATAGGTAGGAAAGGAAGGAAATGAAAAAAATTCTCCCCTCGAGCAAAAGGGGTTTCGTCTTTTCAAGTATTTTCGATTATGGAAAAACTCATCAGTACTAGGAAGTTATGGAAATCATTACATTCTACTTCAAACACAAAAAAATTCCAATTTCTATATCACGAAAAAACATCAAATACCCTAATCAAATGCTCCTCAATTTCATGTCCTCAGCCTTTTAATGGCAGTAATTTTTCTCAACCTTTTCATCCCTACATCCCTATAGGGGTTGAATACTACATTTAGTCCCCAGTAATTAAATATTCCAACTGATTAACTACACAAAAGACTTAAGGAACTCCAAGGGTGGTCACAAGTGATATTATTTTTAATTTCATCTTTGGGGTGGCAGTAAGATTTGTGCTCGAAGGGTTAAGAGATTTAATGGCTTAAAAGGGGTTGAAATTGATGTTCTTATAAAATAAATGGTAAATATTAATCGGTTTTGATTATTTCAGGGCTTATAATTACGGTAAGACTCTTCAGACCTAATTGATGGTAGGTACTTGTGGTAAACTACTTTTCAACTTAGTCAATAATTATCAGTTAAAATAAATAAATAAATAAAAAAAATTATTTATTTATTTATTATTTAAGTTAAAATATGTGTTCATTCTAAAAATATATGACATTTATGAAAAATGTATGATTGAAAAATTGGGCTTTATATTTTTTTGAGTGCTAGTAGTACGGCTGACCGAGCTCCTCGGGCATGGCGCGAATGTCATATCCGACGCTCGCATTGCAATGTGTTAAGTAAATAAGTGAAATAAACAATGCATGTGGGTAAAATATTAAATAAAACTAAACATTATTTTATAGTTGTCTAGATTAAAAATGACATATGTAAAAAAATCAACGTGTTAAGGGAAGATCAATAATGTCTAGATTTAGAATAATACAAAATCACACTAATATTGTAAATGCGAAAGTTTGTGCCACTCAACTCCATAACGGCTGAACGGATTAGGATGAAACTTGAAATATTTATAATATGGAAAACTTAAGAAAAATATCAAATGTATTTTTATAAAACTCTTCTTTATATCCCTTATTTCTGTAACTTTTTTTGGGGCTTTTGTTGATTTATATAACAAAATAAATAAAATAATCACAAAGCAGAGTTTACGACCTCGAGATAAAATAAAGACCCGTTGATAAAAAGGCGTATTTAAACGAGAAGAGTCCGTTTGTAAAGAGACATAAAACGCAAGTCGCTTAGTTTTACTGTCCAATTGAAACAGCGAAAGAAGTCATTTTAATTTGGCACAGAGCTATGGAAAGGAACTTTATTATGTCACTAGAGACCTGCCCCGGCATCGTACGGATGCAAGTTAAACACATAAACTTATCTCTTGGATCACTCTATCTATTAAAAAAAACCAGCATCAAAATATGTTGTCGTTTTAAAGATCTAAGCAACATAGGTACAGACAGGGGGAAGTGACTTTGTTTTATGATAAGTAGTGATAGTGAAAAAGGTTTTGGATGCAAAGGAGGATTAGGCCAAAAAATACTAAATACATATTTCAAACTCAAATTGATATTTACCAGTTAGTAATGCGAGTTTATTAGGATTTTGTGATTCTTCGATTTTGGAAAAATTGCATTCATTGAATTTTTTCAATAGAGTTCTAAACTTTTCTGATTCGAATTCAATAGGAGCCAGAATTATTGTACATTATTGTGTCAGGATGTGTTTTGTTGTGATGCGCTAACGTGGCAGGGCGTTCCTCGCAATCCATCAGAAGCTTTTATGATCTAAGAAATCTGCAGAGGAAATCCGTCTGATTAGAAAATCAACTGAACAAAAATTGACAGATTCGATTTTGAAAGTTTTAGAATACCTTCCCCTGCAGATTTAAACGCCACTAAACGATCACCCATCCAACTAGTAACCAGGCGGAGTGTTGCTTAAGATGATCTGTTAATACTAGTAGTAATAAGCCACGTCACGAGCGCTCCACCAAGTCACTACGGCAACAAAACAAGTAGATCCTAGAAGTAATTCCACGGGTTGTAATTACGCTTCTAGAAGTACATACATAACTACAAGTAGGGCCGAGATAATTTCTTACAGTCTATTCGCCTTCAAGAAGGGTCAGGGCGCAGCGGAGCGGAAACAGTGGGACAAAAAGTTGTAATTACGGGAGACAAAGCATCTAGTTTTGGAAGTTTGGACAATTTGAAGAAATACAAAGGACGCAATTTTCTGAGCTCAATTAAAAAGGTCGAGCTCAAAATTGAATTATTTTTTACTTGGGAAACAAACTAAAAAACTAACCCACTTATTCATATAGAGTATAAAGATCGATAAAGTAAGCTTTTCATTTAAATGTAAATAAAAAGAAGTGGCATGATATTTTAACGCCAATTTAGCTATCTCTTTTTTTTTTTTTGAATGGGATCGTGAAAGCTTTGTTATCTCTGAACTCTTGTTGTATTGTCACTATACATATTGCTAACATTGACAACAACATTTGGACAAACATTTTCGTGTTCAACATGGATGTTTGATCTGTGTTTGGTACCCAAACTAAAGATTCTTCTCTACAGGATTAGTTGACCGTATGTGCGCTATTCCGTAGTATATACGTATTTATTGACAAATGTTTGTATGATCACAATGAAATTGTAATGCGAAAGTTGGTAGGTATGTTTCTTCACACTCGACCTCGTACCGATTTGCATGAAATTTGACAACGCGTGTGAATCTGAGGGCGGGCTACTAATTGTACAGTGCCTAATTGTGGTACATAGGTTGTTTAAGAATACATTCACTAAACTTAATATAGCTCTTATTGTTGTTTAACATAACAAACAATTCTTAATTAACATACTTATCATTTTAATTGTCTTTTTGAATTGTATGACCGCCAAGAATTTTCGAGGGTATTATTTTGTGAAACTGCAAAAAAATTGTGATGCAGCTAGAAGAAAACTTGCATCTATTGCACCACAGCCACCTATTCGCTCATAGCGCCGATAAGGTCGTCTATATCGAGTCTTTTGCACTGTGGCATAGTAATGAGTAGGTACAGAGTAGACGGGTATCGCGGGGCACAACATTTAATCACGACCTACGCCCGGCCTGCTATAAATCCGAGAAGGGCGGTATTAAATAATTTTACAACTCATAACAAGGTATAGCTGGCTTGAGCCTGTGTGTAAACGGCCTCTGTGGCGCAGTGGGCGTGGGTTCGATTCCCGCCGCGGGACAATTGTTTGCATTATTTGCAGATATTTGTCTCAGGTCTGGAAGTTTTCTATGTGTAATATGTATGTATTTACAAAAAAATATGTACTTAAGTACCTATAAGTAGTATGATGGATATCATGTGGTTCCTATAACGGCTTACGCACGGTATGGGCACAAAAAGTATTCGTACCGTAGATAACATAACATTTTAGCCAATGAGAAAGCGTAGATTCAAAACGACGCTCTGTCATTGACCAATTTTTTTTCGTTAAGCTTACGAAACGTTAGCTTGAAATATTTATGATCGTCCTACTGAATAAGTCAAAAAGAGAACTAACCACTAGGAAAAAAAGTTCAAACTCGTCAGGCCAAGAAGCGCCAAAACCTTTTGACGGTTCTTATTCTGTACATACAGATGTACAGAATAAGGTACAGACCTTTAAATTATAAAAAATGCGAAAGCTTGTTTCTTGCTGCTCTAGCTTGGATCACGATAAAAGAACTGAATGTATTGAGTTGTTATTATATTCTTGGTGTTAAACCAAGAATATAATGTAGATTTCATGGGAGAGGTAACGTGAGCGGAGCTTCAATTGGAATGGTATTTCCATTGAATTAACACGTAGGTATTAACACTTTTTTACGTAAATAATCTAGAATTTTGATACATAGTTATATTGTAAATAAAGATCCTATCTTTATATAATATAGTAGGTACTTACGACTTATAAGTGTACCCTCCATAATCGATAAATCCTTTTATTGTCAATGTACCTGAAACAATAAAAATAGTTATATTTAAATGTTTTCATAAATATAACACTACAAATAATATGCATTAGACAAGTTCCAATCCTTATTACCCTGCCCAGGATCTTTAAATTACTAACCATTCTCATTTTAAAATTATCCAAATTAAATCTTTCAAAACTTTCGAAGCGCGTACTCTAAAGAATTCAATATCCTGCCGCCATTGGCTGATTTAAATTTGGAATCGAAAATTATCGACCAGCATGCAATCAAAATTATAATAACTTTTTCAGGTGATGACCAACTTGTAAAGACCCCTTTAAAATACCCAGTTTACGCTTTTTTCATACTTTGTATTCAGCAAGCAGGAGGTGAGTTCAGGTCTTGTTATCTGGCCGAATTTCGGCGCGACAGGGCGATTGGCTTTGGAAACGTTTTTGACATTTTATTATGTATTTTTAGAGGGTATGGAAATTGAAAAATACTAAAATATGTGGGAAATTACTTTTTCAGTCAAGATTTTTTTATAGTTTTATAGTATATAATGGTGTTGCTATATAAATATCTTTTATCATATAAATCTACGTACGTAGATACTTTCTCGTACTTTTTATGGAGATAAAATACACGAGATTTACGAATGCAACTCCAATGGTTTTATAATCCAGGCCGTTTTAAAATTTGTGTGAACACTTTGAGTGCTAGTCTCCCACTTGTTGGTCATGAATGAAACTTGGAATATACATAGTTTGTGACCTGGATTAACATATAGGCTACTTTTTATCCCGGTACCACGCGTGCAAAGCCGCGAGTGGAAGCTAGTATATTATATTGTATTATATTAGATATCTCCCTATCCTGTCTATATTCTATATTTATATATAGTCTATATTTCAATTTTAAAACGAGTAATATTTATTATGTTTTCTACGTAGGTGCTTTGGATTAAAATTTCCTTATTTACAAGCAAAAGTGGGTCCATAACGAAAATTAAGCGTTTGCGAAAAACTCCCGTTTCCCTAGAGGCCCGTTTAACGAACCATTTCATCCATTTAAACTTAATAAAGTATCGGAAAGCAAGAAGACTTATTAAATTATAAAAAAAGAAGACCCTCCTTTAAGCATCTCATGGGAAAATAATTATACAGGGTGAAACATGCAACGTGGACCAATTTTAAAAAGATGGAGAGTTTTGTTTAAATTCGGTACACTGTAACACTGTACTCGTTGTTGTTGATTTAATCCTAGAATCTTAAATAGGAAAGTATACATAAAACTACTTAAAATCGAACTGAAAAAAAAATACCATTTGCCAACAAAATTTTAATAAAAGCTAGCTAGTGGCTAGTGGACTAGTGGTAGCTAACTTTTACGGGTTGTAAGAGATTCCAGCCTCCAGCTTCGGAACCCCAGCCAAACTCGCTTGCACGTGGTGCACCCTGCTGAATTACAAACTAGGTCTGGCGGCCGGCTGATTGCGGCATAGTGCAGCCTAACACCAGCACATCAACTTCCCCTGGCCACCATCGAGTAACAGTGTCGGCGGTGTAAGAAGCTGTGGCCTGCCATCCCCAACCCACATGCCCAGTGTGGAGATTATGGGCATATCCTCCTTATTATAAAGGGAGACCTATGTCCAGCAGTGGACTGTTTTAGGCTGGAGTTATTGTTGTCATTGGTATACAATCGGTAGGAAAAATGGTACCAACCAATCAAAATATTTCGAAAATAGCTATACAACAATAAAAAACTATTTGCCAACAAAATTAAAATTAAAATGTGTGGTTTTTGAGACGCAGTTTAATTTTGTAACCATAATTTTTTGGGCCAGTTTAAATGAATCACCCGGTATAAAGTACCTTCTTAAACTCAATTTATTTAGCTATTAAGCTGTTTGATGAGATATAAATAATGCATTACATCCAAATATTTAGAGATCTACGGCATTTTTGAGGGGAATTTGATTCATTATATAATATACATAGTACAACAAAAAATAGTATTGATATGAGAATTATCTAATCTACACTATAGAGGGTGGAAAAAATCTGTGGGCCCTGGAGAAAAACCACTTTAAATCCTTAAGATAGATTATTTTACTTAAAGGAAACATTCCTTTATTTTTAAAATGAAACAAAACTGCATTCAAATTTTCTAAAATTCGCTTGCCTGACCCGAGAATCGAACAAGCTATAAATAAAAAAAAACCTCGCTATTTTATTCTACTAATGGATAGGATCAATGTTCAGGATAAAATGTCTCTAATAAATATTTGGTTTTAGAAATAAAAAAGCATTAATTTTATTTTATGATCAATTATAATATGATGGACTTCTAAATATAAAAGAAAATTATTACCTAGCATGACATTGATACTTGAACTATTTACAATTACAATTTACACTTTAATAATTTAACTGATAAGTTGTTCGAAATGAGACGTTCCAGATACACAAATTTTGTCTTTTTTAAGTTCACTACATGTAGCTGCAAAGTGTTGTGGTGAATGCTCCTAATAATATTTTCTACCTCAAACCTTAGCTGTTCCACTGTCCAATAGGACGTTTTGTTAATAAAAAAATTGACATGGCCCCATAAAAATAGTCCAGAGGCATCAGGTCTGGACTTCTTGCAGGCCATCTAATGGTGCCGTTTGTTCTTATTCCAGACATTGTTTTTTTTATGATTTGTTTGTTAAACACGAGAGTCTGGTTATTATTATATCCTAACCTAACTTCCTAACTTTTACCCCTTTACTTATAAACGCTACTCAAAGTTAGCCCTGTCACTGTTTGTCCAATCCAACGCTGAGAGCTAGCCTTTATGATAATAATAAATGCTAATGCGAGATTGTTTTTTACTATATGTTTGTTACGCTTTCACGCCTTAACTACACCCCCGATCATCATGTTTTTTGCATACACATAGTTTTGGGTACAGAAAAAGGACATAGGGTACCTTTCATCCAAAAAAAGTATGTAGGTATTGTCACCGAGGGCAACAAACAAAATATTTGACAAAATTCATATTAATGCGAGCGAAGCCAAGGGAAAAAGCTCGTGTATTATAAAAAATGAAACTTTAATAATTTTACTAGTTTTTAATTTTTATTGTTACTCCTTCAACATACCCTGATCTGATCACCATATTTTGAGCTTGCTGCGCTATCGCCTCGCTTTGAACGTCAACTCGCACGTCAATCACCAGTATGATAACGCGTTTGGTAGAAACGTTATTAATTATTGGTTTACAATGGCGTTAAAATCAATAAAAATAATATCTAATTGCTTGTATAAATCGCTGTATTTACCAAAGTTAAAAAGAGATTTTTAAACGTTAAACTTTAAATGGTAAAACGTTAGAAATCTTAAGATATTTTTATATTTTAGAGTATTTTGCAATATGAAAATTAATTTGTTACTCAGTCCAATCAGTTTGTACACTCCCTTTAGAGATTAACTTATTTAATCTTGTTTCAATATTCATGATTGTTTAGGAAAGTTTGTGAGTTCTGTATGAAGCTTAAACTTTCCATTGACGGCCTCTGTGGCGAAGTGGGCGAAGGTCCGCCTGAGACGCAGAAGGTTGCGGGTTCGATTCCCGCTGCGGGACAAATGTTTGCATGTTCTGTAGATATTTGTCTCGGGTCTGGGTGTTTTCTATGTATGATATGTATGTATTAAAAAAAAAAAAACTTGTAGTATATCAATCATGTGGTTCCCAAGCTCAAGCTCACAAGCTCTGCTTAGTTTGGGGCTACATGATGCTGTGTGATTACGTCCCGCATTATTTATATTTATTTATGATTATTGTTCGGATGACTGTACGTATAGGTAGGTGGTAGAATTACACCACAACACAAGCCTATAACAGTCCACTGCTGGACATAGGCCTCCCATCATATATTTTTCCTTAGATAGAATACACTTGTCAATAACTCTTGCCACATCCTCTAAACAGGGTGCATAGAACTGAATACTGTAACAGTTACTAAATCTTATGTTGCAATAAATAAACTGAGTACTGAAATACACATTGGTAATATTTATCAAGAGGGTCAAGAAACTAGAGGAATAGACCGATACCTACTAAGTAATTCCCTGGTACAATACTCATACCAACTAATTTATCATCATAATAGTATTAATATATTATATCATGCCAGTAATAACTTATATAAAATTAATTAATTTGATATTTTTTTGTTTTGTGTTTTGTTGTTGTTATTGTAATAATTGTAATTATCTTTGAATTTATTAGTGTAAATGGTTGAAAATCGTAATGATTAATAATTTTACAAAAAAACTAACACGAAAATTACTCGTAATATTTTTGAAAAGACTACGTAGAAATAATAAATTGCCATCACTCATAATTAACATGACATTATGATGCGATTAGCAGCCCTTCCTGTCTGTCTGTCATGATTACTCAACCCTTTCTTGCATGTGAATACGTGATTTCAATGAAAATATCCTTTTTATACCCTTTTACTCTCTAAATGAATAAAGGTAGGTAAACATTTTAGCTCAAGCTAAAAAAAATATGTGACTGGATGAACCAGTCGAAGGGGGTAGATTAAGAGATGCTTCTAAACTCCTTGGATATAGACCAATCCAACAACAACTCATTAGTCAAAATCTTTATAGCCGTTTGGGCTAAAATGACAGTCAAATAAATGATCTAACATACACCTTAAAAACCTCATCTTCCTCAGTCGGGTATAAATAAAGAAAACTCAAAGAAGCAATTTTGAAAACTAATTAATTTCATATAGCGTCCATCAAATTAGTAATATATTTTTTAGCTTCTGAACCCCTGTGGAAGGTGTCTTATTAATCTCTTTATACCTACAATACGGATTTAATTATTGCTCATATTTGTCCCCTACGAGGGTCCATCAAAGAGAACTTTTCTATTCACTTTTATGAAGTTAATTAGAAAAGTTTTTTGATTTTATTTGATGCCACTTATTTGAAAATTTATTGAATTAGCTTCTGCCCACGGCTTCGCTCGCGGGGTATCCGGATAAAAAGTATAGCTATATGTTATTCCAGGTGTAGAATTTCAGGTCAATCCGTTTAGTAGTTTTGGCGAGAAGGACAAAAAACATTTCTCATACATTTCACAAACTTTCGCCTTAATAACATATTTGATTCGTATATCATTATCAGCCTATAGCAGTCCACTGCTGGACATACACCTCCTCTAATGAACGCCATTGCGCTTTGTCCTTTGTTCGACGCATCCAACTTCTGCCAGCAGCCTTTTGCAGATCGTCATTACACCTGGCCGGAGGGCGTATGTTTGATATGACCGAGATTATCACAGAGCCAGCGGTAGTTTTCCAAATGCTGCTCAACCCAGCTAAATCCTTCTCTAGGCCTCCTTTTCAAAGTTGTTACTACCTAATTTCAAAATTAACTCGAGGTATGTGTTCTCCAAAATAAGTTCAAGACGGTATCCAATTACGGCAATAAGGACGACAGGTCTTGGATCAATTCGGTCATTGATCATTAAAACAAATAGATAAGTCTAAGGACTATTATGAATAAATCTAGAATTCTAGTAAAAAATGAAGAATATTCTTTTATTTATGAAACTGCTCACCCCATGCCAAAGCATGTAAGTAATAGCCACATTCGTATAGCTTTATGCACAAACTGAATAGAGACCATTTTATGAAGGCTTTTATGCCAAGTATTTCGAGAGTTTGTAGCCAAATATTTCGAGAAAGTATGCGTTTATGTTATTTTCGTTTTCCTTGTTAATATTAATACGGGAATTCGGAGTTATTGGATAAAGGATTACTCATAATTTTTCACTTTTATGGGATTTCATAGGGAGCAACAATTGATGGTATGAATAAATAATGCTGGGCACTATAACAAAGCCACACGACTGATTTACCACATGACTGATTTATTAATTGTATGCATATTTATTTGTAAATAAATAGAAAACATGCAAGCGCGAGGCGCGATTACACAAATATTTGTCTCGCAGCAAGATTTCAACCGCCAAGCTTCTGCGTCAAAGAGACGATTTTGAGCTTTGTATGTGGGATGTCTTGTAGAGAGAGAGTAAGTGAGAGTAGAGTAGAGTTCTTTGGAAGATGAAGTGCTTGGGGAGTGGATATATACTTCAGTGTTCTTAGAAAATATTTTAAGTTTTAGTAACATTCCACCCGGTGGCTACTTGAATGGGAGGCCGTTGGTATATGTAGTTAAAGTTGGTAGTATAATTGGCCGAGGTGGTATTTAAATGAGCGCTTTTGTGCACGTTCAGAAGGCACGTTGAGATGTTGTCCCGGATTAACCAGTTCTTAAGCCGGGTCAGAGACCTTCGGGCCTAAAAACTTAGATATATTTGGCAGGAACCAACTCAAGTTCATGCAAAAGCCACTAAGCTTTAGCCCGTGGCTACACTCGCGTTAGTGTAGATAATTGTATGTACATTTAAAAATATGCCAATACAATTAAAAATCAGCGTAATCATAAAAAATCACGAATCTTCATAAGTCTTTTAATTTTATCTAACTGGAATTAAAATCGATATTACAAATTCCATTACCAAATGCCCAGACATTAATAATATTATACCCATTCCTATGGCTAACAAACAAACCCGATAATATTCCGATGCCCGGACTCAGGGTAGGAACAAATAGAAGTCCGTACCCAATTAAATGGTTTGCAGGAGTTGTGTGCATAGGACCGTTGGATACAGACGGTCGTCTTTTATTTGTGTATCTTGTAAGTTGGGTACGGGCGGTTAAACTGTTTAGTCGAAAGGTCTGTGTAAGGTGAAAAGCTTAACCTAATTTTCTGTAAGTTATTCTGGTTTTTAGTTGAATTTTGAAACTGTGGCTGAGGTGTTAATTCGGTATGAAATGATAGGGCGCAAGCATATTCGACCTGGATCAATAATTGTATAAGTAGTTGACGGCCTCTGTGATGCAGTGGGCGAAGGTTCGCCTGAGACGCAGAAGGTTGCGGGTTCGATTCCCACCGTGGGACAAATGTTTACATTATTTGCAGATATCTGTCTCAGTTCTGTTTTTTCTTAGTAAAATACAATATGTATGTATTTACAACAAAAAATATTTAAGAAGTATATTAGTTATGTGGTTCCGATAATAAGAGATCTATTTAGTTTGGGGCTACAAGATGATGTTTGATAGTGTCCAGCATTATTTATGCATATCAGTACCTACAAATATCGTATAACCACGAGACCTAAATCAAATATTTGCTGAAACTTCTGTCCCGACTCAAACCCGCATTTAAACCATTCATTCCTTGCACAATGCGAACAGACAGTTATATTATCTAAAGTCTGTCATATAACTTTCCTTAGATGTAATTTTCCGGGTTATAACTTGGACAGTCAGAAGCCTTTTCGCCAATGGGCAAAAGGATTCTTTGTAAAGAATTTGGATAGAAAGGGAAACCTGCAGGCTCTGTTGGTCTGCGTAATTTGAGAACCAGGCAAAAAGCGTGTTAATAAAATTTCTATTTGAAAATAAAATATTTTTGTAAAGACATTTCAGACGCGTTTTATTTATACTCTATGTATAAAAATATTTTATTAGATACATTCATAATTATTATGTATATATCATATAACTGTCTCTGCTCATAGCGTACCGGGTTAAAAATTAGCCTATATGTTATATGCTTCAGACGCAGAAAGTTGCGGAATCCCGCCTCGTGACAAATTTGTATGATCTCCATATGCTCGTGTGGTACCCAGACAAAAAAATATGTTTTAATTTGGGTCAGAAACTATGTCTATCCAAGTTTCCTCCAAATCCGTTCAGGCGTAATTGAGTAAACATCCATCCATCCTCCATTCTCACAAACCTTCACATTTATAATATCAGTAGGATTAAGTAGGATTTTGCAAAAGAAGTTTGCCGATTTCATTTTGGTTTATCAGAACCGTAACTTTCAGTAATACATCATTCTTGGAAAATCTAACAAGCTCCTGTTCCTCTATAACCTTACCTCGATCATCACTAACCCTTTTCATACACAAAACAGCACTCCAAAAATTATTTCCATCCTTATTAATAGACTAACATGGTTCATATTGTAGTATACTTCTGATAAAAACGAAGTTACAATATCAGACAAGCAATTTTCGTCCCAACTTCTATTTCAAAAAGTCTCAGATTCAGTGTAGAGATAGCATCAGCAACTCTTCACGTCCGTTTCTTAATCCAATCCAGTTTCCATCCTTGTTCTGATAAAGATAGGGTTGAAGATCCTGTGTAAGGTACTGGTCCAGTTGTAACGTAACCTGAGGCAAGTAATATCCTACGAAGCCTACAGAGCAGTGCAAACAGTGAGCGTCCGAGCGATGAAAAACAGCCGAGAGCCTGTTTGTATCTGTGTAATGACGGATTTGATACTGAATATGTTTACTTTTGACGAGCAAAATAAACCATGATGGACAAATCTCTATTCTGTATAATAGAGAACTGTTGGAAAAGGCTGCATAGGTCTTATTTTGCTTTATACATCAATCGAATACAAATTTAGAAATATAGCCATGTAATGTCTCCCTAGCCAAGACGCTGTGGCAGACCTCGGAAAAGTTGGCGTGACGATATTGATGCCTTTCGTAGTGGTAGGAGGTACCAAGCTTTGCCCGGTAAGACATAGCGCCATTAAGCCATATCCTTAGCTAAAGCCCGCCACGAGCACTTCAGCTTTGAACTTCTACTGACTTTTGATGATGATGATCCAAATAACCCTCAGCTAGCGATAGCTTTATACGCGTTTAATTTATCTTCCCGGAACTTAAACTCAAAAGAAAACATGTTAAAAGTAATTTCGGAGTGCCGTCACGAAAATTTTATTAAAACAGCCAAGTTGGTTTCGTCATAATACAGATTAGGATAGAAATTGCGTTGACGCCCAGTCTCTGCCTTTGGGAGCAGTTTTTTTTAATTTTCTCAAACGGGCTGATTCGATTATACGGTGTTATTCAATTTTGAATTTGGAGAGTGTTCGTGAAGATATGGCCTAGGAAAATTTTGAAACTCATTTGACATCTTTCGTAAGTTTAGCTTTTCTATGTTGCCGTATTTCAAATGAAAGCGTAATAAACACTCAACATACAATTTTAGATCAACCTAGAGTAGGATTATGATGTTACCTTTTAATTTCATGGTTTAGTTTTTACCAGATAAGAGTCAATCTGTCAATCTGCTAGAGTTTGTAAAATAATAAAATAGTGGTGTGTTTCCATTACTTTAACAGAATTTTTTTACGAACGTGATGAGAACAAGATAATGAAATACGTTCAAACAAAGATAAAGATTCCATCCGTGGTCCTACCTGGTAGGAATTTTTCAGATTTTGCTACTTTAAAACTCTTACTCTCTCATTAAATTCTTGTAAATCAAAAGAAGTTACTGCAGTGTCTCTAAAAAGTATCCCCAAGATAAGGATCTGAAAATATACCACCGATCATTCCTTTTTTTACAATTGAAAAAAAAACATAAAATCTTCAAGACACTCAATAAGCGAACTTTTAACAGCGCAAACTCGTAGCCACAAAGAAGTTACAATCGTCGGCCCCATTACGACAAAGAACATTAAATATTTTTTGTTCAGTCTAGCGAAGTATGGAATTCTTTTAATTCGTATTCCAGCTCCCCCGGCTTTATGAAATAAGTTTTTTTTCTAACAAGATTACATTTTTATGAAGAAGAAATTGAAGGATAACGAATTTAGAACGGTAAGGGTGGGGCAAGCACTGGTTCCTTGCGCTATCGAATCAACGTGATTTTTATATGTTAGACTCGGTGTTTTCACTATTACTAGTATCCTCAGAAGGTTTTTCGTACTCAGCAACATCTGAATATATTGCTCAGTATGATTTTTAACCGAGCCATATATGGCTTGCCATTTTAGATGAAGAGAGTTTCTCAAACATGCCAATGCATGAAGCTGGCCTGGCGGGTCTTGTCTATGATAATCGCCAGGCCAATATCGCATTACATGACGTTAATACGAGGCAAGTTTTTAATATTTTTTTGATAATCATATCTTGGAGTCGAGATATAATACATCTAACAGGCTGTCCCGATGAAGCGATTTACGGGCAAGTCAAGACGCGTGAAGAGAGGCTTGCGAAATTTCACGTGGAAGATGACGTACGTCCAGGTGATTGGCTAGTCGAGTCGCGCGTAGCCAATCACCTAGACCTTAATAACTTCATCTGGACAAGTTAATGTGAAAAGTAATGTCAATGTTTTTGTTTAAAAACTTATAAAAACAATTTAAAACAAACTTAATACATAATAACTATCCCAAAACATTTATCCCCTTATTCATAACTAAATGCCTTTTTATAACGCCTCGATAGAGTAAGCATGTCCCTGTCATTTAAATGTAAATAAAAACAGGTGACATGATATTAACGCCATTTTAGCTAATTTAGGTTTACAGAAATATTATGAATAAGACGGTTATATGTTATTCTAAAAAGCGTTAAAACACGTTTAAGCTCACAAAATCTTTTTTATAACTCAAAAGGACTAAAGACACACTAGAGAATGGTCGATTTGATTCGTTTACACAAAAAACTCATGCTACAATCGACATTGGGAGCAAAGAAGGCTTTTGACGTGAGACAGATATTATGTTTTCTTTGTCAAAGATTCCTTAACTTCTGAAGAGGGTGAGCTTCCATTTGTTTGTATGGTTGTTAGGTTCTTACGCAAATAATTGCTAATATTTCGGGGGCTTAGAGTTTCAGTTTGAGTTTCAATGAAATTCAGTTACATTCATAACTAGCTTTCTCCCGCGGCTTTGTTCACGTGGCACCCGGACAATGTTAATCCAGGTAACAAACTATAAATAAACTGTATACTCCAAATTTTATAAAAATCTGTTCAGTAGTTTAACGAAAGTAAAAAAAAAGTCAGCAGTAAACCCATCCTCACAAACTTTCCCATTTATAATATTAGAACGGAAATGGCCTCCCACAAATACTTCCATAAATATGTACGTATGAAATGATTGCCAGTGTTTCTCTCAATCTGAAATTATTGCTCATACACGCTAAAGCCCTCAATTTCCCTAAACTATGAATCTGTCAAGTGTAACCTGGTTGGTGATGACACAGTATACCCGTTAAGCAGCTAGATTATTCTATAGGGTGTCCAAATGTGAAATCCATCTTCCTTCGGCTTATGAGAAGAATATACTCTCCTAATGAGTGCCATTGCGCCCTGTCCTCAAATCGACGCATCCAGCTTCTACCAACAGGCCAACGCAGATATCGTAGGACTGGAGGGCGTCCTACACTACGTTTGCCGAGCCGCGGTCTCTACTCAAAAACAGTTTGCCCCAACATTTATCGGTTCTTCAGATTTTTATCGGATACGACCAGTCCACTACTAATTCAACTTGCTAATTCTCTGAGCTAGGTCGACCGCTTTAGTTCTATGTTGGATTTTAATTATAACTAATAATCTAGTCTCATCGCATGATATACGGAGCTGAAACATGGACACTCACAGTAGGGCTAGTCCACCAGTTTAAAGTCCGTAAACGAGCAATGCTCGGAGTTTCACTGAAGGATGGAATCCGCTTTAGAATTTAAAACTGTGATACACTGCAAATATCACACAGTTGAGTTGGCAACTAGCTTACACGAAGAATATTATAATTTCTATGAAGTTTCCAACTGTTTCAATAACCCTGTGGTGGCGGAGCAAGGAACGAGCTAGGCCTAGCGAGGGGCCAGATGGATTATCATATCGCATGAATATTTTACGCGGGTTGATTCAATTAGACATCGGGCCCAATGTGACGTCAGGAATGAGTTATCCCAATTATGCTAATATTTATTTGATAGACAATTTTGCGCAGCCTGGGATTACGATTCAATTTGTGTTTGACCTTTACTTAGTTAAATAGTGGATGATTTCATACCTAACTAGAAAATTTAGGTTCATCTATTATATTTGTGGAAGAAAATATTTTTTTTATAAATATTATTCCACTTTATCGTCTTATAACTCATCAAAAATACATTTTTACAAAAAAGTTTTTATATTATCAATCTACTATGTGTACCTATAAATAATATAAAAAACCGACCAAGTACGAGTCGGGGTCGCGCACGAAGGCTCCGTGCCATTATCTGTACATGTATGGGAGCGCCCCTTAATTTATTTTATTCTACTTAAGTTATTTATTTTTGAAGTGAACATACAACTAAATATTCTGTGAATATTTCAAGCATCTACCTGTTGCCGTTATTAATATCGAGCAAAAAACGTTTGTTGGTAACAGAAATACATCTATGAAAATTTCAACTGTCTGACGATTCATGAGATACAAGCCTGAGGACAGACAGACAGACAGACAGACAAACGGACAGTGCAGTCTTAGTAATAGGGTCCCGTTTTACCCTTTGGGTACGGAACTCTAAAACATAATAGCAAAAAATATTTCCAGAATGATCGACTTCCAACCACGGAACAGAGCTCAAACGGTCGGAGGCTAGGGCCGAAGAGAGAGGAACCTCCTCACAATGCATGCCGAGTTATTAATAGTAATATTATTTGCTTATGACTATATACTATATACCTAGGCATATTTCTATTGAGACGCAATGCAGAGTGGGTAATTTGATAATCACATGTTGTGTATTTTAGGCATTCTGTTTCTTAGTCATAATGAAGTTTAGGTAATAAGCAAAGCAGACATAATGCATTTCAGGAATTTTGATACTTATACCTTACGCAATTTAGGTAATTTACTAATCAGACAATAAACGTTTTAGGTTTTATGCTATTTTGTGCTTTAGATGCTCACGAGGGTTATTATTCTTTGGATTTTAGCTTACTCCATCTAACCATGTCCTCGCTACAGCGTCCCCATCAGTGAGTAAAAGTTACCACTTATCAGTAAGTATACATTAGCTAATCTAGATCTAGTCAAGTGGTAAAATAAAATAACATTGGCTTTTGTGTCTACAAAGGCTTAAGTTTGTTTGGTATACCAAAACGTGAACCAGCGTTGACATTACTTTATTGTCTTTACTCTATCCGACATATTCCTTAATTCCATACAAAGTGTAAGGGTGTACTAAGAAAGAATATCCCGATGAAATTCAGGCCCATATATTTAACCATAGGTGCATATTAATATGAGCCTGATATGCCGTGCCCTCATTATTTAGACTGAGTTCACAGTAAGGTATCTGGAGTTACATCATTTCATATATTACGAACACGAAAACAAAATACAGTAAGGATTTCTAACAAAATTAAATTTTCACTTCTCTTGCTCAAAAAGTGTATCATAATAGTGTAGCTTAGCGGGCCTAAAACTCGAGTTTAATACCTCGGGCTAAAAAGTATTTTTTCTTTTTAATTTTTGTCTAAAATCATCAGCCCGTCCGTACAAAGCATTCGGTCTCTTACATAAAAACTCGACTTCTTGGTGGTCCGTCAATATTTTATTTTGAAAATAGAACCGTCTTGGTGATGTTTTATGAAGGTTGATTAATTTTTAATAAAATTTCTGAAAATTGTCTATTTTGAATTGTTTTATTTTCTCGCAATCGAAGTGAAAAGTAGAGTGTTTTACTCGGGCCAAAACCACCCATTATAACTCGGTCTTGTCATCTCCCTCGCTACGCTCGGGAGTATAACAACCTCGTATATAATGGGATGGTTTAGTCCCTTGTAAAACAAGCTACTATTAATAGCCATCTCATATCACACAAGGTAAAGGGTTAAAATGAATAGAAAGACAGATCGGATTATAAGACGGGATCGTTGGAGGTTAAATATAAATGGGGCACAATTTACGTGAGCGAAGTAAATGGGTAACGAGTGGAATGAGCGGGCACACTGAATGGTCTACTCTGAAACTGTGCAACGAGACTCTAAGGCAATCACAACTACATACTACAATCATTTTTATCGTAACGGTAAAGCGTAGCGTAAAATGTTTGGCCAATGGTATAGCGTTATTTCATAACCATGCTTTCTCATCGGTCGAAATTTTTCTATACGGTTATGATACCAGAAGTTGAAAGTTTCTTGATTCGCTCTCAGTTGGCTTAGGTCCCAGTCATGGCTTCAAATTAGTGTCATGTATAGGCGTTTCCTGTTTTTACGTCGATTTCTAGACATATATAAAAGTGTAGGTGTAGGTACAAGTTATCACCCACAACTAACCACCAATCTCTTCTAGCGTTGATTTTCCTTTCTACAGTACCCGCACATACCACTTGCAAGACATTGTCACACGGTCTATCTAGTCCCAAACCAAGCAGAGCTTGTGCTACTAAGGGAACCACATGACTGATATAGGTACTACTGATAAACATTTTTTTGTAAATACATACATACTTTACATAGAAAACACCCAAACCTGAGACTAAATCTACGAATAGTGCAAACATTAGTCCCGCGGCGGGATTCAAACCCGAAACCTTCTGCGTCTCAGGCGAACCTTCACCCATTGCGCCACAGAAAGAGATAGAGACTAGACAAATTGATTTCAGTTCAAATAACACTATTTAATTAAATTATAAACTAAGATTTCCTGTAAATAACGATAACACTGTAAAGATCACCTATTACTGTATTGATTGGAATTACAGATTGTTATAATATTTATTTGATTAAAACCACAATTTTGGGATATTGCTTGTATTTAGTCACCACAGAAAAGGTACAATATTGCCAACATGACACTAAAAATAATCTAAATTATGTCATAGACAAACACTTGAAATGAACACGTATGGTTTATTACCATAATTTTATATTTTCGTGGAGTTGAACTCTTAGGTCACCTGCATCGCACCACTGCTGGGCCAAGGTTTCCCTCAAATTCCGCCAGCCATCTCTATAAAATCTCTTAATCTAAATCGAAGCCTTCGAGAGAGGATAATGGGATATTTCGGAGGATAGAGGTTAAGATAATTATTTACCAATATTTATTTAAGTCTTGTCTAAAATAACTGTTTGGTTTCAGAGTAGCCCACCTCGGAATGAGGCAAGATACGCAGAGTATATGACTGAGAGCCTTACATTACCATTGGAACAATGCGAATGAGCTCCGTACGAATTGCGCATACTCCTTGATGGCGGATAGATACTTAGGAGCCGGAGTTCGAGTGGTGAGGTGTAGCGGACAATTATAGGTACTCAGTTAAATGATATTCCCTATACATTGCGTACTGAGCATCAATTATTTGAAAGTATTAAATACACAAACAACACCAGACTATTTAATTCCACTGCTGGACATAGGTCGTACATATGCTGGAGATAGGCCTAATAAGAAGGGGGATATGCCCATAACGCTACGTCGGGCATGCGGGTTGGGGATCTCAGGGCCGGCGGTCAAGGAATTTCGCTGTGTCGAAGTTAGGCTGCGCTATGCCTCAATCAGACGGCCACCAAAGCCCCGTTTGTTAGTTAAACCAGATAATGGAGCTGTATCATAAAATAAATGATTTACAGTACATTACACAGTCACAGTATTTGCAGTCATTTTGGAGAATATTTTGGATATTTTTATGCCAGAATATTTTGGAGTAATAATGCCCGACGAAAAGTCAAGTTCAAAAGTCGAATCGCAGAACTCGGAACTATCCAAAGTCTTCGTTCGCATGTTCCCCACCAGTCAGCAGCTATCAAAAATCTCAGTCGCCTTTTACTTTTCGTTTGCGCCGCAACGGAACTGCCGCCGTAAATCAGTGCAAGCCGACCTTCCGCCATTTTATTATGTTTATTCATGAAATTGCTCATCCAACGAAAGTGAATCTTTGTTTACTGGCGAAGGATTCCTTGGTTCTAGGCCACGGCTCTGCATTTCATTCTAAAGCTAAGACGGTTGAATTTTACTTGGAAATTACGTGTTTCAAGTAGAATTCCGCAGAATTTGGGAGTAAAGGACATGTTTCGGTAACATTTAAGATTTCTCGGTTAGCATAACCAAAGTTCGTGGATTTGGTAACGGGTAATGCTTAACTCGCTTCCTCTGTCATCATCATCATGATCATAATTAAGTATAGTAGTCCACTGCTGGACTTAAACCTCCCCTAATGAGCGTCATTGAGCCCTGTCCTCAGCTCGACGCATCCAGCTTCTAACATCACCCTTTTGCTGATCGTCACTCCATCTGGCCGAAGGGCGTCCTAGACTACTTTTGCCGAGCCGCGGTCTCCATTCAAGAACTCGTTTAACGAATGTAGGTTCTTCAGCATACATGACCTGAGCTATGTCTATAACTTTAGTTCTCCGTTGGATAGTCTCGTTGCGGATTCTATGCAGCTTCTTATGCAGTAAACTATACTTCTCAGCTCACATATTCTTTCTTCTACTCATAACTGATAATGATAAATCTATATTACTTACTATGTAGGTACGTTGCTCTATTTTGAACTTTATCTCGAAAGAGCTAAAGAAAGAGCTTTTATTGAAAGAAATTACAATAAAATAAACATTCCACGCGATAGTTTGCATTTCCAACCTTAGAACACATCAATCGAAATTGATTACAATTCTAACAAATTCTCCACACTTCAGACTTTCATCCAATCTCCTGCAGCCGTAATAAAACTTTTTAATATCCCAGAGCCTGCAGCTGTGCAATTGTTCTCAATCTCGTCTCGCAAGAGGATCTTCACAATACGCGTGTTACCAAGGCTTCCTTGTATGATGCTATCACTTAGCCTACATTCTGTAGGACGCACTCCTAGCTTGCCTAACACTAGGACATAAGATTTGTGCTATTGTTGTTGGATTGCATAACACTAGGACAGTGGAGGGTTTGTGAAAATTTTGTGGGAGGTTTTTTAGGAAACTAAGTCTTACAACCATGCTACCCATTTAGCCTACATTTGAAAAGAAGAGACACTCCTGGCTTGCATAGGATGAAGGTCTGTGCAACTTTTGTGTGTGTATGGTGAAGTTTAGCGATGTTAAGTCGCACAAAAGGATGTTTTTAAAGTTGTTTATAGTTTTAAAAGTGCAGGCTATTTCACCGGTGTACTTATGAGGTTACCAGAGAACCGTTTTGTTCATACAAACGTATTCCCAGATTTCCTCCCTGCAATTTGACACTAGTTCAACGATCTTTTGACAGAATATAGTAAATTAATTACACTCATTTCGTCGTGTCGGTACGTTTTGATTTTTTGTACAAGTTAAAATAAGACTTCTAGAATAAAGTCTGGTAGGTAATATTATCTTATGTACTGACTGAGTTGACTGTTCAGTTACTTTTTGCTTACCGTTTAGTGTTAGGAACTCTAGCATCTACGAAAACCATCACTAACGGGCATGGATCTTTCAATCATTTTTATTATGTAATCAATTATTTCCAATGTTTACACTGTGAATTCAAAAATACTTAGTAAATAAACTTTCAAGTGCTATCCAAAGTGTTCGAACCCAATAGGACATTTTTGACTCATTTTATTTATGTTTTTGTATACATAATATTTTTCCTATCTCGTCCTATAAAGTATGTTTTTTCTACGTGTGTACCACATAATACAGAAACTACATCACAAAAAGGTTCAAAATAGATATTGTACGGGCCGCATCCCGCACATTCAGCCTTTACAAACATTAAGCAAATTTTGCATAGTTAGTAGTAATTTTTCCATAATAAAACAGTTGAATCTTCACATCGGTGACGAACAGTCGTTTCACTCATTATCATACCGGTCCCATCAAAGCAAGCAATCATCATTATCATCATTCTGGGTATTGGAAGCAAGCCGTACCCAAACATTGGTCCTTCGAAGCCTACCTGGGCGGGACCATAAGTGCGGTCAGTTTTAGTGATTCGTGTTCGTGGTTTCCCCAAAAAACCAGCAGTGAGCAAGTGAGCATATCAAGGATTATCAATCAGTCTCTGGCCTGGCATTAGCCGCCGAGACAATCAGCATCAGTCCTTGGCATAGCAGGTTGCCAGGACAGCAGAGCAGCATTCCTGAGTTGGTACAGACCACCAGGATTATCAGCATTATCAGTCTCTGGCTGGCATTAGCCGCCGAGACAATCAGCACCAGTCCTTGGCATAGCAGTTTGCCAGGACAGCAGAGCAGCATTCCTGAGTTGGTGCAGGCCACCAGGATAATCAAGATTATCATCATTATCAGAGCAGAGCAGAGCAGAGCAGAGCAGAGCAAAGCAGAGCATTCAAGTAAGATCTTTCCATTTATAAATTGACACTAAATTTATAAAGATGTCTGCGATAGAAGATCTTTTAGCAAATCAACAGCAAATTACAGGGGGCATAAATACTATTTTGAAAAACTTTAAAAAAGATGGGCCGGATCGCAAAACATCAGAGTATATCAAAAGACGAATTGAGACGTTAGACGGTTATTGGCAGGAATATCATGCAAATCATGTACAACTTTTACAATATCCTGACAAAAGCAATGAGTATTTCGTAAGCAACCATTATCAGCAAGCACAAGAATTTTATCAATCAGTAAGAGAGCAAATTTTATCGACTCCAACCACTTCGATCATAAGACCAGCTACTCCTTTAGGTAGCAAACCAGCAGATTTTACAGAATCATTAACGAAATCACAAGGAGTCCACAGCAAAAAAGACGACTTGATCAAAAAACAGTTAAGCAATTTCAAGGCCTTCGCAAGAACGGTTTCCAGCATAGTTTTAGATGATATCACGGAGAAGTGGGAATTCCAAGATATTCTGAAGAATTTGGAAAACAGATGGTCGGTTATCGATCAAGCTCATTGGGAATTAGATAGTGAATTAGACGGCACCAACGTTCAGTATGAGATCACTTTTTCAGAGCACGAGAAGACGTACAACAGCATGAAAAAATCATTAAACAGCAAACTCTGGTCAATGGCTCACAGAGAAAAAACTACTCCACAAATGGACGTCCCAAGCTTCCATGGGAGCTATAATCAATGGGTCTGCTTTAAAGATCTTTTTACCGAAGCAATTCATAACAACAGCTTCTTATCAAATGCACAAAAAATGCAATTTTTAAAATCAAAGGTCAAAGGTGAGGCCGAACGCCTAATTCAACACTTAACTATTAGTTCTGATAATTATAACATTTGTTGGGACATCTTACAGCAGAGATATAACAACAAAAAGATGATATTCTCGTCGCACATTAACATTCTCATGAACTTGCCTGTAATTCAACAACCATCAATCAATCATATCAAACGCATTCATGATACTACGCAGGAGACTTTGAATGCTATCAAAAACCTAGGGGTTGATGTTACATCATGGGACCCACTCATCGTCCATATTTTGTGTCAAAAGTTGGACAGTGAGACACACAATGAATATGTGAAAGCAGTTAAGCAGCCGCGAGAGCTGCCTGTCCTATCAGAATTTCTATCTTTCTTAGAGAGCCTATTCACGAGCATGGAGTCTGGGAGAAGAAAGCAAGAAAATATCAATCAAAAATCGCCTGTTCCAAAATCAACTATCAATCTCAATAATCGCAAATCATTCGATTATAAATCATATCAAAGTAACAAAGACATTTCGCAATCAACTTCCAATAACAAATTCTTTAACAATAAAACCTGCCCAGTTTGTAGCGGCGAACATGGTATATTCTATTGCAAAAGGTTCTTGGAATTGCCGCCAACAAGCAAAAAACAATGCCTGCATAAATACAATTTATGCCAAAATTGTCTTTATGATCATAACGGCAAGGAATGCTTTTCCACAAAGCGTTGTCGAGAGTGTAATGGATGTCACAATACGATACTTCATGATACCTACAAGCAAAATGCCATTCAAACTAAAAATATTACACCGAATCATGTACCATCATCATCATCAAGAAACTCAAATTCTCACGTGGCGCAGCAGCATGATACGCCTGAAATTTTACTATCAACAGCAATGATTAGGGTGCAAAGGGTTGATGGTACTTATCAAACCATGAGAGCGCTTATCGATCAAGGCTCGCAGACTTCTCTGATCACTGAGAACGCTGCCCAGCAGTTAGCATTACCACGCCAAAGATGCAAAGGTATTATCAGTGGAATAGGAGCGAAAGATAATAGTTGTAAGGGGGTCATCAATATCAGCTGCACATCCATGAAAAATAATTATCATTTCAACACTGATACCTACATCATGAAAAACCTCACGAAGCATTTACCATCATACACATTCCCTAAGCCATCATGGGAATACTTAGATAATATTAATCTAGCAGATATAGATTTTAATATCAGCCGTTCGATTGATATTTTGTTAGGAGCAGACGTATACTCCAGTATCATTTTGGAAGGTATATGTAGATCAGATCAGTCCGCATTGATTGCACAACAGACCCGCCTGGGTTGGATCTTATGTGGAAGTATCAAGACACTGCAATGCAATGTAGTTCAAGTTGACATCAGTGAAATCCAAAAATTTTGGGAGTTGGAGGATATTAGCGAGGAGTCACCATACTCATCAGAGGACTTGGAATGCATTCGGTTTTATCAAGAAACAACAAAACGTGTGGAAGACGGAAGATATCAAGTCAGACTTCCTCTATCACAAAACTTGGCGGAAGAACTTGGCCAGTCAAAATCAAAAGCCATAGCTCAATTCGTTCAGTTGGAGAAAAAACTATCAAAAAACAAAAACATTTCCAATGAATATAAATTATTTATCCACGAGTATCAAACTTTAGGTCACATGCAGTTATCGGAATCGCCGCTTTGTAAAGAGACACCGGAATGTTATCTACCGCATCACTGTGTACTTCGCGACGATTCTACTACCTCGGCGTTACGGGTTGTATTTAACGCTTCAGCAAAGACATCAAGCGGAAGAAGTTTGAACGATCTTATGCATAAAGGACCGAATTTGCAGCAAGACCTTCAAACGCTTATTTTAAAGTGGAGACAGTATAAGATCGCATATAAAGCAGATATAGAAAAGATGTTTCGACAGATTTGGGTTCATCCTGTAGATCGGAAACTTCAAAAAATCATTTGGAGAGATGATCCTTCTCAAAAATTGAAGGAATTTGAGTGTACCACTGTCACTTACGGTACAAAAGCAGCGCCTTTCTTGAGCATGATGACATTAAAGCAATTAGCAAACGACGAACAGGATACGTACCCAGATGCATCTAAAGTCATCAAAGAAGCTATGTACATGGATGATTTAGTACATGGTAGCCATGATATCACATCAGCAAAGAAATTACAGCAAGATTTGATCAATTTATTGAAGCAGGGTGGCTTCAATTTAAGAAAATGGTCATCAAACGATTCCAGGTTATATAAAGATCAAGAAGATGAGCAGCAAAAAATTATCAATTTCAAGCAAGCAGAGTCCACGAAAACCTTAGGGCTTCATTGGAATCCCGCAGAAGATTCATTTTCATTTTCATCGAAAATTGAGACATCTGATGAGAAAATAACTAAAAGAGGGATACTATCAGACATATCCAAACTTTTTGATCCCTTGGGATGGATAGCGCCGATAACTACTAAGCTCAAGATCCTGTTTCAAGATGTCTGGGTAGCAAACATTCAATGGGATGATGAAGTACCTGAAAACATTAAGATTCAGTGGATAAAAATCAAAGCAGAATTAAAAAGCATCGATCAATTTCAAATACCAAGATGGTTAAGTATAACGTTATCAAGTAGAGTTGAACTGCACGGCTTTTGTGACTCTTCAACAAAAGCCTATGCAGCCGTCATCTACTGCAAAATCAAAATCAAAAATGAAGAAAAATCGAAGGTTACCTTGGTCGCAGCAAAATCAAGATTGGTACCTTCAAGCAAAAGCATATCAATGCCCCGGCTAGAACTATGCGGTGCATTGTTATTATCAAAACTCATGAACAAGGTCAAGGACTGCCTAGCTGAACATGATATCAGTGTTTACGGGTGGTGTGATTCTCAAGCAGTACTAGGTTGGTTGCATGGCGATCCTGGTAGATGGAGAATTTTTGTAGCAAATAGGACACAGCAAATAACAAAAAGCATGCCTGCTGAATGCTGGCGTTACGTAAAAACACACGAAAACCCAGCTGACAGCGCAAGTAGAGGCTTATCAGTAACTCAGATGTCTAGCAATTCTTTGTGGTGGCAAGGACCTATGTGGTTGCCTACCTGGAAGCCACAAAAAGACGAAAATCAAGCAAATTATGTGACAGACGAAGAAATGAAAAATCAAAAGCAAGTTCATACTGTCACTAAGCAAGACGAAAGCATTATCAGCAAATTATTGAAGCAACACAGCTCTATATCAAAAATATCACGCATCCTAGCATGGGTATACCGATTTATATCAAGCAAAAAACAAAAAGGATACCTTAAGCTAGATGAAATAAAAGAAGCAAAGCAAAACATTATCAAGCATGAACAGCAACAGCAATTTTCACAAGAAATAAGCAATCTAAAGCAAAACAGCAAAATACAAGCAAATAGCAAAATCATAAACTTAAACCCATACTTAGACAGCAACGGCCTTCTAAGAGTGGGAGGAAGATTACAGCACGCACATATGAGCAATGACAAGCAGCATCCAATAATACTCCAGCATAGTGGTCGCCTCACAGAATTGATCATTGACGACGCACATAAAACTATGTTACATGGAGGTGCCCGGCTGACCTTAAGCTTTATTAGACAAAAGTATTGGGTAGTAGGAGGCAACCGAGCAATTAAAGCACGCATACGACGTTGCGTCGTTTGTGCGAAGCAGAGCCCAGTTATGAGAGCTCAAATCATGGGAGATCTACCGGAATCAAGAAGTAACCCATCACGGCCATTTACGCACACAGGGGTCGACTTCACCGGACATATCTCAGTAAAATCAAGCAAAGGTCGTGGAATCAGAAGCACAAAGGGATATGTAGCAATCTTCGTTTGCATGGCCTCAAAGGCTGTTCACCTGGAGTTAGTCTCAGACCTCAGCACATCGTCATTTATTGCAGCACTACGCAGAATGGCGGCACGTAAAGGTACGCCTACCCATATCTACAGTGATAATGGTCGTAACTTTGTCGGAGCTAACAGAGTTTTACAGGAAGAATATCACGTAATAAAGCAAGCATATCAGAGCGCAGAGGTACAAGCAGAAGTATTAAATATGGAAATCAATTGGCACTTTAACGCACCGCTATGGCCCACAGCGGGAGGGCTGTGGGAGGCTGCAGTAAAGAGCTTCAAACATCATTTCAAACGAGTGGTGGGCGAACAAATTCTGACATATGAAGAGCTGTACACCGTCCTCACTCAGATTGAGGGATGCTTAAACTCACGTCCTCTATGTCCAATAACGGAGGACCCCGATGAGTTGAACTTCTTGACTCCAGCACATTTTCTCACCGGGGGACCCGACGTTAACTTATATGAGACGGAAACAGACCTAAGAACGCGATGGCAATTAACACAAAAAATTGTAAAAGACCTATGGCATAGGTGGCGGAATGAGTATCTAACTCAGTTATCAGCAAGGAGCAAATGGAAGCAAGCAAGGGCAAATATTAGCCTGAACGACGTCGTCGTCATACACGACGATAACCTACCCCCGGGAAAGTGGTTAATGGCAAGAGTCATAGAATTACATCCAGGAGCAGACTCACGTGTTCGAGTTGTTACTCTAAAGACAAAAAACGGAGTCTTAAAACGTCCAGTAACAAAAATATCAATTTTACCTGTTCAAGAGCAAGAACAAAATGACCAAAAACAAACAAATAACTTAAATAAAAAAGCAGAACCGAAATGTCGCTTTAAACTATCAACGATGTTTGTATCATTATTTTTGTTCCTTAGCATCATAACAACTTCCCAAGGCGCATTAAACATAACAAACTTCAGAGAAAATCAGCATCTGTATTTTGACAAAGTATCAAACATGAATATCATTCGCGATGAGTGGAAACTTGTCGTGTACTACAAAATGCAACCTTATTGGGAAGGAATCACAGCATTAAACAAAACAACAAGCATATTAGAGCGGCTCTGTAAAACAATTGAAGATAAAGCTTATTGTAATACGATACTGTTACAATTAAAGCACGAGCTTAACGAGTTAAATTACAACAACCAAGTACTTGTTAATCAGCAGGACAGCACGCGACCGCTATCAAAACACAGGTACCGCCGTGGCCTTATCGACGGTGTCGGATATCTGGCGAACTCGTTATTCGGCGTACTCGACAGTAGATTCGCAGAACAGTATCACAAAGACATTACTCTCCTACGAGCAAATCAACAACATGCGTCGTATTTATCTAAAAATCAAACTTCTATCATCGAAGCCGAGTTCAATGTACTGAAACGAATCGAAAATACGACCTCTCAGCAATACAAAATCATTCATCAGCAACTTATTAAATCTGAAAAAACGGAGGGATTATTAAAAACTGAAATACAACTAGGAAACGAATTCAACATGGGAGCGATTATTGCAAGCAATTTATTACAGAATCTGAAACATTTACAAAACATGTTGTTAGATACAATCGCCGATACTTACCATGGCAGATTGAACCCCAATTTAATAACAACAAATCAATTACAAGATCAGCTGAGCATTATATCAAGCCACCTTTCCAATGACGTCACCCTCCCTATCAGTAACATTCATGTCGACATATTAAGAATATTCAAGCTTATGACAACGAAAGCCAGAATGATCACCGAATACCTACTCTTTGAATTACGGATCCCATTAATCAGCCGTGACTCATACGAAATATTCAAGATCATCCCAATCCCTGAGCAAAGACAAGACAACATGATTAGCATCATACCGATATCAAACTATGTAGCAATAAATTTAAAGAAAGACACTTACATAACTATGACGGAAAACGGAATCAGATCATGTCTAGTAGCAGATGCAAGTGTTTACCTTTGTCATATTAGCAGACCTATCAATAAATTGAGCAGTGATAATGATTTCTGCCAGAAGAAAGACTCACTATGTGAAATTTCTATCAAACCTTGCAAAAATATTTGGCTGGAATGTAATTCACTCAACAATTACATTTATTTTTGCTGTGATCAATGTCAGCTGCGAGCGCTATGCCAAGATCAAGTTACCGTGCATCAGCTGACTCGCGCTGGTTTATTTACAATACGAAATGGTTGTGTGATAAAATCAGAAACTTTCGAAATCATTGCCCACGATAATCATGCAAGTGAGACGTATGTCAAATCAAAAGTTTTCACCCCTGTAATTGCCCCTATAAATCACATCATAAATATCTCGATGCCAAGACAGATGGAAGAACAGAAAGATCAGAAAGAGCTCGAGAATATACAAAAGCAAATCAAGTATGTGCAAGAAAACGAGGCATCAATAACCAGCATTTCATATCACGACATACACCAGTATGCCGTCATCTACGCTATCATTGGATTGGGGGTCCTAGCAGGCTCAGTATGGTGGTGGCGACGCGGGCGCGGCGCGTGGTCTCTCCAAGCAGCAGCAGCACCGGCCACGGCGCCCGCGCCCCAGCCCCGCCCTCTCCCCCCGCCCCCTCACCAGACAATCAGTGATAGTGTAGTTTATCAAAGTGTTAGTGCGCGAGTGAATAAGGCAACGTCGCCTATAACCCCTCGTTATGAATTTAGTGTAGCTAACCAGTGATTACATTTTAATATTCAGACTTTTCTTTAGACTTGACTTTAGAGCAATAACATAATCTAATAACTTTAGATCAAATCATTATAAGCAAACATAATCATGTTTTAATTTTTATAAAGTAGATGAAGGCTTTATTTTATATTCTTTTTCTCTCGCGGGGAGCATGTACGGGCCGCATCCCGCACATTCAGCCTTTACAAACATTAAGCAAATTTTGCATAGTTAGTAGTAATTTTTCCATAATAAAACAGTTGAAACTTCACATCGGTGACGAACAGTCGTTTCACTCATTATCATACCGGTCCCATCAAAGCAAGCAATCATCATTATCATCATTCTGGGTATTGGAAGCAAGCCGTACCCAAACAGATATTGAATACTTCAGTTTTTAGCTGAATGGATCACTTAGACTATATTTCGCCCAAGTAGCTAGTCTATATTCGGTATTTCAACCACTTCAGTCGCATTTAGATGTAAACTTGGCGTTACTCCTACAGTGAAAACGACGAAAAAATGCTTATGCAAAGTGTTATTATTTTTTTAGGGAGGCTGGAGTGTTGCGTAAGATAAAAGTTTGGCTATAGTGGAAGCGGTGAACGGTTATGTCTTAGATAATGGCAAATTATGTAAATTTTCATATAAAGCATATTGAAATATTATATAGCATATGTAAATTTTCATATATAGCATATTGAAACATTTGAAACATGGTCATTGACCGAGCTATCAGAAGATTTGACAAAGGGCACACACATCATCATTTAGCCCCATACTTAGCAGAGCAAATATGGGATCCAGATAACTTGTACTATTTACGTATTTTTATTGTAAATATAACACATACTATAAGGTACCCGAGACCAATTTTTGCCAATAAACATTTTTCTCGCGGTGGGAATTGAACCTTCTGCGTCTCAGGCGGGCCTTTGCCCACTGCGCCACAGTCGTTAATGAAGAGGTGGGCAATGGAACTTCCTCGGATTCAAACTTACTGACCGAGTGGAAAACAGCTTGCAGTGTTCAATCATTGGGCGATGTGGACAAGAAAGCAGCCCAGATCAAGGGACTTGGGCGGGCGCGGTACCTCGATGCCGCCGGAATGATGGGTGTAAGCCATAACATCCCAGCAGCCCGATGAAAGGCGAGGTTGTGGTCAGCCATAAAGGCTTACGAACACGAAACCTGGGTTATCCAGAGGTTCTAAAAAATTTCACATGACCAGTTGTAAGTCTAATATCGCGTTTATAACATTGATGATGTTATGAAATCGCTGGAACTCCGACCAAGCTAAGCGGAAGTTTGTCGGGCAGCATTACGCGGATTGAGCGGAAATGGGTCACGCCAGGATTTGGCTCAGGCTCTTCGCTGATTTAAATATAACCGGAAGGATGCCGAGTGATTCGCGCCCATTGTTCCAGACGTTATGAGCGTAAGCCGCGCTAGATTAAAGTGATTGAAACGGTCTCAGGCTTAAGTTGACTTTATTTGGTTCTTCGTGTCATAGTCATACTAATTCAAGATGATGTATGAATGCAGAACGAAAAGACAATAGACAAACATTTATTTACCACTTGGCACACCATACGTACCTACCACAACAGAATATTAGCTAATGTCTAATATGGACTCAATTTTTTTATGATACCTATTGTTGGAACCAGCACATGGCTCACCTGATGTTAAGTGGGAACCATTACCTATAACAAAGTATAGCTTCGTAGGACACGGATGTTCGGAACGTGTCTTATGATGCAACACCCTGCGTTAATCGGCTTGAGGCATGGACACCTCCAAGCCTTAAGCGGGAAGTTTACCGACACCCACACTCTTTAGACCAAAACGTAGCAAAACTGCTTCAAGGCAGAAAATTTTGGAGGTAGAAGAACATAGATCATTTTTGTCCTTATACTGATATATTAGATCCAAATGAAATAAAAATATCAGCAAAGATATAAGCGCGTCACACATGGCGAAGACCCACCATAAAATCACTATGAGCCATTACACACGGTTAATATAATAAATATTTTGATATTACGGTATCTTTGTATGGCGAGCGATATTTATCTTAAGATAAAATATTATAGCATCTTCACCGTGTGTGACACGCTTTAATTAGACATTAAGATCTTTTACTAAAAAATCGTTAATCATTATTGGCACTTATAAAATCTGGTTAATTTTCAAGTACAGTAATGTTAGTAGATACACCAACAGTTCCAATATGTGTAGTGAGTCATCATCGGGGTGACTGCGATTCGCGCAGCGCTCACTTTGTAATTATTCTTGCACTGCATAAGCTGTTTTGTTGGTGGTGTTATGGTTCTAATTTCATACTAAGTTTACACCATAACATGACATTATTTAACTTTATAATGACATTTCATTATCATAATTCGCTCTTATCCCACTCTAGGTTGGCTCAGCACAACGTGTTTTCTTCATTCAGTAATTTGTATCAGCCGTCGTCAACATTTATGCACACAATTCTCTTTTACCGCAAACCTTAAACCCATCCACAAGTCTGCAAACCGTTTAAAACGCCCGAAAATGGGACAAGATGTAAGGGCATCATAAATAAGAGGGACGAAAAAACGAGACAGTCCCGACGAAAGAATGGCCGTTCTAAGTGAATATAGGTCCGCGTTTAATGAGAGCTGCTGGAATAAGGCGCCGTCAGTGTCCGTCATAAATTGTCGCCGCTAGGTCCCGGCCTGGGGTATGGTGTAGGGTTGGCAACACTTATAGATAAAGGAAGTCTTGAAATTCCAGATTTTTCCTTTTTTCAATACAACCATACGAGAACTTCAAAATTCTTCCGTTTTATATCACAGTTGGCAAACGCTTCATTAAGTTGACGTGAAGTCTGTGTTATGTTTTGTGACTGTAATTATACCTACCGTAACATTGTAGTGTTGCTTCGAGGCAGATATAAGCATGCTGCATGTGGATATACCACACACACCCTTCAGAAAGACCTCGACTACTACTCAAGATACTGTTGCCTGATTTTCTTTTTCATTCCTTCATTGTATGAACTCGTGGCCAATTCTGGTGTCGGAGTTTTTAAGAGACATGAAGTAATGCCACGAAACAGTCATCCATCCAAGTAGTGAGCTGGCGAAATGTTGCTTAACACTGATTTAGTAAAAACACCGTAGGAAACTTTTCTTTACTTACTTAAATACAAGTTATTTTATGAGCATTATTGTGGGAAAATTATTGTAGAAGTATTGTGGTAGCCCTAGTTGCAAAGAAAAAGGGAAGAGACAAAGGGTCCGGTAAAAAGTCGTGTAGCTGGCAACGAGCTCGCTATCCGACGTTTGATTGCAATCGTCCGGATTTACGGATAAATTCGCACGCCTCCGTATCCGTACCCGGATTGATTTCCGGATTATGTGCACTCTGAGCTGTTTGATTTTGTGCATGCCGAATTTGAAAGAACCGTATTCCTAAAATGGGAAAATTACTGAATTTTTATGAGAGCTTGGGTCAATCAATAAGTTAATTCGAATTTCAAAGAAAATACTGTTAAAAGTATTGCTTATATGCTTTTGGCAACTGTACTGTATATTAATTTTATTCAACTTTGGTTTTTGGTAAGGTATAAAGGGCAAATATCGCGAGTTATAATATCAGAGAACTGTCAAATGGTTGATAGTTCGCTTTCACCAGATTGTCCCAATGATAGAACACTATCAAAACCAATGATCAAAACATCCCAAATAAACAAGAGGCGACTCAGCAAGACGTAAAAAAGCTGCACAAACCCACATGTAAACAAAACGAAGCGTCACCAAAAGTAATCTACTTGCTCAGTCTATAAAGTTTACACTCGCATGATCATTCGCTAGATAAATTCTTAAATTAAATTTCTTAGATGCCAAGCGATTCCCACCTCACACATATCGTGGATATGGGGTATTTTCCCGTGGTCCTGATTACTGAAATTCGGGTGCGCCTTAAAATAATGTGAGCTTGAAAATACAAACGGGGGGTCATTGCCTTCGTCCAAAGTAGGTCAGATAGTGCGACATTTTTCTGGGTCAAAACTGGATTTGGGAAAATGTTTTTCTTACAAATGAGTAATGTCGGCCTTGCTTTCATTACGGAAGTCTTGTTAGGACGTTTGCTTTCTTGTAAAGCCTTCGCTGTTTTTGTCCCAAGATTTATTTCTTTAAGAGGGAAGTTCGTTGGTTTAATGCTGATTAAATTATTTGGGAATACTTGCCTAATGCTGGGAACTAAATTAACAATGTCAGGGAAAATCAAGAAAATTATAAGAAAAATTATATTGCTGACGGTGGATTACAACTGCAAAAACTGAAAATTCTCATAGAAAAACCTAAATCTCATGCAATTAAATTATTTATCTAAGGGTCTAAGGTCTAAGGATCTAGGGTCTATTATCTATTAGGGTCTAAGTAATACACCCGTCATGTGGTTCCCATAGAGCTCTGCTTAGTTTGAGGCTAGCTAGATGATGCTGTGTGATAGTGTCCAACAATATATTATTATTTTATTAGCTGAAAAACAGCGCACAGCGTCTATCATTCAGCAAGTGCTGAGCCAAACCCTATTTCGGCACAGGGTGGCCTTATAGGGCCTATACAGTATTATAAATCTACTTTGGCCACCATTTTTGTTCATAAGCACTAAGTTTTTTATACCTTTAAGATTTCTGTTTTTGTTTTATATTTTAACCTATGTTCATTTACCCAGCCCTCTTAATGTCGTAATAAATATTTTTTTCTACTCAATTCTGTTCTTTGTTTATCCAGTGTACATTAAAAGTAAGCGCCAACAACAGAACAAGCGGGAACCGGAAACTAATAAGTAAGTTCACGCTTGTTTCGCCAGACTATGTCCAGAAGATATATAGTCATATCAACTATGTTTCCTCTTCTCTAGACCCGTAGTAACTGTCCCAGTATCTGTGTAGGGTTTGGTTTAGCGTAAGCAAGGAGTTTTTTTTTGGCAACTATACCTTGAAGTAATTGTCTTACGGTCCCTGCATCCCACTCATGTATGTATCGTATAAGGTCCGTAACTTTATAATTTTACTATCTTCTCGCGGTTTTACTCTCGTGGTACCCGGAGGAATAGTGGTCTATTATTATATATTTATTTTAGGTCTAGAACTACATTATGTACAATATTTCTGCTCAATCTGTTCAGTAATTATGGCGTGAAGGATGGACAAACATTTCACATACATTTCACAAACTTTTGCCTTTTTTACACATGATTGTAAGGTTGAAAATTGACCCAATTTTATTGTTAATAAATAAATATTGAAGTTGTGCCAATTGTGTGTCAGAGGAAAGGCCACCCTAACGATTCCAATGAAAAAAAATTATACTACATCTCGCGGCTTAGCTACAAGAGCACACTGTGTTACAAATAGCAGTAGGTACCGAGTAAAACGCGTACGCTCCCGCCATCACGCGTGCATTATAACCAAAACCTATAGTCTAAACACAAACTATTCAACTATCTAGGTCTTAGACTAGTCTCAGCCGAACTTTGCTCTTAGTCTGGATTAGAATGTTTTGTCCAATGTTAATGCCGCTATATCCTAGTCTAAACTATTTGAGTTTTAATCTGTTTGTAAGTTGTGGAATCTGTTTAAGATAGTTATTTCACTTGGTTTCGTCTTTGAAAAACATGTCCGTGCAGCTTGTGCCAAGCAACCATCTATTAAATGAATGGGTAAATCGACGCATGGTGAAGTATGAAATACTTTTTGAGTCAAAACATATTAAGTAAGAAAGTTGCATAAAATAATGACATTGATTCTTTAGTTATTATTTTCTTCTAAATGGGGCCAAAAAGGGAAGCATAGGGTATGCCCATACGAAAAAAAAAAATTCTTAATCTGTTCATAAAGTATGATGATGCAACCAAAGTAGAACCTTGTAATTTTTTGAAATCGGTTAAAAATAAGATGTTTGCAAACTGTTTTGAGATATTTTAATATAATAAAATTATAAACTCAAATTTTGCCATCAAATTCAATCAAAGCAAGGCAGAGGGATTACTTACAATGAGGGATTAAAATAACAATTAAACTAAACAAGAGTTAGGACTAAAAATCAAGGCTCAAAGAGTCTTAAAAGGAATTAAGCCTAATCTAAGGCCTTGTTTTTGAGTTCTAATTTTTGTTTATTTTAATAGTGAATTTTAATCTGTTTCGTATTAACTGGTACATATATTTGCAGGAAATATCGAATCCGAAGCAACTTTTCAGATCGACCAAAGTTCACCACTGCACTCGGATCCAAACTAAATTGTTGAAATGCACTTTAAGAGTAATATTGAGACTGAGAGTCTGTACCACAGTTACCACTGGGTTCCACTTTGAGACTGGATAGATTCTAGCTACCCTCAAAGTTCTGAATAGTAGTATACTTTTTCTTAGCGTTGTAGTCGTATCTTACAAATGTTAAAAATATGTAGAGTTAATAAATAAAGATGTACACTTTTGTAGCCAATTGTAATTTTTAAATTAAAATATTAATTACTAGCTTCCGCTCGCGGCAGGACGTCACTTTTGTTTGCTATAAAGTATACTTCACACCATCGCGATTTGTCATCGATAAAAGTAACAAAATACCTTTTTCCTCCAAAAGATTGTTGTCTCATAGGGCCACATACATCAGTATGAATTATTTCTAGTAGCTCGCTCGTGCGTTCTGCACTGCCCCTTGGAAACGGTGTACAAATCAGCTTCTCACTTATACAAATCTCACACTCAGATAATTTTTCATCATCTTTAAATGTCAGCCCATGCACTAGGCCATTCTTCGACATTGCTTTTAAATCACGCTCGTTCAAGTGTCCGAGTCGCTCGTGCCATATATCTATAGGTTTCTTCACAACAACATTGTTAGCACTGTTCTGGCTCATTCGAACATGATATAGATTACCAACACGGTCCGCTCGCATGTGTATCTTGTTTTTCTCATCGATAACAATAGCGTCGTTTTTCTTGAAATGAACTTCGAACCCCCGATCTGTCATTTTGGCCACTGAGAGTAAGTTGGTTCGCAAGTCCGATACGTAAAACACGTTCTCAATATCTACTCGGCGTTCTTCACTGCCTGTATCAACCGAAATGCTTATCTTCCCTGCTCCGGCGATATGTGTGCTTTGATTATTAGCCAAATTAAGCTCGGAGTCCAGCCGCGTGAAACCCTGGATCATGTGCTTTTCATTACACATATGCCCCGTGCATCCACTGTCGATACACCATATAGGGTTTCTCTGATCGCTAAACATTACCTCTTCGGTAGTACTCATCAACATCGTCGTCTTCGGATCACTATCCCGTTCTAATTGTCTTGCACTCTGTTTGTTCTTATTGAAGTTCTTTGCTTTGCACTCTCTCGCCAAATGCCCACGACGACCACAACGATAGCATTCGATTTTATTTTTGTTGTAGCCTTGGTTCTCATTTGAGTTCCTCTTCTGGTTGGCATTTGTATTGGTACGCCTGACGAACATAGCTCCTTGATCCACTACTTTTGACTTTCGTCCTTCGAAATCTTCGACAATCTTTATTTTTAACACTTCTGTTGACGGTAAATCATCCCTCGATTCCATTGCCGTGCGAAACATAGCGAAAGAATCCGGCAAACTATAAAGTAGTAATATAGCCAGTAGTTCATCAATCACGACTAAACCGATTTCTTTGAGCTTTTTCACAGCATCGAAAAAATCCGTTATGTGCTTCTTCAAGTCATCTTCTTCCTGCAAGTATTCAAAGAATATAAGGCCTATGCGGAAAAGTTTACTGGAAAGAAAATTAAGAACTTGCAATCGGATAACGGCCGTGAATATGTGAATAATGATTTCGATGACTTCTTGAAGAAAGAAGGTATAAAACGAAGATTGACAGCGCCATATACACCCCAACAGAACGGTATATCAGAAAGAAAGAATAGAACGTTGGTGGAGATGGCGAGATGCATGATGCGTCAGGCAGGAAGCCCTCCTGCGTTTTGGGCGGAAGCAGTACACACTGCGAATTATATAAGAAATCGTTGCCCAACTACAGCCTTGAATGGTGAAATACCATTTTCATTGTGGAAGGGAAAGAAACCTACTGTAATATACATGCACGTATTCGGATCGAAAGCGTACTATAAAGACAAAGGCTCCCAGAAAGGGAAGTTCGATTCGAGTTCGGAATTGGGAATATTCATGGGATATGATACCCAATCAAAAGCCTACAGAATACATGATCCTAGGACCAGGAAAATCATTGTAACACGTGATGTAAAATTTATGAATGACACGGCCTTCAGGCATGAATATAAGGAAATACTTGAAGAAAAGGATATTGACGGAGAGATTATTGTAGATCTTAATATGCCAAATGAGAGGAACAAAGAAGAGCGAGAGGCTCCCTTGAAGGCAAAAAGAGATGGAGATAGAAAAAGAACAGCAACTATTTCGTGGGAAAGATTAGTTGAACCTTCAAAGAGAGGAAGGGGAAGATTAGTTCGTACTGGTTTTGTGGGAAAACCGCGACAAGAATACAGACCAGTTACAGAACACATAGTGACGGATACTGAACCAGAGTCAGAAGCTGAGGAATCGGATGAACAGCTAACAGCGGGAATAGCAACTATTGAACCAATGACATGGAATGAAATCGAAAAGACGAGCGACGTAAATGAATGGAGAAGTGCCTTAGAAGATGAATTTTTGGCACAGATAAAAAATGGCACGTGGGAAATAGTATCTCGACCAATGAATCGAAAGGTTATTGGAAATAGATTAGTTTTCAGTACCAAAACTACTGGGAAGAAGGTGCGCCTGGTTGCAAAAGGGTGCTCTCAACGGCCAGGGGAGGATTTTCATGAGACCTCGTCTCCAGTCGTGAGATCGTCATCGATAAGACTTATCGCTGCATTGTCCGCTGAATTTGGACTAGAGATCCATCAAATGGACGTAGTGACAGCTTACCTGAATAGTTCTCTGGACGAGGAAGTTTTTATGGAAGTACCAGATCAGCTACGCGATGTTATAGAAAGATTACTCGCAAACAAAAAGATTGGAACACAAAAGAAGATCATAATAGATAAGAAAATTATAGAAACGGCTAAACGCTGGGACAAAGTACTGAGTGAATGTGATAATAGTGTGTGTTTGTTAAAAAAGAGTTTGTATGGTTTGCGTCAGTCTGGATTGCAGTGGCATAAGGAGCTGGTGAGAAAGCTGAAGAGTGTTGGCTTTAAAGCAACGGCGCAGGATCCATGTGTGTTTGTAGCACGAAAAGGTGAGCGAATGATGTTAATAGCGATTTATGTTGATGATTTAATTCTAGCTACAAATGATGATGAATGGTTATGTAATGTAAAGAAACAGTTATCTAGCGCATTCGAGATGAAAGATATGGGAAGGATAAATAATTGTTTGGGTATTGAATTTACTCGTGATGAAGAAGACCGAGTGTACTTAAATCAAAGTGAGTATGTGCGTAAAATTCTTGAGCGCTTTGGTATGAGTGAGTGTAAACCTACAATGACCCCTATTGATGTGAATGTGAAGTTAGAAAAACCTAAATGTGTGAAAAATGATGTGATGAATCAGTTCCCTTATCAGAGCTTAATAGGCGCTCTTATGTATCTAGCTGTAACTACAAGACCCGACATTACGTATGCCGTGAACTATCTAAGCCAATTTAATACTAACTATGATGGTGAGCATTGGAAAGCGGCGAAGCGTGTACTGAGATATGTGAAGGGTACGTCAGACTACGGCTTAGTGTATGAAAGGACTGGTTTACCTTTATTTGGTGTGGTTGATGCAGACTGGGGTTCGAATGCGATTGATCGTAAGTCTTATTCTGGTTTTGCATTTATATTAGCAGGTGCTCCAATCAGCTGGGAAGCACGTAAGCAACGCAGTATAGCGTTGTCAAGCACGGAAGCCGAATACATGGCGATATCCGAAGCTACTAGAGAAGCCGTGTATTTGCGAAATGTTTTGGGTAATGTTGGGATGGAATGTGAGTTTGTAACATTATTCAACGATAATCAGGGTGCTATAAAGCTTGCTAAAAGCAGAAATTATCACTCACGAACAAAACATATCGACGTGAGGCACCACTTCGTTCGAGATATGTGCGAACAAGGTGTTATTGATCTGAAGTACTTGTGTACAGAAAGAATGCCTGCAGATGTTTTGACCAAAGGTTTAAGCGGGACAAAGCATGAAGAATGCATGCATAACCTAGGCATGATGAGTGTATGTCAGGTATGAACAGAGTTGCTCACGACTTCGAGGGGAGGTGTTAGGAATCTACGAAGAATCGTGAGTTGTGCCTATCTGGATATAAGTAGTCTGTGGTCGCAAGCTGCGCTCCGGTTGTCACAAGCTTCCGTGTTTTGCTTTAGTAAATTGGTGTGAATAAACTGTTCATCAATGGCCATACCTGCTTATTATTCACAAACCTACACTTCGCTTACGCGGTACCAGGATAAAAAGTAGCCTGTGTTTATCCAGGTCAAATACGATGCATATTCCTAATCCATTCAGCCCTTCAAAATGAAGCGCGTACAAACATAATAACACACTCACACTTTCACACTAACCCCCATATTCATACACAAATGTATTTTTATAACGATCGATAAAGTAAGCTTGTCCATGTCATTTAAATGTAAATAATAAGAGGTGACATGATATTTTAACACCATTTTAGCTATCTGAGGTGTCTATAGAACTGTTATGAATAGGATGGTAACTTTCGCATTTTATAATATTAGTATAACACTAGATAATAGGTAGGTATTAGTGTCGATTCCACTGTTCATTTTTCTAAACTTAACTAAATTTGACAGCTTTAAAGTTATAGCTATCTTTGTCATTTACAACTAAAAGAAAGGGATAGTATCACTTTTAGGAATGTCAAATTAAGGTTAGTTTAGGAAAATGCACAACAGAATCGACGTCATTACCTACTACATACTAAATCATATTAGCCACGGAATCGGCATATCCGGTGTAGACATACCTTCAAACAAACGACTATCACAGACCGTTGAACTAAAGGAAATTCGGCGACTTACCCAAGTTACATCTACTGTTCCAAAGTGTCTACGTGCTCCGGATTTACTTAGCATCTGCAGATGCAAGCAAATTAAATTTGTAGAGTGTAGAGTGCAACGTCTTTATAATTCAAAGGAAGTGTAAAGGTGTGTGATTTATTTTAGAGTATGAAAATGATGAAAACTTAATGGAATATGTGACAGGAATAAGTTTATGTTGGCATTCATCAGACTTGTAGCATTATATGGATCAGAGTGTTGGGCAATGAAAAAGACGGACGAAAGAAAACTTCATGCTATTGAGATGCGAATGTTAAGATGGATGAGTGGTGTGACATCATCATCATCATCAGCCTATAGCAGTCCACTGCTGGACATAGGCCTCCCCTAATGAGCGCCATTGCGCCCTGTCCTGAGCTCGACGCATCCAGCTTCTACCAGCAGCCTTTCGCAGATCGTCACCCCACCTGGCCGAAAGGCGTCCTACACGTAGTGTGACATGGATGGATCAAATTAGGAACGAGTATATCAGGGAAGGTTGAAAGTGGCACCTGTGGCAGATAAGGTGAGGAGTGGAAAACTAGCATGGTATGGGCATGTGATGAGAAGGGATGAAAACCATGTGACTAAGAGAGTGATGAATATGAAAGTGACTGGATGTACGAGTAGACGGAGGCCGAAGAAGAGATGGATGGATTGTGTGAAAGTGAATATGAGAGTCAAAGAAGTGAATACAGAGAGAAAGAAAACATGTTGTGCCGACCTCACCTAGAGTGGGGTAATGAATGAATAAGTTTATGTTGGCAATCTGTTCGTAGACCGTTCAAAAACAACATGGTCTAGAAACTTATACAAACGGAAAACCAAACGTTTAACAAGAAATTTCAAGTAGTAATTAGTAGTTAGTAGTTTAGTGGACATACATCAGATACGAACAAAATATTGTTGTCGGTAAGGCTTGGTAGGTATTTGTAGATAATTACTAAGGCTCGATGACGAGAAATAGCAAAAAAGTATCTGTATCGCAGACGTAAAGCTTTCGCCAATGAGAAAACGTAGATCCAAAATAACGCTTTGTCATTGGGCAAAATTTTTCGTTACGGTTACGAAACGTCAGGTTCAAATATTCCCAATTGGAATTCTTACTCTTATAACATTTTCAGTACAAAGTACAAGAAAATATAGGTACTACTTAGTATGAAAACACAGAAAAATTATGATTATCAAGAAACTTTATAAAACTAAGAAATAACTTGAATTGTACAATCAAGTCTTGAATAACTTGAGTTTTACATAATCAATGAAACTCAGCCGGCAGAGATAAGATCAATGGGAATGAAGTCTGAATTCAAACAAACTCTAAACCATGGGGAAAGTACATAAATCTATTTCTTTGGATGTGAGAGAGATAAAAAATGTATCTATCCCATTAGTTTGCAACTTTGCCTTGTATTGTACCCGTTATAATTTTTTTGAAAACTGTAATCTGGTGTAAAAAAAATGTAATGTAATGTGAGTTAGTAAAAAAATTACGATTTGTAAACGGTTCATTGTGAATAAAGAGATTTTAATCATTAAAGCTTTATTGAATGTTAAAGTTATGTTAAAAAAATATAACTAGATTTAAAAAAATCGTATAATATTTTGCGTGGAAACAAGAATTCACGAGTCAAAAATAAGGTTGAAAGGAGCTAAATCCAAATCAAACCGATTGTACCTTTCAATATTTTTTTTTTTAAATTTATTACAAAACAAAAATAACCAAAGTGCGAAATTCCTTCCTTCTTTGAATTAGTGCTTAGTGACCCTCTCTGTTGTCAAAGTTTTTAGGCCACCCGAAAGCCTCCGACATGGCTTAAAGTTATCGTATGGCCAAAGTTGTAATTTTTTAGATTTATGTAAAAAGTATTGATTTCCAATGCCTTACTTCCGTAACATACAAGTTTACTTCACTACTGCCAGTTCAAAATGTGTTTCCGAACGAAACAGTATTTTCCAATAAAAACTTCCGCAAATAGTGAAGAAAATGGCTTTTTATGACTCAAACTTTGCCTTGGAGTGTCATTTTATTGGGAATACTTTGGAATGGGGCTGTGGCAGTTTCTCGATCTGCTGTAAAAAACTTTATGGTGATTTAAAATGCAGGTTTGAGGTAAAATGCTTTATAAAACGTGTAAAACATATATTTTTAAAGTCATTCTGATCTTGATTCACATACCGTAGTATGTCAAAAGGGTCAAAATCAGGCCCACAAAATTAAAAAACAAAACAGGTTTTTAATTTTTTGCACCATTTTATTTACAGTAAAAATAGAACAATTCAAAATTTCCAAATTCAAATTCCGATTTCGCCGGGCCCTCCATTGTCTTCCGGAAACGAATGGCCGCCGGGGGTAGCACTGGCGGAAATGGCGTGTGTGACCAATGCAATCATTGAGATTTGGTTATCGGTGATTGGCAATATGAAATGGAGGAAGAGTTTGAGGTGAGTCTATTTTCCCGAAGGAGGTTAGTGGTTCGAAAATTTGTGTTTGGAATTTGGATTGTTCGCTGCTATTTTTGTCTAGCATTATATGCCTCTGAATTTAAATGATTTTCATTGTTAACTCACAGAAAACCGAGTAGAACTAGTTTTTTTTTCAGTGGATTCACAAAATAAGACCGTTTAGTCCTTGCCCTTTTTAAGTTGTTTTATAATACCCTAGCCTTAGAGCACTGAAAAAAGTTAGATAAGGCGAGCCCAAGTTTTAGAGAAATTAAAACAATTACTTATATAGATATGGGAGGCCTATGCCTAGTAGCTGATTGTTACAGGCTGATAATAATGAAGTATACAGACAGCATGGGTAAGAAAAGAGAATTAACATTTTCAGACAATAGCCTCTTCCTAACAGATACACTACTTTCATTTTTTTACTACCAAACTTCGCCAAAGACGTAATTAGAGACCACACTTCGTTAGTTGGACTATAAAATACTTTCTTCATCAGTCTAATGGGGTGAGTTGATTCGCGCCCTCCATAATATGCAATATAACGAACAAAGCATCTTGAACCTTGAGTCGTCCGCATAAAGGCGATGAAAAATCATAATGATTAGGGATTTAGAAACATTTTCTAATTTGGACTTTACTAAGACGCAATAGAGGTGATAAGTAGGATCCTGCAAGAAGGTCGTTACTCAACCTTTTTCTGGCTAGTCACTGTTGTGTTGGCAGCATTGTTTGATGCCGCCTTTTTGTGATGAGGATGTGACGTGCTGTTTTGGTGTTCTAAAGTAATTTAAACGTTAATTTAATGTTTCAATGTAATTTGTCCGGGTTACCACCCATGTCCAATTGTGTATCCGATATTTCAATCTCCAAAATTCTTTTTGAACATCAAGTATTTTTTCTTATTGTTATGATATTTACTGGATACTGAAATTATTATTGAAAATACGATATTTTTACACAATGGTATTAAAAACCAAAAAAGCTTATTGATGAAGTTATCACTTTGATACTAACAAATACGAAACTATTATTGATAAAGGTATACTTATGCCAAGTATCAGAAGCACTGAACTCAAGAAAGCACTAACATTTCCCCGCCATCACAATAACTCAGGAGATGACAATAAAAGTCGGTGCGGTAAACATAACAGTTCCTTAAGACGAAGAGTTCGGAGAGGGTGCAGTGGCGCCAACCACGCGGAATGACGATAACTGGATACCGGAAACATGATTAGACCTTTTAGAAAGTGGGAGTCAAATGAGCAACTTTCTAAACATGCGATTATTTGAGTAAGTTTTTATCAGAATAACTTATATTTTTTAATTACTTTGATATATAACTTTACCTGTAGCGATAAAACTAGATCAAAATTATTATAATAGGCAGGTACTTACATAAAATGTTTATCTGGTTCATGTTTATCATGTTGTTAAAATTACCTGAAACAAATATATGGTTATTTGTTAAAACAATTATGTTATTCAATTGGGTGCACTCCAAAATTCAAGCCAAAATCACACAAAATAGATAAACATCATCATCATCATCATCAGCCTATAACAGTCCACTGCTGGACATATGCCTTCCCCTAAGGACGCCATTGCGGCCTGCCCTTAGCTCAACACATCCGGCTTCTACCACCAGGCATTCACAGATCCTCACTTCATCTAGCCGGAAGGCTGTTATGTGTTTTTAAGCGAAGACCTACTTTATAATCCATTTATAAAAAAACTTAAGAGGTATTTTTCTAAATATCCATGCATAAAACTCATTTCAATTCAACCATATCCGTACCCAATTATTATAATCACCATACCCTTGTTTGCATAACAAGGCATCGCCTTCAGCTATTTGTACCGCAAGCATTAAAAAGACAAAATAAAAAGTCTCAAAGAAAAAATGGCGTAAACTCGCCTCAGGGGTAGTGCAGGAACAGTTATCTAATTCCCATAATATGCGTTACATGTCAAAGTTTTGTGATATCCCCATGGCTTTATGGGAAATTTCTCCATGTAGACGTTTTTTCGAATCGTCAGTTTGAATGTTTAGGCCGCCGGCTGTGTTTGCGATAGGAAAATTGTTGCCATGCTTGAAAAGTAAGGAGGTTATGTATGTGCTTACTTTTTCCTTTTTATAGGTTTAAATATAATAAAAAATAAATAGCTTAATTTTTGCTTTCATCTCAAACTTTTGATTATAAATTAATTATACAAAATATTAATGGCCTTACTTATAAAAAAGAAAAGTAAACCATGATTAAACTATTGCCATCCCTTACTATTACATAATGACACACAGTGGTTACAATGAAGTAGCGTTTATAAACAAGTGTTGGGATGCGCTCTGCCATAATCAGCAAAAAATAATATCAGAGTCATCGAATTTAGAAGATTTATATCAATTGCCATGGACAACATTTCAGTAGATGCTGAAGGGGCAGTCAGTCTTCGGCCGAAGTTTTTTTTTTCAAGAAAATCGGTAAAATGGTTTCAATCATTTACCTATGTATGTTTGTTTGTTTAAGTGCGTACCTACCTACACTATTATTTTAATGTGACTCGCTATTCAATACTAATTACGTGAAATATGCAACGAATGTAACTTTTAAAAATACCCAAGTCAAAAATAATTAAAATAAATCTATGTTCCATTCTAACTAACCTCAATTCTAAAATGAACTCGAAGCTAATGAAGACTAATCCTGTTTCCATTGAGGAAATAAAGTCCAGTGCAAATGAAATCAATTTGGCAAAGCCAAAGCTTAATTTGTTCAACCAGATGAGAGCATTGTTTAATCGACGTATGAGGGAAAATTGGCGAGGAAAAATTTTACAGAGAGCGTAATAACAGAAAATGTGACTTTATAAAAAAAAATATTCAACCACATGATTTGAACTTTGGAAAATGACACTAGTTTCAGCACAGATTAAAAAAAACTTATAAATCAATCAGTGAGAATAATAATAAGCCGAGAAAAACGCATGAACGATGAGAGAAACGATAAGTATTATGTCGAGCTACAGTAAAGTAACAATATATAACAATGGCTACATCTATAACATCTGAGTGAACGCAGTTTTTGAGGGCAAGGAAAAACCTAGACTTAGGAAAAATGTTACAAGGTATTACTACTATCTTACAAGGTACACGAGACAGAGACAAAAGACAGCACATTAACTAGGAGAAAAAAGACAACAGCAGAAGAGGTAACCAACCTGTCATGCGCGCTCTACATTATTTTCCCGCGTTAAAAACCTAATTTGAGTCTCGTCCAGCGATAAAGAACGTACTTTTTAATTTTATTCCCTCGCTGAATAGGGTTGATTTGGCGCGCACGAGAAAAATGTGCGTCCGCGCGGAAAAGTGATAAAGCGTTTTTGAAGAAAACGGTAGACGGAATAATTCTATTCAGTTTAATCTTGTATGTAACTTTTTGTATTTAGTAATCTGTTCAAAGTGTCTGTGCTTAAAAAGCGCTCGTGGTGCGGCTTGTGGTTGTTCCTATCAGAGAACTAAGATCTGAGCGCTTCTGTGCTTCGGAAGGCACGTTGAGATGTTGGTCCCGGCCTTTTGTCATAAAGCCATGTCCGGTGGCCTAAAAAATCCAACCTCAGAGTTGGCCACTAGCTCATACGAAGAAGGAAGGAATCTGTATCTTTAATGTATACTCATTGTAAGGTAAACCTGGTCAGTTTAAGTAGGTAATTATACCTTAGCCCTAAGAGGTACCTAAGTACTTACTTGTAATTTGGTTAAAAGGACTTTTAAACTGAATAAAAATGCCTAAAATAAATGATTTTTTATTAGTTTTATGAAATTGAATTTGTTGTTATTTTGTTGATAGCTTCTAAAAATGTTTTTGGTATAAAATTGATTTTTTGAAAAAACCCATTAAAGTACCGACTCCAATATCCATCCCATATGTATGCAATGGTGTTTTTTTTAAATTAATCTATCAAACATCGACCTTCTCGTCCATTCTACCATTCGCACTAAAGGCAACCGTCCAACCATACGCCGTCACTTTGACCAATGACCCTTGCTTTCTTAAGCACCCCTTCTCTAAGCCTTGTTTGGCCTTCTACCTAATGTGTTCAGATCATCCGGCCTCGAAAGATGGAGATGGACATGGAATGGGTGGAGATAAGTAGGTACTTAACGTACTTTTAGAAACGTCCGCTGGTAAGTAGGAAGAATTTTTGGTATAAAGTGGTTTGGGTCTGTAGATGAATGTAGATGTTTGTACTTACCTACTTAAGTACTTTAAAAAGATACTGTAAAACCTTGACAATTTTTACAAACAAGTCAGATTTTCAAAGTTCAAAGTCATTTATTTGCGAACATGAGTAATAAAGATGTACATACAGTGGTATTATAATAAAAGCACAACATGTTCTGCCGAAATCTAAGGCTTGCATGCCTTAGATTTCGGCAGAATAATTCTTCAGTAGTTTTCAAATGCATTAGGTACAAATCAAAAATATTAGTGAACAAATCAAAAATATTATGAAAAAAATAGTAGTGTGACAATAAAATTCGAAAATCAAAATAATTGTACTTAAATGAATAATGATAGTACCAAAATATAATTTTATTCATAAATGCATGCCGCGTTTACTCAATATGCATTCAAACATTGAACATTAATATTTAAAATTGTACATTATTTTGTGTATTTCAAGTGGTATTTTAATATTATTCGCCACATAAATGAAACAAAAAGTAGTACGTACGTAGGTACATTATTTTAAACAAAATATATTAACAAATTCAACAGTCAATAAAATTACCTAAATAAACGTGAAACACAAATTAATTCAACAAACATAGCACCCGAACATGACTAATTAATGAAATTGAACCAAAATCCGACCAAAATCCGCTGAACGGAGCTCCAACACGCGTAATGCTAATGCTTGCTTATTTATTGACGGTAATCCATTACCACCACACCACTCCACTGAGAACCCCATTTTCACTCATCTTAACCGCACTCAAAGATCACCTAAAGTGATAGTAAGGAACAGCCAGTCTCCAATGATCCTTGATCCGACATATATTAGTTTCAAATAGATATCTTCGAAAAGTGGACAAAGAAAAACAGCATCCATTACAATCAGAACCTTCTCACCCCACATCTTACTTCAAGTTGGAGATCTTTATAAAGTGGCTGCAGCAACTTTTTAATGTAGATATACCCAGACCTTTGTTTTAGATGAGTAGGCGGGTCTTTATTCACCGGCCGCACTTGAGCTTCAATGGATGTTGAAGTGGTCATGTCTTGCAATCCGACCAGTATAAATCGACCTCTCTGGTGGTATAGCTAAGTTAATTTCGATGAGATTACAACGTGCGGTTCGCCTGAGACGGGTCTTGTGTAAGTGGTGGTGTAGAGGGCTTTGAAGAAAGGGTGTATTTTGGTCGCGGTCACGGCAGTATCTCTGGGTGTTCAATTTTCGAACAATAAACTAACAATACCATCTTTAAATATATTAAATTTTAATTATGATATTGAACATACAATGTTACATCGACCGCTAGACGGGACGAAGAAGGAGAGCGTCGCGTTCACTCATCCTGATGAAGGCTCTCTAAAAGAGCCGAAACGGCGTAGGTGCCTTCACCGATCTAATAACAAGTCCAAATTTCCGTTTTTAATATGAATGCTATTATGTTCAATGCAATGTCGTTAATTAGGGGAGATCTATGTCCAGAGGACTGCTAGGTTGAAAAATTAAATTAAATTAAAATTCAGCCCTTGAAGGGGTGCAGCGGGAAAAAACATTTGCCAGGAGGAAGTCGCGGGATGTCCACTAGTTAATAATTCAGTGATACTGGTACTAGGTTAGCCATTTTTAATTTAAACCGAGGTACAGCTCAACCAGTTTTCCCAAACAAAATACAAGTTGCAATGGAAAACGGTGTAAAATTAAACCCTACACGTCCACTCCATGATAATCGCATGACTACCCCCATGAGTTGCAACTGAAACCAACTAGTCTAGCTGTGTAGGGTTGGCAACATTGAACAGATTTCCAAAATGAGTATTAGGATCGTTTACTCAACATTTTTACTGCTATTTCTCCATAATTATTAGTTCACGCACAAATTATTTTCAAGGCGTTTTGGCTATATTTAATAGTGAATTTCAGTTGCCCACTGAAATTATTAGCTCCTGTTTTAAAATTGTTTGACAGATGGTTGAATTAACAATGCTTGAATTTTGACAGATGAAATTTCAAATAGAGGTCCAGTGGTAACCAGATACAAATGTACAGCAGTCGAGAGAGCAGTAAACGAACATCACCACTCACCATATCACACGGGACTGGCTCCTATAACGGTAACTATGCAATAATAAATAAATTACAAGGAAAAAAAAACGGATACCGATATCAACAAAATCTTATGTGGGATTCACACCTCACACACCGGCGCGCGTCGGAGAGCATCGAAGCGCATCTTAAAACATGCTAGAGAAAATTCTAACCTGCACATAGCAGTTAAGTTCCTTATTTGGATGCAATATCTACTTACGGATCTATTTACGTCAGTGTTTGACAAAGGTCAAAGCTGCGTAAATTGCATGCAAATAAGGAACTTAACTGTTTTGAGGATGTTTCAATTTCCTTTAGCATGTTATAAAATGCTCTCGGATGCTCTACGACGCGCGCCGGTAAGTGTGAATCGTACATAAGCCGTCGCGGGACGGCTGGCTGATTTGAAACATCGAAACTATTCGAACCCACGACCGCATAATACAAATATAAATATTTTTATTACCACAAAAAAAAAATACCTACATAATTGCTGAAGGTCCAACACCGTAGCTATGAACTCTAACATGTGCTCTAACTCTGAGTCTCACCCTCGGTCTCGGTAACTCGGTCAGGTCTACCGGTTAGATACGTCGCGAACCTCAGCAGCCGGTCTTATCATCATCAGCCTATATCAGATTCGATATATCAGACAATTCGAGACAAAGAAATAGATAATAGGCTACTTTAATCCAGCTTCAACACGAGCAAGGCCGCGGGCAAAAGCTAGTTTTTTTTTCCTATAACTTAGTGGTCAACTCTGATGTCGCAGTTTTTAGGCCGCCCGAAGGCCACCGATATGGCTTAGCGACTACAAAATCCGGAACCAACATCTTAACGTATCTTCCGAAGCACAGAAACGCTCAGATCTAAATGCCACTGCGGTCACCCATCCAAGTAGTGACCAGGCGGAGCGTTGCTTAACCAAGATGATCTGATAAAAACACCGAAGTAAGCCACACCACAAGCGTTTCAAAGCAAAGTTAGTATCCTAGAAAAAACAATTAACGCGTCTAGTAACCCTACTGCACAAAATGGAAAAGCTTGTGCCTAATAAAATGCACCTGCGTAGGTTTTAATTAGTTTGTATTCAACATTTTACTCGCTGTGAGTGATGATATATTTACATACAATTGCCGTAGAATTCGTAGAAGGCCTCATGTTAAGTTTTTGTGTATGTATATATGTGTATTAGTAAGCTGAAGTGGCAGTGGGCTGGCCATATCTGCCGAAGAACCGACAACGGTTGGGGTAAACGAGTTCTTGAGTGGAGACCGCGGCTAGGCAAACGTAGTGTAGGACGCCCTCCGGCCAGGTGGAGTGACGATTTGCGAAAGGCTGCTGGTAGAAGCTGGATGCGTTGAGCTCAGAACAGGGCGCAATGGCGCTCATTAGGGGAGGCCGTCCAGCAGTGGACTGCTATAGGCTGATGATGATGATGATGATGATGATGTATAGATCACTTTCTTAACTTATATTATAAATGCACCTGAGTTTTTTTTTATTGTTACCCTTCCGCGCCTTTACTACTTAATCGATCATCATAAAATTCGTCCTTTTTGTACCCCTAAACGTGATAAAGCACACCTTTCATCTAGAAAAATGTAGGTACTGTTCTTGAGGGATATAAAACTAGTTTTCAATGCACGCGAAGCCGAAGATGGCAGCTAGTCTTAAATATTGCAAAGCAGTGACTCAAATATGCCAGTCTTTACAATTACATTTTAAAATTACAAAATTAAAATGTTTCCAGGATTCACGCAAAAATAGAAGATGCTTTTTAATGAGAGTTACAATTTAATCGTCATCAGCAAATACAGCCGAACTTTATCCACTGCTGGGTACCGTTTTATTATATTTTTCTATTGAAATATTCATAGTTTCAGAATTATAATACATAGAAAAACTATGTTTCGAAATTAAGTTTCACCTTTGCACCCAAAATGCCACAGTAACTTAACAATGAAAGTTCTGAAAATAAAATAGCCAGCGGAATTCAATAAGCCAAGATTTTAAGCCAACAACACAATGCCGAAGCACACAAAGTGTCCCGCGATGAAACGTGCAACAAAAAAAAACAAAAACGCAATAAACCGAGTGCGGGTTGTATCGCACGCTCCACCAGCGACACTCAACTTGCGGCCTCTTGGGGTAGCACGCTTTATCAGCCATTACCAACCTGCAGTCCGCAAAAGTTCTTGAAACTTTATAATTATAACAACGCTAAATTTTATTCTTAAAATATCTCTCTAAGAACACACAACAACATAACATACCAGCTATGAAATTATTTGGCATTTATAAGTATTTTTGACAATGCGTGACTTACGTCTGAATACTTTGTCATATGTAATGGTTACCACTTAACATCAGGTGGGCCATGTCCTAGTTCCATCTACAGGATCATAAAAAAAAATAAGGGCAATCTGTCGATCTCAAAGCAAGCATGTGTAAGTTCTTAAATGATTTTTGTTTTTTTTATACTTTCCTCTAACTAGCGAATTAATGGTAGGTACCTAATATTCTATATTGTTTTAGTAGTTTGCATTCCTTAATATTTGAATAAAGATACTAATTTAAGAATGGTGCCCCATAATTTCTGTCATATTGTTTGCGACCCGAGGAAAGCTAGTTGGTTATACATGCTTTATATAAATCAGAGTTGGTGAGAATTAATTCATTTCCTAGAGGAAGTACGTGACGTCAACAGCTGGAGTGGACAATGCAGCCTCCATGGAGGTTGGATAACATGTATTTAATACGAAATTTTAGCGGGTGTTATAAAGTAAATTAGCAACACTTTAAAAGTTCACATTGAAATTGAATTTTGGTTAGAATAAAATACATTTAGTACATATTTTGTGAATTATACGTAAATATGTATGGTGGAGTGACTATTCACGAAAAGCTGCTGATGAAAGCTAGATGCGTCAAACTGAAGATAGGGCACGCGGGCCAACAGTGACTGCTATAGGCTGATGATAAAGATGTAAGTAAAATAATATAATACTCTAATAAACTATCTATGTATACTTATCAAACTTTTTAATAATACGAACCACAAAATACATATTTTAGGTTAAGTTTTTTTGTTTGTTTTGGTTAATGGTATTTTTTTCCTTCTCTGCTAATAGCGGCATGGTGCAAGAGGCTTAGGCCCTCGCTCCTTCAATATATCCATCAGTCGAAAGCCTAATTTACGAGACGGCCGACTTTATAGTCAGTCCTAAACGACGCCAATAAAAACTTGCGCTATAAACGAGCGCCTTATAGCGAATACATTTCACGTTAAGTACAGCCTACAATTGTAGATTTTGGGATTTACCAGTTGACTTTTTTGATGAATATTATAATTCTAACAACCATTTTCAAGAGTTGATGGAAGAATTTTATGCTGGTAGAAGTTGGATGCTAATATTATATTGAACTAAGGTACCGATAATCCCCACGCTGGGTATGTGCTTTGGGGATTGCTGGACACAGCTTCTCGCACCGTCAGCTGCCATAACCTCGTTTGTCAAATAGCAGGGTGCACCACAGGCAGGTGAGGTTAGTTTGGGTTCCAAAGATGAAGGTTAAAACCCCTTATACCCCTAGTGAAGTTAAAAAGCTACGACAAAAGCTTCTGAACCTCAACTTCGTAATTTGACGGTGTCAATGCACCTTCATTATACTCCAAAGACTTGGAATCCTTTTCCCGATTTACTTGTAAACCGATAGCCGATAAACGCGATCGCGGCACCCTTGGGAGGCTCGCTAATCTGCACGAGCCCCCGGCCCGTCGTTAGCCGGCGAGTTTTGTTCCACAAATTATAGAAATAATGAGGTAAAGTCGGTTCTTCAGTTTTATTTTTAGTCCTATTTAAGACCTTTTTAAGGAATGTTAAAAAAAATACAAGTTTTCATTGGTAAAAAAGTATTTTACTAATAAATTTGTGTTTGCTCGATGTAAGATGGGACCTTATTCGGAGAGGTTACCTTATTTTTCAAGCTTGGTTGTATAAGATTTTATTATGAATATACCAAAATTATTTACTCAGATGAGATTTGAACCCATGACCGACCTTTAATACGTTGACTGCGGACTTCACACGAGCGAGTCGCCATGTAGAATTATATCTGTGTTTTCAGCACTCAAAGTGTTACACACTAAAGGGTCGCGACCCTTCCATCAATACCCAAGAATTTTGATAGGCGAGCAGTTGGCTCGGTAGCGTTAAATGTGGGTTAACACTTGAAATACAAAATAATAATTGGTGGTATACGTTTTGATTATAGCAGACTACCTCCTGGTTTTATCCCTTAGTTGCTTCTTACGTTATCCACTATAGGACTATTTGAAAGAGCTGAGAAGATATTCACGACACTCGGCAGTATTAGTGTGCATTACCCACGTGAATACTGCCCACTCCGCGGTTAACACCGTCCCGTCTTTGATTTTTACGATCGCATCAGAACACAATTTCATCGTGATAATAGTACATTACTGCAGCGGCCAGCAAACGAGGCATTGATGGACGAACGTGTAAATGTGGGCCGAGGCAAACCGGGGCATACATACGTAAGTCCATCAATACTAGTTGTGGCCAAGGCTTGTATAGTACTTTCTTCAATAATGCACGGAATTACTTTTCAAATTACATGACAAACAACGAAAACCCCTTTTCACGCCAAAGTTGGCCAAAGTGTTCATTTGTTTTTTTTCTTCAATAAACAGCTTTCTTTTACTTTCAATTTGCAAGCCACTTAAAAATTTAAATAAAACCTTCGATTAGTTATATACTTGGTTGCCATGTTTCGGAGTAAAAGATCGTTCCATTTTTAAATTACAAAGTTTACATAGTAATTTATTTGGCCGCTAAAATACGACAGATATGAATTTTCATACAAATTTTGCCAGCCGCTGCTCGCATGTATTTGGCCAGTATAGCAATTATCTCGAAGAAGGTTGTCAATATAATGCTAAAATTTCCAAGCATGTTTTTTTTGTATAACAGCTGGGCTGGTAGTCAAAAAACAGTATTTACCTGCCCTATCTTTACCGGCATTTCCTTAAACTGGCACTTGGTATTGTTGTATTAACTGAAAACAGCCATCACAACTGACCATGTCTCGGATGGTCTAATACATTTAAACCGTTTTTATTTCAAATATGGTCATCACAACGTTGAGGATAACACTCATGTGATAGATGTAATGATCTGTTATAGAGGTACCTAGTATAGGTACAACAATCTGATTAATTAGTGTGTCATAATACTAAGTGTGTTGATCAATATCAATAAAACGAACAAGAGAAACGATGTCCATGCAATTTTCTAGACCAGGGTGCGTTCTTATCGGCTCCGTTTGGGGTGACCCTGGAGATTTACGGAGGGAAGGCCAACTGACCTCGTATATCGCACCTATCATGATACCGCTATCGTAGCCTTTATTACGTTCTTTGCCAGAATGCTGTATGGGGCTCGTGATTTGTTTGTGGCAATTGTGGTTGACATAAAGCATACAATATTGAAATACTATCCTAATTATATTATAAATGCTATAGTTTGTGAAATATGAAATGTTTGTTTCTCTTTCACGGAGAAAGTTGAAATTTTGCACTTAGTCCTAACCCAAGTCCATAACTTCAACTCACTAGCCTCAGTAATGTTATTCCTGGTCTAGAACTAGAAAATTAATATTACTGTATACTTTTCATACAAATACCACGCGAGAGAGGCCGCGGGCGGAAGTTGGTATCGAAAAAAAATTTACCTGTACCTGCAAAAAAATAACATGCCGAACAAAATATGGACTTAATTATATGGGTCTTTCTCATTTTTCCAATATAATTATTATCTTGCAAGTTTCAGCTGAAACATTTTCTCTCAAAGGATTTATTGGACTCTAGAAAAAGATGAGCTAGTTAAAAGCATCAGCGTAAAAATACGAGTTGTTGAGACAAAAATAACAGTTTTTTGCGAGGAGGCTCTATACAAGCGTACTGCGACACTGCTGATGCATCTGTACAGATAGCAGAAAAAATACAAAACGAGACGTGCTGAGCGTTACAATATTTTTAAAAGCTATTGATTAGCTTGTACTATTTATTTAATTCTCTCTATTCACCACATGCTGGCCAAGGTTAAATTAAAACATAGCCGCTATATCCAAAGCTAAACATTTCGCTGAAATGTTTCAGATCTTATTGAAATTTAGAGAACCAGCAATATATTTTTTTTTCAAAAAGGGCAAAACATAAGCGACAGTGGTCTTTTAGAAAGGCTCAATAAGGTATCTTCAAAAGGCGGAAACAAAAACACATAAACACAGTTATTAAAGTTAGTAGATTTTATAAAATGACTATTTTGCTGTCTGTACCCATCATAGTTTTCCAGACATCGCAATTTCCTTCATCCAGTCTGTGCAAGATTGCTTCAATATCTAGAATCAATTTCTGAATCACATGTATGTATCTACCTAATAATCTTTACCTTTATCATTGTTATAATAGATGATTACTTCATAATTATGGCCCAAATTTGCAATCGTCAGTTACCATTCTTTGTTAGATAATTTGAAATGAAACGCGTACCTAATAATCGTAAATTGAGCAATTTTTTTTGGTTTTTTATTCTAAGCAAAATGCTACCTTTTCTTGTGCAATAACATTGTTCATTGTCAATGCAAATATCAAGGCAAGTATAATAGGTTATTTTTCTTGTGAAAACCATAAACATTAATCTGTCTCCGCCATTTGCCAACAAAACGCTGCTATTGAAAACTTTTTGCGTTCTCTTTTCCGCACCAAATCAATGGACGCCCAAATGTTGGCTGCAATCTATTGTCTATCATCCCGATTGCACTTTTCAACCACACACAAATTCGGTACAACATAACCTATGCTCACATGCTCACAGTTTCAAACAAGACAAAACAAGGCTGGTCTAGTGAGTTTAAGGCCTATTTCAAGGGTGCTACGGTTTAATTTACAGTGTTTGCGTTTAGTGTGGGTGAGTAATGTTTGCGGAGGCGAAGGCTTCAGAATTTGCACGTCTGGTGTTGCGGTTCACGACGTGTGACGTCACACACGGCCGCGCAGTGCACAGTATTTATGAGCGCGAGACGCTAGATGGAAATTGGACTGGACTAGGTGAAAATGATATTTGGAGCGAGACAGGTATGTTGGATCTATTTGCATTACGCTTGGTAAGTATTTTATCTCATCATCATCATAATCATCATCATTAGTCTATAGCAGTCAACTGCTAGACATAGGCCTCCCCTAATGAGAGAGAGAGAGAGAGAGGAGAGAGAGAGGTATTTATTCACCACAAAACAGTACAATAAAAACAAAAAAATATTCTTAACACTATGGTACTTATTACTAGTAATGAGCGCCATTGCACCCTGTTCTGAGCTCGACGCATCCAGCTTCCACCAGCAGCCTTTCGCAAACCGTCACTCCACCTGGCTGGAGTTCGTCCTACACTACGTTTGCCGAGCCGTGGTCTCCACTCAAGAACTCGTTTACCCCAACGTATTTTATCTCGTGTTGCATCAAAGCTAACATTTGAAACGGTACAAATGACTTGGTGTATAAATAGCTTAATTATATAAAATAAAATAATAAAAAAGAAACAAATAAATAAATAATAATAAATAAATAAATAATCCTGGACGTTATCAGTATCACACAGCATCATGTAGCCCCAAACTAAGCAGAGCTTGTATTATGGGAACCACATGATTGATATACTACATAGATACATTTTTTTTTTGTAAATACATACATATCATACATAGAAAACACCCAGACCCGAGACAAAAATATCTGCAGAACATGCAAACATTTGTCCCGCAGCGGGAATCGAACCCGCAACCTTCTGCGTCACAGGCGGACCTTCGCCCACTGCGCCACAGAGGTCGTCGCGGTACAATCAAAGGTGCAGCTATGTTTTAGACAACAGTGAAAAGGCAACATTTTATCAAAGTTTACTGTCAGTATGAGATAAAATAATTATTTGTACAGATCAATAGCACATTTAACTGCATTACATCAGCATCACCTGTTAATAAATAATTATCGGAAGATCAGCGCTGGTGATATTCATCTACAACTAGCAATAGTTTGAGTTAGGGCCTATTTGCACCAGCGATAAAAGTATCATAGATATCCTAAACATACCTAATGAGCTTGTGTGTACTTGCAATTGTCAACTTTTGTTGCAAATAAACCCTTTCTTTTCTATTTTAAATAAAAAAAAAAGATCAACCATCAGACCGCGTAATTGCTATGTCATGATCATGCCATGAGATACCATGTTCTACAGTGGAAAAGAAAGTGTAAGCTGTGGCTGTATAAAACGAATTAAATAAGCTTTGATACCCAAAATAACGAAAGCAAAGAAGAAACAATTAATAAACGAGACAAATTTTATTGTACAAGCTGCCAAGCCATGAGTCTCAGAGTCAATATTTATCAGCTTGGTTATTGGCAGGCTGAGCAAGTACATAGTAATTACAACTACAATAGGCTCGAGCTCAATGCGCTTCACTAATGGAATATCCTGGGATAGAGCCTTATAGTGCTGGTGTTGGATGATCTCGAAGGGTTAAGCTGTAATTGCCAAATAACAACTTGATTCTACTCCTTTCACTTTACATTAATGAGAATCTAAGATTTTTGAGTTTGTTAATTATGTCATAGAAAATAGAAAGGGAAAAATGATAAGACACCAGCGACAGAACATCTTCATTAGAAATATTATCAAACAAAACTGAGGAAGAGGAAAACCTAGAATAAGCTTCATGCACCACATAAAAGAGAAGGTCACCGCTATGTCGTATAGGAAGTGAAAGAGACCGCGATGGAAAGAGCAAAATGGAGAGAATTGCATAAATACAAGGAAAAGAATTTATTTTTTTATTTTAATTTAATATGGGCCAGCTCTTTACCTCGAGGCTTGCATAGGCAAGGATGAGTCGACGATGGGGCGAGCTTTCCCAGAAGATGCCTATTAACTATCTTTTTGAAGCCGTTAGGGTCGTAAGTCAACCGTAAATTGACTAAAAATAGTAATTTATGGGAGGTCTTACAGATTTACTTTCTATCAAATCAATCAAGTCTTTATCAATTTTACAATTACTTCGTTTAAAATTTTCTGGGAGGCGACTATACGGGTCAAACCTCCCTCTCGCTCGCACTATTCGAAATTTTTGAAGGTTTAAAATCACTGAATGTAGTTATGCAAAATAGCAAACCTTCACGGCCTAGAAAATAACAATACAAAGGATCAGCAATAATATAATTTTGATTCTATCACGTTTTCTTGGCAAAAAACTTGCACCAATGTCAATTTTGGTGCTAATTTTTTGGTGGAAAACGTGTTGGGTTCAACATATTCTTGGTGAAACTTTGTATTGTTATTTTCTAGGTTTGCTATTTTGCATAACTACATTCAATGATTTTATATCTTCAAATATGTTGAATACTGCGAGCGAGAGGGAGGTTTGACATGTATCGTCGCCTAAAGTGGAGTCTGTATTCTATCTATTATTATTATTATATTTTTAGCAAATTACTCTAAAACAAATCAATTGCTTGCATTTTGTAGACTCGAGAATGTGCATTGTTGAAAAATCATAGTAGCTGACTGATTTATACGTATCTATAAAGACAATGGAATTTCAGACATTATACGCTAATGAATCATTAGGAATAAAATTTACAGGAATCTTTTATATAATTTATTCGGACACTCGCAAGCTAGCATCAAATAGTGTTTGAAACCTAGAAACCACATTCGGTGGATTTATTGAAGCAAATGGACGTTTGACTCGACATGACCGTTTTCAGTCCGCTTCTTTCACTCGGACTTGAGCATTGAAAGCCTTTATCTGCGGTCGGACGTCCGTACAGTGGAGCTAAGAAGTAAGTGGAATTGTAAGAAAATGTAAAAATTTAATTTAGAAGCTCTTTGAATGATACTGCTATTGATATCAAAGACTTTGGCTGGAAACTACATATAACACGATAGATGGTGTAAAATTTTAAGTAATTACGAAAGGTCTAACAAAAAGTTTACCTAGCGAATCTTTCAGTATCAGAATAAAATCGACAAATGTATGAAATAACTCGTTATATATTTTTTTAAATTATCTGATATTAAAAAAGAAAAAGTTGCAGAGAATATTAATGACGCTGTCATTTTAAGGAGCAAGATTATGTTACAAACATTCTTTAGACATGATTCGACATTTGCACAGTTCGAGGACACTATTATTTGTGCAATCGCAGACTGCTTCATTGCGTTGCTTACCTCTTCTTACCCTTAAGTTTTTTATTTGCAGTCCGACTTTCCTTTGTCCGCTCTCCACGAAATTCCAAGCCTCAAAGCAAGACTATTGGAAGGCATTCAATCGGAACTGTTGCTCGTTGCTACACTGAAACGATTTCCTTCAAAGTAGATCTAGTCTAAGCCTGGATTGGAGCAATCGATGCTTCCACTTTCACTCCTCCCGCCTGTCTGGACGGCTTTGCAGCGGTTTTCCAATTTGTATTAGCTTTTGTAGGCTTAGATTGGGCTGTGTGCTGTCGGCAGACTGTTTGACGAAGCGTCCAAGATAGACGTGGGTTTCCGTCTGGCCGAGTAGCAATAGCTACTATACAACACACACTACGTTTATGTACCTACGTAGTTGCTATGCGCAAGCTTACGTCTGTGGTAAGGTTTTGCCCGTCGCGTCAGGGTTTTACGCGCCAGACGTTCTGCGACGTGAGTATTTCTCTAAATCTGATTCAAATAAAATGCAATCTAAATGTAAAAGTAAATCATATATCAACACGTAGTTTAAGTTTATGTAGCTGATGATATCATCGATGATTCTTAATAGATAGATACATTTTTATTTGCAACAACAAACACACATACATAATAATAACAATTTATATAACTACATAATATAAGACTGAAAAAATAAAAATATTAATTCATCTATGTGTGTCTTGCAGTATGACGAAAGGGTCATGACTCAGCGCATAATTTTGCTCAATGAGCAAATGAATTAATGTTCTTCTGATCCAAAATGACTATACACGGAAGCAAATACCTACAGATATTTAAACAGAAGATAACGATATAAAAGATTCAATAAGCAAAGTCAATTTACTCTCTTCTGCGTTTATCCAGCACAAAACTAGGGCGAATTACCAACAAAGTCCCTAAATAACAGCGGGACCCAGATAAAACCGGTGTTTTTATTCATAAGCACTGAAGGTTTCGACAGTAAAATTGGAAATCATCGAATTACGCCGGGCCGAAGTGCCAGAACGATGGGGAACGTCGTAAAGTAGGAAGGAAGGTTCGACGGGCGCGCTGACAATAGTATTGCAGTTCTGTTGGAGCTTTTTGTTGAAGTTTGTGAAACTTTGACTATCTTGGAAGGGCTGCGAAAAGTCTAGGCGGGGAAGTTAGAGGAATAGTAGCATTTGTCTTTTTGAGTTGTTACTTCTTATTAAAATTTACCTCTTAAGGACCTCTTTGCTAGTATATAGCTAATGATCAATAAATCACTTTCTAAGTGTAATACAAAGAGGTGTATCACAGCCTGATTTTGAATGGTGCGTATCACACAGCATCATATAGCCCCAAATTAAGCAGAGCTTGTATTATAGGAACCATGACTGATAATGATAATACAACATAAATACATTTTTTGTAAATATTCATCATCATCATCATCATCAGCCTATAGTAGTCCACCGCTGGACATAGTCCTCCCCTAATGAGCGCTATTGCGCCCTGTCCTGAGCTCGACGCATCCAGCTTCTACCAGCAGCCTTTCGCAGATCGTCACTCCACCTGGCCGGAGGGCGACGTAGGACGCCCGAATGGTGTGTGCCATTTGTTGAATGGTTTATGCGCTAAAGTTAACACATTCGCAAATAATCATTTCGATACTTTTGACGCAGAGCGTCAAGCACTTATAGAGAGACCTAAGCCCTCTTAAGCATTAGTATAGGTACATACAATTCTCTAGGTCAACTTTAATAAAAATCATGTGATATTTAAAATCAGATTTGATCTGGCCAGTTTTAATCATGAGAGCGCGTGCGAGCTTTGAACAAAAATCTGTGCCTAATTTATTCTCCCAAAAAGGTGTTGTCTCGTTTCCTTTTTAGTGTTAAACAAAAGACAAAACGATACAGACACTTTTTGGGCATTCTTATTGAACAATCAAGGCAATTTTTGTTCAAAGCGCGCACTCTGCTATTAAAACTCCTTGGGCCAGTCATTAGGGCCCATATTAGAGAAAAATAACTTACTAGAGTCGCCGTCATCAAAACCGATGAGGAGGACTATATCGGTTTATGCAGCCCACTTGGGCCTTATGCGAGCTAAGTCAGAGCATCATGACAATGTCCAATGTTTTGTCCGTTATTAATTGGTCAGTTCATCGATTTTACTGGCTGATTTCCATTACAGACTCAGCTTTTAATGATCACTGAAAATTCAATGAGCATACCATCAAAGCAATAAGCCACTCAACAAAATCATCATACAGCAGAATATTGAGCATTAAATTCACAAAGCGCTGAATTTTCGCCCCTAGCGGTCATAATACTTCAATTTCTATCAAAAACATGTACGCACAATTATTGGAAACCCCATGATGGGTATTGTGTGAAGTGACATGATCTGTCATATACCCAGTGATGGTGGATTCAGTAAGTCCGTAGAGCGTTTTGTTGATTGGTATTTTAATTATTAATTGGAAAAGTAAACATAGATATAAAGGTATTGCTTACAAAGCAATGATCGTAAAATGTAGTTTTGGCGACTAGATAAAGTTGTATAACTAACGACCGTTCCTATAATATACTGACCAATGACGCTTCATTTCCCCTTGAAAATCTGTCAAATTTTCGACACCTCGTTGTTATTTTTGACAGTTTTTCAAGGGAAAACGAAGCGTCATCCGCAACGGTATATTATAGGAATCGGCCATAAACTTCGGCCTACTTAGATATTCTTATACTTCTTCTCCTTTATTCTATTAAATTCCACTCTCCGTCTAGGTAGGGGTTACGATCTACGAAGGCTGCTGGTAGATGCTGGATGCGTCGAGCTCAAGACAGAGCGCAATGACACTCATTAGGGGAGGCCTATGTCCAGCACTGGACTGCTGTAGGCTGATGATTATGATAGTTTCCGCCCAGGACTTGGCTCGCAAAACTTTTTAAAAACTACTTTATCTTGGTGAAAGGTACCAAAGTCCTTTTCTGCTAATGATCTGACAGCGTGTATGTGGAATGTCATGATGATCGGTTGAATAGTTAAGGCGTGAAAGAGTAGGTAATAAACAAATAAACAAACTCACTTTCGCATTTATAATAGTAGTTCGGACTAGTCAACCCACGTGCAAACAGCGTTTGCGAGGTTTCTTTCACGTATGTAGGTCCAATGACTTTTGTTAAGTATGATTGTTAGAACTTTGGAGATTTGACATTTGGTGAAACTGTTGTAGGTGGATTTTCCAAAAATGTACGATTGAGCCGTTTTAGGCGATGCTCATTCATGTGTGGCAATAGATTTTTATTTAAATAGAAAGATTAAATAAAAACAAATATAAAAATATGCCATTTACTCTATAGCACAATATTTTATGATAATGACAGAATTGCTTATCGCGCTTTCCTACTTGGTTAAGTTCTGTGAGTAATAATTTCGTTAGGCTCGCGGAATGAGGCTAGTTCGAATTTCAAATTATTAAATTCTTTTTGGTGAGGTCTCCATGGTAAAACAATATTTCGGGAGCTTTGTAGCCTAGCCTCCAAAAGAATAGTTCGAATTTTGAATCAGTATTTCTTTTTCGTGTAGTTTCTTGTACCGAGGCAAATTGGACTTTAATTAAATTTTCATACATAATATTGAGGTTTCAAATTCTAATCACCAATCAGTCCTCCTGAGGGAGGTTATTACTTACTTTCCGAGAAGGATTCATGGCTTGCAATGTCACATTTTCGAGCAGGTGTGAATAAAATATTTACTTACCTGAAGTACTCTACTAAAATCCTAAATCAGATTAGTAGGTACCCACAAGTTACAAATTAATCTTAGATTGTTATCGTTTCTGTCACGCTTATACAAAACACTAACTCATTCTAGTAACAAGCCGAGGACAGACCTCAAAAACCACAAATTTCTAACACGAGCCTTGGGAAACTTCTGAAAAATATGATCTTTCTATCACTTGCACGCAACAGATATAAACGTTTGCCATCCCGCTCTCGCTTAGTATATTCCAAGGTAGAAGATATACCAAAAATTGTGTTTACGGTTATTGGTTGAAGAAAAAATATCTTATGGGACGATATTTTTTACGCTGAGCCAGTGAAGTGGGAACATGATAGGCGGTTTGATGTTTCCCTGTTGATTTTACCCCACTTTTGGTAGACCGCATCTCTTGTTACATTGAAACCAGTGATTTGCTTCGTTGCTTCTTTGTGATTGTGAATCATTTTGATAAGACTTGGTATAGGTAAATGAAAAAAAAAAATTGTGAGCGTGATTAAAAATGAAATCTGTTATCAAAAATAATATCATTAAATAAATAATAATAAATAAATAATCCTGGACGTTATCACACAGCATCATGTAGCCCCAAACTAAGCAGAGCTTGTATTATGGGAACCACATGATTGATATACTACATAGATACATATTTTTTTTTTGTATATATATACATATAATACATAGAAAACACCCAGACCCGGGACAAATATCTGCAGAACATGCAAACATTTGTCCCGCAGCGGGAATCGAACCCGCAACCTTCTGCGTCACAGGCGGACCTTCGGCCACTGCGCCACAGAGGTCGTCAATTCATTATTAAAAAAAAAACACTTTTATGTAACAGAACTACATTGTAGGCTGTTATAATAATCTAGTTAGATGTTTATAAGTAAATGGCAAAGGTAGTTTAAGATGCCTTTTGCCTTTTTTAATATAAAGTGCTGGTAGAAGCTAGATGCGAGCACAGGGTGCAATGGCGCTCATTAGGGGAGTCTATGTCCAGCTGTTGACTACTATAGGATGGTGATGATGATGATGATGATGATGATGATAATGTTTAAGTATATTTGATAGATAAACATCTAAAAAATTAAGTGTCTCTTGATCAAATAACGCTGTAAAAATTAAAAAAAAGTGTGAATATTAAAAAAAATAAAAAGCACCATTTTCAATAACAAAGCTCAAAGTTAAACAACTATACCGAATAAAACCATTACACCCTAAATAAAAGGTCAAACGCTAACAGGATAATTATCGAAAATGTGCACGGTCGGCCATTCTGATTTCATGCGGAGTCACGTCCCGCGGGGCTACGGATTTTTGCAAATACCTGCACAACTCTAGATAATGCTTTAAGTTAAGTCAGCTTTATTTTGTTTATTCAGGGGTATCATACACCCCGGGTGCCGTTCACCCGCTATCAGCCAGGCTCGATAGCGGGATAATTAGCACCGTATTAAATTAACGAAAGGGTCAAGTGCGGGGGAAAAATATTGACTTTGCTTAGTCCCGACGGTGGTTCTTAGGAATGTGTTATGGGGGTGAATGTTCTCCGGAATCTGCACATGCCTTAACGTACACATTCTTGTGAAATATTCGTTTGGTTTTAGCCTTTGTTTAGGTCGGAGAGAGTTTTAGTGGAATATAAACAGAAGCGATTTACATGAAGCTTGAAAATGGCTTTTATAATATTCCCCAAATAATGTACGTGTTTAATTATCCCCCATTGCCTTTCGCTAGTTTTGACTAAAGTCAAAATGGTTTGGAAGATGTTGAAAAGAATATAAAAGAAGAAGAAGTAATATATTCTGCAAGCAAAGAGCTCGAGATCGTTAGAAATCTTTATGGATGCTTTGATCAGCAGACTTCTACGAGTAATAGTAGTATCATTAATTTGGTATTTTCCATCTACAATCTCGTATTATAAATGATTATTTAAATTTATGTTAATTAGGTAAATTTAAGCAGTCCTCAAAGGTTAGCTGAAAAAAAAACGCCTCTGTACATATTTTATACTATTACGTTATTTTTGCCTGTGTACATTATTTCTGTCTACGATAAATAATTATAGAATTACAGAATTGAACGATAAATTTTGAACTTTACATCGGAAATCTCGCATGTAAAAGTTGGAATTTTACTAACATCACCCACTAAGTAATAGGATCTTTTGATGCCATGGGACTGGTAGAACCTTTGAGGCCTACGGTATCTCCCACCGTCCGATCAGGGAATGAGATCTCTTTATGCAAGCGGCTGCCAATTGTCAGGGAAATAGGATGTGGATGTCACGAAAATAGTCTGAAATACGCTCCCGGATTAGGGAAATATGTGCATATTTTGTTGGGCAAATAATGTTTTTGGGCGAGTTCGAAAAGCAAATAGTTTGTGACATAATTCAATGCTGGTACAGTCAGCAGCAAATTCAAAATTAAGATTTTTCATTCAGTTTTTATTCTGATAATTATAACTAAGTTGTAAGATTAATGTATATAAATTTCTTTTAATAAGTTTAATTCACGAAGGAATTTTGAAATAATAATTAATTATTTAAATTTATAATTGTGCCTAAAACTTCGACATTAGAGTTTGCCTAATTCGAAAAAAAACTTAGGCATTTGCAGTAGAAATACGCCACCAAAATGCTGACACAACATACACATCACTGCGGTTACACAAAGACAGGTCATACATTTAGTCGAATCAAAGGGAGTGAAAGCGTCGAATCCGCACAAAGCAACACGCACGTTGTCGAATATTGCAGTACCTTCTGTAAAGATGAGTACACAATTTACTGCATACATACATTTACTTGTACGTAGTAGGTACATAGCATTCACTAGTAGTACGGACACTACAACAAGATCGTGGTCTCTACGTTCGATCATGCTCGTTTTTGCATTCAACCGAGCATGTACGCACAGGGGCTTACTAAATGCACATGTAACGAGCCCAGTGATGTTATTTGAATATGTTCGCAGTGTTGAAACACTATAACAAAACATCAAACCGCTCACAAACACGTACAGATTCATCTTTGTTGAGTATTTGTCTACACATTTTGACTAAAAAACGTATTTCTTTGCATACTTGTTGTTACCAGTTTTGAGTGACAAAACATTTTAATTATTACTTCTAAATAGATCATGAAGTCTATAAAAACTAAAGCTAGAACACAACTTGTTGGTATGAACAAGGGGTAGCAGGAGAATGCTCTATTGTGTACTCATGTTTAATATTCGACTGTTACATGGCTATTGTTGCCAGCCTGTCTGTGACAGCTCTGATTGTTATCGAATGCATTGTGAAGCTGAATAGAGATGCAAACCTACTGTGCTATTCATGTGATAACCAACAACTTGAAGTCCACTGTTAAAGGCCTAAATTTCCACAATGATTGGTGCTAGAATTTTCCATCCACCGACTTTCCTCAACTTTGCACTTGGTGTGTTTGTAAAAAAATATGGTATTTGGATATATCAAATATAACGGTATCAACAAAAAGTTAAGATTAAAATAAATTAGACATGACTTGATATTAAAAAACATCGAAAGTTTATTAATCGGAAAACTATAATACTCATTCTTATTCGGGAGAAGGGTGATATTTCATACCTGGATCTAGAGCTGGGAAGTACGACGTGTGATCGTTCATTAGCAGTCAATTTGTTGTCAAGATTCTAATATAATATACGAGATAATTATTGATTGATTGGTACTTTATAGATGTAGGTAGTAATAAAAATACTAAGCAATTCAAAAAACGTTTTTCAATTAAAGTTTATTTATTCAATCCAATGTTTAGTATTCAGTATTATAATTTTATTATTGCAAAATTAATGAGGACTTTATCTCAGAGTATTATCTAGCCCCAAGGTAACAGAGAGAGGTAACAGAGCTCGTGCTAAGGGAACCATATGCTACTGTATTTTTCACTTACTCATTTCGTGCAACTGCTAGCCACTGCTGCCGTGCCCAAAGTTTTCCACACGTCTCATATACATTTTTTTGCAAATACGTTTGTTTATATTATACACCCAGAGACTAATATTTGCAGATCATACAGCTGGAATCAAACCCGCAATAAAACCCCCCCCTACATCTCAGGCGAGCCTTCGCCAACAGCGACCCAGTCATCAAAATAATTATTACAAACCTAAATATTAATATTATGTCTAGTAAGTATTATTATTAATAATGATTGCGTGGCTTTCTTATTACTGCGGCCATGAAGACCTATTGTGATCGCCACTTCTATTCAAGTCGCCCCTTGAAGCGGGGCGTTCATAGTTCACATCTAAGCCCCAATGCTGAGAGATACTGTAGGACCTTTTTGGGTGTAAATTCTCTTAGCTCCTCTGGGCTTAAAGTGAATTTGCCCAGAATGGCGCCTACGTTTGTGCATTAGTGGCCCACACTCTCCTAGCAGATGAAGGGGCGATTTATCCGCCTCTTTGCAGAACCTGCAGGTTGGAGTGTCGCAAAGCCTCAACTTAAACATGTGCTTGTTAAGGCGACAATATCCAGTTAAGGTTCTGACCATAATGCGTAGATTGTTTCTGCTTAGCGCTAAGACTTGGTTTGTATACCGTTTGCCAAAGGCTCTAATTTACAGTTTGGAATGGTTCATGCCCGGAGTGTTATACCAGTATCTGGTTTACTCTTCGAAGCAGGAGGACCCAACTGTATAACTGTATAGTAAGTAAGTACATAATGTACCATGTATCGAACAATTATTTTCACACCGCAAACTAAAGAGAGGTGCACGATAAACGTGTGGCCGTCGACAGTGTAAACAGGTCTGCTCGGGCATAATGCGTTTAACACGCGCCCTACGTATGTATTAATTAACGATAAACCGATGTACACAATCGAAGGGAACGTTTGCTTAGTGGAGATTGGAGTAATAGCACATCAATAGTTGTGAAACTGTTCAGGCATGAAACAATAGCGACAGGCTTATATGTTAAGGTAACGATACATGTCAAACCTCCCTCTCGCTCGCACTATTCAACATTTTTAAAGATATAAAATCACTGAATGTAGTTATGCAAAATAGAAAACCTTCACGGCCTAGAAAATAACAATACCAAGGTTCAGCAAGAATATCATGTTGAACACAACACGTTTCCCTACCAAAAAATTTGCACCAAAATTGATCACATTGCAACAGTACAAGTTTTTTGATAAGAAAACGTGATAAAATCAAAATGATATTATTGCTGCTAAGTCGCCTTAAAATCACACGCATTTGTAATGTGAAACTTTTGTGTGATAGTACGTTTTGTCATTCATTTCTGTAATGGCTGAACGGATTTAGATGAAATTTAAAATATGTAGTTTGTGACCTGGAATAACACAATTTTTTATCCTGGTACCATGCGAGCGAAACGGCAGAAGCTAAATCATCTATCATTAATAAATGTGACAAATAGAAAATAGGAAGTGGAGAAACTATGTATATCATGCTTTTATCAAGACGATAAACAAAGCATAGATAAAACAAAACTTGTCAAAGCACGGTCTAAACTTCTAAATGAAGATTGGAAAATCTCATAAACTCAAACTCTTTATTCAGTACCTTACGGAATACTTTGTACAGTTTTTTTTTATTTACATCAATTCGTACCGCGACCAAAGAATTTGCAATACTCTGCTTGTTTTAAAACAGGTGGTTGTTGTTGATGCTTTAAAAAAAAAACTAATACTTAATCCGTTAAGTGATTAGAAAATAAAAGTACTGCACTTGATAAGTAGTATACGTGGCCACAATATACCTACAAAAACTAGTAAAGTTACAAACAACAATAAAATGAATCATCACAGCAACTAAAGCAGTAGGTACTCAACGTAGACATTACAAAGTTTCCCAATTACTGTTCGTGGTAGTTGTAATTTTCCTTTATGTAGAGAATAGAGTATGGGAGTTTTTATAGATTTTTATTCACTAAGCCGCAGAAGAAAATAAACATTGACAGGCAGACATACGGACAGTGGAATCTTAGTAATGGGGTCCGGTTTTTACCCTTTGGGTATGGAACGCTGAAAATGATCATCTCAATAAGTTATGACAAAGCAACCTCGCAAACGGTGTTTGCCTGCAAAACGATTCACAGCTAAAACCAAGAAAATATTCCGAACCGCGGAGAAAATAATGCGACCGACCTGCCTGTGACAGCAAAGATTTGGTATAAATCTGCGTTCAAAAGGCGGGAGAACATTAAAAATAAATAAGGGGCTAAAACGGATGTTTACTCAGCTTTTAGTACTGTTTACTATGAGTGTTAGTGACAGCTTGAAGTGAGATCTATGGAAATATATATTTTTACGGGAAAAACGGTTTTAGGCCTGTAAATCTGAATATTTGCTAAACAATTTAACTAAACTTGTCTATGCTAGTTTTAAAGAACATCATCGTCTTCATCAGCTTATGGCAGTCAACTGTTGGACATGGGCCTTCGCAATGAGCGCCATCGTGCCCTGTCTTCAGCTAAGCGCATCCAGCTTCTACCAGAAGCCTTTCGCAGATCGTCATTCCACATGGCCGAAGGGCAAACTTACACTACTACGTTTGCCGTTTGTTTCTAAGGAAGTTTTTATTTAATTATTTAAACACTAACTTCCGCCCGCGGCTTTGCTCGCGTGGTACCGGGACAAAAAGTAGCCTATGTGTTAATCCAGGTCACGAGCTATGTATGTTCGAACTTTCATCCAAATCCGTTGAGTAGTTTTTGCGTTAAAGAGTAACATTCATCCATTCATCCATACATACTCACAAACTTTCGCATTTACAATATTAGTAAGAGGATAGGATGTATGCAATAAGCAATTTTAATTTTAAAACTAAAATACCATACATTCCTATATTATTCATTAAAAAGATTTGAGACGAGTAAACAAAACAATATAAAAAAAGGCCGTCATATTTTTCGAAATTGTTTTTACTATCGATTTTTTAGTTTTTTTACACTTATATTGTTCCAAAACAATTTATCAGCAAACAACATGACCCTACCAAATAAAGAAATACGTCGAAAACTGCAAAATAAACATCAAATTCATCGTACCAAATGCCGAAAACACATAACCGAAACATTCGCAATTTGCATGGAGATGGCGCTACCCGGGGGTTTCGCGTCGCCATAATCTGAAACTCGGCTAAACTGATTTAAATTTTCACCGAGAATGATCTTGTGTGTAACTCGCTTAACCCTGCAGTAATGAACATAGAATGAAGTGTATTTAGGCGAATATCGAAGTGCTTAAGCCTAAAACAGACAGATCATGTGCTTGGTTGGACAAAGCTTAAGTAAGCTTGGATATCCTATAATATGGAACTCCCGGAGAGTACTACCGTGTAAAAATTTAAAGTTCTCCATCTGACCCTCAGGTATAGAATGACCTTGGAATCCATAGTAAATTATTATAAATTCGTGAGTTTGTTTGTATGTTAGGTTTTCGCGCCTTACTTTGTCAGGGGTACAGAAAAATGAAAATAATAAAAAAAGATTATAGATTACCTTTCATCTAGAAAAAATGTACCAATTGTTTTCGAGGGTAACAAACAAAACATTTCCCAAAATCTATATTAACGCGAGTGTAACCGTGGGCAAAAGAACAAAAGCTGGTAAAATAATATTATACTGTCAATACTTTTACAGTTATGTTAATGCTAGTTGTACAATGAATTAGCTTCAGCAACTGATTAGCTAGATATAGAAAAAGAGTTTTCAACAAATAGGTAAAATCAAAGTCAACGAACGATGCAAGAAGATAACAAAACTGATAAACATAATTAGAACATCCAAATTAATAAACAAATAACAAGTAGTTATAAAACTTGCAACATTTTAACTAATAAAAGAAAAACTGAATGAGTTTAACTTGAGATTAACTTAGAAAACAATTCGCACTCGCATTTAAAACAATTGTTCCAGCGAGACTCGAAAGAAACCTTATTAACAAAAAAACTTCGGGAAAGTTCCACGGTCAAAGACATTTTCTCAAACTATTTAATATTTTGCCTGAATGGGTTACACAGTTAAGAGCTTCCAACTTTTTTTTATAAAGCTAATTCTGTACGTCCAATTTTTTAATGAAATAAATACATAAGCCAGATATCTATGAAATAAACAGTCCAAATTGAAATTAAGCTCTCATTTTTTTTCGTATAATTATATTGTGATATAACTACTATACGGTTTTTGAATTTTTTCCTTTACTTTTGATATAATACCAAATACTTCTTACCAAATTTCATGATTCCAGATCAACGGGAAGTACCATAAAGGCTTTAATTCCCTTGCGAGTATTAAAATATGCGACATAAATCATTGCGTTGATTGTGTTGACTTAGAAATTTATTTTTCTCAAAGTAGCAAGAAATTATTTTAAATTAATTTCAACTTCCAAGTCTTGACAGACAGATAGACAGACGAAACAAAGAGGTGATTAGGTATTATAAGGGTTCCTTTTTTCCTTTTGAGGTATAAAGTAAAGAAAAGTAAAAAAAAATACGAACATTACAGTACCTTGACCACTTTGATTCGTCAATTTTTATTATTGAAACCTAAAAAGATAGAATCTCTGAATTGTGCAGAGCTCATTCTCTTGACGAGCTACAAAGTAACTATCGCACCCGTAATGGCTGCGTTATATAAAATGCAAATACATTTACTTTCTTGAAAATGGATGTCTTTGAGACGGTCCTAGCGTCTGCTTTGTACACAGATATTTTATTCCCGTTTAGTTAAAGGATTTTTTGCTTCGTTTACTTTGCATTTTTCTCGTCTTCACAATAAAATGCACAGACGTACAAGTCGTCTGTACCAATAACGATATGGGAAACTATTTTGGTACATGTTAAGTAAAGTTTACAGTTGCATTTTCAATTTTTGTAATTTTGTTTTTTAACGTGTAAATAATAAACAAATTAAAATAATGACAATCAGTAATCACTAGTCTTATGTATTTAAAATATGGGTCTGCTCCTACTCACTGTTGTGACCCCCCTAACTGGGTACATATTATGTATTAAATCTTTCCTAGTCATAAGACCTGACTAATCATTAATCATCATCATCAGCCTATCACAGTCCACTGCTGGACATAGGCCTCCCCTAATGAGCGCCATTGCGCCCTGTCCTGAGCTCGACGCATCCAGCTTCTACCAGCAGCCTTTCGCAGATCGTCACCCCACCGGGCCGGAGGACGTCCTACACTTCTTTTGCCGAGCCGCGGTCTCCACTCTAGAACTCGTTTACCTCAACGGTTATCGGTTCTTCGGCAGATATGGCCAGCCCACTGCCACTTCAGCTTGCTAATTCTCTGAGCTATGTCGACAACTTTAGTTCTATGTCGGATAAACTCGTTACGGATTTTATCCTTCAGAGAAACCCCGAGCATAGCTCGTTCCATAGCTCGCTGAGCGACTTTAAACTGGTAACTAAACATTAATGCACCGTAACAAATATTGAATACTGAATACTGAAGTAATTACAAAAAAATATATAGGTAAGTACTATATCAGTCGTGTGAATCCTATAAGCTCTGCTTGGTTTGTGGATAGATGTCGTTATGTGAAAATGCCCAGCATTATCAAGCGAGCGAAAGAAGTGAAGATCTCTGGGGTGTATTGTGTGATTTTGCTTTATATATGCGGTATATTTTTGGATATATTTGTTAGAGCATTAATTTCAAACTGTTTATTGATTATGCATGAAACTTAGTAGGCCAATAGGTTTGATAAGAATTGCTTATGAGCTTAATGGTGAAAGGTGCTGTAAAGTTTTAGGGTTTCAAGAGGATAAAAAAGTTGTTAAAATATGTTGAGGGAATTTGCATACAATCGTACACTTATCGGTACGAAAGTATACATATTTTTTTAAATACAACAATAAAAAGTGAAATTAAGAAAACTGTTTTAACCTTTGCTGCCTTTAGTAAGCGTTTTGACATTTTATGTCTTCGTAGTTCAGGTTAGACTGAATATTAGCCAGATCATATCTAGATATTATATGTAGTATCATTGCGAGTTGCAGTTTGTGGAAATCTCGCGTTTATTTATTTATTCATCCCGAATAAGTCTAAGTTCCTTGCCGCCGACGGGCAGCAGCGTTGGCGGTGCGATAAGTTGTGCCCTGCAATCCCCCAACCCGCATGCCCAGCCCAGCGTATGGATTATGGGCATATCCCCATTAATTAGATGAGGCCTATGTCCAGCAGTGGACTGATATAGGCTGATGTGGTGGTGTGGTGTGGTGAAGTCTGAGTATACTGAACATCTTATGTAATGTAACTATTGTAACGTTCTAAGCATAGGAGAAGTCTACCATGAAATGCTAGTGAAGTTGTATTTTTAAACGTTCACGAATATTAAAAATAATTATTATTGTTTATCGTTTTTTTATCGCGTTTTATCTTTATTTTTATTTTCCCGAGATGTTTCGATCGCGTTGCAACGATCCGAATGACTTGAGTACTAGAAATAAAAACAAAGGTAAAACGCGAAGAAGACCCGTTACACAATAAAAGTTAGTGAAGTTGTTTGTTGTGGGGTACATCTACAGACCTCTTGTGGGTACATCTCAGGATCGAATTTGTGTCACATATTTTCGCTTCCTGCGTAATAACATGTTATTTTGCTCGGCAGTAATGGCACATTAATCTTGTGCCGATTCTTCGACTGGTATTTGACATTTCGCCTCTTCCCGGTGGCCGAATCGTGGAATTTGCGGGCACAGCGAAATTTGAGATAAATTGGGGCTTCCTAATGGTGGGTTTTGGCTTCGACTTTGATTTGTGGGAAGTATTTTACGCGGTTTTCGTAAACGACCTAACAATGTGTTTTGTTTTAAACCAACTTTAAAAAAAAGAACCAGTTCTCAGTTCGGCTGTGTTTTTAGGTTTTAAGTTTATTCATTTATTTATTAATAGGAACGCCAACAGCTTAAATTTACATTGTAGGGTTACACTGACAAAGTTTTCATTCTGATAAAGAAACCAATTACAGGCGGACACAGTATTCCTAATAATAATAATAACTAAGTAGTAGGTACTTATGGTAACTCAGAGATATGTATAAGTATATAGGTACATATGTATAAGTTGCTAGAGTTATGAATCCTGGGAAATTCATTTTGTAATCATGTAGGTTTTAAACAAAAAAGTCGAACAGAAAATGTCTTCCTTTGAAAATAACAACCACAGATTTACCTCTTAGTCTGAATTTGCGAATATTTGTTTCGACATTTTGTTCTCATCACGATCTCCGGTGATTGTGATATTAACATACCTGAAACAAAAAAAATGAAATCAAATACTAGTAATAAAAAAAATTACTGATATATTAGTAGGAATGGAACCTACGACCCTCAGTTTTATAGTTTTTGTATATTAAAACATGGCATTGCTTATTTTTATAAAGTCCTACTGCATAATAAAAGAAATGCGAAAGTTTGAATCGGAATTTGCACAAAGGTAGTTGGTAGTTCTAGACCAGGAATAAATTAAAGGCTACTTTTTTCCGGGCAAAACACAAAAGAAGGCGGTAGAAATATAGGTAAGTATAGGTAGTATTCAATAAAAGCTTTGTTTGGCAAGCATTGCCTATTCCAACTTAAAATGCAGTCACAGTGTGACATTGGTCATGGTAAACGGAGCTCATGATACGTGCTATACAGTAAAAGCTCGACCCACCACAGGTCAGTCCATAAGCTTAAGGAGATGTTTAGCAGTGCGAGACTAAATCGCGCTATGGTATAATGGGTATACTGTTTTTGTTTGAATCGGAATACTATTTATGTACTTTTAGACCTGTAATAAAATATATGCTACTTTTTATCCGGGTACCACGCAAATGAAACCCCCTCGGTTTCGAGAAGCTTGGGCTAGTTTCTTATATATTATGACCAAGCTGCTCTTGAACTCAATGTTTATGGAACAATGGAATGGAAGTGTGCATAGAAGTCGAGGATGGGCGAGCTTTCCGAGGAGACGCATATTCACTCTCTTTTTAAATCAGTTAGGGCCATAAGTCAATGGAAAAACAGCCGCTAGGAGCCCCTAATTTAAGCAGTGTTACTGTTTCCCAATATTTCTATATTGATTATGGCATACTAGTTTTGTTAGGTATAGGTGGTAACAGGTAGACAAATCGAGCCACTAGTCTATCTTGACTGGTATCTATTTATTTATTGCTCAAGATGAAAGTTCACCAATTTGTATATATCAAGTTATTGTTCATAATATTTAATAACATAATAATTACGTTTTTATATTACTGTTACTGTCAGCCTAAATCATCCCATTGTAGAGCAAAGGCCTCCCCCCATTTTTTCCATCCATTTCGATCCTGCGCTAAAGTTTCCCAGTCTTTTTGGAAGAAGTCTAATTCGTCACGCCATCTTCTACGTGGTCTGCCGCGACGCCTTCTCGCTGTGTCCGGGATCCACTGAGTGGTAATTTTTGCCCACAGCTCATCTGGCATGCGGCATACATGGCCGGCCCAATTCCACTTTAGGCTGGCAGCTTTTTGTCCAACGTCGACGATTTGGGTACTAGAACGCAGTATGGTGTTTCGTACTCGGTCGGTCAATTTAATTCCGAGAATACTACGTTCCATCGCCCGTTGGCAAACCTTGAGTTGGGATTTTTGGACGTTAGTCAAAGACCAAGTTTGCGAGCCGTATGTAAGAATGGGAAGGATGCACATGTCCATGATTTTGCGCTTTAGTGTCATTGGGAGGTTACCCTTCATTAGCGCCTTCATCGACCAATAGCTTCTCCAGGCGTTCTCGGTGCGTCTAGCTATTTCCTTATCCTGTCTGCCAGCCTGAAGGGAAACCATTTGGCCGAGATAGATGTAATCTTGGACATAGTGCATCACCTCACCATTGACTAAAATCTGATGTTTAATGCTGTTGGTCATCAGTTTGGTCTTCGACATGTTCATCTTCAATCCAATCTCAAGGCTTGCGTTGCTCAGATCTTCGAGCATGGACTGAAGTTCATGTGCTGTCGAAGCGAAAAGAACAATGTCGTCGGCGAAGCGAAGGTTGGTAAGACGTACTCCACCGACTTCAATACCCCTTTCTTCCCAATCTGCCGCCAGTTTTCTAAATACGTCTTCTAACGTGCTAGTGAAGAGCTTTGGGGATAGTGGATCGCCTTGTTTGACACCCTTTTCAATGGGAAATGATGGTCCTGAAGATTGTAGTTTTAATGCTGCTGTACTATTGGCATAAATGAGTTTGATGAGATCGATATAGGTTGGTTCTATGTTCTGTTTTTGAAGAGCGTTGAATATGGCCGAGTGAAAAATACTATCGAAAGCCTTTGAGTAATCTACAAAACCTAGATATAAGCGGATGTTATTTTCAGTGTGTTTTTCTATTATTTGGTTTAATGTATGAAGATGATCGGTGGTGGAAAGTCCTGAACGAAAGCCTGCCTGCTCAGGGGGTTGTTCTTTATCTAATTGGCTCGATATTCGACCCTCGATGACCTTTATAAAAGCTTTGTATAGGTGGGAGATTAGACTGATTGGTCTGTAATTGTCAAGGTCACTTTTATCCCCTTTTTTGTGTAGCAGAATCACGTTAGAATGGCAAAACTGCTTTGGAAAATTACCTGTTATCAAAATGTTATTAAAAAGGTTGGTGATATGGGGCAAGAGAGATTGTTCACCTACTTTAAGAACTTCTGTGCTGATACCGTCTTCGCCAGGTACTTTGCTATATTTCAGTTTACGAAGTGCGCAATGAACTTCGTAGCCAGTTATGGGCGGGATGGTATTCGGGCAGCAGTAAGTTTCCGAATTAATACTTACTATTTTATTAGGGTCTGAATAGAGCTGTCGATAGAAATCAGTACAGATTTGAAGTATTTTTTCGCGGCATTGGTGTTTAATGCCGTTATGGTCTTTAAGACTGGTTATCCAAGATTTTCCATGGGATATACCTTGCTTTGCAATCTTTAGTGAGCGGTTGTTTTCTAATGCTATTTGTATAGTCTTCTCATTGTAATTCCTTAAATCTTTCCTAATGTTTCTCTTAACTTGTCGGTTTTTAAGTTTGTATTGCGGGTCATTTACATCTTTAGCTAAAACGAATCTTTCTTCTATTAATTGTATTGTTTCTGGAGATAGTTTTTTGAGTTTTCTTGATGTGCGTTTTAGTTTTTTGCTTGCTGTTTGAATGCAGTTTTCGATATTGTTAAATTGTTGTTGTACATCGTCAGTATTTGAATCCAAAAGCAAGAAACTATTTCGAAGTTCTATGTTAAATAGTTGTCCATTGGTAATGAATGTATCTTTATCTAAATGTCTAATCCTAGCTTTAAAGATTTTTTCTCTGTATAGTTTTGCATTAAACGTAATTTTTGCTCGAAGGGGTCTATGATCTGAACTAAATTTAATTGCGTTAATCGCCTGAATGTTTTTTATTATATTGTGGTCAGAGCTAAGTATATAGTCTATTTCATTCTTATACCTATCGCCTGGAGATCTCCAAGTCCAACGTCTACTGGGTTTTTTCATAAAGTAGCTATTACTAACACGAAGGTTTTGACCGAAAGCAAATTGTATGAGACGAGAACCGCGTTCGTTTCGTTCGCCTATACCGTTTGGTCCTAAGATTGTACAGTCATCGGATTCTTTTTTCCCACCAATTTTGGCATTGAAATCACCTAATACGATATTCCAATTACAACGGTGCTCATCACAAGCTCGGTTTAATAGAGTATAGAAGTCTTCTATTTCATTGTCTGAGTGTGTACTGGTAGGTGCGAGTACTTGAATAATGGAAAGAGTCTTATTTTTGGTGGTTTTTATTTTAAGCACTGCTATTCTCTCTGAGTAAGCAATGAATTCTATAATGTTACCTTTCCATTTTTTAGCGACTAGGAATCCAACTCCGTAAAGTCCTCCTGCTAGGCCGTTGTAATAAAATATACTATTTTCTCGCTCTATTGTATCTTCACCCTCTCTCCTAACTTCGCATAGTCCTACTATGTCCCATTTTATATTAGACAAAGCATTCTCTAATTCTAGTAGACGTTCTTCTGTTTTCAAAGTGCATACATTATACGTTAAAATATTAAGAGTATTATCGGTATCCTTTTTCTTTTTAGCTTGAGTCGTCTGACGGGGGATCGTCCTCGCCCGGGGATTCTTAGCACCCCTGACCCCAGGGTGGTTCTGTCTTCCGTCATCAACAGACCCAACCCCAGAGTCGCCGGGAACTTGGGGCCTGTTGCGATTTGTGTCTGTCATAATGGGGGGGTTTGGACCATGACCCACCACGCTGGTCCAATGCGGGTTGGTGGGTAATACGTTTTTATATATAATTAATTAAACTATGAAATATAGTGTTACGGTCGCGAACATCTCTACCCCTATGAGTATAGTCGCGCGGCTTTGTCGCATGGTTTAAAACCCCATCTTATAGAATGTCAACACCCGTAAATCAATGGTATCGCACCGCTATCTGAATTTATGAATGGTGTGTGACGCTGAATAAAACGAATAACGTTGGCTATTGATTTCGTTGTACGCAACCTCAGTTGGTAAACAATGCGACTGATATTCGATTTCGATAAACAGGATGTCAATAAAATATGGGCTTTGTTGCGCTTGGACTATTGTTTTAAATCAGAGGCTCGATCACGAAGACTAGCGAAAATGTATGTGTATCGTAAAATTTTGCCAATGAGAAAGCGTGGATACAAAATAACGCTTTGTCATTCGCAAAAATTTTTCGATACGTCAGGTTGAAATATTCATACAGTGAAGTTTTTTACGTTCGACAAAAACTTCTTTCAGAATATTTAGATTGTATGATTGATGAGAGTAAAATTGTTTTTAATATTTTTATAGAATTTTTGTATCTCAAAAACCAAATTCTCTAGGATTTAAGTTATCATCATCATACACAGGTTAGCTTATTTCACCACTGGTGGGTATAGGCTTTGTGCCATCCACCACGATCCTGCGCTATTCTAACCCATATATATGGCCAAAACTTGACAATTTTGTCTCCCCATCTTGCACCCGGAAACCTAATGCTCTGTAAATAAATGAATATATTTGTATGTATTGGATTACCTATAAATAAAGTAGATAGATAATTATTCAATTTAAGAGCCTAGCTCTTGCCAGTGTAGTGGTGGAATTCACTACATGACGGCGACCTGGCTTATCTGGCTTATTCTTGTTCTCTTACTCTTCCACAATTTTCTTCTACTTTTCTCTGAACTAAGCGGCTATACAATAAAAAACCTTAAGTAAATCTATTATGGGCTAACGATAATAAATCATTACTTAGGAATCCGCCACCGACGCGACGTCACGTCCAACATTTTTCTCGAAATTTTACTAACGAAGCAACTTCTTTAACGTCATTAAGCTTAACATTCATTTGAATGGAATTCTTTTGACTTGTAAATTGAACACCTCAGGACAATTAATTGAGACTTTGGACGTGAATGTCAGTTCATTTTAGAAACAAAGAAACGATGATCTTATTTGAAATCAAAATTGCCTTTCAAATTAATTTTAAAAGTAGTAGAGTTCTTTATGAAGGTCGCATCGGGGGAAGTACTGCTTGCTATGTTTGGGTTTTGAAGGGTTGTGGGCATTGATATATATTGTTACTATCGTAACTAGATGCGTAGTACCGGCCAAAATGCGTGTAGGCTCAGGTCTTGGCCATGGCCAAGATCCTCTCCTTACTTTATACAGTGGCCATCTTGACATCGACCGAGTGACACTTCCGCGAAATAGGCAAGTAATGTGATGAAAAGTGCATTTTTTGAACTCACTTGCGTAAAGAATCACGCGGAATTACTTTTTTCATGAAAATCTATAGATTTTTTGCTAAAATTGCATCAATTTTTAAAGGAAATTTAGTTAAATAGTTCATGCCATGTAATGTTGCCAGCAAAAAAATGTGTAGTTTTCCCGATTATTGTAGGAGATTTTGATTACGGATAAAATCTTTGTTAAGCTCTTAATTTCTTAAAATAATTCATAATTCATATAGTCGCAAACCAAGGTGGTTTGCTACTATATGGTTTGTTAACCTGTATATTTATATTATGGAACGCAATAAATGATTGAGTATTAAGTATTGATCATATTTAGGATCATTTCAAATAGATCACTCACTTCTATTGATAAATGCCATCATCCATGAAATTAAATTATTAACTCAAAGAAATAAAAAGAAGAACAGAAGACTTTTGACGTTACATGCGGTGGTTGAGTGATATTACGATCGCTATTATATGTTGGCACAAAGTAAAACACTTATTTTATTTCCACAGACAAAGTTTACTATTTCGATCTACTAATATGATTAGTGATAATATCACAAAGTTATGACGAACAGTTATTTTCTTAAACAATTCACTTTTTAACTATATGGTGGTAATAAATGGTGACTGGAGAACAATTTGTACTCTATGAAAACGTAAAGCAGGCTAAAATAAAAAACTAGACAGGTACTGTTTTAGTGACTGACAGTCACATGTTTGTTTAAACTTCAGGGAAAATCTATAATCCTATCCTTCTTCCTACTAATATCATTGATGTGAAAATTTGTGAGTAGGTATGGATGTATGGATGTTTGTTACTCTTTCACGCAAAAATTACAGAGCGCATATAGATATTTAATAATAAATAAAATAATAAAATAAAAATTTGAAATATACATAGTTGTTTATGGCCTGGATCGAACACATAGGCGACTTTTCACCCGGGTACCTCGCGAGCAAAGCCGCGGGTGGAAGCTAGTATCCCATAAATTTCGACTCAGTGGGATTATCATCATCAGGTGGCATGAGCATCAATCGTGGGCCGAAGCTGGATGAGACGAGCTTTGAACCGCGGGGATTGGCACGTACAAAAGGAGGCCTATACTCAGCAGTGGGTGAAGTCGGGCTATGGATGATGATGATGAAGATGGGATTAGAACCCGTGGCCTTCCCATAAATACTGGGAAACTACCAACTGCGCTACGTTGTACGTTGTTGTTGTTGTTGGTACGGGGTTTATTATATTACTTATTTCTAATAATCAATGATTTAATAAATCTCATTCATTTTCGGGAAAAGTCTAGATCAGGCAACATCGAGCTTTTTATTTCAAGCTTTGTAGCTATCTCTATACAATCAACTGCCATTCTCGAAGCAGGCCAGTTTAAATAAAAGAGATAAATATATGTTTCCTTCAAAATGACAATTAGTTTCAAAGCTACGTCTTCGCCATCAATAAGTGGTTACTATATTTTGACACTTTTTAAGGAGGTTTGCATCTCTTGTTATTTAACTCAATGGTTGTGGGTGCTGGTGAAATTACAAACACTTGAGGCTTCTCCATCATGCCTCAAGTTCATTGATGCAGGGTGTTGCATCTAAGAACACGTTCCGAATATGCGTGACCTACGAAGGAATACTTGTTTTAAGTAATGGTAACCACTTAACATCAGGTGGGCCGTGCTAGTTCCATCTTTAGGTATCATAAAATATGGTGCTGCTAAACCTAGTAGTACTAGATTTCGAAGCACCATATTTTATCTCCTATGTAGTTACATAGGAGATAAAACAACGTTATTTAGCGGCTTATAACAAAATATTGCAATTATTATTTTACTATCAAGTTGTATCATTGTTTGACCAAACAATTTATTAAACTAGTTATTTATAACTTTGTTATCAACATTTACTACGGCTGATTGTGGATACATAATCGTTTTATATATTGTTATACAATTGCTATGTCGGAGCACCATACGTAAAAGCTACTCATATAATTAAAATAACATAGCTCAGCTTTGCTCACAAAGTTTTTCTTCTTCTACAATTAGTTAACTTAGGGGAATTGGCTTAGTTAAAATGATTATTTCTTGTTTGAAATCTATGAAATGAACGACCTCTCTGGCGCTGTGGATGAAAGCGTATAAAGTATTTATTCACAAAAAACAAAACAATTTCATTATTAAATCAGTAATGTGGTCCCATAATAAAAGCTTTGTCTAATTTGGGGCTACATGATGCTGTGCGATTGTGTCCAGCATTATTTATTTATTTTATTTATTACACGTTGTATTGTACGAAGTAATTTCCATTTGAAATAACTACATACTTTGAAACTCAAAGCTTCATTACCATTGTAGGTAACAGGATCCATCAACACCATTACGTTTCCTCGTTTACTTTGTTCTCTTTGTTCAGCTTTGACGTTTCATTCCAAATTCAATTTGACATTTTGACGTTTGACACTGACGGCACTAACAATCCGTCCCCTTTTGAAAATCCTATACCCGGTTTACACAATTTACACAAGGTTTCAAATTGAACTTTTCACTACTGATGAACCAATTTTTGAGCCTTTTGCTTTTTTACCCTTCTATAGAATCGGCTCATGATGACTTTAGGAATCATCTTTATACTTAGTAAGTACCTAGGAACGAGCTTAAGTCTGAAAGTGACATCAATTGGAGATAAGGTGAGGATTGGTAGACTTACATATGATATCATGTGACTAGAAGATGAATATGAATGAATGTGACTGGATGCACGAATAGAGGGAGACCAAAGAATATGAAAGGGAGTGGGCACAGATTTGATGGCTGATATGGCAAATCCAAGTTAAAAAGGTTTTCTCAAATTTTGTTAAACCTATGTGGATTGTAATCTGTATTGCGAGGTTAATAAATAAAATAAAATAAAATGATAGAAGTGAGTGATCCCACCTAGCGTGGGACAAATGCAGGATAATGATGAGGTACCTTCAGCAGAAATAAAGTAGAAACAGGATAGACTGACAAGAGCAAAAGGAGGTGATGATGGTGATGATGATACAAAAATAATAGAGAAAAAGGTTCACACGGATTTTTCGTGTAACAAAATACCCAAGTATTATTTAGGCAACTAGGAACTTTCTACTGAACAAATTGATGCCGAGCTTCGCTAAAATAATTGCTGTCGTTAAGGGCCATTACGGGAACAAGAGAGGGTTTATTGACTTAGATTTTTGGGTTGCTGAATCGTTCTGAACCTTATGTCATCGAAATTGAGTGAATAGTTTTAGATTTCATTGTATGAAAGTTAAAGACTGAAAACTTTTTGCCATGGAAGCAATAATGTTTTTTTATAAGTCAATGACTAACAACGAAAGAAAAAACATTTACATCTCATAATACTCATCTACTTAGTTTGGGGCTAAATTATTTGTGTTGGAGTCCAGCATTATTTATATTTATTTTTCATACAAATTTGCCAACTTGTAAAATAGTAACTGAATGTATACTGTATAGTAGTAGCTCAATGCCGTATTGCCTAATATTTTTCATTTACCCACAATCGTGAATCCATGTCGTAAGCCTTCAGCTGACCTAAGCTCCGACACCTAAATTGGTCACTAGCTCACACAAAAAAAAGAATAAGTTTTATATTTATAAACCTAATGAGCTTAAATACTTATTCATTAATCCCGCAAGGCTAAAGTGGGATTTGGCCACGTGTGCCGCATCTTGGAAGAGCTCTGGACAAGTACAACAACGGAATGGATCCCTAACAACGAGAAGCACCGCGGCCAGACGAAGATAGCAAGATGAACTTGACACCTGTTATAAGGAATGGACTTTAAAAGCATAAGACCTTAAGGAGTGGAATGGGATTAGGGAGGCCTTTGCCCTGTAGTGGGACAATCCAGGCTGATAATAAATTTCATACATAAATATTAATAATTAATTCAGAAATTGAATGTCAAAGCACAAGATCGTAAGAAGTAAAGGGGATTAGGGAGACCTATGCCTGCAGGGGGACAACCCTGGCTTATAATAAATAAATAAATAATAATAATTAATTCACAAATCGAATGTCCGTCACTTTATGATAAGCTTAAATTATGACACCTTGCTAACAACAAAATTGAATTCTTTATATAATCTTGAAACTATTATCACATCATAACGTATAATAATGATGTATTGTCCAATAAACTATAACACACCCGTTATTTGGATAGCTATTAACGTTGTCACGCGACGCCCGGTGTGAAGGGGCCTTTATAATGAACTTGGATGAAGAAATATGACTGTTTTCCTCATTACTTAATATTAAGTGTAAAGGACATTGACTTGGGCTAAGTTTGGGAAATGTATAGTTTTAACTTTTTGGACTTATAACCACCAATACACAATACAATACAATAATAATAGTACCTAATGCGAAAGTGAGTTAGTTTGTATGTTATGTTTTCACGCCTTCACTACTCAACAGAGCATCATGTAATTTCACATAAACCTTTTCCTTGTTTCCTTTCCTTTACTTTCATCCAGAAAAAAAAACTGTTCCCGAGGTATAGAAAAAGAAGTCGCGGGAAAAAGTGAATGTTATAAACTAATAAGACTTCAAAAAGACAAAGAAAGTAAAATTAAAAAAAAAACATTCTTATTATAATATATCGCCACTGAGTGGGTTCCACAGGGCGTAACGCGGCCGCGTGGCCGTCCCAGACGGAGATGGCGTGACGAACTGGACGTGTTTTCAGTATCCTGGCAAGCTGATTCCCAAGATCGGGATGTGTGGAAAGAGGGAAGGGAGGCCTTTGCCCTGCAGTGGGATCAGACAGGCTAATAAGATAAGATAAGATATTATAATATAGCTCGATTACCACTGACTCACTCACTCACTGACATGATTGTTCTCCCAGATGCAACCTCGTAGGGTTGAAATTTTTGATGGAATCGTATAGAGGGAGTGGGGGCGACCTCAGGAAAAATCTGACATTTCCCCTTTTCACCCCCTTTCACCCCCACCCCCCATGTATCTCGGAAACTATAGGTCGTAGAGGGTTCGCGCTCAAACTAATGTTGCTCAGGGTTTATTATTACGTAAGGATCCGAAAAAAAAATTTAGGGTTCCATACAAAAAAAAAATTATCCCATACAAAATTTTCACCCCTTCATATCAAAACTTTTTTTTCTATACTTTAATTACGTGTGTAGATGTTTGGTGGAATCGTATAGATATTGAGTGTAGTGTAGGTGTAGGAGTAGTGTAGGAGTAGGTTTGGTGTAGGGTAGTTGTAGGGTAGGTGTAGGGTAGTTGTAAGGTAGTTGTTGGGTAGTTGTAGGGTAGTTGTAGGGTAGCTGTAGGAAAGTTGTAGGAAAGTTGTAGGGTAGTTGTAGGTTAGGTGTAGGGTTGGTGTAGAGTAGGTGTCGGGTAGTTGTAGGGTAGGTGTAGGGTAGGTTTACGGTAGTTGTAGGGTAGTTGTAGGGTAGTTGTAGGGTAGTTGTAGGGTAGTTGTAGGGTAGTTTAGGGTAGTTGTAAGGTAGTTGTAGGGTAGTTGTAGGGTAGTTGTAGGGTAGTTGTAGGGTAGTTGTAGGGTAGTTGTTATGTAGTTGTAGGGTAGGTGTAGGGTAGGTTTACGGTAGTTGTAGGGTAGTTGTAGGGTAGTTGTAGGGTAGTTGTAGGGTAGTTGTAGGGTAGTTGTAGGGTAGTTGTAGGGTAGTTGTAAGGTAGTTGTAGGGTAGTTGTAGGGTAGTTGTAGGGTAGTTGTTGGGTAGTTGTAGGGTAGTTGTAGAATAGTTGTTAGGTAGTTGTAGGGTAGGTGTAGGGTAGGTGTAGGGTAGTTGTTGGTCGATTTCGATTTCGATTTCGATTTCGATTTCAATTTCGATTTCGATTGCTTCTTCTTCTTTGATATCATCGTTGATTGCTTTTTCCTCATCGATATTCTCTTTGATTGCTTCTCCCACATCGATATTCTCTTTGATTGATTCTTCCTCTTCGAAACCCTCTCTGATTGCTTTATAATTAAAAACATAAACCGCGAGCTGCGTGCAGCTCGCGCACCACCCAACCTCTAGTTCTTATTATAATAGTAAATAAATAATAAATAATGTTGGACTATCACACAGCATCATGTAGCCCCAAACTAAGCAGAGCTTGTGTTATAGGAACCACATGATTGATAAATTACATATATACATTTTTTTGTAAATACATACATATCATACATAGAAAACACCCAGACCCGAGACAAATATGCAAACATTTGTCTAACGGCGGGAATCGAACCCGCAACCTTCTACCTTCTTCCCAGGCGGATCTCTTTTCATAGATTTTCCGATACCAATCTAAATACTGGCTACATTTTAAATCAGCCAAGCCATAGCTATAACAGCATTCAATCTCAATAAAAGCTATCCTATTAAAATAGCCATTACAGGCTACATTTTAACGGTTTTCAGTTTAACGTAATAGTTAAACGCGAATGTAAATCACCTGGGACAGTCGAGGGGTGGTTTCCAAAATGCATTAACTTTTGTAACGCCACAATCTTAATTAGGTAGCGTTTGGGTATCAGATCATTTCGGAAAAGCTAATAATTAGGATGCATGTACGTAAATGTATTTTGATTTTTTAAGTTGATACAGTGCTGGGATATTCAGATACTCGTACATAAATACGTATATTTTAACGGTTGGTACAAAAACGTTACTCAACCAATTGAGATCGTCTTAATCATTTGAGACAGAGCTATCCCAACCCGCATTCCCAGTGTTGGGATTATTGGCATATCCCCCTCGTTCATATAGGGGAATCTTATGTCCAGCAGTGGACTGAATAAGCTGGTGTTGTTGTATCCTTCAAAATGTGTATTGGAAAGTCAATTTGATCACAACTAAGTCTAAGAAGATACTCCGCTGTCTTATGATTGTTAAGCCCAACAGGGTTTATAAATATATGGAAAATGTTAACACCTAAATACCTCTATTAACATTAAGGAACGTAATATATGATTGAGTATTGAAGACAAGGCAACGTTGTAGTTTCAATAACGAACAACTGAATAGAATTTCAAAAATCTTTAAATCTTTGACAACACTTGTCTAGTTTAAAGTAAACAACCTAAGATAAGTTCAAGCTAGACTGCGTTTCGTGCAGTTTTCCGCCACAATTCCATTATTTTCCGCATATCAGGCGTGTCACCAACATTCACGAGCTCACTGCAGATTACAGCACGCACGAACCGTCTCACTTTTAATTTGCAACTGTCGAAAACTTGCCGCTGAACGTTCACTAAAGGGTTAACGGCTACAAAGAGAGTTATTTTTTATATGCTTAGAATTTGTGATTTTAATTAGGTTGATAGAAATAGTATAAGTAACACTATGAAGAACAAAATCGAATAAATAATATCGATGGACAGCTTAGCTTCAAATGGGCTCATCGAAAAAGGAGGAGAGGAAGAAGAGGTCAGCTATGAGGTAAAGAAGTCGCGGCGACAAGAGACACGGTGCTGAGTGAACGCAGTGATGGAGTAAGTAAGACGCGCGGGGTTAGGGAAACACGGCGCGGTGGGAACAATTCGAAAGGACGCTTCTAGTGAGACTATTTCTATGTTTTGAGGCATGACGACTGGGTCAATAAATAATAATTCTAATTAGTCCGTCAGTTAGATCAACAAAAAATACTGGACACGTATTTTTTTTATTTATCGAATCAATATAAATTGACGGAGATATAGAACGTGAAAGTTCGGGAGTGGGAGCTCGTGACGTCACGCCTAGGTAAAAAATGTACTATATCGTTACGTCGGCGGAACTTTAACGCACTATATATTTGTTATTTTTTGTTTAATTGACAAAATAAAAATACGTGTCCAATAATTTTTGGATATGTAAATAACGGACTAATTAGAATTTTTCAGTCGTCTAGTCTATTATGAAAATAAATAAAAGTTGCTAAGTTGGTAGTAGCTTTACCTTCTATACTGATTTAATCCCCGCCCAAAGAAACATTTGTATGGCGAACCTACGTATTTTTCCAGTAATTATTACTATATGTAAGACACTCAGGTACTTTGTACTCTACTCATTTATTTCACATAGACATAAACAAAGAACTTGCCTACTTATATCATGGTCGTAAGACCGACAAAGCAATAGTTGATTTCCATATGTTTTTCCACACCTAAGTATATATTGATTAATATATGTCTCTAGTATCCATACTTTGGTCGGGCTGGACTTCGTGGGCCGAATCGGGAATAACTCCATAGCCTGTAGGGCTATGCTTAGTTTGGCTGCATAATATTCTTATAAATAAATATTTACATATAAGCAAGTGAAAAACTCGTTAGTGTTAAAAAAAAGACGTGTGGCACTCGGGGACTGCCGCGGTAAAGCTATTGCATAGCATTTTGTATCAACTTATGCAATTATAATTATGTATTTATTTTATTTATGCAGTATTTCTTTTTCTTTGATATTAATTCAAGTTACACTTTTTGAGCGTGGTGACCGATAAGAAAACATTTTTTTTTCTTTTATTATATAAAAATACGTCTAGTTGCACGCACACAAACACCGTGTCGAAGACTGCCGAAAAGAAACGACGTTAGACAATGCACGGCCTTCAAGCCACACCTCCGTGCCCGTCGGAGTGGGGAGCGTGAGGTTTTTTTTCGTTACGGAATTTCTGGATTCGGTCCCCGCGCTCAAGGCCCTCGATAGAAGCTATGCAATAGCTTAAAAGGTTTTTACATAAAAAAAGCTTTACTTTTTACCTTGAGGTCATAAACAGGATGTTAAAGTTAAGACTTTCTAACAACTGTTCAGCGGTCGTTGATACACAACTTAGATAGATCTAAGCTCCACAAGTAGCTAGCCAGTCTACAAAACAATACTTCCTGTGTTTGCGGAGACGATATAAGTGACGTGCACAGTAATCTTGGCCTTAGGAGAGCCCTGGACACAGGCATTAGACCGGACAAGTCTAGCTTAACGGGACTTGGACATACTTGAGATTATTGTTTTGTTGGACGGTATTGGTTTTGTTGCTGAGTGTTTCGAGGCGTTTTGTGGGGATTCGAGTTTCAATTCACACTTGTACCTAACACTAATATTATTAACGCGTAAGTTTGTGTGTCGATGAGTCTGTGAATTAATCTAGGTTAAAAACTATGTATATACCAAGTTTTATCTAAACCCGCGCAGTCGTTAAGTAGTTACATGGCAAAGGGCCTTTCTTTGATAAAAATATGAGTAACAATTTTATATTCTAATAAACCTATTCATTACCTACTAGCTAAAAAATATATTAAGTTTAACTAATGTATCAAATCTAGGTCACAAATAATGTATATTCTAAGTTTTATTGAAACCCTTTCCGTCGTTTTTTTTATACTACTTGAAGATGGAACAAGCACATGGCCCACCTTATGTTAAGTAGTAACCATTACCTATCACAAAGCATTGCATCACGTTTTTCCGGAACGTGCTCTACGATGCAACACCCTACGTCCGTCCATCAACTCGTTGTTACGGAATTTAGTCATAACAAACACACACAAACTTTCACATTTATATTATTAGTGTGATTTATCTCAAAATTCATTTACGCGATAAAATGGAAGAACCTGTACCTACTCTTTTTTGCTAAAAATTGGTGTATTATAAAGATAGGTATTCTAAACTTATTATTATATAAACAAAAGTGCTATTTATCCATCACTGGAAATAATAGTAGATTGTTTTACAAGGGACTAAACCATCCCATTATATACGAGGTTGTTATACTCCCGAGCTTAGCGAGGGAGGATGACAAGACCGAGTTATAATGGGTGGTTTTGGCCCGAGTAAAACACTCTACTTTTCACTTCGATTGCGAGAAAATAAAACAATTCCAAATTAGTCAATTTTCAGAAATTTTATTAAAAATTAAATGTGCAGTTAGAGCAATTTTGAATGTTTAGTGATATGTTTTTCCCGGGCAATTTTATTTCGGTTCTCTGTGATTGGGATGTGATAATATTTTGAGTTGATTGTTGTGGAGTAAAAGTTGGAGAGACTCGAATCATGCTTGAGTTTCCTGCGCGGCTTCAGCTGAGTTCACATATTCATCCAATCCCGCGATGTAGATGCTTGGGGTTCTGTAATGTTTGGTAGAATATTGATTCCTTCCATAATCTGCTGCGTGACGTGATACTTGTTTTGTATAGAGTCCTCTATATAACCTTCAGCCACTTGATCGGACCTCCATCCACCGTGGCGTTTTAATGTCGTTATATTCGCACCAGAGTCCGCCAACAGAGTCGCGGATGTTCTGCGGAAACAATGGCCCGTGTAGAGTTCCGGATTTGGTAAATTTAGATAAGTGGCAATATCTTTAGGCATGTTACCAAATTTATTTTTGCCTATGACTTGCCTTGTGCATTTACCATTTTGATAATTTAGAAAAAATCTTCTCGTTGAAACATTAGTGGGACGTAACTCCTGATAGGCTTTAACTATATTAAGGTATTCTCCACTGATGACAAATTTACGCTCTTTGTTTGTTTTCGTGTTCGGCAGACTCACAGCTTGTAGGTTTGTATCCGTTTCTACGTCTTCTAGCGTTATATTGGCAAGCTCTATTCCTCTGCATGCACCGCTGATTCCATAAATTAAAGCAACCTGTTGTACAAAAAAATAAGTGTGTTAATAATCGTAATAACCTAGGTACATAATTTAGGTATGTAGGTAGGTATCTATTTATTTAGTTTGAGTAGAGTACATAAGTAGGTTACCTTTGTTGCCAAGTATTGTTTATTTGGAGCGTTATTTAAAAATGTTTCGATTTCTTGTGTCGTCAAGACTTTAGATTTTTTTGCCTTGTATCCAGTGGACAATTTCTTCAGTAAAGCCGTTAAATTTACATATTTTTTAATATCGACGTCGTGTCTCGTTTTTAAGGTCATTCTTAACATTGAATATGTGCTCCAAAGAGTCGACGATTTGAATTTTTTCGATAATTCATCAAAATAAGTGAGAAAAACCCCTTCTGTAAAAGAATCCACACGTTTCTCATCTCTCCATTTCATAAAATTTTCGTAACTCTTTAAATATATTTCACGTGATTTTGTCGGCAACAGATTCATAATTATTTCTTTGCCCTTTTCTTCCATTTGCATATTAGCATCTTCACTATCACTTGATGACATTTTTCACGTTCACAATTTGAAAGTTAAAGTCAGGAAGTTAAACGTAAAAGTTTGTGATTTGGAATGAAGAAAATTCTAGAGATTTAGCGCCAATACCATCTTTTTTTTAAAATCTCTATACCTTCAATAACCCTCAACGAAACAGTTCGCATTCTACCGTGAAGGGAAGAATCAACCTTCATAAAACATCACCAAGACGGTTCTATTTTCAAAAAAAAAGATTGACGGAGCACCAAGAAGTCGAGTTTTTATATAAGAGAACGAATGCTTTGTACGGGCTGATGATTTTAGACAAAAATTAAAAAGAAAAAATACTTTTTAGCCCTAGGTATTAAACTCGAGTTTTAGGCCCGCTAAGCTACACTATTATGATACACTTTTTGAGCAAGAGAAGTGAAATAGTAGATTGTTTTACAAGGGACTAAACCATCCCATTATATACGAGGTTGTTATACTCCCGAGCTTAGCGAGGGAGGATGACAAGACCGAGTTATAATGGGTGGTTTTGGCCCGAGTAAAACACTCTACTTTTCACTTCGATTGCGAGAAAATAAAACAATTCAAAATTAGTCAATTTTCAGAAATTTTATTAAAAATTAAATGTGCAGTTAGAGCAATTTTGAATGTTTAGTGATATGTTTTTCCCGGGCAATTTTATTTCGGTTCTCTGTGATTGGGATGTGATAATATTTTGAGTTGATTGTTGTGGAGTAAAAGTTGGAGAGACTCGAATCATGCTTGAGTTTCCTGCATTATTAAGATCTGAGTGCGGCTTCAGCTGAGTTGACATATTCATCCAATCCCGCGATGTAGATGCTTGGGGTTCTGTAATGTTTGGTAGAATATTGATTCCTTCCATAATCCGCTGCGTGACGTGATACTTGTTTTGTATAGAGTCCTCTATATAACCTTCAGCCACTTGATCGGACCTCCATCCACCGTGGCGTTTTAATGTCGTTATATTCGCACCAGAGTCCGCCAACAGAGTCGCGGATGTTCTGCGGAAACAATGGCCCGTGAAGAGTTCCGGATTTGGTAAATTTAGATAAGTGGCAATATCTTTAGGCATGTTACCAAATTTATTTTTGCCTATGACTTGCCTTGTGCATTTACCATTTTGATAATTTAGAAAAAATCTTCTCGTTGAAACATTAGTGGGACGTAACTCCTGATAGGCTTTAACTATATTAAGGTATTCTCCACTGATGACAAATTTACGCTCTTTGTTTGTTTTCGTGTTCGGCAGACTCACAGCTTGTAGGTTTGTATCCGTTTCTACGTCTTCTAGCGTTATATTGGCAAGCTCTATTCCTCTGCATGCACCGCTGATTCCATAAATTAAAGCAACCTGTTGAACAAAAAAATAAGTGTGTTAATAATCGTAATAACCTAGGTACATAATTTAGGTATGTAGGTAGGTATCTATTTATTTAGTTTGAGTAGAGTACATAAGTAGGTTTACCTTTCGTTACCTTTGTTGCCAAGTATTGTTTATTTGGAGCGTTATTTAAAAATGTTTCGATTTCTTGTGTCGTCAAGACTTTAGATTTTTTTGCCTTGTATCCAGTGGACAATTTCTTCAGTAAAGCCGTTAAATTTACATATTTTTTAATATCGACGTCGTGTCTCGTTTTTAAGGTCATTCTTAACATTGAATATGTGCTCCAAAGAGTCGACGATTTGAATTTTTTCGATAATTCATCAAAATAAGTGAGAAAAACCCCTTCTGTAAAAGAATCCACACGTTTCTCATCTCTCCATTTCATAAAATTTTCGTAACTCTTTAAATATATTTCACGTGATTTTGTCGGCAACAGATTCATAATTATTTCTTTGCCCTTTTCTTCCATTTGCATATTAGCATCTTCACTATCACTTGATGACATTTTTCACGTTCACAATTTGAAAGTTAAAGTCAGGAAGTTAAACGTAAAAGTTTGTGATTTGGAATGAAGAAAATTCTAGAGATTTAGCGCCAATACCATCTTTTTTTTAAAATCTCTATACCTTCAATAACCCTCAACGAAACAGTTCGCATTCTACCGTGAAGGGAAGAATCAACCTTCATAAAACATCACCAAGACGGTTCTATTTTCAAAAAAAAAGATTGACGGAGCACCAAGAAGTCGAGTTTTTATATAAGAGAACGAATGCTTTGTACGGGCTGATGATTTTAGACAAAAATTAAAAAGAAAAAATACTTTTTAGCCCTAGGTATTAAACTCGAGTTTTAGGCCCGCTAAGCTACACTATTATGATACACTTTTTGAGCAAGAGAAGTGAAAACAATTTTATTGCATCGTTCAGCTTATTTAAAATTCAAAAGTAGCGAGTGTTACTTACTTTCAAATAAACACGCAGCACAGATCGAATTTCCACGCAAATCGCAGAAAAAGTAAACATTTTAAACAGCCCTCGCCCCCTTTCACCATAAAACGTAAAAACAATCACGTGCTTATTTCCACCTTCAACTGGGTCGATTTGGACCACTTTACCCACAGAACCAGCGGTAGTACAACGCAAAGAAATTTCACTTATAGACGATTTTTTTTTCATTGGATGACCACGAACTCACCTGTTGTTCAGTAACGTTGTGGTCTAAGATGGAGCACGCAGGTCCAGAAGACACCTATTCACTCTAGATCAAGATCCAGAGAACACTCACCGAAATGTAGCATAAAGAAGACCGATAAGCAAGCAACCTTACGGCGGTGTTGAAGACTGATCTTCAACATGTACGGCCGACTTTTAAATCCTCATATTTGCTGGACACTATCACCACTCAAACTAAGAAGAGCTTGTATTAAGGGAACCGCCAGTCTGATACACTACATAACTTATTTATTTATTTATTTTATTTATTTGTCTCGCAGCGGGAATCGAACCCGCAAATGTCTATGTCTCAGGCAGAACTTCATCCGCTGCGCCACAGAGGCCGTCGAATAATGTATACTATCCGTTATATAGTTTGAAAATGAAACTGTTCGTTTTATATATTCGAATTTATTGATCAGATACTGGTTTAGCTGACAAATGAAAATTAGCCCAATTTGTTAAGACCTGCAGCTGCAGTGAACTGTTATATCTATGTTGATGATGATGTGAAGTTATATCAAATATTTTACTCCCAAAACTAACACCTAACAATCTAAATTGAATCCAAATCTGCTGAAATAGAGCTGATTATCAAATGAAAAGAACAAGGCAGTGATGTTTTAGCCTACTTAGTATTCTCCGCGTGGTGTTCAAGTACACTTGGTGCTTTCGGGTAAATAACACTTCCGTAAACAAGCGGTTAGTTCGATTGTTTGTACGAGTTATTGAAGGATAATATTTGGGGATAATACCTTGGTAAAAGAGTTCCAAGCGCGTTGGGTCGACGTTGTAATGAGTATTGCTGGTAATAGGTATTCGATGACATGATGAATGTCTTTTTTTGTTATTTTTATTATTAGCCCACACATCAGGGAAAATCTAAGATTTTTATACATCCCAAAAATTTTGACTCAAGCGGGATTTGAGCCCGCGATATTGATGGCAAGGTCGCGGATTCAAATACCGGCTGAGTCGAAATTTTTGGTATTTATAAAAATCTACGATGAATAACGTTGTATGAGAAGCAAAGAGTAGAGGAAGCTAGCAAAAACAAGGAGACATTTACATAATACCGAGCAGTGGTCGGTAATATTATCGAGCATTAAACCTATGTAATATTAAAACATTTATTTACTTATTAATTCTTTGTTTTTTCATGCCGTATTATTCGGTAAGGAGGTATAAAACCATACTCTTTTGCAAATAAAACATTCTAATTCTGATTCTGATGCGAACGTTAGTGAATTACTCTCTTATTTTTACTAACTATAATTCATCTTCTGGGCGCTTTAAAATTCATCTGTTAAGTTCAACTGTGTCTTTATGAAATAAATAAATTAATGTATGTGATACGTTTGTCCTTTCTTCACGCCAAAGGATAATGAACGGATTTTTTTACATAATGTAGTTCTAGACCTGGTCAGGCTACTTATTATCACACTTTTTATAGCAGTACCACCCGAGCAGGTGATGACAGATGGAGTAAGGCGATAACTGAATGGCGTCCAAGAACTGGATACAGAAACGTCGGTCATCCAGCAGCTAAATGGGCGGACGATATTGCATTAATCGTGGGCCGAAACTGGATGAGACGAGATATTTGAAACGTGAGGATTGGCACATACAAAGGGAGGCCTATACCCAGCAGTGGGTGAAGTCAGGCTGTGGATGATGATTATGATGACCGGAAGCTAGTCATAAATATAATGCCATACTTCTAATTCTTAACATAACGTAAGAGAGTATTCTGGAAACTGGATGTGCTCTTTTTAGAATATAAAAGGCCACAATGTTCAGAGCAAAAAAACAGCGTGTACTGGTAATGCGGTTGGTATAATGCTGAGTTGTGGCCTTTTTGCTACTGTAGCACACAACAAGTATTAAAAATGATGATACATTTTATACGTACTGTAACTGTGGTTTTAAATGTATTGGTGTGCTATTTTGTGGTAATTAAAAAATAATAATTAAATAATGCGGGACTTAATCACACAGCATCATGTAGCCCCAAACTAAGCCGAGCTTGTGTTATGGGAACGACATGATTGATATACTACACATATATATTTTTTTGTAAATATATACATAGCATACATAGAAACACCCAGACCCGAGACAAATATCTACAGAACATGCAAACATTTGTCCCATAAAATATAAAAATATAATTAATCATAAAACTATATAGCAAATATAACTATTATGTGCAACTTTCCAGCTCTTATCTTCCATAAAATAAACTCTCACCCTTATAATAAGTAGGCTAAGATATCATTCTATGTCCACAATAATCACTTAACCCCAGCTTTCACGAGCTGAATTTTTGCTTCCGAATCGAATTACAACCGTCACAAAAGTTGCATGAAGGTAACAAAACGTCGCACACGACAATGCTCTCAATGGTCTGTCAAACACAATTAGTGCTAAATTCGCTTAACGTCGCTGCAGCCAATTTGCAGAGTACGCTTGTTAGTGCGACTGTTGGCGTTCGCTCTCGCCTAGTGTGGAGATGTGGAATCTGATTTTCTCGATGAATTTTGTTGGATGTACGGATTCTTAGGAATATTATACTAAAGCTAAAGGTTTTTAGCAATATCATTTAGATAATTTTGAAAAAAAAAACCGCGTGGTTTGATACACGTACTACTACTATATTTTGAATGTAGATATATTTTTATGTTTGTTACCTCATAACTCCGTCATTTATGAACCGATTTGGAAAATTATTTGTAATTTGGTAATTTGTTTTTCATCGGTTGTTAGTGAAGAAAATGCATTGTTGTATCACCATAAAGTGAATTGTGTTTTTGAATTGTGAAAGAAGCAAAAGAGGTATGCCAGGATTGTAGCAAGTGGAGATCCGTGGTATCTACCTCCCCATATAGGAAATAGGTGTGACTTTATGTATATTCTTTTAAAGTGGAGAGACTGCCCGGGTAGAAACCAGTTGTAGAGAATATAAAATAGGAGATAATTTACTACGCAGAAATAAAACAATTAAATCTTTACATCAGAAGGTTTAATTTTAATGAGCGCAGTTCCCTTTCCTAATACTGAGCTAATATTGACTCAAATCTCTTCAGGTGCTCCAACCTAATTTGATACCAAAGGGTTAGGAATCCCTTTGCAAATAGGGGTCTTCATTATTTGGACAGCAAGCATTATGAATCAAGCTGATCTAATTAGATACCTCAGAATCAAGAGTATCTTTGTAAACAGGGATCTTGCTAGTTTGGTAATTGCGAAGTATCAATGAGTAGAAGTACGTCGGTGTACATAGACATAGAGTAAGTAGATACCCAGGTACGAACACAATGTGAGCGGACAGAGCTCTTGTTTAATTGGAGATTGGAAGAATCAGCTACCCAACAAAACCAAGCTAGTCGGATACCACAGAGCTTTGAAACATATTACAAGCAGGTATCAGGTTAAATTGGACAGTGTTGTTACTTCAGATGTGAGCAGCCTGAATGGTAGCTCATTGTCTTTAGGTAAACAAATGAAGCTATTATATATGTAATGATTGATGTGTTCAAACCAACATCATGTTTGAATATTGATGGATTATTAAGGCAGTAATTTAAGTCAATATTGGAATAATTGTCTAGATTTCAAGCTGTGAGGAAGTAACTCATACTCAGTAAGTGATTTTGACACTTTTTGACAACCCGACCTAGCTTGAAATTATTAAATTGAACTAAATTTAAATGAAAAACATTGAGCTGTTTCTTTTTTAAGAATATTTTTTTCTATTAGTAAAGCATCAAAACCAAAAGCCGTTAGTTCTTTAGTGGATACTACGTCTTGGCAAACGTAATCTAGGAAGCCCTGCGGTCAAGTGGAATGATGATCTGCAAAAAGCTGTGTAGAAGCTGGATGCATCAAAGGCTCAATGGTGATCATCACTAAGGGAGGCGTATGTCCCGCAGTAAACTGCTATTCGATGATGATGATTTCTGATTTCAACTCACAATTTTAAATCAGTTTTGCTGACTGTAAACTATAACATCTATGAAATAAGGCTTAAAACTTCACCTTCATCAAAACTTAGAAACGTGTCAAGTTCGAAGGGTTTCCATGGTTCCAATCTCGCAATAGCCCACGCCTGACTTAATGAAATCGTATATCTTTCTGTGCGTAATTCAATTATACGGAGCAATCACACTCGCCCACCGAGTATAACAGGTGCGTTTTATACTGCCGCCAAAGGAACCCTAGTTCTGTAGTAATGGCTTGGTGCAAGTGATGAAAATGTATCTGGTAGTAACAATGAATCCTAACTTATTATAAATGCAAAAGTAAGTTTTTTTGTTTATTTGTTACTTTGTCACGCCATAACAACTCAAATCATGAAATTAAGTAGCCTTTAGTTTTGCATACATTATTTCTGTTCGTGTATCATGTTATTATAATTTAAAATATTTAAGTTAATCCTGTACTTACTGACTGATGTGTACTTTATTTTTCAAACATAAAATTTTGTAATTATAATATTAGTGACAGGTGTCAAAACAAAATATTTTTAACGGCCTTTTATAACGAGTACGTACAAGTTACCCGTATCTTTTTTAAACTTGGCTGATACTTTGTGTCTAGATAGAAAAACTGTTCCCGCTATTTCCTTGCACTTGGACCTCATATCACAAGCGGCTATAAATCGCGGAACCCTCCAGACTTCACCGCTCCCATTAACACAGACCCGAGTTAGATTTTACCGCCAAGAATAGAAAACAAACATGGCATCCATGATACCCCACAACTTTCTGGAAGCAATCTTTCAAAGGAATCTTGGGAAGTTATAATGGACTACACAGACTAGTTTTAAGACTAAAGATTCTCGGTAATAGACACTATCATCACATTAGATATATACGGCGAGAACTGTCAAAATTCTTTGTAAATTCAACAGTTCTTGCAATATATGTCTCGATAATCATGTCTATTCCCGTCAATTTGGCATTTGTTGTTATCCCATTTCTAAATCCGTGAGACACCAACCAACCCGCTTGAATATGCTAGATGACTGAAAATTCTAATTAGTCCGTTATTTACGTATCCAAAAAATATTGGACACGTATTTTTTCTTTTGTCAACTAAACAAAAAATAACAAAGATATAGTGCGTTTAAGTTCCGCGCGACGTCATGATATAGTACATTTTTTACCTAGGCGTGACGTCACGAGCCCCCACTCCCGAACTTTCACGTTCTATATCTCCGTCAATTTCTATTGATTCGATAAATAAAAAAATACGTGTCCAGTATTTTTTGTTGATCTAACTGACGCACAAATTAGAATTATTATTTTTTGACCCAGTCATCATGCCTATTATCTGAAAGAATATTAGGAAAAAATACAAAATGCTCACGACTTTTCGTAAACTCACATTTAGGCACCAAAGGTGTGTAAGGTCAATCTTCTTGTGTCAGTCTACTTGTCTCAGTGTGCATCTTTGGAACCCAAGTCAACCCCACCGTGCTACCTGCCCGTGGTGCACCCAGCTGTATAATAAACGGGGCTCTTGCAGCCAGCTGACTGCGGCATAGCGCAGCCTAACACCGGGCGTCGTCGATGCGAAAAGCTGTGCCCTGCGATCCGCAACCCGCATGCCCAGCGTGGGTATTATGGGCATATTATACCTCTTCTTATAGGGGAGGCCTATGTCTAGCAGTGGACTTATTATGCTGGTGTTTTTGTAGGCACCAAAAAATCATCATCATCATCAGTCGTAACGCAATCCCGTCAACAGTAGCTCCTCAATTCGTCTTATAATACATGCGTATAAAAAAGCTCATCTTCGCAACTCCCAGAGCAACAGTTTACGAAAATCACTGTGTAAAAAAGATAGGACATTTTCGGGACATACATTGTTGCCCCCCTGCACCTGATGCCGGATTTATGGCCAGGGTCCAATGATGGAGAGCGTCGGTTGACACTCGCTTCTATGTTTTAATTTGCCATAAACAAAGGTTTGGTACGTAAAAGTACTTGGGGACAATACTTGGTTGCGGAGGGTACACACGCAGTTGTATACAAACTTATACAATGTATATGCTGTAGGTATTTGCTGGGAAAAAGATTTATTTTCTATTGAAGTTAGAATTTGTACGGCATTTTCTTAATAAACTACTACATCTGCAACTAGTTGTGATAATGTGACACCTGGTAATAAAATTACTTTTTCTATTACAATTTTATGAATTTCACAGACAAAACTCAAAGTTGACTTGAAAAATTTCGATTTTTGCCTGAAACTTTTAAAAAGTTGACAGTTGCTTGAACTATAGTTGAAGTTTCGTTTGCACGGCGGCGAAGTGTCGAACCAAGACGTTTTTGCGGTCAAAAGTCATTTCGCTGGCACTTCAAGAACAAAAGTGTGACAGCACAATAGGCTATAGAAAGAGCCATCTTTATAGCCTGCCAGTCGAGTTTAGTGCGCTGTTCGGTCTATTGTTTAAGCGCGTTTGAGTGTGCGTGGTGTAAACTAAAGAGTTCACGGTAGAAATTAATATTTTTTTTATCAATCATCATTTTCTTGCACTTTTCCGACGTTTTGGGGTCGGAACAACATATTTTCGCCTTTCGATTCCATTAAAAATAATAATTAATATAATGTTATTTGAACTAGACTTTATTTTAACTTATGTTTATTTATGACTAGCTTCCGCCGGCGTAAAGCGTAATCGATGGATTGAGATGGCTCAAGACCGTTCTTCGTGGAAATGCTTGGGATAGACCTATGTACAGCAGTGGACTTCTGTAGGTTGTACATCATGATGATGAAGCCATAAATTCAAGGTGTGATAACCGCATATAGATGTGATAAGGGCCGATTATTTTCCGCGTCTGACTCTAACTTGTTCCTTCTAGCATAAAATGTATTGATGGCGCGTGGGCACAATCTCCTCCGATAGCCGCAAAACGATTAAGGCCTACAAAAGGCGATAACCCTTAAATGCTAATGGGGTATTATAGACCCCCACTTACAAAGAAGCACCCGGCAATTTCCAAAGCCACTGATTTAGACGGTGTAAGGATATGGATGGTGTGGCTTTAATATGAAATAATCAGCTATATAAAAGTTAACTATGTTCTGATCTTAATATTCTGTTTAAGCAAAGAGTAAGGACTTTACTACTAGGACTTAATTTACAAATGTGGAGATGTCCTTTAGTAATTTAACCAATGTTTATTAAACAGAGTCTAATCAAACTAGTCAATCGAGTCGCACAATTGTCATATCCGACGACCTCTGTGGCGTAGTGGGCGAAGGCCCGCCTGTGACGCAGAAGGTTGCGGGTTCGATTCCCGCTGCGGGACAAATGTTTGCAAGTTCTGCAGATATTTGTCTCGGGTCTGGGTGTTTTCTATGTATGAAATGTATGTATTTACAAAAAAAATGTATCTATGTAGTATATCAATCATGTTGTTCCCATAACACACGTTCTGCTTAGTTTGGGGCTACATGATGCTGTGTGATGACGTCCAGGATTATTTATTTATATTTATTTATTTATATCCGTCTATTTCCTTCATACATAATGAGAACACGACTTTTGACAAAACGTAATCGATCAAAAAGTCGATTATTATGTTAATTTAGAAGAAACGAACGGTAATATTTTACGTTAAAAAAAGCAAAAATTAACAAAATATTTTAATTCTTTATACATATATTAAATATAAATTTATATACAAAAAGTATAGATTTAATAAATACATATACTAAAAATATTAATGAATACTGGACATTAACTTACAATGATAATACATCAATATAATTATGCCCCCAAACTAAGCAGACCTTGAATTATGTAAACCACAAGACTACACAAGTAAGGTGAGTTTGAATTCGTATGTTATCCCAAAAGGGGTAAATATCTTCTCACGAAAGTCACCATGTATAGGTTGTTTTTTTGTAAATAACTACAATTTATACATAAAAAACCACCCAGACCGGAGACAAATATTCGCAGTTCATAGAAACATTTATCTCGCGGCGGGAATCAAACCCGTAACCTCCTGCGTCTCAGAGGTCGTAATAAGTACTAAGACAGATAAAATTGTCAATAGGTTCATTAGAGACCACATTAACGTTCATAAGTGTTAAAAGCTTATCGTCACCCAAAAGTTCTTTCGGATACGACAGTTAAAGGCGTGAAGCGGTCGTTTGTACCCCTGCTTAAAGGGTTATGTTTACTTTGGACCTAACGTTAATGCTTCGTTTCATTTATGCTATTGAAATGGAAATTTTGGTTTTCGTTTGAGCCTTTTAATGTTAGTTGGCAGGCTACCTGGGATGGGCAACGTGAAGTAGAAATAGGGATTCATTCTATGGAAATTAAGGATCAAGGATTTATACGATTTTGGAAAGAAAACTTATGAAATTCGCACAGTCCACAGTAGTAGGTCATAGAGTTCTTTGTGGAGGGTTCGTCCGGGGAAGTACTGCTACCATGCCTATTTCTGCCGTTAAGCAGTTGTGCTGTTTCGTTTTGAAGGATGTGAGTGCCGCTGAAATTACAGGCACATGAGGCTTATCTAGTGATAAGCCTCATGTGCCTGTAATTTCAGAAGATAGTCTAGTGACTATCTTCACTCTCTATATATGATAGACTAGAGTGAAGGCCGTGTCGTGGCAGACATAATGTAGGGTGCCATGTGGAGCGATGTGTTGCGGAAGGTGGCAGTAGAAGGTCATAATGACGCTTACTCGGAGAGGTCTATGTCCAGGAGTGGACTGATACAGGCTGAAGGTGAGATAAGATGGAATGCACTGGAAAATATGCGTCAGGTACCTTTATTACAATGCAATTTCATTTATCAATGTTAAAATTCGCTATAAATAGCTATTTAATGCTATTTACTTTGAAAAATTATCAGGATTGGTATCTAACGCATTAAATGTAGCACTTATAATATAGCATTGCGTTTAAATATAATCATCATCATCATCAGCCTATAGCAGTCCACTGCTGGACATAGGCCTCCCCTAATTAGCGCCATTGCGCCCTGTCCTGAGCTCGATGCATAGATGCAAGGCTTGTAAAGAGACCTACCAGTATAATTTATTTATTTCCCTTTCCTTCTTTCCCGAAAGAAGTTATACTTAATAATGACAAAAGATTAAAAGTACCTAAGCACAAAATAATTCAATAAATTGCAAAAATAAAGCCCCAAAACATTCAACTCAAGGAGAAAGCCTGTGTGTCTTCCAGCTCATTATTTTACCCGAAACTTAGGGAGATTCAACATCAAAGCCAACGCACTTTCAATATTTGAGTAGCGGATTCACCGCTCAAATAATTACCCAAATTAAGGGGAGTTTTACGCACGCGTAAATAAATGATGAGGCAAACTTACCTGTATTATAACCAGGGTGTACTTAGATAGAAAGCAGGGAGGCGCCGACTACTACGAAACAACTTGTGCAAAAACAAACAGTAGAAGACTATAGATTATATAAGCGTGAAGTTTTTATCAAATGAAAAAGTTGGGAGGTAAATAAGCATAAGTACCTACCTACTAGTATCTTCTAATGCTTAATTACCTCCCAACTTTTTCATTTGATAAAAACTTCACGCTGATATAATCTATAGTCTTCTACTATTTTTTGTCGAAATTAACTGTTATACGTCGTCATGAGTGGCATAGGCATAATATTGAAACAAGACACCAAAAATAGCCAATTTAATTACTAAAAATTCTGTGAATATTCAGACATGTAGCCCTGAAAACAAAGTTAAATATTTTGTAGACCAATTTAAACGTTGGCAAATAAAAAATATATGTGTGTAGGTACATAAAACCGGTAGGCGCTGGTAGCCGGCTGCAACCGGCTTCACACGTGATTAAGCTTTAAGATGGGTAAGGTATATAAGTTATTCATGGTTTAGGGGCTGTAAAGTTGTTTGGTATGAAGTAACTCATACATAGTACGTGAGATAATAAACGGAGATGACGTATGGCTGGTAGGACGTGGATATTGTCTTGGGCTTGCGATGAGCGTAGAGTTTTTATTTTATTTTATAACTGAAGTTGAAAACCGGTGTCAATCTATAAATAGGAACATGAAAATCATAATAATTCCACAAATAAAAAATAAATGGAATCATCACGTTTGATAATAACCACACAAGAGTTCGGAACTGGAATGAATAAGTTCAAGCGTAATTAAAATATAAATTTCAAATAAAGCATTTTTTATTTAACTTTTCTCGTGCTACTGCGAGGTAAAAGGTCTTCCAAAATCCAAACATATTATTATTTATCTGTAATCAAGCAAAACAAAATAAAAAGAATGACATATATTTTCATTGGCAGTCAAATAATAAATTACAATTAAAAACGTAGTACGTAGGTGAACGAAACGTAACTCGCTTACAACTAAACATTGAGAGGGTTTTCCATTTAATCTGCAGGCGATAACCTGAGGGGTGCAGCGACATCTGTCGCGCATCTGCATAACTTTACGTTTCGCCCGATTTCCGCGCCGGCCTTTTGAATTTGATGGCTATACAGGATGGAGAGTTAATACATAATTATTTTCAGTAAAAACATCAATTTTAGTTTATTCATATTCATATAGTTTATTTCCACAAAACGGCACTTATGTACTTCAACAAAAAGTTTAATAAAGTAGTTACCATAATGTTATTGAAGTTGAATGTTGACTATTTTATGTATTCTTAGAATAGAATAATAGTTTATTTCAAACAGATTTAGGTAGGTAGGTAATACAGAGAGTAACTTTGAAACTATGTGAAATTTATACAGAGTGAGTTTGATTTTTTCTCGAAAAGGGGTTATTTGAACCATGATTTATCAACAAATTTTGTAAACGTTTTTTAAAAATACGTGATAACTGTTCTCTAAAAATATTAAGCTTATCTTTATGTGGTGTATGGCAAACTATGAAAATTAAGTCGAACTTTGCAAGTCAAATGCTGTTGACCTTCGGGAGCAGATAAACCCTTTTTGGAATAACATACGAATTCAAACTCACTAATACTCGAAAATAAGCAAATCACAAAATGGAAACGTATATATTATGATTGTATTTTGTCTCCTTGGCTGTTATATTAAAAGCAAACTTGAAAGCTTAAAGTTCTAAAGTAGAGTTTGAGTTTGACTAACTTTTAATGAATATTCTACAGTATAAAATGTTATTCTATTTAGCCCGACGTAGGTACTTCCGGTCTGTTGAAACACAAACAAAAATCACTTCCGGAGATCGGAAGCGAAGGGTTGTATCAGATGTTTAATTCAAAGAGAATTTATTTTCAAAAGAACATGATGTTTTTATGTAAACCCGTTTATTTATCAATTTACTTTTATAATGTATGTTTTCGCAGTGTTCTAACGAACAATATTAATAGGTAGTGTTTTATACAAAAACTGTGCCTTTTCAAGCACTGCACAAAGAGAATACAAACATTTGTCTCGCGACGTGAATTGAACCCGCAAATCTGTGTCTGAGGCGAGCAATCAACCCCTGTGTCACAGAGATCGTTTAAATCAAAATATGGATGATGATGATGATGATGATGATGACGAAAATTGCCAACCGTGTTAGGTACTGGCAGGTAGCGAATCAGCATCCTGTACCGTCTGGCTACTCACCCCATATTATTATGAGTTTTCCCAAATTTCCCTCAGGTTTTCATTAGCAGGGGTGCGTTTTAGTGACTTATGCAAACAAAGGGAAGGGTGCGAACCCAGTTGCATGCTGCATGCTTTGGACCGTTTTTGAACAAATTGTTTCGAGTTATTTTGTATAAATCATTCAGGATTCATAACTTTTACGTGATTTGGCTTACGATTAATGTTTGGATTTGAAACGGGCTTGAAATTTTTGTAATTGTATATTGAAAAAATGGAAATAAATCATCTTGTAGTAACTTTTCCTGGCAGAAATTAATTTGGAGCAGACTACAAAGAAAAGAAAAAACAGTTATGTAATTGTACCCTCTTTGCTGTTTATAATCAAAATCTAAATTGGAACATATTAAGTAGATATTTTGCAAAATAAAAACTCACTCCATTCTATTTTAATCATCATTATATTTTTATTATAAATTTGAACTATATATACATATATATACATTTTATAAAAAGAAAGGTTTTTAAAAACACGTCCTTACTTCATAACTTATAATAAAAATTGATTTTAGCGATAAGGCCGCCCATTGCACAACAGCGGATTAAACTTGTAGTTTAGTAGTTAGTAAAATATTTGTATTATTTGTTGTATTTTAAATAATTGTCTATCTATCTATCTATCTACCTAAAAGTGTGCAAGTGAGTTTGTTTGTTTGTTACGCTTTCACAACTTAACTAATAAATCAAATCTTAAAACTTCGCTAACACATTTAGTCAAGGTTACAGAAAAATCATACTTTTCATTCAAGACACGAAAATAAGAGAAAAAAAGAAAAAAATCTGTTCCCGAGGGTAACAAACAAAACATTTGACAAAGGCTCATATAGACTTTCTTACTTAGGCGAGTTAAAAATTTATTAATATAAAATAAATATTTATATTTTTGTAATATTTGTTCCCTTTTGAGCACCACGTTAAAATATTGATAGGTGCTCATCTAGGAATATCTTTGGTGCTCAATGCATCGGTGTCCAAAGAGTAGGTGCTCAAACGGGAATACTTAAAAATAAAGGTACCCTACAAATACTTCTGTGGTTACTTATATTAAATTCTTGAAACAGAAAATTATCATTTCCCTCACAGCTCAAACAAAACACCGAAGAACAATAACAATTCAAAAAGGATTAGACGAAACAAAACGAACGGATTCAACCCAATTCCTAAACTTCGCCTTATTTACATCAAACAAATATTGAAAGTGCAATAAACAGGGTGTTCAAAGGAATAACGATGAACGTTATACAGGGTGGAAGTTTCAGAATCTTTTTAATGGATGAAACTTTCGATAGACACCTGAAAAGTCTAGACGGAACGGAGTTTGTCGCAAAAAAGTTTTAAAGTGGTCCTTTTAGTATTGAAACTTAAATGAGAGGTTTTTGAAGAGATGAAAAATTTCCAAACTTCGGAAAAAAAAATATGAAACTACGAAAAGTCGGAAGTGTCATCATTACCTACAAAACATACGATTACATAAATTAGAAATCTTTAAAATAAAAATTCATCGGTGCGTCATCGAAAAATATCCGAAACTACGTGTAATTCGGAATTATCGAGATAGTAACAATATAATAATGTGCTGCTCGGAAGTATAATTAGCTTAAAATAAATATCAAATTGGGTATAATATACGGCGTTGCATAGTCTAAAACTGGCGCAGCTAAATTCCCTGACCGCCGACGGGCAGCAGCGTCAGCAGTGCGAGAAGCTGTGCTTTGCGATCCCCAAAGTAAATGCCCAGCGTGGGGGAAAATAGGCATATCCCCTTTTTTATAGAGGAGATCTATGTCCAGCAGTGGACTAATATAGGCTGTGGATATAATGTTGATATTATGTGGATTTGAATCACATTTAGTATTTAATTTTGTATTACTTTAGTTAGGTACTTTAAAACTTACATGTTGCGAAATAATTATGGTTGTCATCCGGTCTTTAATATTACCTGAAACAATAAAAGTAGAAGGTATAAAATACAGTACACATCCATCGATTTTGGTTCATTTGAAAGAAAGAAAAAACGTTTATTGACCCCATGACCCACTTACAAAATACCTAAAAAAAATACAATGAAATGAATTAAAATTAGTAATGAATATATAAAAATAAGTGGGTATATAGGCATGGGGTCAAAAGGCCCTGTCTCAGCATATTGCTGCATAGTGTTGCCATACGTGGAACACTATATTTTTAAAGAGTTTTATTTGCAGAGTCTTATTTATAATTAGGTAGCTTCCGCCCGCGTCTTAGTTTGTGAGGTACCAGAATAATTTCCAGATCTAGAACTATATACGTGAATTTTTTTTACTCAATTCGTTTGGTAGTTTTACCGTGAAGGAGATACAAACATTTCACATTTCACAAACATTTGCCTATAAAATATTTGTAATTATACTAATAATATTAACTAAAAGTTAATAGCTAATATTTAATAACTAAAAATTTTAATTTAAATTAATAATTTGAAATTGACGTACATGGGGTACTTTATATCAAATTGTGTCTGAATTAATATAACACTTTTATTTCAACCAAATGTAGATTTGACCACCTATTGAAATGTGCGCGCAACAGAATCACTAATCTGTACGTAAAATTATAATCTTGTACTTATGAAACATTAAACACTTTAAGTACTGAAATACACATGCCCTAGTGCACGTATTCCAGTTAGGTAGGTACACAGTGCTTGTATTTATTAAATGTGTTGTAACTTGTATCTGGTCTAATATTAGGAAAACTGCTGAGCTTAAAATTGCACCTCACAAAAGAGCAAATTCGTATAAAACCCGCCTATCGTTCACTAATTCATATCCTCAAAATCCAATAGGGTGACCGTCGCGTCAGGTGTTGCCAACAGCGAGGTATTGCCGTTCATAGCCCATATTTCAGCACCCCTGAAAAAGACGGGACCCGCTTGATTTGCATTTGACAACGACTTTGGTAATGGCCACGGAACCCCAGTTTCAGAAAGTGAAAATTATAGGAAGCAGGTAGATAATGATATTACATTTTTTTAAGGAAAACTTGGTGACAAATTGATTTTTATAATTTCTTGTTTGAATTTGTCTGGATTATTTGCTCGTTTTTATTTTCAGAAAAATCGTAAAGGACATGTATTTGTAAAAAAAAGAACTTACTTTTTCATTGTTGCATTAGCACCTACTATAATCAACGACTGAAAGTACTTTAGCGAGTCCTAGTTTGATCAAGATTGTATTGGTATTTTTTAATTTACTTCGGAATATGCATAGGGTGGGGCAAAATTTTACCTCATTTAGGGCAACTACCTTTTCTTTTGATGCTAGAAGGTTTTGTTCTGAGAAAACTATAGGTTTATTTTGAAGAAAAAAATAATGGTATTTTCGCAATTTTGAAAAAAATTACAGTCAGCCCAGACAATGACATTTGTAAAAAAAAAACATGTTGGTCCACCAGGAACAATTTTCCCAAAGTAACTTACCAATCAAATCGTAAGATTTCGCGAAAATTAAAAAAAAAACGTTTTCCATACAATTTCTATGAAGCGAAGCGCCATTAGCCACTATTGAGTCCATGTATGTAGTCCATTCGAACATTAGCCGGGAAATAATCTATTCTTATTTTAAATTGAGCTTTCATAATGTTTGACAGAATGATGATACCCTCCAGATTACCATCAATATGCGTCGAATTGCATGAATGAACTCAATGTTATGGCGAATGATGTTTCATAGATATTGTGTTGTTTTATTTTTATTTTCGCGAAATTTTACGATTCGGTTTGGTAAGTTACTATGGAAAAATTCTTCCTGTTGTGAAATACAGTCGAGTGAGACCAGTTTGTCTTTTTTTGACAAATGTCATTTTTTGGGCTGTCTGTACATTAAAAAAATCCGAACATGCCATTATTTCTTCCTTAAAAATAAACCTATAGTTTTCTCAGAACAAAACCTTCTAACTACAAGAGAAAAGGTAGCTGCCCTCAATAAGGTACAATTTTGCCCCAACCTGTAAACCTAGTAAAGATCTGCGAAAGGCTGCTGACAGAAGCTGGGTACATCGAACTGAGGACATGGTGCAATATCGTTCATTAGGGTGTAGGCCTTTGTCCAGCTGTGGACAGCTATATGCTGATGATGATGAAGATGTAGTGACATTTTCCGTACATATGTGCCGCAGGCGAAAACTAACACTGACTTGAGCGCTCAAATAGCGCCATCTAGTTTCAAATATGTGTACTATTTTTAACAATTCAGCTAAACAACTCATAAACTAATGTGCAAAATTTCAGCTCAGCTCTGCTTAGTAGTTTTGACCTGAAGGAAGAAACATCTTGAGATTTCACAAACTTACCTTCATAAATAGTAAGATACTCGTACTTTGCTCGACCCTACAAGTATCAACAAATTGTAAAAAGGCATACAATTGTCCCACCACGGTAATCTGACCAGTAATTGTCCTGAGAGCAATGCGGAGGGGCCGATGGCGACTAAGTGGTCAATTGGACTCCTCGGGTGGTCGCCATAGAGAGAAAATTGTCGACTATTCTACCTAATAACTGTCAGGAAGTAGTATTTGCAGATGACTGTACATCTAGTCACATATTTAATATATTTATAGAGGAGAAAGCATTTACATAAAAATAAGGTTTTAAAGCAACATTAAAAATTCAGAATTAGAACTCAGTTAATAAGTAGGTACTAAGCATAATTTAGTAACAAAACACTTAGTAATTCTAAATAACTCCACACAAAAGATTCACAACATAAAAAGGTACATAAACACAAGAATATTAAAATTTAAATATTGACTAACATTGAAAAAACTAGATAGAATTTTGATTGATTCAGTTGGAAATGGAATATTATATCGTTCACCCTTTCACCGTGAATAAAATGCGTTTAAAATAGAAACTTTTTCAGTGTCCAAACTAAAATGTACGTAACAGTTCTCCCGTTTTATCAAAAAGGTAGTTAAAAAAAATTGTATTGGGAAATGTATTTATGTACAGAATTCAATACGTGCCGAAATTAATATCAGTTCAACCCTTTGATTTATTCAGACAGCCTGCGGCGAATAAAGCGAATATGTTTTTTTTCGATATTTTCCAATGGAAAATGCACTTTATTACAATGCAGATGTTGTGGAAAATATCATGACGTTTCCGAAACACGCAAGATTCACGCAATACGCTATAATGCTTCCCATGGATGCTGAAATTGATGGATGTAAAAAATGTCTGAAAATTCATTCATATCATGAAAACTTTAGTCCTTAATAATATTTATTGAACAATCCCAAAAGGGCGATTTTACCCCATCACTAAATAACTAAATGATTCTTTTCTCTCCATACTTTGTATGAAAACTCTTTCCTACAAAAACTCTTTTTATAAAATAGGCCGAGCACTGTAGCCGAGCAGCTATGAAAAATTTGGTATGTAATCACATGCCCAGGGTGTTCTGCCAATTTGAAAATGGAATCAAACTTCGAAAATGGAATGCTAATTGGATCAAACTTTTTGAACTCTTTTGTAGATCAGAGTGATTGCAAAACTGAAATCTTTTTGCTTATAGGCATATTTTAGCTATTACTTTAGTGGCTATTATAATGTTAGCTTTTTTTAACATTATCTTTTTTATTTATGATTTCAAGTTATTGTTTTAGTACCTTCTGGTTGAAGACTAAATATATATATATTTTAGCTGTATTGAAACAATATAAAAAAAAAATATCTTCACGACTTTTTCCCTATTATAGATATCTTCAGTTATTGCTCAGTACGCAAATCTATTGAGGATTTCTTAACGGGTGTAATCAGAGGCAAGTCCAAACATTACATTCGATACATTTATTTTTTATTGGAACAATAACCTAGGACATACATTACGAACTTTTTAGTTCGAGTGCATGCCGGTTTCCTCACGATGTTTTCCTTCATCGTTTCGAGCTCGTGGTAATGCGCACATAAATTTTCGAAACGAAAAATCCATTCTAAACGGGTGGGATTCGAACCCACGACCTTAAATCGGGGTACATCCCACTTAGCAATAATCATAACTTAAAGATATCACGCTTTTTGAAAGCGGTAGACAAACAGTAGTAAGTAGTAAACCTATCTAGACATAATAAATAAAAAAATAAACGTACTCGGGCTTAAAACCAAGATGTTTTAAACTTTGGTTAGGTACATTTCCTACTTCTTCAAAAACATAAAATAAAACTTATTTTAATATATCATAAAGGTACTAAAAATCATGAAACTGAAAATTTCCTAAAAGCGGGTAGACGATTAATTCTAAAATTTGCATGACAATTGCATTAAAACAAACCGCGCCGCCAGAGGACGTAGTTCCGCTTACATCGGAACAGTAGAGTTTTGGATTAGTAGAATTATTTGTGAAGGGCTCATCTGGGGAAGTACTACCATGATGCCTATTTTTGCCGTGAAGCAGCGTTGCTGTTTCGGTTTGAAAAGGGTGTGAGTGTTGGTGAAATCACAGGCACAAGAGGCTTAACACCTTCATGCCTCAAGTTGAAGTTCCAAATATGCGTGTCTTACAAAACAATACTTTTAAAAGTAAAAGTTACCACCTCATATAATGGTGGGTCATGTGCGAGTTCGATCTTCAACTATCCAGTCCTTAACATATGTCCGTCCATGGATTTCTATGTTGGAAGACGTTATTATCTGCAGGTACGATTTTGGTATGAATTATTACTAAACGAGATTTAAGTCAATATTATAATGTACAAGATGACTCGACAGACGGTATTCTGTATATTCTAGAGTTCAAACAAAAATCAACCAACATTATGGAAAATTAATAAATTTGATTTTTTCAATTTTTTGTCTAGTTCTTTTGGGGTTTTCCTATTTTTTTCTTTCCTAAACAGCCCTGAAAGAAAAGAAAAAAATATTTTTTATTTATTTGTGCTACATAATCGTATGTAGGTACCAAATATAATAATAGTTGTTTCTTTGTTCTGTGTATTATATGTGCCTATGCTTTGGTGTGTATTATGTTGGTATTCGTAAATAATAAATAAAAATTTTAGCTTTTACTCATCGACCAACGAATATTGTTAGTCTATAACTTTGAAGCATAGGTATGCTCCAATTTAATACTAAAACCTCGTTATCCCAAGTAATAGATACAGTTGTAACCCAACAACCTCCAACCCCCAGGCCTAACCAACCCCTATGCATGCAGTTTTTACATCTATAGCCCCGAGCTATTTGGGAGTTCAGTTAACAAATTTAGTTTGCTTCGATAACCGTTTTTGTGGGAACACAAGGGTCCATAAATTGAAGGTACAAACTGTTAGAAATAAACATCTGAGTAGCTGGCATTATATACTTTATTACCAAAATTACCTTTATTATTTTATTAATTTATTATGTTTATTTAACATTGATGTATTTTTCCAGCTTGTCAATCTATGAGTTTGAATTAATATGCTATACCGCAAAAGGGGTAAATCTACTCCAGAAGGTCAATAAAATTTGTTAAACTTTTGAATTTTGTAGTTGAAATGGGATTCTCACTCAACTAATCATCAAGTTATGAACAACTATCATGGTTCAAATCAACTCCTTAACATTACATACGAATTCAAAATCACCTTGTATTAAAAATCAATCGCCGTGAGTGACTTGCAAAAGCTCAAAAACGACTCAAAAAAAGAAAAAAAAAAGTTAAAAATATATAAAGAAAAACCCTTGATATGTTTCGACTAAAATCTCAAACAATTACCCACATCTTCCAATCAAAGGAACAACGTCTTGTCTTCTTTTGTCTTAACTCAATCACGGAATGAAAGTAAAACACCTATTACATTTCGCAGATTCGCATTCTGACAGCATTTCTACATCAGTAGCAGACGTCGCAGGCTAAACTAATTTATCTATCTGTCTGGTTCCGCCGCTAATTTCATAACGTACGATACAACTGTGTGACGCCAGAACACCCTGTTTACCAGAACACTCCCGTAATTCATAATAGCTGTAAATATTTTACGGATAATTGTGGGGGTAATATTTGGTGCATGGCTACTTCTGGCCAGTATCATAGTAGCCGCGAAAAACTTATGTTAGAACCTAATAAGGCTTTTGATTTGCAGTATTAAATAAAAATGTATGTTATTGTGTGACATAAAATTCATAAAAAATAATATATATAAGTACTTCCTTCCTTTTTCGTATGAGCTAGTGGCCAACTCTGGCGTCGGAGTTTTTAGGCTGCCAAAAGGCCTTCCGAAGTACTTATAACTACTTAGTACCTTCACAATAAGAATGGTAGGTAGTTGGTTAGTCCTGGTTGTGTATGTAGTTATGGACCTGATTGTCTGCAAGTTTTCCGTCTGACATGTAAGTTTCTGTGTAAATACTGTACCATTATAACTCTAACCTGAACATGTAAGCAGGTGTTTTGAATTATTTTCATAAATGCACGATCGAGAATCAATCAAACAATCTTTTAGTTTAAGATTAAAAGGTAACAATTACTATGAGCCTAGACTGCCTAGAAAATATGAAGTTGTGTTTTCGAGAGACAAGAAAACTGAAACAAATCTAGCAATAACAGAATTCTCATGCTCTAAGACAACAAAAGCGAGACGTCCCCACAATTTAATTATCCAACACGTCTGAGTTACAAGATGCAAGCGCAGGTGGAAACGACAAATTAGTCGCAGAGTCTTGCAATTTTCAAAACTGACACGTGACGACTAATAACTTCCCCCGGCGTCGTTTATTAAGAAACCGCTGCGCCCGCTGCACTCTCAATAACCACTTGTCACGTGGTTTTCGCGCCATAACAGACGCCATCTTGTCTCCATCCGCCATTTTGTGACGCGAAGATGAACGCTGTTAATTGCAATTTCGTAGTTTTGATATCTGTTGGCAAGGGATGGTGCAGTTATGGTAAGCAATTTAAAGTTAGGATTTGATAGGTAGGGCAGTATCATGGGAATCAGGTTGTAAATGGTACTAATAGCTTATTTACTTTAAGCGTGTCATGTTACTTATTTCCCACTTAGTTAATCAGTCAAATAAGCATAATAACGAAAAACTTTAAGATGCAAAAGTTGATGATAATTACTAACTAGCAGGGAACATTCGAAAATTTTCCGAATTAAATCCGTAATTTGTTCACTATTATTTCCATTCCGAGGGATTTCTTAAATATTAAAAGCTTGTTATGGTGATTGACGCCACGACATGATGGCGCATCACAGCACAACACACCCCGACACAATAATGTAATGTTGATCAAATGCCACTGTCCGATTCGACTCGGAAACGTTTCAAACGTTTGAAAATATCTCTCCTCTGCAGGAGTTGAAAGATTTGAGATTTCTACTCAAATCGTTATGTCGAATAAATTTGAGAAAAATCAGTTTATCCCTATCACTAAGAACTAGAAGAAAACAAATTTATACCAATACGTGCAATCGAAGGACAATAAAGAACAATCCGTATTCAAATAAAAGGGAGGTCCCGAACAAAAAAGGTTCTCCAAGCATATATCAAGTGGTCCTCACAAATGAAATAGCTACAGGGACAATTTCTCAAGACAGGCCTCTGAGGGACACTTGAGGAATCCAGCCCCTCCTTACCGTAATCTTGGCGATTATTAAAATCATATATCTTTGGAAAGAAATGGGGTCTGCTCCCTGTATTGGGGTGTTTTGATGCAAGCATCAGCGCATCGATTGTTTTATGCATGGATTTTGTTCTATGTTTATTTATAAAGGTATATTATAAGAAGGTAATAAAAGTTAGCTGGCTTTGCTCACGGCGAGGGAGATGTTATTTATTTTCATGAAGAATAGTAGGTGCACGGGTAATCTTCGCCAGACTCACGATATTGTAGCTATATTTTGATTAGATACATGATTATTATTGTATGTATGTAGTCATATTACAATCGCGCTTATAGTAGGTATGTAACTTTATCTACACACACACCTACACTTTATTTTCATGACGACCTCTATGGCGCAATGGATGAAGACTAGCCTGAGACGCAAAAGGTTGTGGGTTCGATTCCCGCCGCTAAACCAAAGTTTGTACGATTTGCAAATATTTGTTTATTTGCCTCGGGTCTGGGTATTTTCTATGTATATTATGTATATATTCACAAAAAAGTATGTATTTAGAACATCAGTGTTGTGGTTCCCATATTAAAGCTCTGCTTAGTTTTGGTAGGTAATGTCCAAGATTATTAATTAAATAATTAATATAAGAAAGGTTTGTTCTTATTCAAAACCCACGTCGGGCACGCTTGTTGGCCTCATGTAAGTGTGCAATTGTGGTTTTGCCATGCTTTACGTACGAATATCTCTACAATTGAATTGAAGGTGACAATTATTATGTCAAACTTATTTGTCTTTTGCTCTAGCAGTCGTCTGGTAAACTAAATCATCTCTTCCTCTAATATCCTTTTAAGTCCGAAGATAAAGCTCGCGGCCCCTAACAATATCATTCCACCTCTGATTCTTCCCGTCTCCTTCATTACCATCGTTCACTCATTCATTCACTCATTCGTTTCGCTCAGATAAGGGAAAAATATTGCCACTACTTAGAGTCCAAATTGTGTATTCTTGATTAAATTTTTTATTCGTCTTTTACTAGATTAATAAAAGTGGGAATTACAATTTTAAATAAGGCTCTCCTTAACAAAATAAGATCAAACATTTTATATGTATCATCATCAGCCCGGCTTTACATACTGCTGTATATAGGCCTTCCGAAGCTTATGCCATCCACCGCGGTTCTTGCTAATATATGTATATTTTTTAAAATTAATGTTGTAACTAGCTAAATCTTGTACTCAAACACTCAATCTGCATTCTACGTAGCATGGAACTTTACTGGTAAACTGAGTAAATTCTCCCAGGAGAGAGATTAAAACGAGACAAGCTTTACAGGATTTGCTGCCGCCTCTCGTCGACACTTAAAAAGGAACTGCGAAAAGAGATTGGTTGTAGGGATTAAGATTCCTTCAGATTCTGGCGACTAAACCGGAAAGAGGTTATTTTTCCGAATACTTCTCTAAAATATTAAAATTTAATGTGAACATTAATTACTTTATCTGTTTAATGGTCTTTGACCCTTGTATACTTATGACTGCTACAACAGTAACCACTTAGTAAAGTCCATTTTATTACAAAATAATTAAAACAACCATAACTTTAGCCTTTCTTGGTCATGTCAATGCAGAAACTAAACCAGAGTTTTAAATAAAATTGTACTATAAGTCAATAACATCACAATCACACTATCACACTAATAATAATAAATTAACGAATAATAAATATATGCGAAGTTTGTATGTTTATGTTTGTTCCCACTCAACTCTGGATTACTAGATTAACACATAGGCTAATTTTTATTCCAGGGCGGAGGCATGAGCGGAAGCTAGTTTAGTATAAAAAATACTGAAACAAAACAAAGACACCAGGTTTTTCACCACTCATTTGTACCAGGCTTGCATAAGTGCAAGGAGTCTTCTCAGAGAAGATTGCAGTGCCCCTTGAAACGTGTCTGTCGCGACAAAACAACGGACTGATTAATCTCAGGAAAATATAAATGAGCTAGATCTCTTTGTTTTTATTTGATACGGAATATTTTTGATCTTTGATAAAAAGTATATATTTGTTCTGTAATGATTTTGAACTCAACAGATGATTGATGATAGTAAATAGATACGTTGATGTTATGAATCAATAAAGATCAGATAGGTGCAACAAATTTGTCATCTTTTACTTTCACAATTCAAAGATGAAGCAAAAATTTCGACACAGTTTTCTTTTACAAGCAAAGTAGGCTGAGATCCCTCTTAAAAGCCTATTAGCTTACACCAAAGCGTTCAAAAATCTAGGCTATTCTCAAAAGTGTCTAAAAGGCACTCGATAAGCCAGTTCATAATGGCAGCAGCTGTCGTTGATTTTGCAGACTGAATGAAATGTTGCGCAGTGAAGAGGATTTTTAGTTAGCAGTTAAATAATTCGAAGATATTTTCCGGGTGGATTATGAATTTTGTAAAGACTAAATTATCTGCAAGATAAGTGATACTATTAAAAACATAGATTTATTATCTATAATATATTTAAAAATGAATGCTTGTGAGTCTCATTCCACAGAAAATAATGATTACCTAACAAATTTCTCGGCCGACCGCCGGCCGATAGGTTATCTTTATATCTTTTTACTACATATTTTTTGTGATTTGGTCCATTCTTACTGCGCTACCTTAACGTCTTAACGCATATTACGTGCTGTTTCTAACATGAGGATTCAAATTACTTTATGTACAAAATATGATTAACTTGCTTAAAATTAACACTTTAAAACTGTGAACCCATGTAATTATATAAATAAATAGCTACAAGCCTATACGAATTGAAAAATAAGAAACGTTATTAATAGGTATATTTTATTCAAATAACAAACTAAGCGCCTAAACTATTCTTGCCTGCTCATCTATTATTAAACAAGATATTCAGATAAAAACAGTTAGCAATACGGGCAAACTCAATAAGACAACAGTTAATAAAATTAAACAAAACACCTTACATTTGGCTAGAGCCTCCATTTCAGAAAAGGCCAACTTGAAAAGACAGTCGAAGGTCAACCCACGGATTCCCCGTGCAAAAAGAGAAACTCGTGAAAATCGATAGTGTATAAAACAGGGTAGGTCGCGTCTACGGACGTGGATGGAATAGAAATAGGGCGTAGGTGCCAGCGATATATTAGTCTCAACTTCACTTTCGACGGCGATTTTTGAGGCTCAGGCAAATGGTGAAGTCAATGCATGTAATTTACAGGGTAATTTCGTACGCCTAAGCATTCTATGTAGTCCATAATTATAAAACTATATATTACATGTTAAATAATACAGTGAGCTGAGGACAGGGTGCAATGACGCTCATTTCGCATACAGGTACGCATCACGCTTAGGTCTAGCACTACTACAGGCTGATGATGAAGATGATGATGATGATATCATATTTTATGTTAGAGAGAGAAGTCTATTTAATACAGTACTAAAGATATTAAGGAAACAGATAAAATAACAAAATTGAATATGAGTTTGTTACATGTTTAGGGTATAATTTGGTACTTTCAATATTTTACGAAATCCGAATAAAAAAAGTCTTCGAACAACCTTTCGTAACTTTGTTTATAAAACAAGTTGCTAACCGTTGTAACCGAATTTATTTTTATAACAAAACACAAATAGGTGGAAGCGGTTACTTCCCCACCTAAAAATAACTGTCTTAAAATTTACATTTTAAGTGAGTAGGTATTGTATGCAAATGCAACGCTCCCCTGCACGTTGTAAAACAAGGGAAGTCTGTGCAATTTTCTGTGCGTTTACCTACGGATTGGTTCTCATTGATTTAGTGAATCACTTTTTATTTTTTAACCTTTTCGTAGCTTAAATTTAGTTATTAAAAAAAATCCTTTGAACTGAACTGAAGAAACTGCACTGGTGTTTATTGTCCCAAGCCCACGCATGTAACGCTCATAGCGAGAATCACCTTAATTCGTTTCGAAACTTCTGTGAATAATAAAATTTGTATATAATCAAATTTTTCGACAGATTCAATAAGTATCTACGATCATTTTCAAACAGAATAAATTTCATGATTTAGGTAGGTACTAATGCGAAGAAAAATACGAACATATTTAAACTAAATCCACTTGCACGGTTGTCTGAGCTATGGCAGGTTTTACTGCACAAATATAAAATCAGATGACGAATAACTACCCTCATCAAAACAATCGTAAAATATAACGTATAGTAATTTGTGGAATGTATCTATAAAAAATATGCTGACTGCAGGCAGTAGCCCCTTGCAGGAATAACTATAACATGACGACCTCAATGGCACACTCAAAGAATATTAATAGTTTGACGAATACGGTTGGGCCGTATTGTGATACTGTAAAACGTGAAAGATTCGTTTTCTTTAAAAATAATGGATGATTTACTAAATCAAGATAATAACAGAAAAGACGTCTGCGTGATGATTTTAGAGAAACCTACACTTCAAAGTTAATCATTATAACCAGACATTCAGGATATATTCTGCAAGAAAGAAACCCTAAGAACATTGCGTGGCCACCACCTTCGACTAATGAGTGCTCCTACTAATAGTCTAATATCCTGGATCACTTCCATACCCAAGTGGTCCACAACTGGTACAGTTCAAAACCACTTCCAAAATAGATTCGACATCTGGGTACGACTAAATCAATCAGTGAAAAAAATCACAGATACTCAAAAATTATGACTTAAATTTTAACACTGCCTATGGACACATCAGTAGCAAGCTGTTCGTCCATAATTAAATAATAGTAAAAAATAGTAAATGATTTGCTCTGGCTTTGAATTTAGTTTTACTGTATGTAGTAAGGTTTAGGAGACTGTGGAAAAACCCATGACATAGAAGAAAATCCTAGAGGCAGGACTTATGTCTCTGTGCTCCTGTGGGTGGGTATGCTAGTGTGACCCGTACCTTTGAATACCTCGTAACTTTGTATTACTACTTTCGTGGTTAGAAAGATGGTAATGAATACCACTGAAATAAAATAAAACATCTGTTTCTCTAAAGAACAGCTCAGGTGAATACCGTTTTTCTCTGTGGGTTTTCTACACTTTTCACATATTTTTCACTTTTCTTCTCAAAGAGTCTGACAAAAGAAAACATGAAGACACAAGATACATTTACATTAAAAACATTTCATTTTCAGTCTCAGAGCTAATTGCGAACTGTTCTCTCAAACGTAGAAAGGAGGGTCGCAAGAACGTAGCTCTGCCAAGCACATCAATCTACTTGCTACACCTCGCAACCTTAAATTGGTGAGAGTAGAGTTGAAATTCGAATGGCAAAAGGTTAGTGAGTGGTAAGTTGATGGTGGCAGGTGAGATGTGACAAAGATGAGGGGTTGTTCCGTTTAATTTTCATTGACAAGTGTTGCAGTAGGTACGTAGAACATTCCAAGAATTTCTAAGACAGATGAATATAATACTTGCTCTCTTGTTTTGCTTACGGTATACGATGAATAATTAATATTTTACAGTCGTTTAAAAGATCTTTCATGTTTTTTCCGAAATATGTATCTTACATGTTTGGTTTTCAGTATTCAATGTCTAGATAATGCTTTAGACTTCTTAAGCATATATGTTTTTTAATAAAAAAAATAAGATATATTGAGTAAATGTTTGACTTCTTACGCACATAAGCTTTTTTCATATATGAATATTCATATAAGATATAGAGGTAGCTAAATTAATTTAGAGATGGCCACCTGCCTCTAACGTATCTATGTACATTCATAATGTACCTAAGAGCTGTGGATTTTGCGATCAAAATAAAATGTATAAAAATAAAAATGGTAAATTTCTTATTTCAGAAATTAGTATGTAATCTACTCATAAATTCCAATTGTTGAATCCAATAAGACATAAGATCTAAGTAGTAGATAAGTAATGAAACAGAAAAAACAAATTCAAACGACAGAGATTCATTTAGAAATCCAAGCCCATAAACTAAAATGGATAGAAAAACAAAATGAGTCAGAATTACAAGATGTAACACTAAAAAGACCATTATCTCTAAGTATGTACACCGTGAAACACGTGTTTGTCGTTAATTTTGTCCATAAACGAGTGGGAGGAACTCGCACTTAAGTGCTAGTGTGTACCTAAAGTATTGTAAATCCTGCATTATTATCTAAATGGTAATGTTTCCTTTGATAAGCAAACTAATATGTTAATAAATTTTGATATGGGCGTTGTTTTATGATAGTTATTAATCGAACCACATGGTGGTATGGCCGAAATGTATAGTGCTTCATAAAAAAGAAAAGCAACAAATTAAGGTAAAAATCTTAAAGTTAAATTAAATAGTTTAACGCTCAATATTTTATAGCCGAATAAGGAGTAGGTAATAAGTATATTTTTTCTGGAGTTCATTACTTATTTTTAAACATACGTACGGAAAAGTAAATTACGAAAAACGAACATATAAAACCTTAGAACTCTATGCCTTTCAACCGAAAATAGACAACATTACGCCTCTCAACCTAGTCATTAAAGTTTAAAATTACATTCTTAAATTATACGCAACTGTGAAAAAATAACAAGGGCGCATCAAAGTATTCAGTGTCGATTTACAAATAAAGCAGACAATTACAGAAGAGGGCTTTGCTCATTATGTAGCGGTGTCAGGTTGCGACATCTTAATTTTATCGGTTTTTACGGAGTTGACAAGTCTATGGATACTTTGATGTCAGTTTGAACCAAAGAGGTTATAGCTGTTTTTTTGTTGGTATTTGAAGAATTTTTAATTACATCAGAATTTACGAAAAGAAAAAACTTCGTTAGCCTCTTAAATATCCCGGTTTTAATAAAACCTTGAACATCTTTAAATGGTTGATTATTAAAAATTGCATCGACGGTGATTTGTCACAATTGGTGGGGTGTAAGGGGTTCCAAATTCCATCTTTGGAACCTAAGCCAACCTCACCTGCTCGTGATGCACTCTGCTTATGATAACAAACGGGCCTTTTGCTGGCTGATTGGATAACACCGGCTCAGCTAAATCTCTTAACTACTCACGGTCAGCAGCGTAGATAAAGCGAAAAGCTGTGCTCTACGATCCCCATACCGCATGCCCAGCGTTGGGATTACCGGCATTTCCTCCTTCTTATAGAGGAAGCCTATGTCAACAGTGGAGTGAATAGGCTGGTGTGTTTTTCAAGTTCTAGCGTAGGTATGTAGTATCTCAGTTCAATTTCCATCAAAACAAGCGACTTTAAAATTTTCTTGGTAACTCGAGCTGTGCATCCATAAAATATGTTTTACGGCAAAATAATCTAAAATCAAAGTATTATCCATCGCTCCACCGTATTGAATTCCGTCACCCCGGCACAGGGTGTCGGATATCTTATTATTTTTACTTGAGTGCGCCAGTAGGTACTCGAGTGTACTTCGTGACAGATGTTTAAACAAAGTGGGTGTCTTAATAATGAAAGTTCAATATTAAGTGCTTATAGGTTTTGATGAAATTAAAAGTTATGTCTGAGGCCTTTGGGTGTCCTGAAAACTTCGGCACTAGAGATGGCCTCTAGCTCAAAAATATAAAGAATTTAATATAGGTATACTATTAGTTCATCATCATCAGCATACTGTAGTCCACTGGTGGACATAGGCCTCCCCTAATGAGCACCATTGTGCTCTGTCCTGAGCTCGACGCATACTTTTTTATACTTCTAGGTATCGATAAATTGTTTTTTATCAAAGAATTGGAAGGATACGGGTCATAGCTTACGAATAGAATAGAATATAAAAACGAATAGGTATTGGTTAATTTGAACGGATATTCTTTTGATTTCAAAAATGATGGTAGATATTATTTACTAGTGAAACTATTGTATTTTTGTTAGATAAAAACAAATCTGAAAACTGAAATGAAGAAAAACATTAACCATCTTTATGCAATCCAGTCTGTTATCGGTATTTTATATGTAGGGTACATACATATCTATACATATCTATTTATAACTATTTGAAAAACACTGCACTGATGTAGATAGCTATGTTTATTATTTATAAATTTTACGAGCTTGGGGAGAAACCGTAAATAGATGGTGGATTAGGTCGGGGCTGCAACGAAGTTCACGGTTAGGTAGCTTTGGAGAATAACTGGGATTTCTCACATGTTTTTAAAGAATTGTTCCTTATTTCATACAGTCTTTACAGAGAGACTGTAGTAAAATGCTTCGTATTCTAGATTTAATAGTAACTTTACATGATATTCTGGGCAAATTTTATTGTTAGATATTTAGATTTTACAATGCTAATTATGCGCTATATTTTCAAATTGATTAACAGATAATGGTTTGAATGTACGCCTATGTTAACATTGTGAGTTTTTTATAGGCTGAAAATCCAAGGAGTATCCGATTCAAGTTATTTTTTCTCCAATAGAAAGCTGCATCATCCTTGATTACTTTGATATACCTGCTGTTTATTTTGATAACAACAAAGTATTGTGAGCTGGTTAGCAAGTAATTCAAGAAAGTAAGTAAAAGCTATCTTAGATACTTTAGACTTCTTGAAGCCAAAGAAAACTATGAATAAATAAATAAATAAATAAATAATGTGGGACGTAAGCACACAGCATCGTGTAGCCCCAAACTAAGCAGAGCTTGTATTATGAGGGAACCACATGATTGATAAACTACACATATAATTTTTTTTTTAGTAAATACATACATATCATATATAGAAAAAACCCAATAAAATATATTATAAACTTAATTCATAACAAATGAAGTTGAATAAATGCAATAATCCATCACAAATGAACCGGTTGCCCATAATGAATATTGAGAGCACGTATTCGCGCGTGCCGATATTGTACTCGAACAGGACTGGTAACCGATATCGTAATCGATACTCGTTGATATCGATAATATCTTGTAATAAGTGTGCGACATACTCTTTTATTTTTAATTTCAAAGTGTATCAAGTACGAACTAAAAAACCATTTTTCTCTCGACATTTTTTGCGATGTGGTAAGCTTAGCACGTAGCGTATCTTTGCAGTTTTAAATTTATTATGATGATGAAGTCCTGATTTCGGCTACAGCAACAGGACAGACATATATGCTCCCCGAGCACCATTGCACCCTGTCCTCAGCCAACGCAACCAGTTTCTACCAGCAGCCTTTCGTAAATCGTCACTCCACCTGGCTGGTCAGTGTCATACCCTGCACTCATTACGGAAGGCATATGTCCAGCTATTGGCTTCATTAAAACAAATAATCATCAGCATAATTATGCTGACGATTGATGACGTGGGGATTATGGGCATATCCCTTTTATGGGGAAGCCTATGTCCAGCACTGGACTGATATACGAGTAGGTTGGTGTTGTTTGTTGATGATGACGATGATATTTACCTCATTATTACATAAAATAAAATTTTGTTAGGGCTTTGTCTTTGGCGTGCTCTTTGATGACTAGCGTACTCAATAAAATTCATTATATTAATAACTAGTGGGCGCCCCGTGATTTCATCCGCATAAAGGTCCCTCCTGTCAGTCTGTGTCTGTAAGTCTGTCAGTCCGTCAGTCCATCAGTCCGGCAGTCCGCCAGTCTGTCAGTCTGTTAGTCTACCATTCTATCAGTCTGTCAGTCCGTCAGTCCGCCAGTCTGTCAGTCTGTCAGCTTCATTACAGTTATCATTTACACAGAATCTATTTAGATTAAATACGCGAATACAAGGTTAATTATTGAAAGTGAGAACGAATGGAAGAAAGCAAAAAATACAGAATAAACCAGTTCACAAAAATTACATGTATTCCAACTTTGAGTTGTTCATTTCGTAAACCAGATACACGGGATTTCAGCAAACTCAGGACGACCGAAAATAAACCAAAAAGACAACAAATAAATGTAAATATGTATGATAGCTCAAAATTCAATGCAACTCTATCAAACTTCAATCAAATCAACAAAGTTTGAACTTTTTACAGTTAGTCTGACCTAGTTCTAGTGACTCATTTCAAATTGGTCAAACTTTTACGTACAAACTTTTGGTCAGTGTAGTTATTTGTGAGGAGGGTTTATGTAGGTAGATAATGATAATGTAGGTAGTTGTTATATTTAAATAAACCTTGAAAACTTCACCTTTGAAAATAGAAAGATACTATATTGAATAAAAATAATGTAAGTGCCCACCTAACCTAATTGTTCTTTGGGTTGTGATTATTGCTCAGCTTATAATGCTCAAACACTCCAAAACGGCTTAACCAATTTTGATGAAAATTAGCACATACATGCTATATTATGTACTTAAAACAGGTTCAAGCTTATTTTGAATGTGATAATTTTTTTTTAAATTTTGTTTTCAAAAACAGAAATCTATTGAAAGCCATAAAACAACAATAGGCTAAAGCTTACACTTTATAAATCGATGCGTTTCGCCCGCATACAGAATAAGCACACGCGCACGTGCGCACGTGAGCGGAATACAAAGATAACGGAGAGATTAATGTGCGGGTTAACTTTTAAGAACGACTGTTTAGAGGTGTTTTATTAATGGTGGGAGAGGTGCGGGCTTGACTCTTGTTTTGGGCTATTGATATGATCTGAAAATGTTTAGATAAAGATTCTAAAATACACAATAAATTCATCATTTTCCTGCCCTTGTCCCAAATTATATAATTAATAAGTTATAAAATCTGATACCTACGTTTGACTGTACAAAAATGTTTAAAAATATATTTATTAAATTCATGATTATGATTAGAAATAGAAAGTAACTTAATTCATATCGCTTATACTATCCAAACTCTTTCATCTAGCTAAAATGTTCAATTTAGTTTAACAAAAACAAAAAACTAAATGCATTTTAATATATTTCTAAACTAAATGTTTATCTTTGTTTCACTCAATCACGCAAAAACAGCAAGCAAAGCCGCAGGCTGTAACCTTTTTCTAATAAAGCACTCATTAAACCACACATTTTACGTTTCAAATCCATAAACGCAAATCAACTAAACTCGAACACCTTTTCAACCGCACACACTGCTAACAGTGAGCACAAACGATAAACAACATACAGTAAACACACAGCACAAACAATAAACAAAACGAACAGTATCAGTGCTTTTTAGACCGCGAGTAATCGGCTTATGGCGCCCCACGGAAATATTTTGACGAATTCAATTTGTTTTTCTCCTGTCCGGGGCACATAAAAATTTGGTACGGCGGTATGCCGCAATTTTACCTGAATATATTTTGTCTTTTATATTTTTAGACGTTCATATAATTATATTTTTTGTATTTGATTTGAAAAAGTCGATAAAAAATACAACCTACAGCTTACTTTACCAAATTTTTTTTTGAAAACGTTTTTAATTTTACTTTTTATAAGTTAAGTATTATTGCTTATCAACTAAATATAAATTTCTCTCTAACTTGAATATATTTTCAGAAAAATATAATTTCAAATTTGACTGTGTTAATAAGGTCTTTAATTATTTTACTTAAACAACATGCGTACATTCAATGACTACATAATTACGATAAAAACTGCATTAACGTTATAAATACTCCTCTGTTTTGTACCGATTTAACAAAGGTGGTTCACAGTTCGGGTGTTTTCTTTTTTGAGAAAAAAAAATCATGTGAATTTACAGCACTCGGGCCAGATGTGCGGATTCTCAGCAGTTTGTGATTGACACTGAACCGTCTATCGGCTCAGCGGTCGAAATGATCCCATTATTTTGATGAACGCGCGCGAGGGTACCGAAAAACTGCTCGAAAAACTTTTATTGAGGATTACTATGTTTTACGAGCAAGCTCTATCGTTTGTAGACGTAGTGGTGTAACTATACGTTTTGTATCAGTAAATATTGTTACTTTATATCAGAAGCATTGAATAATTCAGAATGAGCAATCATAAAAATGCGCGCTCCAATAATTCAAGGTAGATTTTTAGGATAATACAATTGAAATGCCCGAACCTCCACAAATAGTATAATAACCAACCCGCCATTAAGGTGAGTTAGGCCTGAAATGCGTACCAACTATAGCTGAAAAAAAATTCAATTTCTATTCTTCCGGGACCCGACAAATTGGGTCAAATCTATAACAGAGTTTGCCTCGTAAATCCTGAAGTTCGTATTTCGAGTTACGGCCCATCGGCCAATCGGCGTTGGACGCTTATCGCCATCCAATGACACCGGCCCGATTACGTAGCCCCGTAAATTCGAAAACGGAACTGAAGTTCGTTAATTACCGAACTCTATCGACTGCGATCGTCTGAGTTTTGATTGGATTCAGATATTACATTTTGAAATTAGAATCTTTTTTTTCCTTTTTTATTTCAAGAAGAAACTCTTTGGTCGATATTAAGACAAAATTTTAAAAGCATTTTGTGATGTAGATGCTAGCAAAAATTCATAAATACTTAATGAAAGTTTCATTGTAATTACTAAATCGCCTGCTATTTGTAGCATTAAACTGTCTCCTTTAGCAACAATAATAGTTCGAAATAATCATCTCGTTCTTTGAGAAGTGCGACATAACAGTCAGTTATCGATACCATCGTCATAAATTCGAAATTTGAATGGTTTCGTTAATTACACGGCACAACACAGGGCAGCAATTTAGAGTTTCTTTGTCTGACGATTGGTTTGATGATTTTAATCATAAATTTTAGATTAAGTAGAATGATATCACAAATTAAGAATCTATTAAATTTACTGGATAATTTGACTGTCGTAGGATTAGGGTACTTAGATGTTTTGAATGAAACTTAGATTTTCATCATCGGAATTCAGAGTCGGTTTATTTATTATTCTAAAACCTTAATGAGATACACGCGCATAATTTCTCATGAACCTATTGTTTACACAATTTTGTAAAGATAAAATTCCGGTTGAACAAGAACTCAAATTTTTGTTGAGTTTTTGTGAAACTCGTCAGAGAAGGTTACAGGATTTGTACTTAATATTTTTTCTTTTCAAAAATGAATATCTTAGGATTTTTTGTATTTTAAGAGTTGGCCCACACTTCAGGGAAAATCTAAGATTTTATATACATCAAAAATTCAGGCTCTTTGAACCCGCGACCTTCCCATCAATACCGGAGCGCGCTAACCAACTGCGCTACCGAGTCAACTCCTCACCTTTTCAAAATTTTCGGACAGTTATGGCTAAGCGCTGTTTGCTTCAGCTACAGGGGAAACGTTGCATCTTCCAAGCCTGCTCAATGACTAATAGTTTAGTACATTGACGAGAGGTGTCGCTTTGCTTATTCTATGACTTTTTAGAATTTTAAGTGTAAGCCCACACACACTTCAGGGAAATCTAAGGTTTTTATAGATCTTAAAAATTTCGACTCAGGCGGGATTTGAACCTGCGACCTTCCCATCAATACTGCGGCTAGCGCAGTCGGTTAGCGCGTCCCTCATATATAAAATGAATATCTTGTAATGGATTTCCGCGAAGTCACACCTAAGTCAAATAATCAAATACTTGTTGTTTCAATTTTTGTTGCGGTTGTGACTTACCTTGTGATCTCGCGTTGCGCGGCATGCAGCTTGCCCGCCAATCGCGCGGCGTCCGCCTCGGCGGCGCGCGCACGCGCCTCCCAATCGCCGCGCGCGCGCCGCTCACGCTCCGCATCGCTGCGCGCCGCTCCCTCGCGCTGAAACAAACATCATAGTTTAGAACCTACTTAGAACAAAGTAAAGAGTTAAACCTAGAACATACCTAGAGCAATTTAGCAACAGTACCTACTATGTAGAATTGATCACTTTTGTTTTTACTTCCTTTTATCTCAAGGAATTCATGTAATTCGAGTTTTCAGTGACCTTCTAGGAAATCTTCCACATTAGAAAATAAATTTAGAAAAGGGCAAATCGTGATTACACTCTTATTAAACTTATTAATATAGCGATTAAACATATTTTTTGTAGGCAAAAGTTTGTGAGTACATGATCATGTACACATAATATGTACACAAAAAATATTTGGTTCTAGACTAGGAATAACATTGTTAAAGGGTCTTTGGGGTAAATGAGTTCTTGAGTGGGGACCACGCAAACGAAGTATAGGACACCCTCTGGCTAGGCTCACACTCCTAAGTGTCGATCTGCGAAAGAGTGCTGGTAGAAGCTTGATGCGTCGAGCTGAGGATGGCGCAATGGCACTCATTGGGAGAGGCCTATGTCCAGCAGTGGACTGTTATATGCTGATTATCATAATGATGATGATCTGGCTACTTTTTGTACAGAACCATGACAGCGAAGCCTCGGTTAGAAGCGAGTAATGACACATCTTAAAAGCTTTCTAGAATGTAAGTTACCTTACGTTACCATAAAATATTTTTCATCCTTGAGAGGCCTGTTTAAAACATTCATAAAGAACTTTAAAAATAACCCTTCGCTTCGATATCTCAATTTAATATTTATAAGCCTTTCAAAATGTTCGTGGAAATGTATTGAAGTTGCAACGAAGTTGGTGCATGCTCGTTTATCTTAAGCCATAGCTAATGTAATACCTACTATACTTGTTCTTCAACTAAAGAAGCTCACTCAGTGCAGATGTGCTGCCAATGTGACTTATTGATTATTATTTAGCTACAAAATAATTTGGAGTATCAAATACTATTTTGTATAAGGAAGTTGTTTGAATTATCACAATCATATCGTCAAAACTAACTCAATTTCAATAAAGCACTTCATAAATTAATTTTTGCGTTGAATTTGCAAGATCTAAGTATAGTGTACTAACCCATATTCATAACCAAATGTCATTTTGTAACGTTTGATAAAGTAAGCTTGTCCCTGTCATTTAAATCTTAATAAAAACAAGTGACATTATATTTGGACGCTTATAACTACAGATCCAATTATAGATGTTAATGCTCCAATCAATTATAATGTTTCATTGCATACTTTTTCGGTGTTCTTAGCAGATCCCCTTAAGCATCACTACGCCCGGTCATTTTTTGGTTGGGTGACCGTATAGAGGCATTTAGTTCTGAGTGCTTCCATGCTTCGGGAGCCACGTGAAGATTTTGGTCCCGGCTTTTACCGTCGCTAAGCCATGTCGGAGGCGTCCAGGCGGCCTAAAAACTCCGACAACAGTTGGCCACTAACTCATACGAAAAAGGAATACTTTTCAAATGAATGCTGCGCACCCTCCTTAGATTAGAAAAGACCACACTAGAACCTTTTCATACGTTATTTGCAGCACATGTTTTTTCCAGAGAAATCCGTACTGAAGAGTCAATAGTACATGTATTGAATATGACACGTTTTACTACAAAGAAAAAGAAAAGGATTTAGTTACAAAATTTTATATAACAAAACGTGTTTAGGTGGGAAGTTGCCAAGTCATATAATACGTAGAGAAAGCAAAGTGATTAGATATATTTTACGCACTAGATCCCTGTTTTTGTCTACTACAACTACACAATTAAACCAGCCTATATAATTCTAGTGCTGGAGATAAGCCTCTCCTAATAAAGGGGGGTCTTGGGGATCGCAGAGCAGAACTTCTCGCACCGATGACGCTGCTGCCCGTCGTTTTTTCCTATCATGACTTTATTTCAAAAAGTCTCGTTGAGTTTAACGAGATTACGACATATTGTTGCTAAAACTAGTTATATAAAAAAATACTCAAATGTATTATAACTCCCATACTTACTGCTTACGCCTAAGTATCTTTGATTGATTAAATTACGATTTTCAGCAGGCAATTTTGCAAGAACCCTCCAACTTATATCCAGGTGGGAATTTTTGAGTGGTAACAAACTTGGTTCATTTACCAGTCTCCTGGGACTGGATGAACTGGGCCCAACAAGATACGGCCAAGACTAATTTTCAATTAAAACTTCATCAAACTTAAGGCTACGAAGAAACTCTGTAGACTGAGGTACAGTCCAAGTTATTTCAGCAAGCGAAATGCTTGGTTAATTTATTATTGTGTTTCAGATGTAAGAGACCGATATTTCAGTGGCTATTCTTAAAATGCAATTGACACAACTTCGGAATATTTGGATTCAATATTGAGAATGCTCGATAAATTTGAATTTTGTCAGTAATTTTACTATTTCAATGAAATTTACAGTTTCTCAATAGTTTTTTCGAATGTGTCAAACATTTAGGTTAGATTGGATTAGAAATTGACAATATTTTGGCAGTCATTTGTGCTGTTTCTATCTATTTGGCAATATTCTCAATAGTTTGATATAATGAGTCAGTTTATACGAAAGTAGCTGGTCAGAGAACTCTTAGTGGCTTGATATATATAAAATCAGGCAGTAAGTTATGTATCCGTCATTAATTAATATTAATGCTGGATAGACCTTAATTACTCAAAAGTAAACAATATCCTATCAAAAGCACTCCTTTAACTAGTAATAGCATTCATAGTCAGGCCAAAAACACTTGCTTTGATAAATTTTGAACTCATCGTGAAACAGATTTATTACATCAAAATATTCTTTAACTAGCCTTCGTCCCGCGACTTCATTCGCATGGTACTCTGATAAAAAGGTCACACACACTAGGTACACTTACAGTACTTTTATTCCAAGTTTCATCTAAATCTGTTCTGCCACAGAGTTGAGTAGGAACAAACACACAAACACACTTACACACGAACACGCAAACTTTTTAATTAGTTACTTTAGTGTGATGTGATATATTACACTGGTTTATGAACAGTACAGGCTTTTTATATTTATTATGAAGAATACTCGTAAATCGCTGATCCGTTATAACTCATACCGCAGTTGGATAAGATCGCGGCTAAACTAACTAAACTGCAGGTTGGCGGTAACGTTTACCTACTGCTGATGCTAATAAATCTTTACTATTTGGCTTGTTACCAAGAACCTATTAGTTGAACCATTAGAACTAGGGCTGTTTGAGCTAATAATATGAGCGTGTGTTTATAATTTTTAGGTCTTTTTCAAGCAGAGGGTGATTACGGGCTCTTATGATAATGATGATGAATTAACGCGTTGTGTACTGAAAACACATCGGTGCACCATGATAATATGAATATGAAATTCATATAGAATTAACATTTAGCTAGATTTTCTGCCCTGATTAAAAAAAGTAAATTTCTTAATCTCAAAGTGAAAGAGAACCTGATCTGTCAAATACCTTTCACCTGTTAATTTGGCTTATCCCAGAAATTCCCTTATAAAACCCCTGACTTTTTGACCACTCCAAGGCGACGATAAAATGATTTTTGGACATTTTGTTCAAAAATAAGGGATTATGTAAGAGGATATCTGGAATAACCCCAACCCTATGCGCATACCCAAAATATTTTTGCTCTCTTAGTTACCATAAGTACCTACTACTTAGTTATTATTATTATTATGAATGTTGTGTCCGCGTAATTGGTTTCTATATCAGAATGAAAACTTTATCAGTGTAACCCTACAATGTATTGATATTTAAGCTGTTGGCGTTCCTATTAATGAATAAATAAATAAATATCCTTTACAGCTCTAAATATGGGGCTCTGGCGGCCGGCTGATTGCGGCATAGCACAGCCTACATCGGCACAGCTAAATCCCCTGGCCACTGACGGGCAGCAGAGTCTGTGGTGCGAGAAGCTGTGCCCTGCGATCCCCAACCCGCATGCCCAGCGTGGGGATTATGGGTATGTCCCCCTTTATTAGGGGAGGCCTATGTCCAGCAGTGGACTGATATAGGCTGATGTGGATGTGGATAGCTCTAAATATTATAAGAATCTTATTGAAAAATGAAGCATAAGTTTCCAACGCATGCGGTATCGATCTAAGCACCCACCAAACCACATAACGCCCGACAGACGTCCGACGCGGAACAATTCGACGTGTTTTTGTTGAATCGGATAAAAATCCAATTTCGCGAAGAGTCCACTCGTGACGTCATACGACACGACGCATCAGATAGGCGGCACGTGCGTGCGACATTCGACAATCTGTTGGAAAATTGTTTTTAGATTTTCAAATTGATTTTCGGATGGAAGTTTTAGACTTTTAGGATTTTTTTAGTCACATTTTTTGTTTGCTATGCATATGCGTTCATAAAATTGCAAGTTTAAAATTCAGGATTTTTTGTTTGCTATGTACATGCGTTCTTTAAATTACAAGTTTAAAATTCAGAATTTTTGTCGTATTAACAATGAACGTTATTATCGTTGACGGGATGATCTGGAAGCATTTGAGAAGGAATGGTGGGAAGAAATTGCCTTAGACCGGGGACGTGTGGGGTAGTTTGGGAGGCCTTAGCCCAGCAGTGGGCCGAAATGGGCTAGTTGATTTAATATGAACTTTGGTTACTACTGAATTTAAGTAGAAAGAGTTTAAGAAAATATACTTCCTGTTTAAAAAAAAATACGAATCACAATAATATTATGAATGCAAAGTTTATGTGTGTGAGTAAGTATATTAGTAGAATATTTTATTGCCACTGAACTCCGTAGCAGCGGAAAAGAACTGTGTACGAAACATGGATACACATCGTTAGTGAAAATAATGTAGACCAAACGGGGTAGAAGTTTAATGGTGTCTATTTCTAACCCCGTTTTGTTCTACATCATTTTTATATGTTTTTGCTCCCAAATGTCTAAGTATTAATATATATATGTATATAATGATATAATGAGTAAAAAGAGAATGCAGGTGTGGTCTCCTCAGATTTTCATTTTCCACAGAGTTCTTAACAGATAAAATGACCAACCTTTACCAACAGATCCTAATTTAAAACGATGCATAACTTTATTTCCACCCACCCCACTTCCCGGGAAGTTATTCCTGTTGCATCCAGGAATAGTCCTGAATAGTAATTGTACTTAAACACACACTTAGTTGAGTTGTGTTTCTCATTTGTTTTCATTTTTAATGGTCGGCGGGAAATTTGTTTTAATGAAGGGCATATAATTTGTTTAGGTGATGATTTTTTTCGTGGAAGATAGAAGCGATGTCTGTCTGTAGTCAAGTACATTGATAAAATCGTAGGAAAACTGTACTATCTGTTATTCTAATATTTTTAAGTAAAAATTTGTGGTATTTTTATGTGAGATGGAGTGATAATTTGCAAATGGCTGGTGGTAGAAACTAGATAGGTACGTCAAGCTGAGGACAAGGCGTATCGAGGCCTTGGCGCCTATGTCCAGCCGTGAAATTCGATAATCTTTTAATGATGATGATGATGATAATGACGACTGTGACGACGACGAAGATGATGATGATGATTTTGATGTTGACTTTAGGCACAAAAAACTTCTTTACTACAGTTATTTCCAGTCATAAATCCTTCATTTATTTATTTAAAAAAAACAGAAAATATCGTATACGAGTATAAATATATCTGTACAATTAGGTATTTAAATCATGCGCGAAGTTCTTTTCCATTAGTGAGGAAAGTGGCGGGAAGCGGTCAGATTCGGTTATTTTCGTGTGTTTCCGCTCGTGACGAGAAATTAGTGTTTTATAGCCTCTTAATTTGTTTTTAGAAACTATTTTTTACTAAACTTGCATTTTGTCGTTTAGGTTCAGATTCCATGTGATTCTATCTTCAGTTCACGACTTTGCTCGCGTGGTACCGGGATTTAAGTCGCCTACGTGTTAATCAAGGTCACAAACTATGCATAATTTAAGTTTTATCCAAAATCTTATCGCAAACTTGGAATAAACATATTTACCGTGGGAACAGAACTAGTATTGTTCTAATATATCTAATATATGTTATATTTTACTATGTTTATTGATTGAATAACTACAAACATCGAGTTATCGTAAATGTGGATTTTCTTGTCCATACCTATATTACGCTGTATGTAACCCCAATAATCCTACACTCCATAAACGTCTGAACAAGTCCAATACAAACTTCACACCTGTCACCTGTCAGCTGTCAGCTGTCAAGTTGACAGCAGAAAGTTGGGGCTTCCATGCCCTTGAGCTTAGTAAATGTTTGTGCGGCGTAGCACTTCGGTAATCGTGGGGGTAAACATATAATGAGATTGTTAGACGTTGGTGTTTTTGTATCATTTTTCACTGACAAGACGTCAAAACTCCTGTCTAATATCAATGTCAAAATAGATAAAATAATTATATTTTATTTATTATGTACAGTCAGCAACAAAAGTCGAATATCAAAATCATAATCATCATCAATATCAAAATATGTTTACATTAAATATTTTTACTTAAAAAATACTATGAATTCAAAACTTTTACGAAATAATGTATAACGCTTTGAGTACAGAAAATACACCCGCTCTAGGGCGCGTGCTCAACTATTTATTTGAACAATCCAAAGCAAACTTTCAAATTATGCTTGTAAGTATAGTCTATATAGTAAGTGCCTCTGACATGTAATTTTTTCTATTACCAATTAATTTTTCATGTCTTATGTCTTCTGACTATACTCACAAGCATAATTTGATGCTTTGGTTGGAAAATTAAAGTAGTTAAAAATATCTAGTGTTAGATCTACTTTTGTTGTTGACTGTACCTATACCATACTACTTACCATGTATTGGTTGCGTATTAAATATGCAAGTGAAATTATGCAAATAATAAGTCTTATTTCCGGCAACTGGATACCTACAATTTAAGACGAGGTAATGCGGAGATAAAACACAATAGTATGTGTTTTGATATCGTTTACTTAGTTCATAGTTCATTTGTTTCCACTATAGGTACAATGTTACACTTGATTTCGTCAAAAGTGACTGAATCCGACTCTAATGAGAATGGGTCTCGAGAGTCGAATTTTATTTGCAGTCTTCAGAGATTAAAGAAAATGCATTCGTAATAACTTATTAAAACGTTGATCTAAAAAAACTCTAGTCCAAATAATTTCATTCCCCAAGTAAATTCGCGAGTAAAAACGTAAGCGAAACGAAAACATCTCTATTTCGTACGGAAACGTGTAATTTAAAGCTCATTTCTGGGCCGGCGATCAATCAGCGACCGTCGTTGTGACAGACAGACCGACGGACCAACACAAGAACCTGATATCATACTGTATATCCAAGCACTAAGGTTCATATTTCGAATTCCCGATAATTTCGCAGATGACTGTATCGGAAAAGCTTCTTTGAGCTTTGAACTTTACACCGATATGTTAAAGATCATTTTTGAAAGTACGATTTTGTTGACCACGGTATCCAGTTTAGGATTGGAAATAGGAAACTATCCTTTGGGTTTCGCCTTTTGGAATTTGCTGTAAAAGGGTACGGTATTTCAGTAACACTCGAACAGTTTTGAACTTTTAATTAAAATTAATTAAAATTGAATACTTTGATAAAATTTCAGTATAATTTCAATTCATATTTAGAAAAACAGAAATGTAACAACAATTTTGATAAATATATAGAAGAGCGGGACTTCGGTGCTTCTGCAAAGTTTTATTTGTAAACAAAAAAAGCAAACGTAAATACATTTATCATGTTATTTAAATTATTTAATGCGTAAAAAACATTTAACCTCAAAAATACCCATTTATAAAAGTCAAAAGGCGTACTCACAAAGACACACAAGCTCATTTTTTCTGTTTATTATTTTCGTCATTATATCACTTCATCTCGACGCCATCAGCGATCATCAATCAACGTCATCTCCACTCAGGGGTTTATTTTTAAACTTTTTAAAGATATTTTTGTACAGATAAGTTTTGCGATTTGTTCGTGGCTATTCGAACGCTGTTTTTTAAATGGACACAATTTGACTGTTAAGGTATATAATCTTATCTTATGAGCTGTCTGATCTACCTGAGTATGCAGGGCAAAGACCTCCTTTCCCTCTTTCCACACTTCTTCGTCTTGAGAATCCGCTTACCAGGATACCGAAAAAACGTCTAGTTCGATACACCACCTGTTTTGGACGACCATGCGCCCGCGTTACGCCCTGTGGAACCCACTTAGTGGCGATCTTAGCCCACAACTGGTCTGGCATGTGGTTAAAATATCCAGCCCAGTCCCTTTTAAGTTCAGCACACTTGTGAGTTACATTGGGGATTTTGGTCAGTTAAGGCAAATTAATTTAAATCAGTGTAACTTCGATAAACCGAGTACACCAGTTTGTTTATTCAAAATACGTGAGTAATAAAAAAATACTAACACTTTTTTTGTTCCCCTTATTTACCATCAAAAAAGTCACATCTCCCTAATCCTTTACCCCTATCGACAGCTTTGTAGTTTGATCAGAAGTTTGTTTGATCGCGAAGTAGGCGTTTTACAGCCGACACGATACCACTTCCGCAATCAAGATTTGTCATAAGATCATTTTGTTGCAATTGCTTTATGGTTTTTGGCTGAAAAACAGCGCTGAACGTTTATCGTTCAGCACATGCTGCGCCAACCCCTTTTTCGACGCAGGGTTATGGGGGCTCATCAATTTACATTTATCTATAATATAAATTCTATTTTTGATCGCTCCTTTATTTTGTACCTAAGTATTGATACATTGTTGTGTACCCGTGTCGAAATAAATGTTTTTCTATTTCTATTTCTATATTTCTATTTTCAAAATCAAAACATTCAGTAATAACAGTTAATAATTGCACAAAATAAGAAAATCACGTAAGTAACACGTAAGCGGGGATGTAAAGGGCTTCAACTTCTATCTTCGGAACACAAGGCAACCTTACCTGCATGTGGTGCATCCTACCTAATGAACGGAGCTTGGGCGGCTGGCTAATTACGGCATAACGCAGCTTAATATATATGGTAATTATGGTACAACTACATCCCCTGTACGCTAACGGGCAGCAGCGTCGAGTTGTGAGAAACTACCATGCGATCTCCAACCCGCATGCCCCACATGGGTATTAAGGGCAAATCCCCCTTCTTATTATGGGAGGCCTATGTCCAGCAGTGGACTAGGGACTAGGATAGGCGGTTGTTGTTGTAAGTAAAACAAGAAGGTCTGTTTTGTTTATATGAGATGTTGTAATTGTAAGGATCTCAATCCCTTGCCGTCTCCACGTTTCTATTGTTAACGTTTTAAAGGGCATAAAATCTTCGATATCAGCGTCGGTTACAACTCCAAAATAAAAATAATATCGTAAACATTACAAAATCGTTAGGTATAAATATAAAGATGCTCTCTAACTTTGAGGGGGTGAGGAACATTGGGTACACAAATAAATAGTGTTGCCAAACATTTGCCTAATATTGCAAATCAGCGAATGTAAATATTTGCTGTGCGTTTTAGTAGGCTCCTGTTTGTGTGAACGTATGTTTATATGTAAGGATGTGTGCGTTATTGAATGGTCCAGTGTAATCAAAGTTGGGAGGAGTATTTGTTTTAAAGATCAAAGGCTTTGATATTAATTAAGTATTCGTTTTAGGGAAATTACGAGACGTACTAAAGTCCTGGATGACGAGAAACGCATTATGGATCACAAATAGAGCTGGGCAGGACACATTGCGAGGCGAGGTGATGACTGGTGGAGTGGTATAGTAACGGAGTGGTGGCCTAGGGATGGCTTTAGGAGCGTGGGGCGTCCGGCTGAAGGTAATTGTCAAAGTCGAGGGCCTCACTTGGGTTAGACTAGCGCAGGTTCGTGGTGTATAGTAAAAGTTGAAGGAGGCCTATGCCCAGCAGTGCGTGAAATCAGGCTGTGGGTGATGATAATGATGATGATGATGATTTAGTTGTTTCAATTAAAAGCACAGATTTGAAAAAATTAAGATATATTGCATAATAATAAAAGAAACACCATAAAATGACAGAAATAGCAGTTTCGACTTCCGCTTGTAGCTTCGTTCGCCTGGTACCTGAGTAAATGGAAGCCTTATTGCTCCAAATTTCAATCCGTTCAGTAGTTTATATAAAGTAATGGGTTATTTACCTTATAAATTATTGTGTTTGAAATCTCGTCATACAAGGGTCCTTATTATGAAGTAAATAGGTACCTACATTTCATTTTTTTTCGAAGAATCTGTGTAGCATGTGGTACTGCCACTCAATCAATCATTTCCCACGAATTTTTCACTGACAATGACGTCATCGCCTAAACAATGACCCATGATTGGTCGAAACGGAGCCACGTGACCAGCACGCGTCACATTTTGCCAAATTAGGCAGAGGGAGCCACCAGTCTTTTATTAAATCCCATTTCGGACATTAAAGGCAGTTTGAACGGAAAAATTTGCATATCTAAGGGGAAAATACATCATACCAATTTTAAACTTTTACTTCAAAGCGTTTAGGAGCAAATATTACGTAATTTTTCCCATTGATTGGACGGTGGAAACGCAATCAAAATGCTTTATGGTAATTGCGTTTTGTGCAACATTGCACTGTTAATGGGCGATTTAAGTATGGTTATTACGTTTTAAAATTACATTCTCCACATACGGCTATACAGAAGGAATAATCCTATAACTTACCTTTTTTAAAAAAAACCTACTTAAAACGTTTACCTACACATAAATTTAAATTATCAATGAGAATATTTTAACCCATACTCATGTTTCAAAATGCATAATACTTAGGGTATATTCTAAGGATAAAACAGGTGTGTTCTGCACCTAGATTATTATTTCAGCCTAAATTTACATACCTAGATTCTATTAGGCGAACATGAAAGACACGGTCAAAATACCTCGTGACGACCTTAGTGGTGCAGTGGGCAGAGGCCCGTCTGAAAAGCAGAAGGTTGTAGGTTCGATTTCCTCCACAAGACAAATGATTATATGATTTACATGTTACATCATCATGATAACACAAAAAATGTTAGTCAGGTTCCCATAATACAAGCTCTGCTTAGTTTGGGGCTGCATGATGTTTTGTGCTAATGTCCCACATTATATATTTACATATTTAGCAACATTTGAGCTGTTAGACAATACTCATTGTAATTGCATAAAAAAAACAATTTCAACTAATCTAATATCAATTTTCTCTAATCCTTGGAAACCCCAAAAGAATACACCCTCCCATAGAGAATTCCATAGGCTAAAGACGCCCTATGCTTTTACCAACTTCCATAGATCCTAGAGATTATTGTTATAAATAATTCAATAAACAATTAAGTGTGTCACGATGTACCGGGCTCGAACCCACGACCCCTGGCCCGTAATCTGCTTATTTTAATCCAATATTCCCTGCCAATAGACGCCTTATGTTCGATGCGCTGGGTATTTATTGATTTTATTGTGAGAAGGCTTAGAATTATTTTACAAAGAGCAAGTGTGTACTCAAAGTACGGTAACTTCACCTGTTTAAAGTCGCTCAGCAAGCTAACTCGCCCCATAGAGCTATATTCGGAGTAAATAGAATCCGCAACGAAACTATCCGACATAGAACTAAAGTTATCGACGTAGCTCAGACAATAATTAGCAAGCTGAAATGGCAGTGGGCTGGCCATATCTGCCGAAGAACCAACCACCATTGCGGTAAACGAGTTCGTGGAGACTGCGGCTCGGCAAACAAAGTGTAACACAACCTCGGGCAAGGAGGAGTGCCGATCTGCGGAAGGCAGTCTGGTGGAGACTGAATGCGTCGAGCCTGTGTCCATCAGCAGACTGCTGATAGACGATGATGTGTGCTTATCGTTAAATGTGCAGGTAAAATTGTCATAATAGAATAACTAAGAATAAATTCGAACGGCGAACGTGGATACGACTCGGACAAGACCGTGGTGGATGGCACAAACTCCGGCAGGCCTATATCCAGCAGTGGATAAAGTTGGGCTGTGGATGATGATGATCTTGAAGAATAAATTCTGGCACAGATTTGTATGAGCCTGATTTTTATGGCGTCGGATTAAATAATACCCAAACAAGTCTTTCTGAATTACTTGTATAAAAATATGTGTACTGAACTTACAACATAGTAACCACTTTTCAATTCAGAAAGCCACTGGTTGCACTCAAAAAGAGACTGTTTCCCACGCGTTTCCTATATCTCAATATCCTAAGCGCCTCCAGCGAGCGTCGCCCCACCTTCAAATCGGGAAAGAGCTAGAATTTCCAAGTCAAATTGCCCATCCAACCGTACCGAGTTCCGATGTTCCGATGCATTGCTTTCTGATGGAAAGACTATACTTTAGGCATCGGTTTGGATCTTGTTTTGCTTTGGAATATGAGTTAGGTGGTAAGAATAGCGAACGGTCCATTTACACAGCTATGAAAGGAAAATTATATAAAGTTAGAATTTTATTTCAAGGATTTCAGTAGATTTTTATTTAGCGAGAAGTAAGAAAATGTTATCAGGGTAATATTACATTGATAAGTTATTGGTATTATTGAACTGTGCCGATCAGATTTAAAGGGCTTTTTACAAACTGACTATATAATCTCCAACTCGATCTCACTAATGTATCTACTACGCGACCGAAATTTTAAAAATAATATTAGATTTGATTAAAAAATGTAATGTAAAAAAAATAATTCTAATCTATAGATTTTCATTTTATAAATTTCTTAATTTACATAATTTATTTTAATTTATTTGATACATTTGATAAATCATACTAATGACATTTACACATCGCATTAAAAGGTGATCGTTCCTACTATATAGAAAGATAAAGTAGATAGGTAGGTACCTAAATGTTAACGCACCCCGGAAACAGGCTAAATACAAATTCATTGCTGTAACCAAGCTTCAATTTGTATGGACAGACAGACCGGCCGACCCTTGATTGATTCGACGCGGGGCTAATTATTGAGGAATTCCAATTGGATGGTCTGCGAGACCGAAGTACGGATGATAGTATTTGATATCGATAGGTATAGCTAAGTTATTAAATGTTATAATAATTTAATTTAAAAAACAGACATACAAAATTGTGAATTTTTGTTATTCGGTTTTTAATAAAAACAATTGACAATGCGTGTACTTTTAGGTCCCTACTGAATAAAAAGATTTTCTCTTTAGTAATAGGTTAACAACATTTATGTTTTATTACTTTTCATTACATTATTTTCAATATATATTCCTTTTCGATTGCATCTCTACTGATGCAATTCTTTCCATTTTTCTTTTTCGATTGTGGTCTCTTTTACTACTTTACACCACATAACCTTTGAATAAAAGTTTCGGTGTTACAAACTATCTACCTTAATGTTTAGGTGTTTTCTTTATATTGGCAGTGTGTCGTCTAGTTTACTTAATAAAAAGTTTTTTTTAAATTAGCTTAAGTGAGAACTGACTGTTTTTACAGTAAACAGTATCGCCGTCACGTAGTAACCGTTCGCTGAGCAATTTCGTGCTAAAAAATAGTAAAATTCATTCACCGTAACGTACGACGTTGAAACACTTACTAAATTGCAGTATAAAAAGGAAAATGCATTGATAGAACCAAAGGCTTGCATTGGTGACTGGTGTTTGCCATGCAACGCAATGAAAATGTGCGATTAGTGGAAAAAAATGAATAAAGTTCACAATGATGTTTCAGTTAACGCTGATTAACATTATTGGTATTTACTTATTGTAAGTTTGTGAAATTCCTACAAATAAATAGGTGGAAGTTTGTGAAGATGTATGTTTAATTTTTCTTAACGCCAAAAACTTGGTATTAGGATTATAAAAACTACTAGCTTCTGCCCGCGGCTTCGCTCACGAGGTACCGGGATAAAAATTAGCCTATGTGTTAATTCAGGTAACAATCTATGTATATTTCAAGTTTCATCCAAATCCGTTCAGTAGTTTATTCGTGAAAGAGTAACAAACATTCATCCATACATCCATACTCATAAACTTTCGCATTTATAATAAAAGTAGGATAGGATTATTACCGGTGGAGCGGCTTAGTGGATTTTTTTTCAATTATCCCCACCGGCTACGATTAATTGGAAATGATCCAACTATCCCCACCAAATCAAATGGTAAATTATAACACTTTGAGTGCTAAAAACAAAGATGTTAATCTGTAGGGCGACATACTCCTCGTGTATGGCTCGTCACGTCATGTGCGAGGCCCGCAGTCAACGTGCTAGAGTTTAATAACTCTTTTATTCCATTCCTTCATGTATAATGTTCTTCATACTAACGGATTAACTGAAAATTTGCACAGTATGTCGTTCTAGACCAACCTTAGCATACAGTTTTTGTATCTACAGTACGATATAGAAAACAAAGTATGTTTCCTGACTGTGGGTTTCCCGGCATACCAAATGTGTCTCACAATGTTGTTTTCCTAGTGTTCTTGCATCCCAAACATGACATACTGCTTGCTACATTCACATCCAAAAATAAGTCTACCATCGACCACATTCAAAAATAAGTTTTCTCTAGTCTACCATCGACAAATCTCTTGTCTACGGTAGTTATTTGCCAGCTGAAAGAACATAATGCTAGGTATTTTTAGGCCAATTTATACTCAAAAACCACGCGAGTGAAGTTGCGAGAAGAAGCAAATTTTTTACACCCAGTCGCAAAGTATTTATTTATTTACCACCCGTAACTTTAAGATAATAGCTACTACATTTACCCCGATCACAGCACGCACATCAAGATACTTCTCGACGTTCCCGTATCGTGTGACACAACAGCAATTAGTTCAAAAGCCGTAACTAAGTTAGTACGTCGGCTGTCATCATCGTTTTCCTAGAAGGCTGAGCCGACAGGAATACGCTTAGACAGCTCATTTACATGCTGATACACGCTTAGATCCTGAGTGGTCTAAGTACTCTAAACTTTAAGTAACATGCAAAAATATATAGAACGATTGAAGAAAACTCATTGTCACATAAGTGGCGTCTACATTGTTTTTTTTAAATTTAAATAAACCAAATACTGTGTTAGTCTCGCAAAGACTTGAAGAAACTTGGAGGAACCAATTTAAATATTTGTTTTGTTTTCTATTTAAAACTGGGGTAAAACTCTTTCAGGGTTAAACTCACCTTTACACATAGCATTTTATTTTACGGTGAATTATTAAATAATAAGCTTAAAAAAAGAGAATAGTTAGAAAAACCCAAATAAAGACAAAAAATCTAAATTAGTATATAATTAGTTCAGTGGTTTAGTCGAGCCGCTCAAGCGCTGGCGTGCCAAGAAACAATAGGTATTCTAACAACCAAAGAATACATATAATAGAGCTTTGCTAGCTATTGCTTGTAACTTAGCCCATCAGAACTGCATGCATGGGGTCCATTCTATTGTAACTAGCGTGGCGTCTAGACCCGAGGCATTCAGCTGGTAATTGTTTACGGTAGAAGCCGGGTTCGCAATGAATAGTGAACGCGGTAACTCCTAGTTAAGGCGAACGCGGTATCTGTGAAATTTAGATCTTATTAATGAGGTTACTAGAGCTATCGTGGCGATAAATAAACGTTACTTAGGAAAATATCAACATCATCAGTATATAGCAGTCCATTGCTGTACATAGGCCTTCCTTAATAATGAGCGCCATTGCGCCCTGTCCTCAGTTCGGCGCATCCAACTACATAAATAAAACAGAAAATTTGTACATGGATAGCACAATAACGGCAATAGTTAAATGTTAATATTAAATATTTCTTCCTGATTTAACAATTGTCAACACCACGTATAGATACAACAACATCATCCTAAGAAAGGGGATAAGGAACAGGTTCTCGCAGATATTATATAATAAATAATAATTTAAGTTTTAAATACAAATTGTCTGCGTGTTATTTTTCAACAAAATAGTGTAAAAACGCTTTGAGTGCTGAAAATACACATGTATTTCGCAGCTGGCCTACCTCCGAGGCTCTGCGAGGCCCAATAAGATTTAGTTATAAATTTATTCTAAGCCATAACATATAAGTACTGCTGGACATAGGCCTCCCGTAATAAAGAGGGATATGCCCATAATACCCACGCTGGGCGTGGGTTGGGGATCGCAGGACACAGCTTCTCGCACCGCCGACGCTGCTGCCCGTCAGTGGTCAGGGAATTAGTTGTGCCGCAGTCAGCCGGCTACCAGAGCCCCGTTTGTTAGTTAACAGAGTGCACCACGGACAGGTGTGGTTGGCTTGGTTTCTGAAGATAGAGGTTGAAATCCCCAACACTCCCAATTTTCCAAGATATATGATTTTACCTTTTACCTCTAACACAAGCAAAAATCCCTATCACTATAAACATTATTTAAACCGGCCCACAAACTTCGATCAGATACCAAATAGTAACAAAATCGCCCATATGTCTAAAACATAGATATATCGGCGACAGTTTAATGTATGTCCAGCACGTAAATCGTGTCCACTACCCCTATGATGACAGCATGAAGATTTATTTAGATTTTGGTTGATAACATCAGATGAAAGGGGTGATGGGGTTATAGAATTTAGCATAAAAAAACTCCAGCTACATTCGTGGTATCCAAATACAAACTAAAATTTTTGCACAATTCTCTTTGAAATAGAAGCATGGTTTTATATTTAGTATGTTTTATCAGAAACTGAGTTTTACCAAAGTATTCGTAAGTGCTCATGAAATCTCCAACCATGCAAAGCATGCCAACTACCCAGCTTAGGGATTTTAGGGATGGCTTATGCCCAGCAGTGGACATAGGCTGTTAAGGTGGTGGTGATCATGGAATCTCTTGTCCCTCGCACCGCTCATCTGTTTGTCTTCTAAGTATGCCTTAGCACTTTGACTGAGACGGGGTAGCTGAGAGATGACCTGAGAGACTTAAGAGCAAAATCGCAAAAAATACTATGAGAAAAATTACTTTGATTCTAGATTATTGTTTAATTCATTCATGCCATATTCATTTTGACAAAAAGTAGCAAAGATCTTTTACAGATCTTTTGCATTTTAACAGATAACAAAATACGATGACCACCACATTTTTTTCAACTAACAGAGTGCCCACTCTATCCCATCTCGTTTTTTGCTTCGCCGCACAAAGAGCATCAATTAGTTTATCCAAACAGCTACATTGTCTCCGTTAGTCGTTAAAAACAGCCATCGAACCGAGAGGCTGCCAAACTGAAAGCCCAACTCGCCTTGTTTAAGCCACTCTCAAAGTTTGGATTATGTAGTGGTAGCAAAAACGGGACAGTAATTTTGTTACTGTGGCACAAAAAGTGGAATGAAATGCCGTTTATTATTTTTACTTTCAAAGTTTTTTTTATATTATGCTACATAATATCAAAAATATAAAATTTATTTTTCGATTTTGTACGGGTAGAAAAGGAGAAAAAGGAGTGTGTACTACTTCGAGTATACCTAACAGACGTTTACGACTGATGGAAATATGTTTCTGAAAAACATGATGTCCCTTATCCAAATAAAACAATAAATAGGTCGGGCAGAAAACTAAACGAGGTAATAGAGGAGATAATTTACTACTTTCTTAGTCTTTAATCGTCTTTAATTCGGGATGTTCATTCATAGTTTGTGATCGTTATTCTACGCAGACTTTTACTCCAACCTTTACTGTACAAATGTCAAGCTTTCACATTATGTACGTTATGTGGTATCAGTTTGGCCACAATAAGTCTCGTAAAAAAAGTTAAAAACCAAAAAGTATTTCATTTATTTGTGCTGCCAACCGTACTACCTCAAGGGATTATAACCCTCTGGACTAGCTGCGGATTCTTAGCAAATAGTGTGCGCCTCTCAAACCGTTGGCATTCAACTCGGAAAGGACTTACGATGTTTTGTTAATAAATAATCAGGTTTTTTTAGTCGAAAGGAATTCAGTGACGAATAAGTTATGGTGGCTTTGCGCACTATAAACCAATCACAAAACAATTCTCAAAAAGTTCAAATAAACGAAGCGGTTTTAGTAGAATCTGTTATAAATATGTATGAAATTGTTTCAACCATCAGAAAGTTATGAAAAGATTATAATTGATAATAGAAGGTTAAGGGTAAAATAAAATTAAATAATGTAATAAGAAAATTGATGGTCTAGTAGAAGAATCTGTAATATTGTTTAGATATATGCTAGTTTATTTTAAATTGTGCTGGTGTCACTCAATCTTAGATTTAGATCGTGTCGCTTCCTCCATCCAAAGGTTGCCTGGAATCAGTATATAGGTTGGGGAAAATTTTACCTCATTGAGGAGCTACCTTTTCTTTTGAAGTTAGAAGGTTTTGTTCTGAGGAAACTATAAGTTTATTTTGAAGGAAAAAATAATGGCGTATTCGGATTTTTGAAATATGGTACAGTACAGAAAATGTCTCATCGACTCTATTTCCCAACAGGAACACTTTTCCAAAAGTAACTTACCAAATCAAATCTTAAGTTTTAGCGAAAATTCCAAAAAAGTTTTCCTTACATTTCTATGAAACATTATTGAATTATTGATAGGGCCTAATAAGAAGGGGTATATGCATACGGATACGTACATAATCTTCACGCTGGGTATGCAAATAAGGAATTGCAGGGCACAGCTTCTCGTACCGCCGCGCCGATGCTGCTGACCGTCGGTAAAATTAAATAGAATTTAGCTGAGCCTGTGTTAGGCTTCGCTTATGACGCAATCGGCTGCATTTTTTACTTATAATACTCAAAGAGTTCTCTAAGTACTTAATATCTAGATAACTAGGTAGGTAGGTTGAAGACTTATGTGGATTTTGAAAGATTGATAACAATGATACCTTGTTATCTGTGATAAATGCGTTGGCACACAGCCCACCAGATGTTATGCAGTATCCTCGACCTGCCATTAAGTGAAGCTGCAACATCAATTATGTATCACTGCTGTAACTTAAGCAGTAAAATCGTTTAATCATTTTAACACGTTGGCTGCTGGCCTCGCACATGACGCTCCACGCCATGCATGAGGAGGACGACGTGCAGAATCACATTTGTGTTTTCAGCATTCAAAGCGTTATAGCCTGGTAGAAAATGCTGCAAGCATTAAGCCCAACTTGCGTCACATTTAAATATGCAATAAAGTATGAATTTATAATGTGTTATGTTAGCTACCTACTTCTGGTGTGAAAATGTATTAAAACATTATAAACTGTGAAGATTTTATAAATCTTCATCATCTGCCAACTTCATCCACGGCTGAGTATAAGCCTCCCTTTGTGTGTACCAATTTCCATGGTCATCTCATACAATTTCAACTGATATATATAGTATAGAATAGTAAATACTAATTGTCTCCTGATGACAAGCATCCATCTGCCATCATCATCGTAAGCCCGTTAACACCCACTGTTGGGTATAAGCGTCCTCTTTATCACGCCCCTATTTCAGGTCCCTTCCGGTCTCATCCAGAATTTCCAGCTTCATCCACATGTCGCTCGACCATCGGACAGGACACTTGGCCAGAGGATTGACGGAAGATGTACAAGGGCAGTCATAGAATGGTGGCCCAGAAATGCTCGACGGCACCTCCATCCGTATCTAACAAAAAAAGAGTCTGCATTGTACACAGCCAGATAAAATATAAAATAAATATTTGAGTTATCGTTCAGTGTAAAATTCAAACGGAACATAATATATTTATTAATAGGAGAAACGCTGAACAATTGAAAAGTTCGTAAACAAAAACAAAATAATAACGAGTGGAAATTGAGAATCTCTTGAAAAGAAAAGGAAGGAAATGTTCAAAGAAATCAGCAATTCGGTTACTTGCGCACGTCCCGATACTTGCGCACTTGTTTATTTTTATTTCATAGCGATCATTAGTAGAGAAATATAGAGTTTTAAATCCAAACCGTTTTCGTTGAGACTTTTAATTTGCAGGATTAAAAGTCTCAACAATGCTTTGGAGGTTGATTTGCTGTTCTTAGCCAATCATCCGAGCAACACTCCGCCCGGTCACTACTTGGATGGGTGACCAGTAGCATTTAGATCTGGGGCTTGATTCTCAGTAATAGAGATAATTATCACGGTAGATATATATCACCGCATTACTTTCTTTCATTTTGTAAATTTAATCTTCCCTGTTACTGTGTTTTTACTTTTGTTTATGTAATCGTTTTAAGTAAACCGGCCTCCCGCGATACAGGCATGCCTCGTGCGGTACTAGCAGTAAATATCTGTATTAGGCTCTTTGGTAAATAAACTATTTGTATTTGTATCGCGAGTACTGTCAAATTTCCATACAGTTTTGACAGTTCTCGCGATATATATCTAGCGTGACATTAACATCTATTCCTGAGAATCGGGGCCCTGGCCCCTAATTGTACGATTCGATATATTTGATTCTATTAGATATTATATCGCAAGAACTGTCAAATTTCATACAGTTTTGACAGTTTCCGAGATATATAGAGATATACGATATACAGAGTTGGGAATAAACAAACTGACACTCAAATGACACAAGCTTTCGCATTCATGATATTAGTGTGGTTTTGGAAAGAAAAAAGAAAAATACTGTATTTGCGACACAAGACAAATACATTAAAATTAACGCAAGCCGTCACAAAGGACTCTCACTCAGTATATAACTACATACATAATTTTATCATTTAACAATTAAATTATTTAAAATAGAAATATTCTTTTAGTTTGATCATGTAACTTTTAGATGATAATAACGCTTTACTATCAGCGCCATCTATAAAAAACATTATAATATTCACAGCTATTATTTAACATGATGACACGGTCATCATAACAACTTTGGAATTTCTAAACTTCCATAAACAAGAACAAGCTATGAAATATAATTTGCGCAAACACTGAGGTACCCAATTCAATGATTTGGTTAAGCATTTCGAATTGACAATTGTTGAGTATTGATTTCCTGTTCCCCCGTAAAGTATTGTGGTGCAAATAACAGGAGAGAGGCGGTTTACCCTCCAATTTATGCAAGAGTAATTTACTTACATTAGTAACTATTAAGTTGTTTTTATCATCATCAGCCTACAGCAGTCTTCTGCTGGACATAGGCCTCAAGTTTCCTAGTGTTTAATTTAGAGAGAAAAATCACTAAAATGCATTTTTAATATAATTGTAGATTATAATAAAATTACTATTAATTTGTTTAATTCCCTAACCTACCTAGCAGTGAGTAGAGTACAAAAGGGTAGGTTAGGGATTTGCGAATAAAGAACAGAATTATAATCCATCTCACGACAGACTACATAGAATACAAATTATTTCCAAAATATTGCTTGGATACGACAGCCGTATCGAATCAAACCTTCAACCCCTGTCAGAAAACATGAAAACCGTCATTACAAATCTTCAAACATCAACGGTTCGTGACCACGCATTGTGTTCCTCACTTTGACCGTCACTTGTACACCGCACCCCAACTAAACCACCCCACAAAAACAAGGGTGGATTTGCAGAATTAAATAAAAAAATGCACCTCGCTGGACACTATAATGGCGTCAAAGTCTATTGGATTTTTTCGGGAACGCAGCGATTTCTCCTAATAGTATTATTAGAGAATAGTAGCAATGAGAGGAAACAGGGGAAGGTGGCTTTTTGCGACATTTAATTCTATTGGTGAGACAATGTGATACAATGACAGTAACAATATGAACTTTTTGCCATGTTTTCCCCCACATACTTTTTCGCAAGTGGTTTTTTTATAACACAGTTTCAAGTTAAATGCAAGTAGCTACTTGTTATACACATTTCGCGCTTATTACTTTTTTAGCTTATCTTTATGATTTTTTTATGATCAGCATCATTATCATCATCAATTTTCAAATTTCAAAATTAATTTTATTAATTAGTTACATAAGAAGTACACTTTGAATCATCATTTTTTTTTAATTTTAACAATTCGTAACGCGACCAAATAGAGAAGAATTGTAAGAAACTCTGCTGAGCTAATATTTTTTCAAAGTATTTGTTACAATCTCTTTTTTCAACTATTACAATATTTTTTTGAGTGAGTGGGAGTCAGTTTCATCCCAAGCTTTTTATCATCTAAATACTCAGAAATTTTATAATGATTACAAATATTTCTGAATTTATTTACGGCTAAATTAATCACGTCTCACGGGATTTTGTTAAAAAACCGTACATTGCCCTTTAAAAAATTAACAAACATTATTGAGCTTTATGGGAGCATGAGCCTATAAATTATGTATGATGCTATTTTTCTTAAATTTAATAATATTTTTTTGCAGACAAACATTAAGCTGGACATAGGCTTCCCATAATGAGCGCAATTACACCCAGGGTGCCTAGTGCGAGTTTTTTTACCAGCTCGCTCGCGTTTGCGTTTACGGAAATTTGTATGGAAAAGAGTTAGTGCCACGCGTTTTTCAGTAGATGGCGCTACCTCAATTCCATATAAATTTGCGTAAACGCAAACGCGATCGAGTTGGTAAAAAACCCGCACTAGGCACCCTGTTCTCAGCTCGACAATGTTTTTATACAATCATAAACTATCACCCAATAATGCGTGAAAATTTGCACAACCTGTCAATCCGTCACGGTGCACGTGCGTTGTAATGATGAATGGCAGATCAAGACGTATCATGCTGATGTACGATCTAACATCTGATGACGCACCAATCTCGCAAATTGCTTGATATGGAGTGATGAATGATGTGAGGGCGTAATTTTGTGACGCATGGAGAGATGTTGTCTGCTGGGATCTGATATCGTAAATTGTAAGAGTGTAATACTTCAAGCTGAATTTTTCACAAGATTGCAATTGAAATATAAATAATAATAAAATAAAGAAATAGGGCAAAGAAATATTAGCTGGTGGAAGGTATGTTGGCTTTTTATAGATTACGTTTTTCAGGGTTTTAATAAAAGTGGTAGGTAACTAAGTTCAATGGAATAACCCTTTAAATATCTACCTATTTATTGTATTATCAGAATTTATGATCGATAAATTGACTCTACTCTCTACTTGTCTCGGCAAATGTAGCGGCTAAATGGATTTACGATTTGCGAAAATCTGGCATAAGCTGGATGCGTCGAGCTGAGGACAGGGCGCAATGGTGCTTATTGGGGGAGGCCTATGTTCAGCAGAAGCCTGCTATATGCTGATGATGATGATACTTATTATAAGAAAAAGCAACAACGAAGCCACTAACAGACCACATCAGCCAATAACATCCCCATAGCAATCACATCCAGGAAAAACATAAAAGTAAATAAATTAGGCACAAAAATAAATCTTTTGCCTCTGCCATTAAGGCTGGCGACACTATTACACGCACATAACGATGTAGCAAACGATGTCTAACGGAATCATGGCGGCTCTGAATTCACTAACTCCTATTCGATCTAGTGTTATGTAACTAAATGTCTGTATTATGGTCTCTGGTTTATCTATGACATTAATAAGGACTATCGATTTTATAGGGCATTGACTTGTTACTTGTACCTAGTCTTTGTTTATGATAAAAATCTATACCAAGATTCGAAATTATAGTCTTTATTTGCTTTATCTTTGGGATACTCGGATTCGTCAAATTCACTCAATTTTTAAAAGCGGATGCCTTGTTAATGTTTATTTATCAAATATACATTATTGTTCCATAGTTTTGAATCAAATTTCTTAGTTTTATAGTCAATGTAGCTTGTCCTTAGAAACGTCCAGGAATAAATAGGTACGTAACAAAATATAAAAAAATATAAATGGAGTAAATAGTAATAGTAATAACCCTAATCCTAACTGATATTATAATACTCTTATTAAAACTTATATAAAAATTGAGTATATTGGTTAAATAGTTTTTTACGATTTTACGCTTTTTTTACTCAACCGATTATCATGAAATTTCGCATACACGTTGTCAGGGTAAAACGATATAGGGTACTTTCATAAAAAAAAAAACACGAAGCCTGGAAAACTACCTTTCACGAGAGCGGAGCCGCAGGTGGAAGCTAGTAATAGATAATTTCATAACACAATATTCTTAAAAAAATATTATTAGTAAAATAATTTATCTTCAATGAAAGAGAAAAACGGGCCAAAACTCCAAGACAAGATAAAAGCTTTCGATGATTTACAATCCGCTGAAGAAAAGATAGAAAAACAATAGATTTCCACAAAAACAAGTTATCTAATAGTTTGTTTAGCGAAAAAGTTACAGCAAACAGGATAAAACGCATGGCGCCGGACCAATCGCGTTTGAGGAGACCACGACTTCCGGTGCGAGTGCGGGAAAACTCAATATCCGGTAGCGCGGGGTATAAGATTACTAGATTACATGGGTCTGGGCTACCCCAATCTCCTCATTTTAAAAGTTATATAATATTTCTGAACGAGACTAAAACAAAATGTATGAGATTTATATTACGAAATGTTAAACAAGTTAAACCTAACATTAAAATAAAAGATGAAGATCTAAATCTTGTGGACAGTACTGTATTTTTAGGCATAACTTTAGATAATAAGCTTCAATGGGGCGCTCACATAGATGGGTTGTCGAACAGACTCAGTTCTGCAGCATACGCAGTCAAAAGAATCCGTCAACTTACTGACGTAGAAACGGCTAGACTAGTTTATTTCAGCTACTTCCATAGCATTATGTCGTACGGAATTTTGTTGTGGGGGAATGCTGCAGATATCAACACCATATTTGTGTTGCAGAAGAGGGCTGTTCGTGCAATTTATAATATGGGCCCCAGAGAATCACTTAGAACTAAGTTTAAAGAAATAAATGTTATGACAGTGCCGTGCCAATATATATATGAAAACTTAATGTATGTCCGAAAACATATTGACATGTTCAAGAAAAATAGCTAATCATAATGTTGACACTAGAAATAAAGATAAACTAGCTGTTCCCACTGTAAGGCTCCATAAAGTTAGTCAATCTTTTAAAGGGATGTCTGTACGATTTTTTAACAAAATCCCAAATGATGTGATTAATCTATCTGTAACTAAATTCAAAAATGTTGTTAAACGTAATCTATGTAATAAAGCTTATTATAAAATATCTGATTATTTAGATGACAAAAAAGCTTGGGATGAAACTGCCTCCAACTCCATCAAAAACAATGTAATAGATATTAAGTACAATGACGTTAAAAAAATATAAGCCAAGCAGAGTTTCTTGCCAATTCTTCTCTGTTTGGTCACGTTACGAATTGGTGGTAAATTAAAAAAAATGACGTTTCAAAGTGTTCTATACAGTTCCTACTGAATAAATGATTTTTGACTTTTGACTTTTTTTTTTGACTTTTATTTCTGAAACTATAAAAAGTGTCTCTCAAAAACATTTTTTTATATTTAGTGCTTTTTTTAATAACTATGATTTTTTATGCCAACTTATCGCTGTATGGAACACAGACCTACTTTCCTACTTAAAAAAAAATGTTAATACGTTTTTTTATTGGTTTTGGTTGGCATTTTGCTATTTTGTTTCAAATAATGGGGTCGAAATATAATTTCTCGATCGACAACCCTAATTCCAAAGATGCGTATCACATGTCATTTCTAATTGGCAATAGAAAACGAAGCGACGAGATCAAAGCGTTGGCCGTCCAATAAAATGTCACTGAGTATCTGTGACGTCATGAACAGATTAGGGATGTCACGCGCAGCTTTATGAGATAATTGTATTAACGTGATTCTTATGTTGTTAGATTTTCGCTTCTTCTATCCAAGATTGATTAGTGATACTATCAGTTATTAATACCTACTTAAATATGTAATGAACATTATTTTCCATAAACTGGTTGAGAATTAGAATAATAGCAGAATAATTGTATGGAAAACGTATGTTCGGAGTCTGGCTTTGTATGGTTGCGGGACATAGACGATGACACCACGGGATAGAGAAAGATTAGAAGCGTTTGAAATGTGGTGCTGGAGAAGGATGGATAGGATCAGTTGGACTGAGAAGATTACCAACGAGGTCGTTTTTAAACGAGTAGATGAAAAAAGGGTCTTGATGGAAACCATACAAAACAGAAGAGGGAAAATGATTGGACATCTCATAGTCATGACAGCTGCATTAGAAACATCATCGAGGGAAAGGTAGAAGGAAAGCGTGGAAAAGGAAGACCAAGAATAAGCTACATGAGCCAAGAGAAGGTTGCCGTCATGTCGTATAAGGAAGTGAAAGAGACAGCAATGGAAAGAGCTAAGTGGAGATAATTGCACCACTGCACCGACAAGAGCCAAGCTCTTTAATAATTATAATACTGATTCTATGGAGATTTTAGTAATATTTCATTACAATAGATTATTGTACAATAATTATTTTTTTAACACGTTGACTGCGGGCCTCGCAGAGCGGGTTCCTTCACTTCCACAGTTGTGGTTTTAGCACTTAAAGCGTAAAAATCCTACTCGCATGCATAACGTGACGATTATGGGCATATCGCTTTCTTATTAGCCGAAGGCCCGTCTAGCATTAGGCTAGTGTGACTTGTTTAAAATTAGATCTACTATAAAAAAACCAAATAAGAGCTGAATTCAAATCCCTATATGGTTTTTCAACATAATTGTATGACCTCACGTACTTCAGGTACTTCACGGGTGTGACGTCACGAACGTGAATTGGCTGTTACTGTGTCCGTATATTATAATAGTTTCCATGTTATTTTAGCGTCTTATTCTAGCTAGCTAAGTTACTTACATAAACCTGCACCTGCCTTACATCTTGTAGATAGTTTTAATTATATCTTTTAAGGTCACCTGCATGTAAAATTTAAACCACAATCTGTACCTAGTGATTCTTGAAAATAAATGCTATATCTATCTACCTCTGCAAAAATCTCATGGATTAAAAAAAAACACATAAACTTATTTTATTCACAAATCTTAGTTATGATTTTGGTCCTGCCTCCCAACTCGTCCGTCTAGTATTTGCAGCGCTGGCCGCAGTCAATACATCATATATAAGTCGAATGAATTGCATTTGTGCAAACAGAAAGGGTGCCCTAACAAATATTGATTTATTTCGTTGATTTATGCTTTTAACAACGTTGGTAGTCGGTTCGGTTTATTTGGTCAGTATTTATTAGAGATACATCGTTCGTCGACTGTTGCAAGCGTAGAAATAATGCTGAAATAGAGTTTTGTAATAGCAATAATGTGCAAAATAGAGAGTCGTCATTCAAATAAGAACCAGTCAATAATTATCAACATAACTAAATATTAAATTAAATTACATGCTTACCCTGTTTGTGTGTGCTTTTCCATTGTATGTTTGAATTATTTAATTTGTTGAAATTTTTACTTTATCTTAAAACCAATGTTAACCTTTCGTCTCTGTTTACTTGTTTTATAATGTGTAAGATATCCATGACTTCACTAATGTCTCAGACGGAATCTATACTGATTGTTACAACTAGCTCATACCATGCCAGTAACCGATTTGCAGCAGGGGATAACCTTTTTATGTTCTCATAACTTTATTATGTACATCTACTTGTTTCTGTTGCAAATAAGTATTATTAATATTCTTATTCTAAATTGGTTAACAACTTAAGTGACCAAAATCAGCTGTACACTAAAACTTTTATGTATAGCAGAAGTTAAATATAGCTAAGTCTATTATATACATTAACAACTGCAGAAGGTCAAAGCTCATGGTGGGCCTAAATACCTACTGTTTTATTTGGATACAAAGTGACCAAAGATTGCGAATAGATTTTTTTATTTAAAATTTTCATACTGATAAAGTTTCAAAACTAGTTTCCAACCGTCATTTAGCCGCAAAAAAGGTGTTATACTAGTGAAAATGTTTCTAAAAGTTCTTACTAACATCACAGCTTTCAACCCTATTCCCACGCTATAACAGCCAAAATGCTAGATTTTCAGACGCAAGCATTACGCATATTGTGACAATAACTCCCTCATATATCACAATTTCGGCAACGCTGTGGGAAAAAAGTGTATTTCTCGACAAATAACATTGATTTACAAGCTCTTCTTATCCCGTATAACGCTGTTTTAATGGCTCGTGTATACATTCAATAGTGATGTAGCTGGAATTGCATGAAAAAGTGTAAAGCCGCAAAGACCGGTTAATTTTAACATGAAAATCTGTTTTAAATGCAGTGGATTTTCATTATGTATAACTTATATTAAAATATAATAACAACATAATCAACATACATAATTTTGTAAGTATTATACATGACATGTCAGTTTCATTAGAAACATCATCAAGGATAAAGGAGAGCGTGGACGAAGAAGACCAATAATAAGTTACATCAGCCGGATAAAAGAAATCTCCGTCATGTCGTATAGAGGAGTGAAAGAGACGGCAATGGACAGAGTAAAATGGAAAGAATTGCATTACTAGACCGACAAGAGCTATGGCTCTTAAAGTGAATATATATAAAAGGAAATGAATTACTAGTAATATAAATTGGCAATCATTTAAAAACGTATCCACACCCAATATATTATTTATCTAGTAAAAGGCTCTTACATCAACATTTTTATACTCTGAAAAACAAATCAAGATACAAAAATAGCCGGCGAAAAAAGTCGAACGGAGTACATCTCTACCCGTATTAGAACCGGGTATACACGTAATAAACCAGGGATTTATTACTCAGGATTATCGACTCGTAACGCGATATGCTATTATTAATGCATATTTTGATTAAAACGCAGATGTTCTACCAAACAAACATTTTCTAAGCAAAAACATAGTTAAGTTCACGTTTAACGTCTAAATGAAGAAATTTTATGCGGTGTACATGAAAATTAGGCAAGTTATAAAGCAAGAATTTTGATGCTATCAGAATTAAATAGATCATCAAAAGTATATATTCATAATCATCATCAGTGTAAGCAATCCGCTGCTGGACATAGGCTTCCCGCTAATGAGCGCCATTGCGCCCTGTTCTGAGCTGGAAAAATCCAGGATTACATCCATATTTATCGATGAATGTCAACAATTATAATTATCATTGCTGGGGTCAATTATATAATGCTGGGGCCGCTCTTGTGTCTATCACGACGAAGATTACTGCAGTAATACGGTACACGCAGTTAGGGCTGCACCTAAGGATAGTTTGCGCAAAATACGCGAAGCTGCTACACCTGCGTCTATCGTGACGAAGCAATGCGGTTGGTCTCGATAGACGTAGGTGCGGCTTCAGCATTACAAAAACTATAAGACAATACGGTCTTATGATGTACGGTCTTGAAAATTACTCCCTACTTTATCTACTTAAAAAGCTTGGTCCGCAAAAGAAAAAGTATAATTGAAGCTGCTAATAAAAATGAATAGCTTAAAAAGTTATACTAACATGATTTACACCGGAGACTCTTGTCTTGTTCAATTTAGATAGGTTGGTGCCCATCCGTAGCCATTAATGCCAATCTTCTCTTAACCTTAACTTCATACACGTAAAGTTCAAATTGACAACGCACAAAAAGTTCAAAAATTTTGGCACGAATAAGGACACAAGTGTTTATATCACAATCACGTCGTAAGTTAATGAACACAGTTTGTTGAGCCACTTATAATAGTCAATGTTCTTGGAAGAGCTGAAAAGGAAATGTTTAGATGGTTAATGATGACATCATTATGACTTAAAAGGAAAAAACTGAAAAAGTAACCAATAAAGAAAATCAAATAATAAAAAACTTTTATAATTTAAGAAGAATATTTTAAAATACCCTTAAACTCCTTATTTCCCAAAATTCGAATGATTTGGGTCTTTCATAAATATTTCTTCTGTTAAAGTGTACGTTAAACCGAATTATTTTATGATTATTTGCACAGTTTATGCATTCTAAATGGAGCATTATAGCATAAAAACGATCAGGCGGTCCATTGATGGCCGATGCGCCCACGCACCGTGGGCGAGACTCGGACCTGAATGAACAATGTTTTTGCCCTTTTTAGAGCATTTCGTAAGCTCGTGAATAAACTGCTTGAACAAGACATTGCCATGAATGAGTCATACAATTGCATAATGCGATCAAATTGATCCATTCAGAAAATGAATGAGCCCATACCGTACAGAATTAAGTCAGATTAAGAATTAGGGCTTGCACCAATACTTTTTTAGCACATTTTTTTTAAATAGCCCGTTAATTTTACTGTTTCTTAATTTATTATATGGTTTAATTAATGTACGTTATATTACCGTTATTAAGTCAAAGTCTATTCATCGTCACTAGAATCATTTTGATCATAAATCTACATAAATCGAAATCATTTTTTTTTTTTATATTGGATAGGCTTGCGTTTGACTACAACTGGCCTGATGTTAAGCGAAGATGCAGTCTACGATGGAGCACGCTTGCCTAGAAGAAACCTGTTCACTCGTGCCTTGAAGATGCCCATGTTATAATTATCGGGGAACACATACTCGTGTAGAGCGTTCCACTCCTTGGCGGTGCGCATGATAAAGGTGGAAGAGAACCGCTTTGTGCGCATACGAGGTATGTCTACCATATAGCGATGTCGCCGTGCAGAACGCCTGCTTGTCCGATGGTGGAATGGAGCTGGTGGAATCAAGTTGTACAGTTTTGCTGCACACTCTCCGAAATGTAACCGATAAAAAACAGAAAGGCTTGCAACTTTACGACGATGTTCCAAGCTTTGGAGTCTTGCATTGACCAAATCATCATTGCAAATGAGCCTCTTGGCTCTTTTTTCAATTGATTCAAGTGCCTCAAGCTGGTACTTCGCTGAACCGTCCCAGAGGTGAGAACAGTATTCCATACATGAACGGACTTGTGCTTGATACAGGTTGAGCAACTGTCCTGGTGTGAAATACTGCCTCACCTTAGCGAGAACGCCCAACTTTTTGGCGGCTAATTGTGCTCTTGACTCGATATACGAGCCAAAATTAATTATTGCTAAATTGATTATGCTGAAATACATTTATTGATAATTCTTATTTTAACAATGGAACATTGCAAATAGGTAGACCAGTTAGTTGTTGAGGGGCAGAAGGACATCAAGCACTGCTTTATTAATTTTGTCCTGGATAGCTATCTCTGTAAAACTCAGGAATGTGGATAAATTGAAACCTATATTGGTGGAAATATTATTTAGAGTTACTATTTTGTGTCTAAATCCCTATTAGAATTATCTGTTTAGGTTGTTTTACACAGTCATTTCTTACCGTACTGATTTATTCCTTTGATGATTTTAGCTCATTTTGTAACACTACATATATTAAAACTGTTCCTTCACTTTTTAAAATTGTTTTTTATTATACCCGAAGATGTACTCGTAACTAACAAGAACATAGGCCACCTGATGTTAAGTGGTAACCATTACTAACAAGGTGTTATTTCGAAGGTCACGAAAGTTTAAAACGTGCCTTACGATGCAACGCCCTGCATCAACTTGAGGCATGAAGGCTTTAAGCCTCATATGCTTGTAATTTAACCGGAACCCACATCCTTCAAACTGAATCACAGAAATGCTACTTTGCGGCAGAAATAGGCATGGTGTTACTTTCGCAGCAAAACCCTTCAAAGACCTCGACTACTTCTAAAACTACCGTCACTTGACCGTTAAATTACGCACATATGCGTAAAAAATCGCAATAATATTAATTGTATAATCAATCTTACTACAAATAGGTCTCCCTTCTGTCAGTGTTTACCGTAGTGTAGGCTGGGGTAGGCCGGGTAAGTACAGTAAAACCAATGAGTCATGCAACTGCATTCAAGGTTTAGCAAGGTTAGCAGTTAATGTTGAAATCGATTTTTTAGATAGAACAAATCTAGCACTTTAATAATTATGGATGATTAGTATAAGTTTTAGACCACTAAAGAGGTGGAATGACAATATAAAAGAGGTCGCGGGAAATCTTTGGCCAGGAAAGAAAAATTACGGGTGCCTGGAAGGACTTGGAAGGGGCTTTCATCGCCTAAGGCTCACGGTCACGAGCAATATTTAGTTCATGTAGGTATTTACACCATTATTATTATTGAAATCTTGATTATACCTATATATATATATATATATATTATTGTAAACTTTTAGGAGCATCAATTATTATTATCTTACCTCCGGTGATTAGTGCTAAAAGTATTGTAACATGGACACGCACATAATTTAGCAAAAATAATTTGAAACTTTACCGGAATTGTAATTTTAAAATTAAATAAATAGGAACATGAATTAAGAGAGAATAAAAAAAAATAGAAATCGTGCTATAGGAAAACTGTGTGAACAATAATGATTAGCGCAAATCCGGTGTCGGCAAGGCAAAGAATATTAAATTTACCAAAGCAAATTCAAAGTTCTAATGTTAACTTAATATAGATTCCATAATTCAGAGCCGTACCACTTAGCATCAAAGAGGATGCCCTTTAACGTACAGCTGTCGGTTTTAAGCTTCTGAATTGATATCTATACATATTATGTATGAAATTACATTGGTTTTAAAACCCGCTGTCTTGCCATCCGCTGGCATGCGGTTGATGTCAGTAAAATTATTTGCCCAAGCAGCTAACTACCCGGTCTACCCTTTTACTACCTATAATACCTACCTATTACGGTAGCAAAAAAAAACTACACTTCACCGATTCAAAGTAGCCCAAGGATTTAAATTAATAATGATATTTTTAACTGTAAAACAGTACAGATTAACAAGACAAACTACCCCCATATAATTAAAATTAACCCCAAACACTTCATTAACATTATTTCGCTATTATTTATTATCTACTATGAATTCTAACCGCAGTTACCACGTGTTCCGCCATACTATTACATGTCGATCGATATCAGTTTTAAAGTACTTGAAGCGAAGGGTTGCTCCCTACACTGATATAGTTTAAAAATAGGGGCATTTTGTAGATACTTATGACTCATACTGAGATGGACGTCAGATGATTTTTGTTGTAAAGTATAATTACTAGAACTTTTATCGTTTCAAAAGTATATTTTATAACTGGTAATAAAAACAACATTTCAAAATCGGGCTAGTTAAAAATTGTGATTCCCAACCTGTATACTAAGAGTAGGGACTATGGGAATATCCCCTTTTTTTAGGGCCTACGTCCAGCAATTGTTTGATATAGGCTGGTATTGTTTGTTGTTGGGCAAAAGAATACGAGATATATCATCCTCGTGACCTCTCTAAAATACCCCCAATCATACCTAGCATTTAAATGAAATAAATATAAAATATGTGAGTGGTGTATAGTGAGCTCTATGTGAATGGACTTTATGGACAGGAAAGATAGACCGCGGAAACCAAAGAGTTCGCATGAAAAAGTTTGGCCACAAGCGGAGTTCCGTACGTGTCAACAAAAAAAAACAGGCGTCTGTATCTTATAGGTGTCAAACGTCTCAAGCGGTTTGGGCTGTTCGTTGATAAATCACCCAGTCAGTCAGTTTACCATTTTATGCATATATAAGCAGCGTCAAAGTGGCAACTTTTACTGTCTGCACCGGACGGTATAATCTCTGGTATATGAATTAAGATGGAGTATGCTTTCCCAGCACCTATATCATCCTCTCAGCCTACTCTCACCCACAGGAAAGACTTAATTACACAGGCGTCTATTTCTGGAAGCAAATAGTTAAAGTAGATGCATTGGCTAAACATACTCAGTGCTTTGACTATAATGTACATACCTAGTTATGGACCTCCTTCACCATCCTCAAGTAACTTCAAAGTAAGATAATTACCGGTTAAAGGGACAAGTTCACTCAGTGATTTGTCAAAGTGACCAGTACATAAGCTTACTTTGACGTTACTTGAAGATGGTGAAATAGGCACAAGGTATAATTAATGTTCTTATGTGTTTTTAAATTACCTATTTATGAAAATGGCAGTTTCCCAGTTTCCCTTGTATTTCCCGTAACATAGTCTATCATTCATTTATTGTAATTTTTTACTAGCTTCTGGCTTCACCCTATCTCCTTAAGTATCCTTGATAAATTCATCTGATCTATCAAGGAAATAAATCATAGGTACGTACTATAATTTGGTTGTTACTTTCGAATGCCAGTCCAGTTCAAAGCATGTTAGTATTTATGTTACGTACCTAGTACCTAGAAAGTATTTCAGTTTTGTGTAACATAATTCAATAATCTGCAATTCCTGGCTCTGGTAGCGATCATGGTAATGGAGGTGCTAAAAATCACAGGCAGAGGCTGTGTTACCAACCCCCGCGACCGACGACATCGTCAAGACGACAGGTAATCGGCGGATGGAGAGGGCTCAAGAGTTAGTTCCTTACATTTACAATTTTAATTTGGAATTTTGGAATTCGGTTTAGTTCAAAACATTATCTGTAGTTTTGAAATTGTTCTATTTTATGTAACTTAATATAAATATTTAACATATAGCTACTTTATATTTATAGCCCAATTCCTACTGTATCCCCCAACAGAAAATACAGAAATTATAAGTAAAGTTTACGGCCTGTCCGAACGAGCCCTCGTGATGTATTCAAACGGAATGCGGCAGTGAACTGAACTGCTTAGCCGCAGAATGCTTTTACTGAATGGTAATATTTCAACATGTTTACTATTTATTTACGACTCTATTTTAGGGCAATAAAAAACATTTTTGTATGAAACTGTTAGGTTTCGGTAAATCAACATTCGTTAGATGTTCTGGATTTTTGTAAATATTACTGCCGCATTAGATTTAGACTATCCATGAGAGCATATGTAAAAAAATAAAAAATAAAAACGAAAATATAAAACAAAAACAGAAAGAAAGAATAAAGTTGAACAATCACCTTGAAAAATTGATACAAAATAATTGTTACTCCTTATCAGTCCTTTCACGAAAAAACACGACAACGATAAGCCACGTGGAAAACACTCACTCACTATAAAGTTTCAACATTCGAGTTCCATACGAAGTGAGGTAAATTCACTATCACTGGTTTGAAATTTAAAATGTTCTAATACGTTCGGTCCATTCAAACCAGCTGTTCCGGAATAGTCAACACGTCCTCTCCGTGCGAGGGTCGACCCCTTACTGCCGTCCTCACTCCCTTGCACGTCGCAAGGGCGCTTTTCGTCCTCTTTGTCCCAAAGAGGGGTAAATTATTACGGTTTTGCGATAACATAATAGAATGGTGCACTAAATAATCGAAGGATAAGTTTTTACCGTTTAAATATTGAATTTTGTGGACGTATAAATTGACCCTTTTTCTGGTTCGCTGAAATTATGATCAATAAAACTAGATATATTTTTTCGTTTATTTTAATAGTTACAAAAAGCACTTTCAGTTGGCAGTTTCAAGAAAAACAGTTTCATGCTAAACGGTTTTTATGATAGCGTAAGTAATATCGATAACAGTACGGAAATAACAACCTAACTTTGTTTTGACCTGAATAACAAATGCCAATGTACTTTCTTACCTAATCCAACATTATTTCTTACCTGTTTCAAGCATTTAACAGTTTCAAAAAAGTTCAAAACGACTTGGAGTGTTTCAGTTTAGTCCTTTTGTCCATGTTTGCACCTTGTTTTGTTTTATTTTCCTCGAGTCTTACCTGGGAACAAAAGAAAAACGTGTCAGCAGAATTCAAGGATTGTAAAATGCCAGCAACATAAAAATTAAGTTAAAAATTTTTCATTCATTCAGTGAGAGAAGTAATCCAGTTCATGAATGAATGAATTATCAACTCGTTCACTCATGAATTAATTAATTAATTATCGTTCATATACAGGTTTTGATTCAATATATCAGGCGCACGCCAAGCCTAGAGCTAAACTATCTTAGCCTTGCTTCTAATTGTGTTTTTTTTCAAAAAAAATATTATAGGTGAACATAAAAGTAGGTTCGTAATGAGGTCGTGCCATATACAGTCCAAAATAAAAAAAAAAACAGTTCGCGTCCATTTTAAAATGCTTTCAAATTCAAAACTGCAGCTTGCACATTTTAATAATTACGTTGATCAAGTAACAAGTATGAAGCGAGTCGCTGCTTTTTGAAGAAAAAGCAATAATAACAAATAGATAATGAAAGAGCTGTTGTACAACATATCGATTAAAATCAAGCATTCAGGAACTTTTATGGGGCTCACGCCATCAACTGCTTATTCAAACAAAGAATAAAAAAACTATTAGTGAGTTATGCTTAGTCAGTTTAGCTTGTAGCGTAGCTATATCGCATCGGTGGCAGACCAAAAATTAAGCTAAGCAGCGTACCGTAGTTGCTGACTCGTTCCGCTTGTGGCCTCAAAGGGTAGTAGCTGAAAATCAGTGTTTGCTCCTTGAACAAAATTATGCGCTGAGCTATGGCCTTTTTTGTCATACTGCAACACACACATACACTGTGATGGACTTTCTCACAATGTTTAGTCGTACATATTGTTTTTTCAATTTATTTTTTATATTTTTCTAGATATAATGTCTTCACTATTCATATTGTATGTATACCTTATGTCAAATTACCTACTTGTTAATTTTTAAAACTGTTGTATATGTGTGTGATTGTAGTTGCAAATAAACGATATATCTATCTATCTATCTATCTATCTAGTTAAACTAAGTCAGCTAAGCTAAACTAGAAATGTGTGCCGTGCATACCAAGAACTAAGCTATAGCTCAGTCGCTGTTGTGAAGCTCATTGTAACGGACGTTATTGCCTATATCCAATATGGTATAACGATGAAAATTCCGATGATGAATATGAATACGACCTCTGTGGCGCAGTGGGCGAAGGCCCGTCTGTGATGCAGAAGGTTGCGGGTTCGATTCCCGCTGCGGGACCAATGTTTGCATGATCTGCAGATATTTGTCTTGGGTCTGGGTGTTTTCTATGTATGATTTGTATATATTTACAAAAAAAAATGTATCTATGTAGTATATCAATCATGTTGTTCCCATAACACAAGCTCTGCTTAGTTTGGGGCTACATGATGCTGTGTGATGACGTCCAGGATTATTTATTTATTTATTTATTATTTAATACATTACATTTAGGAAAAGAAGATTAATATAAATGTATTATTATCTAAAGAAAATACATTCCAGACTTTGGATTTGTGTAGGTATATACGAGTATTGTAGGAAGGTTAGTTTAGTTCACGTAGATATGTATCGGCATGCACAACTAACATAGCTTCACTAGCTCACATAGCTTAGTTTGCAGTCTGCACGTAAGTATGAAAAACCGCGTCAGGTATACAAGCTAATGGCCGGTTCCTATAACAGACCGTTACCAATGACGCTTCGTTTTCCCGTGAAAAACTCTAAAATTTTCGACACCTTATTATTAATTTTTGACAGTTTTTCAAGGGAAAACGTAACGTCATTGGTTTATGTATATTAAATGATTCCATGATAAGCATAATTAATAAGTCTTGGTCTGCAACCGGCAAAAGTGAAGTTAGCTTCCATTTTCAAATTCAAAATTGCAGCTTGATGTTCGTTATTCTAAATTCAAAATTATATGTAGTTCATGAATGGAGTGAACGTAATTAGATCACAGCTGCGGGCGAAATGCAGTGACAGAAATAGGAATGGTGCGGGACCCCCGGACACATGTACCAGTGTTGCCATGTTGTTAGGTTAATTTGTTTTATGATTGAAGTCAAGGATTATTGAATTAGGTCACAAACTTACCACCATCTTGTATTTCTAGTTCTATTATTTTTTCTGAAATGTTTTTGACTAAATAGGATCGCACTAAAAAGGTAATTTATTTATGCATAGGGTTATTGCGATTGCAATTTGATCATTTCACAATGAGACTTATCAAGCTTTGTTTTTTGAAAACAAACTTTTTTAACGAACGAGAAGGAAAAAAACGCTGGCTATAGGGTTCTGCTGTACGTATACATATCAAAAATGTCTTATTCAGATAGTTCCAAAACGATAGAAATCCAATCAAATATTAATCTAAATAGCTTTTTATCCAACACTTGGCTTTTATTTAACAAATTAAACATTATTTATGATCCTCTATCCCATTTCTTCAATACCCAAGAAATAAAATAATACAAAACTTGCACATGTGTTTTCATCCTTAACTTCCTTTTAATAGAGTCCACTTTGAAGCCTTAAATAAGGTTTAAAGTGAGTACTTAGATACGCATTACGTATCCCGAGGGAATAACCTTCGACGGGACGTCTAGACTCTCTAGCAAATCTACGTGCATTTATTATTATTGAGAAGCAATTTGAGAAAAATTATCTACAAATTAAATCCCATTCGTTGATACTTGAAACCACTAGACCGATTTGATATATATTTCTTAATATTTGTCATTACAAATATTAATGTTTTGAAAAAGTTTTTTTTTATTATGTCTACCAAACTGGACGTTACACAAATAATCACTATTAGAAAATAAAGCCTAACACAAACAAAGTGCAGGTGTACGACCTTCTAAAGGTAAACACAACATGCGAAATGAGAATGCATAGGTAGGTAAGTAAATAATAGAAAAAAAAACATTACAAAAACTTTTGGCAGCTGTACAATAAGAAGGTTTGATGTTAAAAACAGTTGGCATACGTAAAATTTACGTACTCATTTTAGGAGCAAAGCATTTTTTACTGAATTGACCGATGCACCAAAAACATCGAATATATTACGATGGTTATAGTAATATAAAATATTTGATTATTTTTGTTGCTTAAAATATTTGATTATTTTTAAGTAATCAAATATTTTAAGCAACTAAGTTAGCCACAGTTGTAAAAAGACAAGTGCTATAGATTAGGAATTAAAGGTCTTTTATGAGATTAGTAATACTTGTGAAACCAATAGTTCAAATAGTATGTCGGGTCAGTAGATTTAGATTAAAAATAAGTATATTATCTCACACATTGTCAACTGAACCCAAACTAGGCAGAGACTATGGGTACCAAGGACTAATATTACATGGACACTCATAAAACATCCAGACAGGACAAACATTCATGTTCCCCACATATTGTTGGTCCTGGGCGGGAATTGAACCTGTAAACTGCAGCTCTGAAGACAGAGCTAATACAAACTGAGCTATGAGGGGTGTAAGGGGTTCCAACTTCCATCTTCGGAATCCAAGTCAACCTCACCGGTGCACCCTGCTAAATATCAAGTAAGGTTCTGGCGGCCGGTTGATTGCGGCATAGCGCAGCCTAACACCAGCACAGATACATACCCTAACCAACGCAGCCACCGACGCTACCCTCTGCCGTCGGCCCGCGGCGGTGCGAGAAGCTGTGGGAATCCTAACCCGCATGCCCAGCGTTATATGCGGCTATAGCGGATTATGGGCATATGCCCATAATCCTAACGCTCCCCCTTCTTATTAGGGGAGACCAGGCTGGTCGTGGTGATGGAGCTATGAGGTCGTTTATATTGATGGCCAGCTTTAAATTGATAACTGGGAATTTAATACTTAAATATCGTTTTTGTTTTTCATCTCCTCCCCAACATTAGAGAAGGCATCCATCAAGCATCACGATAAAGGCGATTACAGGGCCTCGTTACGCAGTACTAACTGCTGGGTAAACTGTGGCGGTGGTAAAACTGTGCGATCCATCACTGGTTACTCAGATTGTACGAGTTTGGGTTTAGTACGATTTAGATTTGATAACTTAGTATTTTTAAATCAAAGGTCTCTATGAGTATTGTACGTAGAATTTAAATTAAGGTATCTCAAAAATTCTATTCGAAACCTTAAATTTCGATAGGTATTTAGATTTATTCGTTGTTACTGATTATTTGTTTGTTATTGAATCATTGAATTATATATATATATATATATCATACCTATCTATATTCCTCTTCTTATAAGGGAGGCCAATGTTGGAATCATTCAAAGATTTTTCATGAACACTTCTTTCAACACATAAAAAATGAACCACCTAGTTTAGCCAAAAATCTGAAAAGCTAATTCAAAATAACTGCCACTGAATTTTAGCTACCGCAATGCAGCACGGTCGCCAGTTTCACGATATTCTGACTATTTCTGACCGACCAACTTCATTCTAAAACTAAATGGTATTGTGTAGCAGCTACACCGACTTCGGAGCGATGCTGTTAGCGGTCGGAACCTATTCGTCTAAGTGAAGACTAGTTACGTCTAGGACTATTTGTACAAAATTATCTAAGGCAACCTAGATTTTGATCATAAATAAATAAATAATGCTGCACACTACCACACAGCACCATGTAGCCCCAAACTAAGCAGAGCTTGTATTATGGGAACTACATGGCTGATATATACTTATAAATACTTTTTTTTGTAAATACATACTGTTTGTGACAGGAAGGTGACCACCATTACGTAAGTTAAAACGTAGTATTGTTTCGTAGGTCACGCACGTTTGGCATATGCTCTACGATGCAACGCTCTGCGGATCAACTTTAGGCATGTAGGTGTTTAGCTTCACGTACCTGTAACGCTGCATCACGGCAGAAACAGGCATGGTGACAGTGCTTCCCCAAAAGAGACCTTCACAAAGAACTCTACTACTTCGAACTTACTAAAGTCAACCCCTACTACACAGGTCGTCAAATGCAAGCAAACGTAAGCAAACTATAAGTTGATCTGTGGACGCCATTGTTTGCCTAGAATTGGACAGCTCAGGTATCGTTTTCCCGTCTCTTGTGGGAATGTAAAGTTAAACTAGTTTGCAAAAGGACCAGACGGGTGCTTTTCCCATGCAACGTATTAGATTTGAATGTAAAAGTAGGTACCTATTTTGTTGCAGTATTTTAGACTAATAGAAGTGTTTCTTTCGACGTAGTCATGGTATGAGTGTATTTGTGTGGTCAAAACAATACCATTCGTTTGGTACGGAACTCATTTCATCTTTATGTTTATAATTATTGGCATTTTAACTAACATACGTTATTAATAAGACACAAGTGTAGTGCAATAGAATAAAAGTGAATTCTCTGATAACAAAAATTGTTGGCTGATCATTTTTTGTTACAGTCGCCATTACTATTATATTATTATAATAGAACAGAACCTGATTGAAAACAGGATGACTGGACTTATACAATATACACTGCAGTACTAAGTTGCCTCATAATGTTTTAAGTGGAGAAAAGCCATTAAATAAAGAATGAATTAAATTAATAACTTTTACTTTCTATGATCAGTTAAACGTAGGCACGGAACTCTGTATTCACGATTATGACACCTGTCATTTGAAAGAAGTATAAAGGTAAGGGTAACCACGTCGTAACCACACCAAACGACGTCGAATAATGCTGACTAACCTCCAATAACTACATAATAAATCACTAATAAATTGATGGCATCGATCGACAATAAATCGACTGGTATTGTAAAACCCTTGACATGAATTTTTTCTATCAGCCTGGATATTCTTCTTCTATAAACCTACCCCAAATCTTAAAATGCTAAAAGTCCAGAAAATGTACTAGTGAGTTTGGTAGCATAAGTGAATTTGTGTTTGGTTTCAGATATTGAGTAACTCTACGTATACAATTAGTTCCCTTTCTCTACCTTTTCCCTGCAACTATGTATTAACAACTAAATGATTAGCCATTCAGCCCCTTCTTCCCACTAATCAAGGTACCGTACAAAACTGTAATTAAGAAGCGGGGAGAATTTTACAAGGTGGCCCAGGGTGTGTATACTATCTTACAAAGGGGTGCAACAATATCACATGAAATTAGAAAAATTCTTACAAAAAAATATTTTTTCTTAAAGACATTTAAAAAGCCTTAAACTTTTTGTAACTTTTTAAACATTAATACTGCCTAAACATAGAAACCTTAACTTAGTATCTTAATATTAAATATTCAAAAACGCTGAAAGGCACACTAACCAGTAACCACTTGAGATAAAAGTTTTCTCTGTGAGTGAATTTATTTTAATTCTTAAGAGAAATAAATATGAAGCTAATAAAGCTAGTATTTGAAAGACTTTTATAAATGTGGATAAAATAGCAAATTGAAGCTGTTGATCTAACTGATGATTTTCAACAATTCAAAATTCATAAAGCTTATTTCAAAAACCTTTTTATCCCCGGATAATTATCCTCTTTCAGAATAGTATGCATAGCCTGGGTCACATTGTATAGGATTCCTAGGTCCATTATGTGCTGCAGACGGGCATTGGCCCGGCGTCTGCAGGCTGTTCTACAATGGTTTCACTTTTAGGATTTTCCTTATCAATATTCAAGTAGGTAGAAATGTTATTGGATACTTTGCATCGGTCAGACGCTATTTAAAGGCAAAACCAATGTGCTTTTACAGATAAATTAAATTGTATTCTTCATTTTATTTTGTTTTTTATTTTCAAAATCCAAATTAAAATCCACAGCTCGTAATTATAAATAACACTTATAAAACATATGCTAAGACTTACAGCCAATGGGATTTAGTTTTTTCAAGTACCCTATATCCTACGATTATGTTTATTTGTACTGTAACAACTTGAAATATTTTGTTTTTAATCACAACACGCTAATATTATAAATGCGTAAGTGTGTGTGTGTGTGTGTGTGTGTGTGTGAGTATATTGTTGTATTGTTGCAAAACTATCTGCGTATCTTTGATCTTCACAAAATCTATTTAAATAAAAGAGAAGGCCTTTTTCTGGAATCAACGCACCGCCTAAACCACTATAGATACAAAGTTGAAATTTGGAGTGTAGCTTTGTAGTATAGCAAAACCACTGAATAAGAAGGGATTTTTAGAAATTCCACCCCTAACGGGGTTAAAGGGGGTGGCAAAGTTTGTATGGGAGACGAAAAATGCTCCCCAATTGACTTGAAATTTTGCACAAAGACTCTGTAATAAAAATAAAGAAACACATATTTCAGGATTTTTGGACATTCAACCCCTAAAGGGGTTAACGGGGGTGGCAAAGTTTGTATAGTGGACGACAAAAATATTCATCAATTGACTTGAAATTTTGCAAAAAGACTCTATAATAAAAATAAATGACACTTATTTCAGCATCTTTCGCAAATCAACCCCTAGAGGGTACAAATGGGGTAACAAAGTTTGTATAGGGGATAAAAACAACATTCACCTGTTAACTTGAAATTATGCACAGATACTCTCTAATAAAAATAACTAAACACCTATTTCAGCATTTTTCACGAATAAGTAAAAAAAAGGATACAAATTTTGCCACCCCCGTTAACCCCCTTAGGGTTTGAATTTAGAAAGGGCTGAAATAGGTTTATATTTATTTTTATTAGAGTCTCTGTGCAAAATTTGATATCGATAGGTCAAGATTTTTTTTGCTCCGCATAAAAATTTACTTATCGACTTGAAATTTTGAACAAAGACTCGCTAACAAAAATAAATAAAAATCTATTTAGCATTTTTCAAAATTCAACCTCTAAGCGGGTTAACGGGGGGTAGAAAAATTTGTATGGGGGCAAAAAATCCTATGGACTTAACATTTTTCACAAAGACTCTTTTATAAAATTTAATAAATATCGCAATTGAAAACCTTAAAGGAGTGGCAAATTTTGTAAAGGGGAAGACAAAAATCTTTACCTAAATATTTGAAATTTTGCTCACAGACCTTTGAAAATAAATAAACCGCTGTTTCTATTAGAGAAAAAAATCTGAGAATCTTAACGACTGATTGAGCTGAAGCTTTGCACATAATATATTTTAGTTCTAGACCAGGAATAACAAAATATATTACTTTTTATCTGGCTACCACGCGTATGAAGCCGCAGGCGAATGCTAGTAAGTATATTAATAATTAAGCTGAATAATTCTTTATTAATTTGCAGGTTCGATTTCCGGCGCAAGCTAAATATTTGTTTATTTGTTGTAAATATCTTCGAGTATAGGTGTTTTTTATGTATATTCATATATTGTATGTATTTATGTAGTATTTTAGTCATGTGATTCCCAGTATACAAGCTCTGCTTAGTATACGGCTATATGATGCTGAGTGAGTGTCCAGCGTTATTTAATTTATCTGTATTCAGTGGCTTGAGTACGGAAAACATTTTTTGCGTTAAGAGCCTTCCCAATCAGGCTTGCTGAATGTCACGTGGTATATGCACGCTCTTCACATTCCACGTGACATTCAGCAAGCCTGATTGGATACGCATTGACAATCGCGTGAGCAACTCGCACGAGTAATTTGCCCATCTGGGAAGGCTCTCACTATATTTTTGTATGGAAATGTCAAATTTTTACAAACTTACCGCTACGGGCGTTGCTCCATTTTTATACAAAATTATAGGTAACGCAAACATTGTAGTGAAGTATCTTTTTGAACTCAAACCACAGACGACTTTTATTAGTTGGTCTCGTTTCGCTTGAATACTGATTATACAAAAAAACTAAATCTTCAAAATCGAAAACCCATAGTACCAACTCGAACGATTCCTTCATGTACGTCTAATATTTTTATTATATCATCAATATCCCACCACGCCAGACAATTTACGAGAATGTTGTGAAATACCAACCGTTATTTATATACGTTCCTATTTTTCAAAATATTTCAATTTGCAGTACGAAGAGCCAGACTATTCCATTTTTATTTAATACGCTATTAATATTTTGTATAAATATTTTTGTCATTCAGAGGAGACTGTAAATATTGTTGTCTTCATATAAGTGTATACACGATAAAAATAGAAGTAACGTACTTTATCAGTTCAGACACAGAAAGTAACATACTCGTATATAAAGTAACTATGACTATAAATATGTTCTATGTTACACGAGTAACATATAAAAGTAACTTCATTATGATCATCAGCCTGTAGCAGTCCACTGCTGGACATAGGCCTCCCCTAATGAGCGCCATTGTGACCTGTCCTCAGCTCGACTCATCCGGCTTCAACCAGCAGCCTTTCGCAGATCGTCACTCCACCTGGCCAAAGGGCGTACACTAAGTTTGTCAAGTTGCGGTCTCCACTTAAAAATTCGTTTACCACAACGGTTGTTAGTTCTTCGGCCAGTTGTCAGTTCCAGCCTACTGCCACTTCAGCTTGCTAATTCCCAAAGCTATGTTGTGTATTTGACGGCCTCTGTGGCGCAGTGGGCGAAGGTCCGCCTGAGACGCAGAGGGTTGCGGGTTCGATTCCCGCTGCGGGACAAATGTTTGCATGTTTTGTAGATATTTGTCTCGGGTCTGGGTGTTTATATGTATGATATGTATATATTTATAAAAAAAAATTATATGTGTAGTATATCAATCATGTGGTTCCCATAATACAAGCTCTGCTTAATTTGGGGCTACATGATGCTGTGTGATTAAGTCCCGCATTATTATTTATTATATGTCAACAACTTTAGTTCTGTGTTAGATAGTATCGTAAAAGTAACTTAACACGTTGACTGTGGGCCCGGCTCCTGCAGTTCAAGGACACTCGTAGTTACTAAGTCCGATACACAGGTCCGATAGTAATCATTTTTATAAAATGGATTTTAGTCACACGGTTTTAGTAAGAGATACGGAAAATTGTTAATAAGCGAATGTTTTACAGGTTTGATCAAGTATGCTCATGACTATTTTAAAATCCTACTAGTAATGAAGACGAAAGATTCAATATGAAGTAGGTATGTTTATAATTACTGAATGGATTGAAACAAAGTTTTAACACTCGTAGTTCTAGACTAGGAATAACTATAGGCTTTTTTTATCCGGGATTCACGGGAATCGCGGAAGCTACTAAATAGCCTAAATAAATACATATTTAAACAAAGGATACGAAACAAATAAGGATTTGTTTTTAATGGCTCTATTTTTTTTTGTTTTGGTCAGCAACCTGGTTGTGGTTGTACATTATTACTTAACAATGACGTTACTTAGTGAATATTTAAAATGTAGTTGTTTGTTGTTTCAATAAATAATAAAAATAAAATAAAACTAATCATTTATCAATTATCACACAGTATCATTTAACCCCAAAGTAAGCAGAGCTTCACTGATACTACTTAGTCCACACGCTCTCACTAGGCTGACACAGATATAAGTGAGAAAGGAAAAGTCGATGATGATAAACATCCAAGAACATGAGGGTAACTTACAGGTAAAGAGGTAAGGTAAACATCTTCTAAACTCGTACATTTTGATGGTCAAAATAAACCACAGAAGAACATAACCGTTTTTGTCACCAACCCTCATCCCTATTTCCATGGCATTTTTTAACAAAACACGTTTTCCCGAAGATACCCCATGAAAACAGCCATAAAACCATCATAAAATTTCCATTACTATCCGTCCGGGAAAAAAATGAGCCGTTGCCTTGTCAAAGGTTAAAAATGTCGAAATAAATTATGAGGAAAATGGTTAGAAAATAGTAGGAAACAAAAGATTATTGATGTCATTATTTTTAGAAAGACAACTACCGTTGTCGTTTTGAAAATGTATTTCACCATATTTAAGACCATGGGCGCCACCTGTCTAGCGCGTGAGTGAGTGACATAATCAAAAGAAAGCCTATGCCCAGCAGTGGGTCAAAAACGGTTGATGACGTTGAAGCACTTTGCAAGAGGCTTCAAGTTTTACCTACGAGTTAATAGGGACATTTAATTTAGTGTGGGTACACAGCTTGGTGCCTATTGTATTATTGGTAATGTTAAGCCTTGTTCTCAGGAAAGATATTGAAAACAAACAGAGCTCAAGAGCTTTTCACTGAAACAATTCGAATTTTAGGAATTGAAAAATATTTTTATGACCCGTATTCTAACTCACTATATTAGCCAAAAGTTAAGTAACACTAACCACCTAGAGTTATCGGAAAGTCAATGGTTATGCCAAACCTATATTTAGAGTAAACACGCTGTCCCACTGATGGGTAAATGTTTCCCTCATGTTTTTTAAGTCAGTCAGAATCAAAATGATATTCTTGCTGAACCTTTGTATTGTTATTTTCTAGGCCGTGAAGGTTTGCTATTTTGCATAACTACATTCAGTGATTTTATATCTTCAAAAATGTTGAATAGTGCGAGTGAGATGTGAGTGGTTTGCGTGTATCGTCGCCTTAAGTGGAAACCATTGAATATTACAAAGTATTGCATTGAAGGTCACGCATGTTTGGAATGTGCTCTACGATGCAACGGCCTTCGTCCTTCAACTTGAGACATGAAAGTGATAACTTGATTAGCTTCAAGTGCTTATAATTTCACTGGCACACCCTTTAAATCGAAAAACAGCAATGCTGCTTTACGGCAGAAATAGGCATGTTCGTACTTCCTCAGACGAAGCCTTCACAAGCAGCTCTACTACTGTCATTCTGAACAATCCTATTGAGCAAAGGCCTCCCCCAATTTTTCCAGCTACTTCGATCTTGCGCTATAGTTTCTCGGTCTTTTCAGAAGAAATCTTGTTCGTCATGCCATTTTCTACGTGGTTTACCGCGACGCCGTCTCGCTATATCTGGGATCTACTGAGTGGCAATATTTGCCCACAGTTCACATACGACATACATGGCCTGCCCAATCCCACTTTGGGCCGGACGCTTTTTGTCCAACGTTGAAGACGTAGAACGTAGAAATGGCGCTTCTATCACTAAAAACACTAGGTACTGCGTATTCAAATAGCTAAACAATTTAATCATACACGACTACTCGTAAACAACAAAATAACCGATTTATATTCAAAACATTAGTAGGGAAATTGGGTGTGGCCCATGAAAAAGCAATTTTCTGTTTCGATCGAATATACGAGTACTTTGAAAGTGCTTGTGGTATCCAAGTCGAACTTTAATAGAGTATAAAGGGGCTATTAAAGTGTGATTGTAGCACATCCACTTAATGTGAATCAAAGTAGGACAGAATTTTTTACCAACTTTGAGTAAATCTTCCTTGTTTAATTCATTGCATATTTCAAATAGAATTTAACAGCGACTCTACTGCGTGCCGCGATAAAAAGTTGCATGAGTTAATCCAGGTCGTAAATTATGTATTTCCAGTTTTATCAAAATCGGTTCAGCCGTTATCACAACTTTCGCATTTTCTATACAATATAAGTGTATTTTTTCAATAAAACACGTTAAGTTTTCGTAGTTTTATTCAGTCGGTTACCTGAAATCTTTCTAGCAAATATGTTGAATATCAAAACGCGTCTGTTGAAACGCCACATTCCGTCGTTGAAGAACTGAGGACATACTTATGCGGAACCCAATTTGTTACATACCACTTCAGAAACGGCACAAATGAGTGACGTGAAAGGTTGCTATTGGCAACTATGCATGGCTCATTTGCGAGCTATTTCATTACCTCTGTCTGAAGCAGGGCCCTTGACAAGGGCCAGGCGACCCGATCCCACACACAGCTCCTCGACCCAGCCACGCTAAAATTCACCTTGACACAAAAGAAATAAGCCTCAACCGTGATGAAACTATAACTTTGTATCCTGAGTTTGAAAGTTTTGATGCTAAATCAGATCCAGCTCAAGCAAATATGAATCCTGATGCGAAAGGAATAGAAGCTAATAAATTCACAACGAACGAAAAGTCTTAGGTTGAAAGGCATCAAGTATTAATACGTAGGTTTGTATTCTATGTGACCTCAATTATAGAGGCGTTTAACGTGAAACTGAGATTAATAGGCGTGTACGTGACAGTTTGGACAGTATAGCAGGTATAAAGTTATAGACACCTATCGATTATCCCCCTGGGTGTAAGCCAAGATCCATCGTCATTGCAGACCAAAACTATGAGTTAATACGAAATTATCTTTCTCCATTTGAAACGAATGTCAGAATATAATGTCAGTCTCCGCATTTGTTTTTATCTATTAAATATATATATTATATCTATTTTATCTTAATTTGCGTAATTTGTTAAAATATTGTCAAAATGGCTCGACTATGTTTTCATACTTCATAGATCATGATTATTTCCTTAGATGCCACTATTCGGATATGTAGGTGTTGTGAGTATTAGTTCTGTTTTTTATTTAGTTTATTGTTTTTTTTGTGGTACTTGAGGATGAAACAAGCACATGGATTTTAAGTGGTAACCATAACCTATAACAAAGCATTGCATAGTAGATCACGTTGTTATGGAACGTGTTCTAAGATGCAACGTCCTGCGTCCATCAACTTGAGGCATGAAGATGATAAGCCTCATGTGCCTGTAATTTCACCGGCACCCACACCCTTCAAACCAAAACACAGCACAGCTGCTTTACGGCAGAAATAGACATGGTGGCCATACTTCTCCGAACAAGCCCTCCACAAAGGACTCGACTACTACCAAAATTATGTGTATGTAATTCCAAAAAAATGTATTTGTCGCCATAAGATTATGGACACTGTTTGTTTATAATTATCTATCTCGCAAAATTGTTGAACTGTTCGACATGGATAGAATAAAAAAAAAACGAAAATTTATAGAATATAATCTAAGTACAAATTCACTGACTTTTTACAATTTCGCAAGATGGATCAATCGGTGTTCATGATCATACGGTGACAGTGTAAGTACTAAGTCATTTGGTTCCCATAATACAAGCTCTACTTAGTTTGGGACTAGATAATGATGTGTGATATTGTCCAGCATTATTGATTTATTCTTCATATTATTCTAACAAAATCAAAATATTCAGTATCGACTATCGACACACCTGACACCATATTTTGTTGCAACACAAAAATATCTTTTTCACAGATGATGTATTCCCTCGCAAATCAGTACATAGCGCGGAAGGTAATCATGTGGAAACTATTTTCTATTCAGGAGCTCGGATTTTACGCAAAAAATGTCCTATGGAGATCTCCACAACCTGCCCAGTTTAAAACGACCTATCAAATTCTATAGAGACTCGATTTGCAAGTTAAAAGTTAGTAGAAAAGGGGAGTGTGGTAGGTCACGCTGCTGTGGTTTCAGAGACAACAGGGATGTGTTCATTCAACCATTATTTCCACGTGATTAGACGTGTCATTGCCAAGTCCTCGCAAAATTCTGATAATACTGAAATATTACTGAAAATAGGCTTTTTTCTGTGCTGTGCCGCACGCGACGGAGATAAAACAGGAATGTTCGTGACGAAACAATATAATGAATTCAATGGCTTATTTGTTTTGAATTTGATTGGTGGTGTAATTTCTGCGTGTTTTATTTCGACAGTTTTATTTGGTTTGTTCATGCGAAAAAAGTATAATTTACATAAAATTGTTTACTGAATGAAATAAAAGTTACAATTTTACCCTAAAAGGTTTCGTTTTGGCATTTATTTTTTTAGTTCAACACTTGTGTAAGTTTTAAAAAGTTACATAGAATAATATATCATCACCATCGGACATAGGCCTTCCTAAATGAGCGCCAAATTGTGTCTTTAGCTCGGCTGCCCTGGCCTTAGCTCGACGTATCTAGCTTCTACTAGCAACTATGCGCAGATCGTCTCTCCATCTGGCCTGCCTCTAAATGGTGTAATCCCAATTTCTGCCGGAAAACCGATATAATATATAAGAACAGGTAACTCGTTTACCCAAACGGATAACGGTTCTTGAGTGGAGACCGCCTGTATCCAATGAATAAACACATGAACACACAGGGTTTTATCCTGGTACCAGGCAAGCGAAGCTGCAGGCGGAATCTAATAAGAACATAATTCTATGTGCATGTATAAGACAGCGAGATTAATATGCTGGCTGGCGGTGGCAAACCCAGTTAATGCGCGCTATTTAACATAGGTTAGAGAAATAGGGAACATTTTAAAAAGCATTACCATTTTAGTAGTGTTATACATCTAAAACTACTGGTCAATTCTAAAAACTTCACAAAAACAATAATAATTACAGCTAAAATGTTAAGTCAGCCCTTCCTTCCTTCTTGGTATAAAGTAGTGGCCAACTCTGGTGTCGGAGTTTTTAGGCCGCCCGAAGGCCTCCGACTGAAAAAGCTGGGACCAACATCTGCCTCGTGCCTCCCGAAGCACGGAAGCGCTCTCAGATTTAAATGTCAATAGCTCAGATCTCAATGTCATTAAACGGTCACCAATCTAAGGGTCGGGTCAATCGAAGTAGTCACGCCACGAATGCTTCATAGAGAGTGCAGTACAATGACTTAAAAATAATATTCTTGTGCCTTATGGTTTTTTTCTCAAAAGAATTGGTCCATCTTACTACAAGCTTTATGCAAATCTATCCACTGATACAATATTAAACCATAGTCTTCAAGCCAAGTTACGAAAAGACCTCCTAACTGTTACCAACGTTGCTTGTCACATTTATATACTACAACAATAATCATTACACTTGAAAGATGAATTTGTGACTTAAATGTAAATCTACTGGATTGAGCTGAAATTTTGCACCATAAATAATAAAAATCACCATCATCACCAGCCCATAGCAGTCCACTCCATATCATATACCTCCTCTAATGAGCGCCATTGCACTCTGTCCTCAGCTCGACGCATTCAGCTTTTATCAGCTAACGCCTTTAGCAGATAGCCACACCATTAGGGATTGCAATCCAGCACCATTTTCAATCCAGCTGGAGTTTTGCTGGAACGAAGCAAAATCCAGCTGGATCCAGCGCGGATCAAGCAGTAATAAATTTTTCAAAGAGACGAGTGTTTTTTTTTTAATTTTATACACTTCAATTCCTTCTATCTATATATATTTTAAAATAATACCACATTATAAGCTGTTTGAATATTTTTTTTGCGTTAACAAAATATGTAATATACGTGTTTTATGAACTATTTATGCGAGCAAAGATTTTGCCCGCGTAATTCAATTCATTTATTATTGATTACTGCGGCCATGAGCGACACGTTTGCGCTTAGTTGCCCATATTCTCCTAGCAGATAAAGGTGCGATTCATCCGACTCTTTACAGAACCTGCAGGTTGCAGTGTCGCAAAGGGTTAACCTAAACATGTGCTTGTTGAGGCGACAGTGTCCAGTCGAGGCTTTGACCATAATGCGTATTAGTTTCTGTTCAGCTATAAAGAGGTTGGTGTACCGTTTGTTAAAGGCTCTGAATAACCTTTTGAAATGGTGCATGCCCGGAGGTTATTTCAGTATCTGGGTGACTCTTTGTGGAGGTGTTGGCTTAAGGCTCTTTTGGCCAGACTTTTCGGTATGCCAGAGAACTGTTCAGGATATAACTGTGTGCCGTTTAATCCGGTCTTTACGAGTTCATGGCTATTAATTTACCTATTTTACTAACTATGTAATCTCAGTAACTCAGTCTCACTGTTTTTCGAAATAAAATAACGTAGTCCGCTTGTTACAAGTAAAACTTAGGAACAATATAATTGAAGACTTGACTAGTGTTAATTAGAATGAAGCCAATCAATTATTTAACAGATTTGCAATATTTTCACAAAAGTAATATCTACAGAAACAAAATTTACTCCAAACCTACTTCTTAAAGAATTGTATATCCGGCTGTGGAAAAGGCTCTCTGCCTATTCGCTGTCATTGTACAGTTTTGTGGAATTTCGGCACGAAAGAAAATTATGTTTTCCTCCTAAATAACTTGCTCTTATCTGATTGCAGATCCGCACCGCTGGATTCAGCGCCAGATGCTGGATCCAGAAAGTCCAAAAATGATGTTGGATCCAGCTGGATTGCTGGATTACGGATCCAGCATTGCAATCCCTACACACCATCTAGCCGGAGGGTGTCTTAATGACAAATAATAGGTTACTTTTAGGTCCTATCAATAAGAAAGCGGTTCACGCAGCTAGAGCTTTCTGCGTTCGCGTTCTGCGTTCTAAGCCATGGAATTCAAGTACGAATACGCGTGATAACGAATACCTGCTGTGTGATTCTTCGATGGACGAATATTAGCATACAGTTTGTATTGCATAACTTGACCGCTTTCTGTTTGACAGGACCCGTATCCAAGTACCACGCGAGCGCAGTTGCGTGTGGAAGCTAATATTAAAAAAATAAACACATAAATAAAATATAAGAATATAGTTGGCTGTTAAAAAAGCGTGCATTATGAAAAATTTTATATTTCAAACCTGGCTCAAAAAGTGATGATTCACTTTAATAATTTCCAAGAGGTTGAATGACACCCCTCTTGATGCGGTATCGGGGCAATTCAATGGGATACAAGGATTTTGAAGAGGCTTCTCTCCACCACTTAGGAAGATATCTTGGAAGTATTAAATTTTTCCAATGCTCTTATGCCCTGATCGTATGGATCTGAGCACCGTATTGGGCATCCAAAGAAATAGATGAAAAAAATAGTGCACATGGCTGAAATGCGAATGTTGAGATTGTAGTTAAGATACATGTATGGAGAAGAAATGAGTATATCAGAAGAAAAGGAGAGAGTCGAGAAATAGGTAAAAATATGAGGAGAAACGAAAGTCATGTAACTAGAAATAGTTGTGCCGACCCCACATAACGTAGGATAAGAGCAGGGAGATGATTATGATCCTAAATCTTAGAGTAATGAACATGATGGAACATAATAAGTCGAGTTGGGGTAAATGAGTTCTTGAGTGGAGAACGAGCCTCAAAATGGCAATGGCAAATGTTAGAAACTTTCCGACGATCTGGAAAATACTGCTGGTAGAAGCTAGAAGCTAGCTAGGACCACGCGCAGCGGCACTTATTAGCGGAAGCCTAGGTCTGATCTGATGATGATAATTCGAGGGTTTGGAACAGCCACACTACTGTGTTGAATCGGCCACCATATTTTAGCAAGTCATCATCAATAACTTACGATGCAATGCTTTATGGCCGGTATACTTGTTGCACCTTCAGGTACCTAGCATAAAAGTCAATGGTCTGTAAAACAGTCCAGGGCTGAACATACTAAGCCTCGAAAGATTTCCACGAAAAATGATTTGAAGCTCTTTTGACTCACAAATTCTGACAATATCTTCGGTTCATCTGGTGGAAGTCCACCTAGTATTTGTTTAACGGTTGATTCATGGTTACCATCCGGAAAACCATTACCAAGAAGTTTTTGATTCTACGAATTATGAAACATTTAAGGTCATCGCAACAGACACAATCAATAAAGATATTATTTACAATGAGTGCCAATTTACTACAATTATAAAAAAAAACCTGTTTTCATCACTTTGTCCCCTACTATAAAAGTCATTTTGTCTTAGCGTAACGATGATCGATCATCGATTCCCCTAAAATTCCCCCTCAATAATTATCCCTTTATTGACTGTTACCCTAATTTAAAGTCACTCATTAAAAATAGTTGCTAAACAGAACCAGCGATGTATGAATGATTTATGAAACTTTTAAGAGATTTAAGTAACTTTATTGCAAAAAACATGATTAAACAATTTAGACGGTGTTAATGGAGTAGGTAGTTAATTAAAGGGATAAAAAACATGTCCTACGAAAATAATAAAGCAAAAATTTGAAAAAAAAAGGAAATGTAATGATATGATGGGATGAACTAATTATAATGACCAAAAGCGTTATAATGTAGTAGAGTAATGCGTTCTAAATAGGGAATATCATAATACAAATCAAAAAGGTTGGATAAAAAAATACGATCTCTATGATCATAACAGATTACTTTGTACCTGGGTACCACGTGAGACAAGGGTCCTTTTTTCATGCCCCAACTGCTGAATGTACTTAACAACCTCTTTAGCGCAAGAAGCGATTAGCCCAGCCATACTCTCCGTTATGCCTGCGAGCATATCGGCACAAAATAGCAGGTGAGAGCGTGCGTGTGGAGTCTGTGTCCTGCGTGAGCGACGAACGTAACGCGACGCTATGCTACGACGCAACGTCATATAAATATACGTTTCGCCGCAGACTGCGACATAGGCCGCGAGCTTGACATGTCTTTGTTTTGATAGTGTTCGTCAGGTCGCATCGCGTCGTATTCGTCACTAACGTAGTATATCCCGGTCTCCTCACTCAGGCAAGCTGCCGACCGGACCGGAGTGTATCGTTGAAATTATGTTGACATGCTTATTTAACCAATGTCAAATTTAAAATACTTATAATAAACATTACAAAGCGTGTAGCTGGGCTATGAGACTCAAGGTGCGGGTTTTAATTCTCACTACGGGACAACTGTTAACATAATCAACATAGAGCAGTCCACTGCTGGACATAGATTTATCCCAAGGTATTATATGGCTCTTCTCATCCTATATGCCAGCTATTACGCAGATAATTACTCCATCTAGAAGTTTAGATAATCTGTAGTTATTTGTTCTAGGTCTGGATGGAGAGACTAATAATAAAATAAAAAAGAAACGAATTGGGGTAATAACTATTATTATTCTATGTACCATGTACCAATGCATTCCTAAGTGTTGATGTTGTTGCAAATAAATATTTTTTATTCTTATTCTTATTCTTATTCTTATTCTAACTATAAGTTGTCGTTGGTGATAAGGAAGGTCACTTTCAGGATTTACATATGCATATTTTATACCAGAGTATTATTATTTTAAGCTAAGGACAGGGCGCAATGGCGCTCAATAAGGTAGGCCTATGCCCAGCTGTGGAGTGCTTTAGGCTGAATCATCATCATCATCATCAGTTTTTTTTTTTGAGGAATCAAGTCAATTGACTAAGTTCTCTAAAAAATAACGATTCCTTTAGGATGGCATAAAAGTGCAAGTGAAGCCATTGGCAAAAGGTTACTATAAAACGTACATTAGACATTAGATAATACAGTTATATCTCCTGCATAAACCAATTCCACTTCAACTATCCATGAATACGAATCTTACTCAACCCTTTCCGCGAGAGGGGTCCGTAAGACCGAAGAAACTATGTTTGATATATGCCGGAATTAATACCCACTTAGATTAAGTCTACTTGGGAATCTATTGTGACGTAAACGCTTAAGTTTGGGGTAACAATGGAGTGACAATGTAAGGCATACCTACGTCGGTATAACGAGTGGTTATTGAATTTACATATTGTTTGTGACCACAAAGATGGTTTATCTAGACTTATTTAGGTACGTATAACGATATCTAGTACCATTTAAGTGATAAAGTGAGAAAAGTAGAATATGACTTAACAATTAATAAATTCTCAACTAATTATAGGTACCTGTTTAAATAAAATAATTGAGAATTCAACGCAAGCATAGTTACTCGACTAGGCGTTCTTGATTGCAAAACAGCTAGGCATATTTTGTGAAAGTAAATATGGAACATATTTTACAATACTGTCTTTTCAAAGTCATTATCATCATTTTCTGCCGTTTTTGACCAACTACTGGGCATAGGCCTTGTTTTGATTATGCTACTCGCCTTGCGTCTGCGTTAGCCTGAACTGAGTGCCGCCCACGGTCTTTCTAATATCGTTCTCATAAAAATCATCAAAAAATCCATTATGTATAATTCTCACCATATCACATAAACTCGGATATCTATCAAAACATTGCAGTCCAACAAATACCATCTAAGCCCCATACCTCTCTCTCGATTCATTAAGCCGTCCACAGCAGACCGTTAATACCGATGCTATTATTTATTCTATGACACCGCTGCCAATAATACCCGTATCTCAAGAATTAATACCGCGTTGTTCCTAAATCGAATGTGTTGGGCCGGAAATACTCCCTCGGCTGGCGAAGGGTTACCGATGTTGTGTTTACGCTAGTTAATTAGCAGAAATATTATGGATACGGATATTTATATTATCATTATCATCAGTCCATAGCAGTCCACTGCTGGACAGGCCTCTTGTAACGAGCGCCATTGTGCTTTGTACTCATCTCGATGCATATAATAATTTATATGATTTCTGCTAATACTACTGAGAATAAATAAAACATACAAAGTAATGTTCATTGATATTTATGACATTATTAAACGATAGAAACTTCGTAAATGATTGAAAAGATCTGGCCTTTTCTCTGGAAACAAGCGTCATTTTACGTATTATATAATATGTCTGCTGGTCAAAATTAATAAATAAACAACAAAAATGTTATTCGATCAGGTGCCGCCATAAAAATAGAATTTGCAGGGGCAAGTTATTTTATAGATTTTTTATAGTTTACGATAAAGTCTATAACGTGTTGCGATAAAACAGTCACCGAAAAAGTGGACGTCATAAAATTTTATGCAGTTCCAAAAATTATGACTGAATTTAAAAAAAAATGCTACCTTTATAGGAATATGTTTTTTCAGTTCTTAGTGTTTAATATGTAATGGAGTTATTTAAGTCTTGTGACCTACAGTGAATTGACAGATTTTTAATCTACTAGAACTATATAATTATCTCAATGTACTAGATAATATATTATGTAGGTTTCTGTTAATGGGTAGATAATTTAATTGTTTACGGAAGAATTGAATAACTTTAGTTTATACGTACTTGTGTCAGATGAGATAACGTATGACCTACTAATCCATTATATTTGAGATGGCGAAAAAAGGTTTTTAATTGATTAAATCACTAGCTTCTGTCCGCAGCGTCGCTAACCCGGTAAAAGTAGCCTTTAAGCTATTCCTTGCTTAGAACTAAATAATTGTTCATCTCAAACCATTAAATAGTGAGAAAATTTAAACAAACTTATAATTTTACAAAAATTCAACCGCCCTATAAAATTAAAAATCAATTAAACTATAATTACCTACTCATAAAGCTATATAGGTAATTAATTACTTATTGTTACGTGTTGTTACTGCAATTCCTAGTACTAGTTTCCGATTAGATAACATGTTGTTACAAACCTAAATTTTACCTACAAGCATATCGAATTTTGATTAGCTGAGAGTTATTAAAAATTTAGAGATTGATCTTTAGTTTGTTTTTGAAATTCATTTCCTAGCACACAAAATTGTCACGCGACCGATAACAAAATAAATGTCAATCTAACGACTTATCGATATCACATTAAAGCCACAAACCACTCGATCAGTATCTCAGAAACTCAGTCAACAGCAGCACATAATGACAGTGCTAACCGCAAACGAAGAAAGAGATAAACCAAAATTTAAAAAATACTTAACCAACATCTGCAGTACAAAGACACTAAAGAAGAGATTGCCGATACTAAAATGGCTGCCGAAATATAAAAAGGAGTTCTTCGTTCAAGATATAATCGCAGGAATCACGGTTGGATTAACGGCTATACCACAGGGGATCGCATATGCTGTTGTAGCAGGATTACCCCCTGAATATGGACTGTACGGATCCCTCACTTCTGGTCTTGTCTACGCTTTCTTTGGGAGCTGCTACAACGTGACAGTTGGACCTACAGCTATCCTCGCTGCGATGACTTCGAGATACGTCGCAAGCTATTCACCAGAATTCGCAATACTGGCAGCGTTCTTATCAGGTGTTGTGATTCTAATGATGGGTGTGCTTAACTTGGGTTTCCTAGTGGAGTTTATATCAGTGCCAGTTATAAGTGGATTCACGACTTCTGCTGCCTTACAAATTGCCTCGTCACAGTTGAGGTCATTGTTCGGACTAAGTGGACCATCAGGTGATTACTTTGCAGAGTCAGTATACAATTTCTTTACTAACATTCCCACAGCAAAACTTTGGGAGCCAGTACTTGGATTCAGTACCATCGTGATGCTGATACTATTGAAAAAGTTCGGACAAGGATGCAACCCCACCGATGGATTGTCCAAAAAAATTCGATGGTTCTTTTCTTTGTCAAGAAACGCTGTAGTCGTTATTGTGGGTATAATAATAGGCTATATACTAAAAGTCACGATGGGCGAAGAACCTCTGAATTTAATTGGTAATATTGAACGTGGATTACCGGAGTTCAGTTGGCCTCCATTCACTGCAACCGTTGGAAATGAAACTTATAATTTCGCTGATATGATGAATGTGCTAGGACCACAGTCAATTGCTCTGCCATTAGTAGCTATTCTAGAATCAGTTGCTATCGCCAAAGCGTTTGCTGACGGATCTACAGTAGATGCGACACAAGAGATGATCGCTCTAGGCTTGTGCAATATAGTTGGATCTTTTGGACAAAGTATGCCGATCACTGGCTCATTTACAAGGACAGCACTTAACCATGTTTCTGGAGTAAAAACTTCAGCTGCAGGGATTATGAATGCTCTGCTCATTACTGTTGCTTTAACTTTTCTGACGTCAACATTCTATTTCATACCTAAAGCATCTTTAGCTGGCCTTATCATCACAGCTATGTTTTCAATGGTTGACTACACAATAATAGGGAGACTTTGGAAGAACAGCAAGCAAGAATTATTCGTATTAGGTGTAACAATGGCAGTGTGTCTTTTTAAAGGTCTTGAATATGGGATCGTGGCCGGAATACTCGTCGAAGCAGCAATTCTTTTGTATAGAGTAGCGAGACCACCAGTTGAAGTTAGTATATCTAAAGGCCAGAGAACCGATATCATTCTAGTGCCTCTGTCTGAAAGAGTGTCATACTGTGCCGCAGAGCATGTTAGACGTATTGTTATGAAAGCTTCATTCCAAACACTTACAGAGACACTGATAGTTATAGATGGAACGAGTCTGAGAAACATGGACTTCACAGTAGCATCTAACCTTATATCGGTGGTCAAGGACTTAGAGAAGAAGTCTCGCCAGATATTGTTCATGAATTTCAGTCCTCATTTAAAAGATCTTTGCGTTGATATAGATCCTAAATCGGAATGTAAATTTGTTAATACCTCGAACGCAACAGATTTATCTGATCGATTGATGAAAGATGTTTAATAATGTAAAATAATACTATTTCGGTCTATGATATCGAAGATAGTTGAATTTCTATATACTGTGCTCTTAGTGCGTGAATTTGTTCACATATGAATAGATTGTAGAATAAAAAAGATAAGGATCTACCTACTGGGTAGAAATGAGAAAAATTCACTAAATGGAAGAAGAGATTAATCTAAGCAATAACTAGATAAACATACACGTAAATTCTGAAGAATGTTGTGAATTATTGAGAATTTAAATTCAATTGACAAGAAATATATTTTTGAAATTGATTGATACGATTGTATCTGTAAGATGTTTGTTAAATTTTATTGATTAAGTCATAATAAATTATAGTAAAAAACTGTCAAAATATTAATTAGCCTCTCTTATAAATACCTCCTTGACAAGGGAAATACAAACAAAACATTTCGAAATTCAAAAGATGAATAACCTAAATTGTACAAAATAAAAATAAAAACACTTGCTCTAAAGACATTACAAAGAAATAAAGAAAAATATTTATTTGAGTCACAATTGAGAATGTGTAGAAAAAAAAGATCCACTGTTGACCGTTTCATCATCACCATGATCATCAGCCTAATAGCAGGCCTTCCACTCCAATGAGCGCCACACATCCAGCTTCTACCAGCCGCCTTTTGTAGATAGTCATTAATTCGTCTTGACCGCTTGACCCTACTCCAATGGGAGAAATAGTGACACATTAGAAACATACTTTAATACAGACATTTACATTAGAGATTCATTTCTCACTTTCGAGATTGCTCAGAATAAATCAATTTTGTGCAGTTGCCAAACAAATACCACGAAATGAATAAGTCTTGGGAACCGTGTTTTGTATTCAATGTGCTTGTTTGCGGAAGATAGCTTGCAGCATAACCAAAATCAGTCAATTGCGAGTCGGACACTGAGTGCACACAGGGTTCCGTACCAGATATATTTAAATATTTCTTATTATTTGTTATTATAGCGGCATTAAAAATATCACACTCAGTAATTTAATTAATTCTCTACCTATTACGGTTTAAGACACAGCCCGCTGATAGACATACGGATGGGCAGCGGAAATTTAATAATAGGGTCCCGTTGGGCACCTTTCGGGTACGTAACCCTAATAAGGGCATTATGGTCCTGTTCCAAGCACATTTTGCGTGCTGTAAATACAAATGTGCTTCTACAGCCCATCAACCTAGGCTAGCCCAAAGCGCTAAACGTCATGGGCGAAGTCCGTACGTGTTAGGTAACATTTTTTTTATAGCGATGCGAAGTTGGTTTACACTGGCGCTAATTATTATTTGTTACCGCACTAAGTAGGAAATCTTCAACAAATAGAATTTTAATTGGTTACAAACTAACTTGTTATCAATCGTGTGTTTCTAAAGTAGGTTGCATTTATGAAGTGGGTAAGAATGTTTCAACAACTTATTTATCTATTAAAAAATATATACTTATATCAGCTTCTGTATGCAATGTTGCCTCATCATTGACACACGATGGATGCTATATCGTCCACCTATCTTGCTGCTGGACGACCGACGTTTATGTACTCCCGGATCTCCTTCCTGACAGGTGGAGACCTGCCAACATCTCACCCTACCTAGTGTCCTGCTGAACTCCATTTTAGTTCTGTTATGCGGTTCCCCATGTTGAAAGAAGAAAGAAAGAAAGAAAGAAAAGTTATTTATTTTACCCAATACATAAAAGTAGGTCTAAAACAATGATACTTATACATATATTATACGTGCTATATATACTATATATAGCACTTAAATCACACACATATTTATACAATTATCTTAAAATTAGATACCTAGTTATAAAAATTAAAAAATAATAATAATAATAATAATATTAGAACAGAGGGTAAAATAGGACCCTTACTCAGCATTAGCAGCATCAGAGATCAAGCTCAGATGCTGCGCTGGTTTTCAGTTAGGGCCCTTACAAGTGAAGTCACAAATTTATAATAAAAGTACAAATCAAAAACATAACATATCTTCTAAAAGTAGGAAGGTAATAATAATTGGTGACATAAATTAATAAAAATAAAAAGAACAAAACTCAAAACAACTAAACTCTAAAAAAAAAAAAACAAAATTGTCTATGGTTGACATTGACATACAAGCTCGCAGCTCATTCGCTATTGGATGAGCGAGCGAGCAGTGGATAATGGCGGAAAATATGACACATGATGGCAGCGATTTTTGTTTGAAGAAGTGGGTGCAAAAGAATTTCGTTCGAGTTTGAATTTTTAAAATGTCTGCACGCTAATGTACTCTTCAGGAACGGTTAGCCTAGATACATTGAATACTAGTTTGTGCGTGCTGTATACAGGTGAAGTAAGCAAACGAATCGTTGTGGGAGAAGAGAGCTTTAAAACTGAAAAGACAGCATAGATAGATAACAAGACACTGGCACTACATTTGGAAGATTTGCTCCTGCAGAGCAAGTCGTGCGTTCCCAGCAGGTAAGTTTGTAAGCATGAGGGGAATAAGGGAATATTAAGTTTGCGTACTATATTTTGTCGGTAAGCATTTTTGTTCAATAAGGAGATGCTTTTTGAGGTGAATTTTGAAGTTTTTTACCGATTTCAGAGCACGCATTGGCGGTGGCAAATCGTTCCAGCACCGCGAGGCAGCGAATTTGAAAGAACCACGGAATGCCATAGATTTGTGCTTCGGGGTGGAGAATACAAAAGTACATGACCTACTGGGATATCTAGATTGGGCATTAGCCCAGATGAGTTTGCTGAAAAGGTATTTAGGATTTTGATTTTTTACTACACCGAAAAGAAGTACAGCCAGATGTAGTTTTCTTCGTGATGACATTTTTAGAAGATATCCGCACAATAAAGCACAAAGAGTATTGGGCCTAGAATAGAGCCTTGTGGGACACCTCGCAGCACAGGGTGGAGGGCTGATTTCAGTGTATTTCCATTTGGCATAGTCAGCTCTACTAATTGTTGCCTGTTGCTAAGGTAGCTGTGGAACCAGTGGATCGTGCGGGCATCAAACCCATAGAAAGAAAGCTTTGATAAAAGCAGGGAGATATTTAAGCAGTCAAATGCTCGGGAATAATCTAGAAGAACTAGAATACTGACCATTCCCTGATCCTGAGCACCAAGTAAATTGTCGACAACGTCTAGAAGAGCTGTTGCCGTGCTGTGTCCTTTGCGGAACCCAGACTGAGCAGGTGGCAGTATATTGTTGTCTTCAAGATACTTGGTGAGTTGCATGGAGACTGCTTTCTCCAAGACTTTGGAGAGGCAGGGAAGTAGGCTGATAGGTCTCAGATCTTTATATGTTGTTGGGTTGTTGGTTTTTGGAATTGGTCTCACTTTAGCTACTTTCCAGTTATCTGGGAAAACTCCACTCAGTATAGACATATTTATAATACTAGTGATAGTTTCTAGGGACTCAGGTAGGGTCATTAGAATCATTTCTAAGGATATACTGTCCACACCCTGCGCATTAGAATGAAGTCTACGGATAATAGCTAATACCATGTCCTGGGTGACTGGGCTGAGGGAAAAGGTCTCCGATCCAAACCTATTGTGCTCAAAGTATGTCAATTGAGATATTGTCACTGAGTCCTCACCGGGTATATTGAGGAAGTGGTTATTAATCAAGTCAGGATTATTAAAATGGGGGGGCAGTTCTATCTCCTTTTGTTTATTAGGTAACAATGTAGTTTTAAGGTTTTTCCATAATTTTTTCGAGTTTTTAATATTACTATTTATGTGTTCAGTAAAATAAGCCTTTTTCTCACTTTCAATTGCAGTCAGAACTAAGAGCTTCATTTCTTTATAGCATTTTTTAAGAGTTGATGTGTGTTGTAAGCGATATTTACTATGATAGTCATCACGGATGCGCATCATAGTTTTAACGGTATCTGTTATCCAGGGATGTGGGGGTTCTTTGAATTTAGCGGTTTTAATGGGAGCATGCAGATCAAATAAAGTACTTATTAATAAAGTGAAAGATGAAACTAGTTCATTTACATCTGAAAGGGTATTTAAAAAATTCCAATTAATGTTGCTGATATCATTATTAAAAATCTCTGGTAGAATATTTTTTAATGGCCTATATGTTACTATCCGTGGGAGTGGTTTTTCCTTTTTTATATTTAGCTCAACTATAATCATACCATGATGTCCAAGATCCGGGCTGTATTTAACGAAACTTTTACGAACCTTGGCATCAGTACACGCAATGTCAATGAGAGTGGCACTGTGGTCAGTGAAATGCGTTGGTTCTGATATTACCTGTACTAAGTTTAGACTATGTAAAAATTCATTAAGTAGTTTCGTTTTCCATTCATTAGGAGTTAGAACATCTATATTGAAATCGCCTAGTAATATTAATGTGTTGTATTTTAGAAAAGATGTGACAGATTCAGTTAGAGCCTCAAAGACAGGATTAGGGTTCTGCTGAGGTGGTCTATAGGCTGTACCAATAATGACAGTTTCTCCATTAACCTTAATGCTTATCCACATCTGTTCGACATCTGGTGCAGAAGGGTGCGGGCAGACATGAGCATAAATATTTTTCTTAATATAGAAGCCAACACCCCCTCCACGGCCGCGTTTGATGTGAGAAGGCCTAGGAATGAATCTGAAACGATAGCCTGGTACTTTAGGTGCTTTCTCTGCTTCATTGTAGCCTATCCATGTTTCATTTATGGCCATGATGTCAGGTTTCAGTTCCTCCATGGCAACCAAAAATTCATCATGACCTGTATTTAAAGAACCAGAGTTAAAAAGTCCAACTTTAAGGTACTTTGTATTAAAAATAAAATATTTTAATTTGTTTCTGACATGAATTGACATTGTGGACGTTAAATAATAATATAGACAAAGAAATAAATTTGTTGAATAATGTGTCGGTTGAACTAGTTAATAAATATAAGGTAATATTATGGATTGCGTTAAGTAAATACTGTAATAGTATCAAATAAACGATATAAAATAAGATACTGTAAAAACAAAACATGTTAATATGAAAACAAGACAGTAAAGTTATGGTTATAAATAAATGAGTTGTGGTTTTTTTACATAGCAGATACGGAGATATTAATAATATAATAGAAAGATAGTTTATTAAGTTTATAAGTGATAGTATTATAACTGCTACCCTACCAAAGACAAAACACAAATAATGAAAACCTACAAAAACTAATTTACAGGAGGAATAGCAATTATGGGCACAGATCCAAAAACCCGGTCGAGATCTGCCTGGCAACGTATCGGGTATGGTTGTTTGCCGTCCGCCTGACGTACATAGATCCGTCCACGTTTCGTCCAGGCGAACCGCCACTGGTGCTTGCGGCATTCCTCGCGCGCCCTGAAGAAAAGCTGGCGGTTGACGCGCGTGAGCCGCTCGTTCATAAAGATGCGGGCGTGCGCGCCGGCGGCGGGGGCGCGGCCGGCGTCGGCGGTGGTGAGCGTGCGGCGCACCCGGGCGGCCGCCAGCAGGCTGTCGCGCAGGTCGCGGCGCGCCAGCCGCACCACCAGGCGGCGCGCGCGCCCCTCCTGGCCCCCGGCCCCCGCGCCCACAGCCACGCCCACGCGCTCCGCGAACACCACGTCACGCTCCTCCAACACCACGCCCAGCTTGGCCGCCAGCACGGTGACCGCTTGCCGCGCGCTCTCGCCGCGCTCCTCTGGCAGGTGTCCTATCTCCAGGTCCGCGAGGAGGGCATCCTGGTCCCGGTCATTCAGCTCCTGCTGGAGCCGCACCACGGTGGACTGCAGATCAGCGACGGCGACGGTGACATGCGGCGCGGGCTCGGCGGCGGCGGCGGCGCGCTGGAGCTCGACAGCGGCGAGCCGCTCCTCCAGGCCGTCCATACGCGCGGACACGCCGGCGACGGAAGCACGAAAGTCCGCCATTTCGAGCCTCACCTCTCGCAGTTCTGTGCCAAGGTTGCGAACCTCCGAGTTGAGTGACTTCAACTCGGAGATAAGTCGTGAGTTAAAACCTTCCTGAATCTTGCGGATCTCTTCCAGCAGATCCTCCTTGTAGGACTTCAAATTTAAGTGAAGCTCCATTTCACCAAATTCTGCCGTTATGTTGTGCGCAGTCTCATCCAGTGCCATGGGCTCGGCAGTCGGCACGGGGAGCTCTTCCTGTGACGGTCGCTCCTCATACTCGGCCCTCGAAGGGGCAACCTGAGATACTCGCACAGGCGTCGAAGGATCTCTGCCTTTTGGAGTTCGCATTTGGCAGTCACCGCATCGCCAATTATCCGAAATTTTGGATCCTACCGGTAATCTAACACACTCATAATGTGAGCATGAGCGACAATTTGGGCATACAGCGCCATCTTTTAAAAATCTTCCGCAGGCTATACATTTCTGTGCCATCTTCGGTGATTTGGGTTCGAAGAAAAAAGAGATTAAAAGTAACGACGCAGTTCACTCGTAGTCTCACAGGTGGCACTATTAAATAATCGTTAGCCTTGCTTCCGGGGTTCCGCTACTCGAAGGCAGATGGCGCAAGTAGTAGGCAATCGACACTATTTAATTAGGTCAATTAATAATTGCTAGACTCTATCACTGTCACAAGTACTAACCACACACTAGGTAGGCAAATGATACCGCTGACTGTGCTGTGGCACTAATGTTGTGTCAGTATTTAATTTTTGTTCAAATTGGTGAAGAGGGTATTTTTGTTGCACTATGAATAAACATAAATTGTTTTGCGAAATATAACTGTTATTACTGACGTGTCTTTTACAAAAAAACCACACTTTTATAACAACACTGAAATCCTTGTTTAAGATATGTCACCGGCACCTTTGGAACACTGCAGGTATTTTTAAAAGCAAAACATAACACGATCAGCTGTGTTCTCGTCAATGGTCGTGACGTCACTTACCCGTTACCATCACTTATCACTACCCCCGTTATGTTGTCTCATGCATACAATTATCTTTAGCAAATATGTACAACTAAAATACTTATATGCTATCATATCAATTTACCAGCAGCGTGTGCTGCCAAAACTGTACTTTTTAATACATAAAGTTCTTATTATTGTTGCCATTTAGCCTTGACTTTGCCAAAATCAGTGTCTAGACGAAAAGAGCATTTCGGTATAAATTATTTAAATAGCAGGAATATTTAGTTCGAGCATGAAAGCGCTTGAACGTATGACATGATTTATGTTGGTCTAAGATGATAAATCAAAAAGCGCTGCAAGCGAATTTGTAAATGCGGTCGAAAACATACTAAAGATACCTGGAAATTCATAAGTAACTACTTATTTCATTTAATAAGGTTATTGCTAGTTTTTTTATAAATTCTAAACCCCATATGCACTGACGACATTTAATCGGGTCGGTTACACTATATCATTGGGCGGTTCAGAGAAGTGATAGAGTTCATGGAATCTTCTGTCAAAAATTACTTATGCTCCATCTACGGCCAGTTAGAAAAAAATTGAAAGCAATTGAGATTCAAAAATGGGGGCAAAATGCTACAATTTGTATGGATTAACCCATTATTAGACAAACTTCGAAAGAGGGCAGATAGCGAATCGCTGTTTTTACTTTGACGTCGTCGAACTACTAAACTTGCCCATTACTCGCTTACTCCCCTCGCGGGTAGTGCACTAAATCATAACCTCCCTCTGTTTTGTTGTTGTCAGATAAAAATAACCACTTTTGTTTATCTCGGCTAAGAGTGAGGAACTTGAATTTTTTACAAAATATTGAGGAAATGATATGGATAAGGCACTGATAATAATCGGCCTAAAAATTCAGAAACCAGAACTAGCCAGCATAAACAAAGAAGAAAGACACAGACAGATAAAAACTTGAAATTCATATAGGTAGGGGTAGGTTTCATATAGGTAGTTTGTTTTCACGAGGTCGAATGACTTCCACTGGTTTCGGCAGAATAACAGCGCTGAGCTGCCTTCGGTAGTGAAGCATAATGCTGAGCTGGAGCCGATTTGTTGCGGTAGCACACATAATTTATTTGATTACTTACATATCTTTCTTTTGTTATAAATATTTACTGTGAAAGTAGGCATTAGTACTTAAGCATTTGTATTTGGCCCCTGTGGCGCAGTGGGCGAAAGTCCGTCTGAGACGCAGAAGGTTGCGGGTTCGATTCCCGCTGCGAGACAAATGTTTGCATGTTCTGTAGATATTTGTCTCGGGTCTGGGTGTTTATATGTATGATATGTATATATTTATAAAAAAAAATTATATGTGTAGTATATCAATCATGTGGTTCCCATAATAGAAGCTCTGCTTAGTTTGGGGCTACATGATGCTGTGTGATTACGTCCCGCATTATTAATTTATTTATTTATTTATTTGTAATTATCTCATATTCCAATTATTATTGTTTTTATTTCTATCCTTTCGTTCTTTTTTTTTTATATTTTTACTTAAACACCTAGGTACTTGTCTTTCTATTGATTGTAATGTTCATCTATGAATTTATGAATTTCATGTGTGTGTTAAAGCAACAAATAAATGCCTGTCTATGTCTAGGTAGGTAAATCAGTGATGACCAGAGCTATGTTTTCATTGTCCCACGAAGAAACAAAGACGTCTTGAGCCCTTTCCGTATTTTTTTTTCTGTTTTTCTATGCAGTTCGTGGTTTCCGTTCAAGAACCTTACGTGTTAAGATTTCAATGAATATCAATACCTTCACTGTATACTCTAAAAAAACATTTATTTCAGTGAAACAATATTGACCAACTTATATTTGTTTTAATTTATTTTCAAATAACCAGCTATTTTCTGTTTCATTTTTTTTTTCAAATTCTAAGTCCCTTCAAAGAAACTGATGACATCTGTGGCGTAGTGGGCGACAGCCCGCCTTAGACGCTGAAGGTTGCGGGTTCTATTCTCGCCGCGAGACAAATGTTTGTATGATTTGCAATGTGTACTAGACGGGACGTGGAGGGAGAGCGCCGCGCTCACTCACCCTGAAGACGAAGACGAGTCGAAGCGTCGGTGCCTTCACCGATGTAACGGTACGCGAAAATTACCTTTTTTTCCAATATGAATGAGTGAATTCACGTTAGTTTTATGAGTAAAATAGATTTGCAAATATTTGTCTCATGTCTTGGTGTTTTCTATGTAAGTACAACGTGTATGTATATAATAAATGTAATGATGTAATTGTAATAATGTAAGTAGCATATAATCAGTCATGTGATTTAGTGATGTGATATGTATTAATACAGACTCTGCTTAGTTTGGGGCTAGATGAACCTGTATGATACTGTCCAGCATACTTTTTATTATTATTACTAACCTTTGCTTATTCATGTATGCTCAATAGTGAAACCATAAACATAGCCCCATCGACCGGACGAGGCATACAACGTGAATGTCACCTCGCACAAAAGGTGGCAGTGTCAAAAGGTAGCGGCGTCGGCTGGTGCTCGTATCGGCGACGCGTCAATCAATGTTTCCGCAGTGCGGGTGTCATAATGGATGGAGGTGGTAATTTTTAGAATATTTATTTAGGTATAAATATTTTTTCAGTTATATATATTTGTTACTTAAGTAATAATACATAATACAGAAACATTATTACTCTGAGTAAAGTATTATCAAAGGAATTCGAGCATCATACTATGTTAAAGATAGGTGCTTCTATAATCAGATGTCTGTAGCAGATAAAACTTCTTTAGATGTACATGTTAAGATAAAGAAGGCATAAGTGGCGCAGCTCTAAAATTAAAATCCATTCGGTTTAAAAAATTTGAATAATATTTTCTAGATACTCATATTTTTACACTCCATGTAAACAATTTCCTACGTAACCGGCGCCCGCAGCCGAGTATTGAAAACTATGAAAGCAGTAGAACCCATGTACCCCGCATTCTATTTAGCTTTTTGACAGAATTCTACTCATATAACTTGACATTTTCAATTTGCCTCGCATCAACAGATATTGATTTTGCAATTTACAACTCAATATTCAAACTTTCTGGGGCGTTTTGTATTTTGTGATAGTGATCATCAACATTTTAGTCTGTAAACCGTCTCCTTTTGATGGGTAAATAAGTAGTTAATACAACATAAAAAAATAGTCTGCATACGAACACGCTATAAAGTTAAATATTACATTTATTAATAACTAGCCTTCTTATTTACTTCACTTCACTTCTTTATTAATTGGCTTCTGGTATAGTTTCCACAATTTCGCCAGTATCAAGTATAATGTTCATAATAATATGAGGCAACGTGTACTACGTTGCCTCATATTCAACTCACTCGTTGGTTTATAAGTCCAGTCGTCCAGTCTTTCAAATGTCGTTTTATAACTCCCGATAAAGTAAGTAATGACAGAGACAACCTGTCATTTAACTGTAAATAAAAAAAGGGTGACATGATATTTAACGCCATTTTAGCTATGTGAGGTATATAGAAATATTATGAATAGATTACCAAGCAGAGTTTCTTGCCAATTCTTCTCTGTTTGGTCACGTTACGAATTGGTGGTAAATTAAAAAAATGACGTTTCAAAGTGTACTATACAGTTCCTACTGAATAAATGAATTTTGAATTTTGAATTTTTTAATAGGTATGTAATAATATTCATGTAAGATTTTTTTATCCCAAAAATTTCAAATCTGTCGGAATTGGAACCCTCGACCTTTCCTTAGAAAATCTTAGATTTTCCCTGAAGTGTGGGCTAACACTTAAAATACAAAAAAACATCAATATTGATGTAATTGACGCATAATATTTACCTATCTTTCTCATTGTAACTCTGTTTATGGTTTGCTGTAGAAAACTCTTTTAAGGTCGCCTTTGTGCATAACTTTTAGAGTTAGTTATATATAGGTTGATACGCGGGACATTGACATTTACATACATTGTGAAGAGGACGACCAATGATGAACGATGACGAAAATCAATTTGGTTGTTCAAATAAATGAAAAGCCATTTTGAATTTCTTAAACTTATTTTTCTATGTACCTACTATATATAATCAATATTCATTTCAGGACTGACAATAAAACTTTATGTTAACTTAAGATGCAAACACCTACCTACGCGCTTGAGAGCCAATACCAATGAGAAAAACTATGTACCCAAGCAATGCAACGATCATGAAAAATAATTACAAAAATATATAGCGTATGTACATACATGTAGTACGCCGGAACACCAAAGCGCCTTATAAGGGGCAAACCTGACGGCCAAATATAACGTGGCAGACCCAAATTTAAGTGTGTAGACGACAGAGAGCAAGATTTAAATGTGATTGGACAGAAAAAGCCCAAGATAGACCCGGCTGGAGAAGTTTACTTGGCCAAGGCGCACCCGAGGCTATAGATGATGATGACAGTATTTTTAACTGACTTCAAAAAATGAGAAGGTTCTTAATTGGTTAAGATATTTTTTATGTATGTTCACCGATAACACCGCCAATTGTGGACTGATTTCTAAAATATTTTTTTTTTGTTTGAAAGTGTATACTACACAGTTGGTCCCATATAAATTTGATTCCTGAGGGATCATTACTGCTCCCGCAAAACTTAAAAAACATATATCTCACTTCTATATTTCACCCTGAGTCGTCCCTCATACTTTGTAGGCATGCTTAGAAAACATGAAGCAGTCAAACTGCAATAAAAACATTTTACTTCACTTTCAAGATCTATTTCTGTGTTCGACCTTGCCAGTATTGATCATTTCCCATCGCTTCCGGGCTAGACGCGCAGACGCCTAACACGATTTACTTTCACTTCAAATCTATAACCTTACTTTTGTTTTGTTTATAAGTTTCATCAACATCATCACTTCCGTGTTCGGAAGGCAGATTAAGATATTGGTCTCCTGCTTTTTCAGTCGTTAAACCAGGTCGGAGACCTTCGGGAGGCCTAAAACCTCCGAAGCCAGAGTTGACTACTAGTTTATACGAAGAAGGAAGGTAGATGAACATCATCATAATCATCATCATCATCATCAAGCTGCAGCAGTCCACTGGTGGACCATGCATCCCATGATTAGAGACATTGGGACCTGTCCTCAACTCGACGCAACTAGCAACCTTTCGGAGATCCTCACTCCACCTGGCCCTCTACATAAAAGCTCGCTGATTCACTAAAGTACCCAACGAGTAAGTAAGTATTCAACCGACTGCTTCAGTTCTCTGCACTATTACAAGTTTATCTCCAACTTATTCATTACCATGAATGCATAATCTGTTTTTTTGGCACAATAAGTGCTTTATCGACACAAAGTCGACTAATATGTTGCTCTACACTTACTGTATCTGTAGCTGCTGAACCTGTTTTAACAGAAAGTTTATGATGGAAACACAGTACTCTATTTTGTCCTTTTTACAATAAGAGTAAAACGTGTTTCTTGACTACCCCTGACATAGTATCCAATTTATCAATAGATTTTCGTATTCAACTATGTGTGAAAATTGCAACGATGGGGGCTTGTCGTGATTTTTCAGGCATGAAAACTATAACTTATGGGTTAGACAAAACTAAAATTTAAAAAAATAAGCATGTATATGGTCATAGTCCTGAAACCATTATCCTTATATATTTTAACATGGTACTGGTGATAGCCAGTTATCGCCACCATGTGACGTCACATCCCGATGAGTTACCGCGTATCCGGTGCACAGTGCGACGATAATGGACCCTGCGTTTTATGACTGCTATCGCCATTGTTCATCATTAAGGCCTCGTGTCAAGGTATTTGTAGATTAGATTTAAAAAAACGTATTTTTGTATCGTTGGCAGACGTGTAGACTAAGTACCCTAATGGAAATGGTCACTGACACTCATAGATATTACCAGGATCATGAGCCAGCAATTTCATCGGATATTTTCAGACGTAAACACGTCAAGTAAGCTGCATTACCGGCGACTGAAATAGGCCTATTGATACCGTAGGCACCTAACTACTTCCCTGGAAAAAGTGACGTGTATTTTTTGTTATTTATAATTATATCTTTAAAGTTTCGTTTATTAACCGTCTTCAAGATTCGTTTAATATTTTGAGTGTTGAATAACACAACTGCAGTGCAGCTGCCATCCTCGGCCGTCATGAGGCCCGCAGTCAACGTGTTAACAATAACCCTTCTTTACATTCGGGTTAAACTGCTGAAGTTTTGCATATAACCACGCCCTCTTCAATAATTCAAACATGAAACCATTAGTTATAAAGGCGCCTCACAGTCGACCAAGGCTGTCGCGACCCCCATTTTTTATGCACCCCGCTATGCACAGTCGTAGCTTGATCCCGAATTATCGAGGGGGTTAAATTGACGTTTTATGAAACAACTAGACACGTGATATGGAAGAGAAAATTGGAGTTTTTGCGATGTATGGCAAAATGAGCTGTGCCTCCACTGAGAATTTTATACGGTCGATTTCCATGATGGAGGAAATGATGTATTTTTATGGCAAGCCTTCTTCTAAATCCTCTAGTGCGAGTGGCTTATTCAAAAAAAGGCCTATGCCTAGTAGTGGGTCTAAAACGACTGATACTGATGATGAAGCATATGCTCCATATTAATAATCCAGGATAACAAAGTTTCGTTCAGTGAGTGAAAGCATTTAGGTTGACTGCATAAATCTCACATCATTTGTGAGTTAATTAGGGTATTTTAGCGGAAAAGAGAAAGGAGGCCTTTTCTATTCAGTATGATCAGGCAGAATCATAAGATAAGAGGAGAATGGGGTGTCCGGCTGCAAGCTAGGATATGTCAAAGTTGTGGGACGTAAATGGGTTAGACTAGCGTGGGATCGTGGTAGATGGTACAAGTTGAGGGAGGCCTATACCCAGCATTAGGTGAAATCAGGCAGTATATGATGATGCAGTATCGACTATCATATTATTTAAATATCACTGTTGCAAAAAACCAGACGTTAAAGAAATTTATTCTTAGCGATGGTATTTTTTCTTAATGTTCTCTATCTTCGGAACCCAAGTGAACCCCACCTGCACGTGGTGCACCCTGCTAAACAACGAACGGGGCTCTGGCGTCCGGCTGATTGCGGCATAGGACAGCCTACATCGGCACAGCCAAATCCCCTGGCCACTGACGGGCAGCAGCGTCGGTGGTGCGAGAAGCTGTGCCCTGCGATCCCCAACCCGCATGCCCAGCATGGGGATTATGGGTATATCCCCCTTTATTAGGGGAGGCCTATGTCCAGCAGTGGACTGATATAGGCTGATGTGGTGGTGGTGGTGTGTGGATGGTATTTTTTCTTAATTTAAATATGGGACCAAACGGAAAGTATAACCTATCTTCACAAACGAAAAAAGGATTTTCCTAATCGGTTCATAAGTGCCGGAGTTATGAGGTAACAAACATAGAAAAATATAACCGAATTGAGAACCTCTTCCTTTCTTTGAAGTCGGTAATAACTATTACAAGCTATCGAAGATAATAGGAGTACCATGTTCAGAAAATGACATATTTGGATAAGATCCTGATTTATGCGTCGACCGGTAAGTGTATTGACGGAAACGCTATAACTCAGCCACTTTCGAGATTGCGACACGATGGCGCCACTTATTCTGTTTCTATTTACATGTTAATAATAAAATTATGAGGAGGTCAGCTTCCGCCCGCGGCTTCGCGTGGTACAGGAATAGCCTATCTACCTATAAATCCAGGTCAACTATGTATTCCAAGTATCATCAAACCGTGAGTAGGAACAAACATACTAAAACACAAAGACACATACTCACTAACAAACAAACTTTCACATTTATGAAAATTAGTGTGATCCTCTTAGTTATGCATCATTCCGTCCGGTCACTACTTGGATGGATTGCCGTTTATGGCGCTTCCGCGATTCGGAAGTCAGGCTCAAATATTGGTCCCGGCTTTTTCAGTAGTTAAACCTGTCGGAGGCCTTCAGGCGGCCTAAACACTGAAACTAGAGTTGGGCAAAAGAATACATTTCTTTCTGTTTTTTTTTTAATACTTTAAATATTTTTATTGAGCTAAAAGAATCAAAAATGTTCAAAAAGGTATACTGGCACTTTTTTGTTTTAAGCAAGGGAAGCAATAGCTTGTAGTCAATAGACTTCGAGGCTTGCTTGGACAAGGATGAGGTCGACGATGGGACGAGCTTTTCCAGGAAGTACCTATCTATGCAACAAATGTTCAAGTATATCGAAGCCCACCCTTTCACTAATATACGGGACTGCCCATGCTTCCCTATAATACCTAATATATTCGTAAGCACCGACACCATAGAGCCACACAGCACCTATTCATTCACATGCGCGTAAATGATTTCCGGATACACAGAAAAGGAAGGACCGGATACATGGAAACTCGTGAAACAACTTTAGGCTTCATTTCTCTTTGTATTATTTTTAAATAACCCTACGTATTTTGTATTAGTAGTAGAAGAGATTTTTCTGGATTTTTCCATGATTTAACAAGCCCATAACGCGGTAGAAGGATCCACATAGTACCTACTTACTATTTCACCTAACTTCAGAATATTTTCATTATACATTTTTTTTCTGCGGAATGGGATAGAAACCTGCACTTTTCGCATCGAATCCAACTTTCCAAGCATGCCGTTAAATAACTCTTGTTGTTCTGCATTTCCCTCCTGCAACGTCAGGAAACAAAAGCGGAGATTTGGGCGGGCGCCGCCCTACACGCTTCCGGAGAAAATTTGCATATGCATTGAAAATTCATGCATGGGCAACGGCGATTTGTCTCTTTAAATTCCATTAATCTCCACTAAAGGATGCGGTTTTTAATTCGTATAAAATAATTATCGTACATCTAAACTACTAACTACATAGTATGTAATACATATTTCAATGTATGTCCTTTGTGGTGTATGTACGGGGTAAGGGGTTCCTGTCTCCATTTTCGGAACCCAAGCCAACCTCACCTGCCCATAGCACACCCTGCTAACTACCAAACGAGGCTCTGGCAGGCCGCTGATTGCGGCATAGCGCAGCCTACATACCCTCGCCACAGACGCACAGCAGCATTAGCTGTGCAAGAAACTGTGCCCTTCAGTCCCCCACCCGCATGCCCAGCGTGGGGATTTTGGGCATATCCCCTTTTTCATTCAGTTAAGAGGCACCCTTCATATATGAAGTCTTTATCTGGGTGCACGGCAGTGCCCCCGACGAATCGAGCTTAATGTTTTGTTACGTCTAACTTATATCTGGTATTTCTTTAAAATGATCCTATTCTTCTTCTTTGTATGAGCTAGTGACCAACTCTGGTATCGGAGTTTTTAGGCCGCCTGTAGGCCTCCGACATGGCTTAACGACGGAAAAGCCGGGACCAACCTCTTAACGTAACGAAGCACGGGAGCGCTCAAATCTAAATGTCACTAAACGGTCACCCATCCAAGTAATGACCGGGCGGAGTGTTGCTTAACCAATGTGATCTGCTCAGAACACCGAAGTTAACCACGCCACGAGCGCTTGATGATGATGATCCTATTGATCCTATTAATCAAGGTCTCATTTTTTAAGCAAACTAGCTGACCCGGCGAACTTCGTACCGCCTTAGCGTAGCAATGATGCACTACTTTATTTTGTCAATATTTTCTTAATATTTTTTTCCGTAATAACCTTCTAATAATAACAAATACAACAAAAAAAGAATTAGTGAAATCGGTCCAGCCATTCACGCGTGATGCCGTGACCAAGGAAAACGGGTTTCATTTTTATATATATAGATTAAAACTTACAATGAATATGATTCCAATGCTTATTTACCTGAAACAAAGAAATAATAAATGAATACAAAATTTTAATTACCATCATCTCCCTGCCCTTATCTCACTGTAAGTGGGGTCGGCGCATGTTTTTCTCTTCTATTTTTCTATCAGCCGTCATTTCAACACACTCCTTCCTTACACACATCATCTTTCGCACATTCCATCCATCTTTTCTTCGGCCAACCTCTGCCAGCACATCCATATTCTTATCGATACATGACTTTTATCCTTACTCACTTTTATCCATGACATGTCCATTATACACCACTTTAACTTATTCATCCTCTACTTTTCCGTCACTGGCGGAAGCCAATTAAATAAAAAATAAAAGAACTTTGAAATTCGTTTTCTATGCAAGTGAAATGTGTTTCAATGAAACGAAATTATTCTAAAACTGGATTAATATTCCAAATATTTTAAATATCTAAGTAAGTCTCTAGTAAGGCTTGGAAGAAGTCAGCATTATTTATTTATACATTTATTTTACGATAACTGGAAAATAGCGAAAGTAAAGTTGTGACCGGGGGTTCATTCATTCGTGCAAGATATTTACCTTGGCGATGCGAGGCGATCCGTCAACATCGGCATATCTCTTTCGTACCATTAGTCAACTGGAGATGGGTCAGCCTATCAATTATTATGACCTGATTTCTCTAAGGCTGTTACAGATGGATAGTGTTTCGCTGGCAGATGCTTATGTGATAAAGATTTTTTAAGAAAAAATGCCCATAAACCTGATTCCGAAGGTGGTTTGAGACTTTTTGATTCGATAGTTTAAAATTTTACAACTCCTTTCTCAGTCAAAGTCTGTCAGTAAATAGTGAACATTTTTCAGTTATCAGATAATCCAATACATACCTTATCCACTTCGAGATAATACATACCATCCATTAACAAAATGTAAAAAGTGTGAAAACGTGTGCTACTTTCAAACTATCTATTAACAACTGCATCGCGATCACGAATATTTCAACCAGACGTATCGTAAGCGCAATGAAAAGTTTTTGCCTATCATCATCATCATCATGATGATGATAGGCAATTTTTGCCTATGATAAAACGTTATTTTGAATTTACGCTTTCTTATTGGTCAACATTTTACGTCTACGATACAAATACTCTGTATCTGTCCACTTACAGAGACCCGAAGTCACAAGCAACTTATGCACAGAAACACACTTCATCAAAGTCTGTCAGCAGTCCAAATACTTGAATCTAATTTTTTTTATAGTTTAATTAATATTTTTATATCATTTACCGCATATTAGGTTTTACAACTTTAAAACACACTGACGACCACTGTGGTGCAGTGGGCAAAGGCCCGCCTGAGATGCAGAAGGTTGCGTGTTCAATTCCCGCCGCGAGATAAATGTTTGTAAGTTTTGCAAATATTTGTTTTGGGTCTGTGTGTTTTCAATGTATTTACAAAAACAATGTATATAAGTATTGTAATAGTCATGTATTTCCCATAATACAAGCTCTGCTTAGTTTAGGGCAACATAATGCTGTGTGATAATGTCCAGCATTATTTATTCACTTACTGATTTGTTCTGCTAAATCACTTAATTCATTACCCACTATTGTAGTAATTTCGTAAACTCGCATTTGGACTACATCAAAGCCCAATTTGGCTGTCAACAGCACATTATAAATTTATGTATGTACAACGTCCACCCCTTTATGTCACAGTTATACAGGGAGTTCACTTTACACTTGACTTTAGATAAAAATAATTTCATGAAATTTGTGCAAAGTCCTACTAATATTATAAATGTGAAAGTTTGTGAGAAAAGAACGGCACGCCAGAACGGCTGAACGGATTTGGATGAAACTTGGAGTATACAAGATAGTGACCTGGATTAACATATTGGCCACTTTTTATTTAAGTACCACGCGAGAGGAGCCGCAGGTGGAAGCTAGTTCTTTATAATGAAGCTATGTAGGTAGATATAGATAGACTTATCGTAGTTATATATGATTTATTATTACATACATTAAATGTCTGCATATGCTGGATATTTTTTGTGGGAATTTTAAGCGACTGCATTAATTGGAAGTTCTCAATCCTAACCAATAAAAATGCGAAAGTGGGTAAATTAGTTTGTTAGATTACCTATAACGCTTTTACGCCCTAACTAACCTAAACCGACTAACCTAACCGATCATCATGAAATTTGGCATATACTTTGCATATACTTTGTCACGGATTTTTACTCTTTTTAACTCCTTTAGTACAATAATATTTAATACAATCCGTATCGTAATATTTAATAAAAACGTTTTTTAGTGAGCGCCTACACACTTTAGCAACTACCTGTACCAAATATCAAATCTTAGACCTTGTAGTTTCTGAGATTTCGTGATGCGTGTGTCAGCCAGTGAGACAGTGGATTTATCTTTTATAAAAGTTTTCTCTTTTATTAAGTAAGGATATTAGTGCACCCTGTAATTATTACACCTTTCCCTGTAATCGCGTTTTGTTAGTTAATAAACAATGAGACGGGAACTCGTTACCGGCGCGACCGCACTCACTCAATCATTTATATATCACTTAATTGGGCAGACACCTACATTGGTATTCAAAATTAAACGACGAATAATATTGTTATTACCTAAAAAAAATTACTGAGGCAGGATCATTAGAAAAGGATAACCTACGATACACTCCCACAATGCCCCACATACAAACGCTCACACACATACAAATTTAATAATTTAATAATATTGTATAAAATAATCTATATATATAAAAATGAAACCCGTTTTCCTTGGTCACGGCATCACGCGTGAATGGCTGGACCGATTTCACTAATTCTTTTTTTGTTGTATTTGTTATTATTAGGAGAAGGTTCTTACGGAAAAAAATATTAAGAAAATTACATCACAAAAAAATAAAGTAGTGCATCATTGCTACGCTAAGGCGGTACGAAGTTCGCCGGGTCAGCTAGTTATCTTTATAATATTACTACGTGTACAATAATGTTTGTGTAAGCGAGGAACACGAGCTCGTAAAACATACAAATTTTGAACTTAGATCAGGAAATAGCGCTTTGAGTGTTGGAAACACAACTCTTGATATGGAGCTGCTGGCCCTGCTAGGTTATGGCGCGGAGGCCCGCAGTCAACGTGTTAAGGACCACACATTATTATGATTGCACCACACTCAAAGTACATAAAATGCGAAAACAAACACTAGCAATTGTTATGATATATTTTTCAACTTTTACCTTTTTTTTATATCGAATGTTTTTGTTAATAAATCACTAGATGTTTTACTATCCTATAGCTAGTACCTATCTACCAAGGAGCTTTATAATGGGAGTGAGTGCTTTATACCAAAATCTGTGCCATATTATTCTCCCTAAAAATGCCCAAAAAAAGGTTGTGACTCGTTTCCTATTATATGTAACACAAAAGGGAAAACAAGACACAACACCTTGGAGGGAGAATACATTAGGCACAGATTTTCGTTCAAAGCACGCATTCCTTTGTTCGTTGGTACTAGTAATTCTATTGTATCTACTTACTTTTGGTTCAAACATCTTCTAGTCTAGTATGTGGCCTAAAAGTCGCAACAAAAACTCGCAAACTTTTCATTCGAAAGAACACACAGCGAAGCGTAAACCGAGACATCTGTCTGAGTCGTACTTGCACCGCAACGTGACATTTCCCAAGGGTTTTTCTGGTTTTACTGCAAACATGGCATGTAATATTTTACGGCTGTTTTTAGCAATACCTGGGACGAAGATTAGTCGATAGGATTTTAAAATGTCCTTAAATTAGCGATATCAAACCAATACCATCCATTTGGTTCGTATAATTGCAGTTAATTCCTTAATGATAATAGTAGAGTTCTTTGAGAAGGGAATGCTGTTTCAGTTTGAAGGGTGTGGTTTTCACCTTCATGTCTCAAGTTGATGGACGCAGGGCTTTGCGTCGTAGGACAGGGTATCGCAGCATTCGCATAGCAATGCATCGTTCCAATCATAAGTGAAGTGAATGGGCAGAGCCCCGTTTGTGCAGCAGGGTGCACTACAAGCAGGTGAGGTTGGCTTGAGTTCAAATGATGGAGGATGAAACCCTTATACCCCAGAAATATATTATTATTATTATTATTATTATTATTCAGCCATTTTGATCCCACTGCAGGGCAAAGGCCTCCCTCCCCTCCTTCCACTCCTCGCGTTTCGTCGCTACCACAGGCCAAGATCTTAAATACGCGTCAAGCTCATCTCGCCATCTTTTTCTGGGTCTTCCACGTCGCCGTCTGGTGTTTGGTGGGATCCAAAAATATAGTACAGATATATTTTAAAAAGTTAAGTAGCCCTTTTATGACTATTTCCTATATTAGGGATGCTATATCCCTTTACCAAGAACTGTGACTCACTTACCCTTGATACAATAAATAATGTCCCTTGATCTTGCTTTTGATGATTCATACTATGAGATCAACCACATTAACCGAGTATAAATAAGTGGGTATTTATCTTACTTATTTCATTAATTTATTGATTGAAGTATTCAAGGTACCTAATCAATCTAAGTCTGAAGACATTTTAATATGTTCTAGGGTCTAACTTTTAGGGCCTGGGGTTAGTGTTATCTTTGTGTGATCGTTATCCCTGACTGAGACTGGTTGACTGGATAACCCACCGAAATAATTACATGCAGCACTTACACGCACTCTTCAATACACTAAAAGCCCTCGCAAACACGTCGCTTTCGTCGCGCTTAGTCGCGAGCGTCTGTCATATCTTGCTGTCGCGATTGTGCGTGTTTTGAACAAAATGTATGAAAATTGTCCCTCAGCTTGTCGTAGCGTCTAATCGCTGACGTTTGTCGTCCAATATGCGCAGGCTATATATATAGTTATAGGTATAATATAAAGTTATAGGCAAGATGCCCGAAAAACGAATTGGATACGATTTTTTTTTTCAAATAAACAAAAAATTACAAAGATGCACCCCCTTACTTATGAACGCTACTTAAAGTTAATCAATACTCAAAGTTAGCCCTGTCACTGTTTGTCATTATCCAACGGATAGAGATGGCAATAGTTTAAGCATCCTTTATCTTTTGAAAGATGTTCATAAGTAAGGCCAATAGTGCGTTGAAGTTCCGCGTGACGTCACGGCTTAGTACACTTTATAATTTGTCGTGACGTCAAGCCCCCGAACTTTGACGCTCTTTATCCTTGACCATTTTTATTATTCTATGTTATGTATCGATACATTAAAAATACGTGTCCAATATTTTTCGTTGAAATAACTGCTAGACTAATTATATTATTTTTATACCCAAACATCATCCCTATTTTCCCACTATACTCACTCATGCAGTATTCTCTAAACAGCTCTTAGTGTTTGTTAGTCAGTATTTGTTGTAAAACACAATATTATAGTCTGGAACCTTGTTCTATATCTAACTAGGAGGAGGACGCCAACTCTCCTACACAGTTAATAACCTTTGCTGTCGTCAACTTTTTCAATTATGTTTTTGCGATTTATATTATTGTTCAAATAAATGAATAAAATTCTATGTTTATCCTATTCCACTCATATTATAAATCTGAAAGATTGTGAGGATGGATAAATGGATGTTTGTTACGCTTTTACGCAAAATCTACTAACGACTAACATAGTTTATGAACTGGATTGACACGTAGGCTCCTTTTTATCCGGGTACCACGAAGCTATTTATATTTATAGTACAAGACTGAATAGATAAAATTATTTATTCATTTTCAGGCACATGATCTCAGATTGTCCTAACCTATTAAACCATGCTACAACGTACCAAGCACATCTCCAATTTATCTCGACGAATAAAACTGAAGGCAATTACTTCGAGATAAGTGTCATTTTATAGCTCTCTGTAGCTCACCTGTCGAATCAATTTAGTTTTATTTAAGCGAATATAGACCTTATGCCACACAGGATAGTGTAGAAAAATGATTGTTGCGAAGACTATAAAAATACTGGGATTTTATGGGTATGCAAGCTTGCATTTTGATAATTAAATTATTTCATCATCATTGCGAAGAAGTCCAATATTAAGCGGTTGGTTGTATGTAGTTACATCACAAATATATCATACCTACAAGCTTGTACTGAAACCTGGCTGCGCAAGTCCAACTCCCACTTGGTCGGTTGACGAAATAAACCCTACATTCATTCCAATACTTTCTTCCTTCTTTGTTTATGCTAGTGGCCAACTCTGGTGTCGGAATTTTTAGGCAACGCCTCCGACATGGCTTAGCGACTGATAACTTTGGGACCCAAACTCAGATCTAAATTCCACTAAGCGGTCACCAAGTAGTGACCGGCCAAAGTGTTGCTTAACACAGATCATCTGCTAGAAACATTGAAGTAAGGTATTCCACGAGCGCTTTATAAATAGTAAGCAAAACTGTTAAGTGCGCCTGAATAATGTAACGTTAAGTGAAAGCCTTCTTTCCCCGTCGGCTGCAAACCGCAAGGAAAATTCACGATGAGGTCTGTACGTAATTGTACGAGTATGTTCAAGTTACAGATTTAATTTCGCGTAAAATTTTCCAGGTTTATGTTATAAGATTTAAGAAGTCCGAATGGTCTTCAAAAATTTGTTTTTAATGGCTCTAGTGTACAACGCTTTGAGTACTGAAAACACAACGGTGCACCTGCAAATCGGTTAACAAATCAGTAATGAGTTCTTTATCATATTATGAACCCTGTCTAGGATAGCAAGGTAGGCATTCATTTTATATTTTTAACCTCCTTATTCAAAGCCAAATGTCAATTTATAACGGTTCGTAAGACGAGAATCCGTCCTATTCATAACAATTCTATAAACTTCAGATTGATAATGTAGCGTTAAATTGAATGATACGCTTACTTTATCGAGCCGTTGGCAATTGACATTAGGTTATGATTATGGGGTTAGAGTATAAAAATAAAAATGACTGCCTACCTTGCTATCCCTGACAGGGTTTATTATGATATAACCACCAGTGAAACAACATAATCCTTTAACTTGCACCACAACACAAAAACATTTTCTGGTAATGTAAATGTTCAGTCTGATAATGTTGTAATTAGCTTTTAAATAGATATGAAACATTTGTAATATGAACATTATAATTCAAGGTAGATTAAATTCGTTGATGATAGGTAATAGAATATGAATTAAGTTAAATATAATTTTGTTAATTTGTATGTAAAACATTCATATTTACCAGATTAAAATTAAAACACGAAATGAAATAAAAGATGTCACTTAAAGCGATGCCAAACGGGCATTTTTTTGTATGTTTCGGATAGTAACATAAAAAAACGCCCGTTTGGCTTTGGCTAAAAACGCAACTTTGTTTGCACGTATTGATCTGGTCAATGGTTTCGGAAGACAAACATTAGTTTTTATTTATGTAGACGTTTTGTGCAAACTCTTGACCTCGAGACTTGCTTGAGCAAAGACGAGGTCGACGATGGAGTGAGCTGGTGCGCTGCATCGCGTCATCACAGCACAATGATTTCGACTCACAGACTGCCACACGGCCAATGTGTTGGGTCACGTTACAGCACCATCAGAATAACGTCACCGGGTCTCGGTGCAGGGCGTGTTATGTCAGTCTCTGAATGATAATGGAGATAAATAAACAATAACGTCGCTGCACTTACGCTCCGATGACATCGCAACGCATCCCGCACCCGCTTCGTCTTGTACATTGTGCGTACACGTTGCGTCGTCGCTCGCCGTCATGGCGCTTTGTGTTGCAAGTCGTTTTCTATATAAAACGACGCAACGTGCGCAGAAATCACTCTTAAAATAATGTGTTTTGCACTTCTGTTGTTTACTTTTTTTAAGCGGCTTCAAAAAAGGAGGAAGAAAATACCACCGAATTGGTTCTTTTTGATATCAGAAAGGCGAAAGGCTGCTGGTAAAAGCTGGATACATCGAGCTGAAGATTATTGTTATTTTATTTTTATTTTATTTTTTTATTTTGTTTATATTGGCGCTTGTTAGGGGAGCCCTATGTCCAACATTGGACTTCTTCTTCTTCTTCTTTGTATGAGCTAGTGGCCAACTCTGGTGTCGGTGTTTTTAGGCCAAACAAAAACATTGGACTGATATAAGCTGATGATCATTATCAACCAGATAATCTCAGTTAGAGTTGGCCTAGTTCAACATAAAAAAAAATAAAAAGCGATTAATTAATTTAATCTCAACATCGATGTAGTGAATTCAAAATTCCCTTATTTAAATTATTTGGCGTTTATTGGCTAAAATAGCACTGGCATTGGCATAGCTATGAAATTAAAAAATACATGTTATTGTTTTTAGTATGCAAAATTGTCGTAAAACGCTGCTGCAGCATCTGAGGACCGGTCAGTGACCGTTCGAGCGTTTAGGGTGACAAGCGGAGCGCTAAAATGGTGCATAGGAAATAGGGTAGGTAGAGTAGGCAGATAATCTTTTTTTCTCATCTAATTTGGGTCGAGTCCAAGTCCCAGGAAAGAAATTGTTTTTTTTTATGATAAAAAATAAAAATAAAAATAATAATAATGCGGGACGTAATCACACAGCATCATGTAGCCCCAAACTAAGCAGAGCTTGTATTATGGGAACCACATGATTGATATATATATATTGTAAATACATACATAGAGAACACCCAGACCCGAGACAAATATCTGCAGAACATGCAAACATTTGTCCCGCAGCGGGAATCGAACCCGCAACCAATTTATACAACATAATGTATATATATAGATACAATCATTAAAGAAAATAATTTTGTAACACATACAATCATAAAATTATTTGCCTTGCTACTAATTTAACTATTTTAAAAATGCTTGGTTGGACAATATTAGTACCCAAACTAGGATGACCTCGTGATATGACGTACTAATGCACTCCGTAGAACTGAGTTGTTAATTGTTGTACAATGAAAAAAGAAAACTATATTATTATTATTAGAAGTTCTGTATCTTTATGGGGTATGCTGAAAACTAGCCCTGCGTACACTGTCTGCGCAGAGTAGTGCTGAGCTAATCAAATTGTCAATTAATTGTTAGTTAATTTGTTTATTTTATTCTCGGTAAAGGTGCTCATTTATCATCTTAATCTATATCATCATCTAGTAAGACGCAAAATGTTAAATTCCCAAAATTTTGCTCCTAAAGGAAAGCAGACAAAACACGCGGATGAAACCGCGGGCACCTTGCGTTTTTTCTTCTTATCTTATCCTAAGAGCCTGTCTGATCCCACTGTAGGGCAAAGGCCTCCCTTCCCTCTTTCCATACATTTTGCGTCTACGTCAAGACGCAAAATTTTGGGATTTTTTTCTACTACTTATACTACGCAATAACATACTTGAACCAGTTCCTAGGCAAGTATTTCATCTTAGACCTTATCTTAAATTGTTTCAAGTATGATTTTACTTTATTTAGTAGTGCACGATAATAACTTTTTTTCAGATAACCCGCGGCATTTTAGTCGACCCGCCAAAGGGCAGTAATCCCAATATTAATTTATATGTCCCACCTCCTGTTTGTGGTCAATTCGAGAGCAGGTGCGAATAATGCCGTTACAAATGACGTTGGCGGGCGGAATGACAAGTGGGATGACGGGGCCTAGCCTGTCAGGAAAAGGTAACTGAATGAACGGTAACATTACCCAAAATTCTATGGTTTTGTTGAAGGTGCATGCAATGCTTCGGTCGTTGAGTTAGTCTTACATACTGTTGACACTTACATACGTTATACAAATAAAAATACAAATTCATTTATTCACATAAATAAGTAATTACATTGGTATGTACATGATCTTATTATTTTCTAATCGTCCATCTATTTAGCCATATTAATGGCATGTGAATGTCGTCTAATAATTTCTAATATTATTATAGTTTTTTTATTAAACCACTCATCCAGCGTTTAAAATGATTTTTCAAATAACCAACACCTTTTTTTTAAACATAGAAGTAGGAAGTTCCTTTAGAAAATTGGGCAACCTATTAAATACTTTAACACACATCGCATAACAGTTTTTTTGTAGAAGAGTAGTTCGAGGTATAAAATCTAAAACAAGTTTTTCACCATTTCTAGTATACTCGCATATGTCTTGAGCTTTTGTGAAGGGGTCTGGATGAATTCTAAAAAGTATGCTTGCTTCAAAAATATACATGCATGTCAAGGGTAAAATTTTGAGTTCTTTAAAGTATTTTCGACATGATTCATAAGGAGAAATACCTACTATAGCTCTAATACAGCGTTTTTGTGATAGAAATGTTTGTGGTATATCAGTGGTGTTTCCCCAGAGTAGTAATCCATACCTTAGTACTGGGCTAACGCATCTTTAAAACGTAGTATTCAAAATATCGGTTTTTTCAACCTGACCCGCGAGCAAATTTGCTCGCGTCAAAATCAAAAGTAAGTAAACAGGTCGAAAATGCGAGTCGGGCACGGACATGAAGGGTTTCGTACGATCGTAGAAGATATGTACGTTAAAAAACTTTTATAAATTACATAGAGCGTAAATATAAATACATACTGTGAAAATTTTGACTCTGTACCTTTAACGGTTCATGTATCTCATGAGCAGTAAGAGGTAGAGGACCCAAGCAAACTTCAACTGACCAACTTGTTAACTAACAAACGGGGCTCTGGCCGTTGGGAGATTGTGGCATAGAGCAGCCTAACATTGGTACAGCTACATCCCCTGGCCGCCAACGGGCAGCAGCGTTGGTGGTGCGAAAAAGCTGTGCCCTGCGATTCCCAAGCCACAAGCCCAGCGTAGAAATTAAAGGCAAAACAAGGGCCCCTTATAAGGGGAGGCCCTTGTCTAGAAGTGGACTGATATAGGCTGGTATTGTTCTTTTTGCAGCCTATAACGGTACAGCTACATCAGCAACGTCCACGGTGCGTGAAACTGTGTCCTGCGATCACCAACCCGCAAGCCCAGCCTGGGGATTATGGTCATATCCCTCATCATATTAGGGGACGCCTATGTCCAGCAGTGGATTGATATAGGCTGCTTTGTGTGCTTGGTATTCATAATCATCAGCCAATAATTGGACATGGACTGCATAAGTCCACGTCCAATTATTGTTCGCGATCTCATAACTCATAGCAATTTAAATTAAGGTGAACAGGTACCGCATGTATAATCATGGTGCTGATTAAAGGTGGATACGGTGACACCCCCTTAATTAAGGCGCGGTATCGACTGGGGAGCTCCTTGCTTGAATAAAATATACTACACGTGCGACCCCGGGTTAACCTCGTTTCGAGTATTTAGTACCGCGAATGCTTAGGACAGATAATGGTTTTAGTAAACATTTTTTTATGATACCTGAAGATGGAACTAGCACATATCCACATTAAATGGAAGCTATTGGATAAAAAAAAGTATTGCTTCATAAGTTAAGCATGTTCGTAACGTGCCCTACGATGCAACGCTTTGCGCCCATCAACTCGAGGCTTGATTGTGAAGCCTTATGCGCCTGTAATTTCACCGGCACCCACACCCTTCAAACGCAAACATAGCACCGCTGCTACACGGCAGAAAAAGGCATGGTCAAACTCACGTGAAGTAGCGTGAGCTTCACTGCCATATTCTTCGTTAAAAATTTAAACGCTGCCGTGCTTAGGAAAGCCAGTTTCGATGTGGGTCTCGGCTTTCAGTAGAAGCCATTTGAGGCTTTTAGGGGGTCTAAAAACTCTGACACTTAGAGATAACCCACTTTACCCAATTATGAATATTTCAGATTATAGGGGGTAGTCAGAGGCAACTTCAAATATCACGTTCGACTTATGCCCAATTTTTGCAAGCAATCAGAATTACACGTGACCAGTTGCAAGCCCATTGCTACTTTTATTAGAACACTAACCTTAGTACATATCCGTGGTGCACCCTGCTAACTAACAAACGGGGCTTAAGCGGCCAGCAACTGTGAAATAGAATAGCCTACATCGGCACAGCTAAATCCCTTGCAAATCACCGAAGGGCAGCATCGTTAGCGATGCGAGAAACTGTGCCCTGCGATCCCCGACCCGCATGCCCATCATGGGAATTATGGGAACTTCTTCTTATGAGTGGCTAACTTGGTGTCCGAGTTTTAAGGTAACTTCGAAGGCCTCTGACATGGCTTAACCAGCCGGGACCAACATCGTAACATGCCTTCCGAAGCACGGAAACGCTCAGATCTAAATGGATGGGTGAAATGCCTCTTCTTATTAGGAATGCATGGGAGGCCTATATCCAGTAGATATATCAGTGTGATTCATATACAGTATACAGTACTTATTGTGATGATAATTTAAGTGAACATTCAGCCCACCAAAATCTACACTAAACAAAATAGACGCGCCCAAAATAGCAAGTAACCCAATAATTTAAAAAATTACAGCTGTTCTTTTATTTGCATAACTGTATTGCCCTTTGACATGAAATCCCAAATTAGGTCCCTTGAACCCTAGAAGTGGACGGTATAACGTAAAATGGTGTAATTCGACGGGCCATTGTCTACTAAAGAGCAAATTTATGCTTAGGTGATGGAGGCATTTGTTGGCATTGAAAGGGCTGTAAAAACTGTCATTCACGCACGAAGGTGGGTAATTATTTATTTTTTGTAGGTATGTTTATTAGACTAAAAAAAGTGTCATTACTATACATGATACACGTAGCCCTAATCGTTTGTTGTGGGAGCCTAGTGGGATGTATCCTGACATCCTACTCAGAGGTCGTGGGTTCAAACTCACCTGGGCACCAATGGATTTTCCGTTTTGATAAGTTTAGGTGCGTTTTACTACCATCTCAAAACGGGGAAGGAAAAAATCGTGAGAAAATCCGAGGCTTAGTCAGTATTGACCATGTCTTTCCTGTGGATGACGCCGATTAGGCTGGATGGTATAGGTGCAAATCTACTAAAGCTAACCACGTCCCAGACACTAGAGCATCCAAGTCCGAGAGTAACCGTTACCACTTTATTACAGCATCATCTAGAATAGATGCAAAGCCTAAATTACACTTTAAAACTTTATTATTATATTTGTAGGATTCGGGTAGCGTATATATAAATATTAAAATTTATATACGTTATTTATTTATTATTTTTCAACTCAAAAAAATATATTTTTCTATAATATTGTAGGTAAACTAAATACCTATAAAAATAAAATTAAATACACAAACATAAATACATACATACTTTTTGAAGTGATATCCCACAAATCCTGAAGCTTTAGTAGAGAGTGCACCTCAACAAGTGTTACCCGAAATGTGTCCATTTTGCCGCCACTTTTCAACGAAATTAATTCCCAGATTTGGCGGACAAATGACAAAATATAATTTTGGCTCGGACCATGTTTATTACCTGTTGTTGATGGTGGCAATTTGACCTCTATGGCTTCTTGGGGCTATGGGATTTCGGTAATTAATTGCTTGGGATGAATGCTGGGCCTATGGTATTTATTTTATTATAAATCTTAGTTATTTTCCAACAGAAACACTAACTCGTCCTATTTATTGACATTTGAACATGGATATATTGTTACTAACGCATTTAAAGAGCAAAGAATATTTAGGCTGTGAGAAAACGTTAAAATTAGGAAGTGATTAAGAATATTGGCTTTTTTCTGAATCCAGAATTTATAAACCTAATTCTTTTTATTTGTAGATAAGATATTTAGTATTTCAAATAAAATTACATGAAAAAACACAATATGTATACTAAAAGATGATGCAACACTGCAAGTTAAAAGAGCGTATATATCCAAACTAGTAACATTCTGTAAAATGGCATATCTAAATCTAAAAATAAAATAAGCTGATTTTTAAACCAAAAGATCGCTAAGCTACTAAGTTTTCTGGGTTATAAAAAGCTCCAGCATTATAAACAATAAGCACATTTAAAATGTTCCAAAATAACGCAAGCGGAACCGGCAGCAAAAGCTAGTACCTACCTTACTTACAAGGCCATTAAAATCTCAAATTAAATTAGTCGTCCCCATCCATATAATTTTATACAAAACAATAAATACGATACGGAACTCCATTCTTGGGTACGGAACCCTCGGTCATGCCTATTTACCTCGCAATTATACTTCGCAAATACAGGTACTTAGGTACTTATACGAAACTTCTTGAAGGGGTTGTTCTGAAGTAAAACTGTGTATATACTAATTTTAGCATTACGGTTTCCGTCTCACCTATTATTAGAGAATTAAAGTAAAGTTAATTTCTTCTGCACACACACGCCACGAGCTGGGCGTATGTATATCAAAATATTGACGTATGTCACTCATGACGATAGATCGTTAGTAGTGTGAGACTACAGATCGACAAAATCACTACTCCTCGACAAACCATATATCTATTGGCTTGGTTAAAATATATATTGGTAGTGTATAAGTGTTGTGTTTGTGTGTGTGTATTCCAACCATAAGCAAGTAATCAGTAATCGGCCTAGTGCGTATTTTATTAACACTCTTGGATGAGCTTTTCTTGTAACTAAAAATGTAATAAAATATTTGTAGTTATATATAGTTGGGATGACAATAGTATACCTAATTTGGTATCTTGGAACTGAACTGATGACGGAGCCAGGTGATGGATATGGGAACTCTTCAGTAGCTATTGGTTAACCTTTCGAGTTGGGGTTCATCTGTGGCCCGAGTGCAAATAAAATACCTATCGTCAAAGTTTGCGTTAACTATATTTTTGTATGGAGATTTCAAGGTTTTACAAGCTTCCCGCTAGGGGTGCTACTCCATTTTTATACAAAAATACAGTTAACGCTAACTTTGACGTTAGGCATTTGCTTCGCCCCCAACCCACTGATTTGTTTTGTCGAGTCCAATAGACAGGGCTTGGTAACGTAAACGTGTTTTGAATTTTTTTAATTGCAGTATTATTATTTTGTAATACGATTGATAAATGCGTTTTTTGACCGAACGCGTATTATTAGATGTAGCATTGCTATTGCAAAATTTTACGCTGTAAAACTCAGTTTATCTACGCTATCTTATTCATGCCTAAATTGCCATGTACCCCATTTGAATACATCAAACAATACCATGTACCCTGAATCTTAACAGTTTCTAACATTTTGATTTCTAACGATGGAACACGCCTCATAATTCGAGCTTTCCCCTTCACAAAACTACCAACTTAAAATAACCCTTATTCCCTTAATAATAAGGGTGCATGGAACCAAAGGCTTAGGTATTCGGGGAGTAATTCTAAATGGGAAAGTTTCCTTTCAGACGCAGTTGAAAGCCTTTAGGAAATGTTATAATTAAAATTTAGTTTTCTTATTTGCGATGCTTTCTGTTTGAAAAGGACGGAGTTGTATGAGTGTTCATACATTTGAATAAAGAAGGACCAAATTGTTTAGCGTAAAGGATTAAGAATATTAAGGGGCAGTATGGCTAGTCCACCAGTTCAAAGTCGCTCAGCAAGCTATGGAACGAGCTATGCTTGGATTTTCTCTGAAGAATATAGACTCCGCAAAGAGACTTTCCGACCTATAACTAAGGGTATCTACATATCTCATAGAGTTAGCAAGCTGAAGTGGCAGTGAGCTGCCCATATCTGCCGAAGAACCGACAAACGTTGGAGTGACCAAGATCTTGAGATCGCGGCTCGGCAAACGTAGTGATGCCCTCCGGCTAGGTAGAAAGTATTACACCCACTCCACTCCACCTTCAAGGGCGTCTTAGACTACGCAATTTAACCAAAATAAATTATTATTATTAAAGATGTGTACCACTTGAGATATATATATAATAGATATAGTCATAATGCGTTTGAACTAATCAAACTTAGGGGATTCAATTACACGCCATCTGATGACCCGACGCCCTTAATGCAGACAAGATCTTTATGTCCGTCTGTAGTGTCCCTTGGTGTACGCACTATTTGTTCAGACGCTGCGTTTATTTTCAGTATTTTTTTAATAAGTTCTAGTTTCTCTGATTTTGGTAGTGATTATGAAACGATAACAAATATTCTTCTTGGTCTTTTTGTTAATACTTGGTAATATTGCATCGGGTAAGTATTGATGGTTTTCGCTTGCAGTTATCATCATCATCAATATAAGTCTTTAAGAGTCCACTACTAGACAAAGGTATCCCATAATAAGCGCCAATGGTTTTTGTTAATATAATGTACGTGTGTTAAGAGTCAGACAATCGTTTTGGATATGAAAACGTTCAGAATACTTTTTAGCAATCGTTCAAAAACCAAAAATAGTCGTGATAGAAATAAAAAAGATGGGATATTTATGTAGCTTAGATTTTCCCTGAAGTGTGGGCTTACCTTTATAATACAAAAGATCGAGATAGAACTAATTTGTTGATTGTTTAATTTTGACATTATCTCCATAGCATTTTTTAAACCGTTACCGAGTTAAAAGCTCAGGTGATTTTAGCTACATGTATAAATTTAAAGAATGGTAGCATCTTGATGATACCATTTTTTTATTTACACATGATGGCTTTGACGATATTTTGACTGTTCAATCATCTTAAATGCTAGTTAATTGCACTGACATAATAACAAACATGTTCTATAGGAAACGTAAAATACGTAGCGACATTTTAATTCAGTGCGTATGCAATTTTCTTGTCAGTTACAATCTCAAGCACGCTCCCGTCCCTTGTCCTGTAATTGTTTCTTATTCGTAACACATTAAACAATATCAGGGAAGATTGTTTTAATTATAAACAAACAAGAGCGTAGGGGTAAGTCAGGTTGATTAGGACGGGTGTGGGTGCGTCGCCCTTTTGACATTCTTACAGAACACTTCCAAGAAACATACCTGGATGTGAGAGGGACAGAGGAGGCTGGCAAAACTAAGAGAGGCCTATACCCAGCAGTGGGTAATTACGGGCTAAGATAATGATACTGAAAAAAAATTCGGTGACCTTCCTCCCTTCTTCCTTTCTTCCTTCCTTCCTTCTTCGTAGTGGCCATCGCTGATTTCGGAGTTTTTAGGTCGCCAACAGATCGGCCTCCAACTCAACGACTGAAAAATCAGAGATCAACATCTTAACGTGCCTTCGAAAGCACGGAAGTGGTCAGCCATCCAAGTATTACTGACCAAGCAGAGTGTTGCTTAAGAACGATGATTAGAATACCCAAGTGAAATCCTCCTCGAGCGCTTTGGTGATCTGAATATGAAAATCATACTTCACTTGAAATGAAAATTATACGTTAACTTATTTATTTTAATTATACTTTTAGTATTAAAAACTGTTTAATGACATTTTCAGAGAAAAATCGTCGTCTCAATATCAAGGTAAGCCATGGAATGGAGAGTGTTCGTGTAATACGATAATATTCAGCAGGAATCGTCAAGAGAAGTCGATAAAAATCTAAAAACAAATTTCAAAACTAAAAACAATAGTTGTGTAAAATAAATGTTGACCTCGTCAAACAATAATGTAGCCATCTAAATGAGACCACCAAACCTCGACTCGGAACAATAAAACCTCATTTGTGTTGCATCACATCCCGCCCACATCAAAGCGGCCGTGTTTACGTGGCAACCCCATAAATACATATTGTGGCACCCGGCGCTGCCTGTCTCCACCTGTTTCTTACGGCTTCGTGGAATGTGTTGAATGTTTTGGTATATTGTGACGACTATTTCCTATTGGATTGTTCGCACTCGTTAGTAAAATACAAAGGTAAGTGTAAATTGTGAAGGCAAAATTTTGTTTTTCGAAAGTAATTCAAGGTTATCTTCGCTTCTATCTCCTTTTTTTTATTGGATGAAAAATGATTGCAGGTTAAAAAAAATTCACCATGACAATCATCATTTTATATATTTAGCGTCTGCTTAACACAGGGTTTACCAGGAACCTTTGCTTTTAAATAATGATATCTTTATCGGTGATGTAAGTTCAGGTATAAATATTTCTTATTCCAGTTATAAAAATTGAAAATTAACTGAGTAGAATATTTTCCATAGAGGTAAACTTTAAAACAAAAAGATTTGAGAAACAAGCAACATAATTTTCTCAAATCCTTTTATACCCTCAACAAGAGACCGAATAAAACGCAGCGTCTGCACCGCTAATTTATTCAACTCTACGTTTCATATTCAAAGGCGAATGCAAATCGCACTGTTTACAATTCTACTGGTTCTCTTACACAAGAAATAGTTTTGTTTCACAGCTGATACTCGATTGCGAGGAAGATTTACGAGGAAGAACTTGGAAAAGAATAAAGTTAATGATAAAATGCAAGCATTATCATCATCATCAGCCTGTAACAATTTACTGCTGGACATAGGCCTCGTTTTATGAGTTTCATTGCACTCAGTCCTGATTTTGAGGCATCCAGCTTCAACCAGCGGCCTTTCGAAGATTGTCACTCTACCTGGCCGAAGGAAATTCAAGCTTAGGGCAAAAAAAAGCTTATTCCAAGCTTAAGATCAGACTAAAGTTGGGTTCTTCGTCTGGATGACCTGCCGGCCGCTCCTTTGCCCTAAAACATCAATTGAAGCACCAGGTTCTCAAGGAAGACTTCCCCTCGGTGAGACACGTCTCCAAAAAGTGAATATGCGAGTTATTAAGATGGCTGAAAAACGCTGCTTATTTCTCATTTCTTTAGGGCATCTGCGATGTTTGCGAAATATCATTATGATAGTTTTGATGCAATTAACCGCAAAAAGACCGCTTCTCTGATACCTACGTAGAATACGGGACAGTCGCAACAGCATCCTGAAAACGCTAACTGATAGGTGCTTTTCATAACTTAGGGTAAGTCTTGTCCACAAAGTGATATTACTATGTAGGTACTTCTCTAATCATTTTATGTTTACTAAAAACTAGATTAAGTATTTTTACTGTGGTTTACTAAATACATGTTTATTTTATTTATGAATGGTGTCCATACCTCAAGCATTCTCCTCTAGAGTGTCTATTTCTTCCTTCTCAATCTCCTCAAGTGCAAATCGATTATTCGATCGGTTACATTTCCAAATATCCTAAATATCATATTCCCTATACACCAATTTTGATGACAGAGCGTCATAATCATGCAGTGACCACCGAATCATACGCGCTCCCCATAGCATTTATCAGGATTTGAAATATGTCCGCGTTATTTTCAGAAAATGGTAGCATTTTTCTTTGGAAGGGTCAGAGCTATTTATTTTTGTGATATTTGATTGGTATTATTTGTTTAGTCTAGTTACAAATACTACTATTATTATTTCTGCCGCAAAATTTTATGCACATGGTGCGATGCAACGCCCTAATGTCCATCAACTTGAGACATGAAGTAAAACTCAATGGGAATAACAGATGTTGAGTAATAATATCTACCACAGCCTATATCCACTGCTGAACATAGGTATCCCCTAGTAAAGGGGGATATGCCTATAATCCCCACACTGGGCATGTGGGCTGGGGATCGCAGGACATAGCTTCTTGCACAGCCGATGCTGCTGCCTGTCGGTGGTCAGGGAATATAGCTATGCCAGTATTAGGCTGCGCTATGCCGCAAGCAGCCGGCCGCCAGAGCCCCGTTCGTTATACAGCTGGGTGTACCGCGGGCGGGTGAGGTTGGCTTGGATTTCGAAAATGGAGGTTGGAACCCCAATAATATCAAATGTTATTTTCCTACTGAGCTATGTCCCAATCAACAGAATTCCTTCAAAGTAGTTACCGTAACCGTTTGCAGAATGATACCATCAAAACAAAGTGATTAACGCACGCAGGTGCCATCATCGCTGTCAAAACAGACTTGGCGTATTACCACTAACTCTCGATTTCAATTCCATTTTAAATTCCACTACGAATTTGTGTTTCATTCATATGATAGAGTAAAATATCGAAATTAAAATTAAAATCTAGCTCGCTTGACGTCAAAGTAAACTGTTCATTTTATTTGTCTGCTGTGAAATTTGTAAAATATCCCCTGCCTTATCCTTGCCCTATCCGTCACTCAACTCTTGCCGGAGGGTGTCCCACTACGTTTACCGTATGTCGACCACTGTACTTCTCTGTCTTATAGTCTCGTTGCGGATTTCGTTTCCTGCAGAGAAACTCAGAGTATCGTTCGATAAACTTTATTATTTATATGATATGTTATTTATGTAATTAAGTTTGAATAACAGCATTCGCAAATCGATCAAGAATTATGGCATCAAAATATACGGCTCAAAATTGTAAGTAAACTGAAACTGTACAGGGGCCTGATTCTGACGATTCGATATATTTGATTCTATTAGATATATATCGAGAGAACTGTTAATTTTCATACAGTTTTGACAGTTTCCGCGATAAATATCTAATAGAATCAAATATATCGAATCGTCAGATTCAGGCCCCAGATCCAAGAGTAACTCACCTGCAGTATAGAGGTGAGGAATGGCATCCTGGATGTCATCCAAAGAACCATAACTACTAAACAATTTAAAACCTTAATATCAAGGCAATAAAACTGTATCTCCAAATCCTGATCACCACACTTGTGTCTCTCTTATACCACGTCTAATTTGCAAAGGTTTCGTGCGAATTGGAGCTCTTAAACTTGGTGATAAGGCTGGTAATAAGAGGTTAATAAAAGGTCAGATAGTGCTTTACGATGCTGAAGAAGGCTTTCAAGCGGCGCGTGGCATCCGGTACTGGACCGACTAAGGGCCATTGTTCACTACATAATCCGAAATTCCACAATCCAACTGAGTAATTCAAAGATTCCTTTCTAGTAACAATGACACACAATTATTTTTTTAAAGCGTGTATCTTAAAAGTGCCTGAGAAATAACAGGTACATGAGGCTTAATCATACTTAGTTTGTTTGTTCCCACTCAACTTTGTAAAGGCTGAAGGAATTTGGATGAAAATTGGAATACATAAATAAGTCGACTTTGAAAATCAAACCTAACTACAAAGTTTGCGTTATCTATATTTTTGATGGCAGTGGTAAAGTATCTCAAGCGAAATGTTTGTAAAACCTTGACTCATAATCATCATCATCATCATCATCATCATCATCATCAGCCTATAGCAGTCCACTGCTGACCATAAACCTTCCCAATAAACACCAGTGCGCCCTGTCCTCCGTATCTTCTCACCTTGTATACTAACGCGCAAACTTTGTAAAGCTAACGGCACGGATTAACACGTTTGACCTTAAATAAGCAGATAACATTTTTACAATTTTGTTGGACTGTTTGGTGTACTTGTTCTGCCCAGGCCTATAAACTCGTGCTGGGATCTATAGTAAAGTTTTTCACACTCAAGCCTCTACTATATCTTATATTATAATAACATATTAATAGGCTACTTTTTTCCAGGTACCGAGCGAAGCTGCGGGCGGAAAGTTAGTTGCTGCTGTTATTGTCAGCCTGAATAATCCAAAAGGCAAAATAAATAATTCATCCAAACCAAAGAAGAAAATACAGAAAGATACAAAAACAATATTTGCTTCATGAAAACAAGCCTTAGCGCAAACCGTCCTAACTGCGCCTGGTCACGCATTCCCCCTTTGAGGTGCGCTTACGCATTCCCCGCGGCTAATTAGCAACGGGATTGATTCATTCCTCGGGTTCCCTCGCCGATTTGTTACGGGTTATATCGGTCGTAATGAAAGGATTGATTTCAACTGTTCCATTTCGTTTGGATATCGCAAATTCTTTCGTAAATGGGTAGGTATATATTTTCTGATATTTACAAAGAAAATAGAAACAACAAACTTTTTTCTCATTATGGAATTGTTTTCTTCAGTGCACCCTGCTATACAAACAAATTCTGGCACACCTTAGGGAGCCTTACTCCCTAGCTGCCGATGGGCAACAGCATCGGTGGTGTAAAAAGCTGCGCCCTGCCTTGAACCCGCCTAGCGTGGAGATTATGAGAATATCTTCCTATTTGATATAGGACGCCAACAATAACAACAAGACTCGAGAGCTTGAGCCATCGTCGCGAGGTCGCGTGTTTGTCGGTCTTTTATAGATTGTACTTCGGAGTGTGCACAGGAGCTACATGACCTTATTCCGCCTTCACCTTTCTACCATAGGAACTTCAGACGCACTGCCAATTATCATCCATATCAAGTTGATATTCCATGTACCAGAACTAATCGCTTCCAAGCATCATTTATAATGCGTTCTACTAAAATATGGAATCAGCTGCCGCCACCGTCTGTTTTTCTAAAAAAAAATAATTAATAGGTATCTTCTGGGAAAGCTCGCCCCATCGTCGACCTCATCCTTGCCTATGCAAGCATCGAATTCAAGTGCTGGCCCATTATAAATTTTAGAATCGAACCCGCTACCTCCTGCGTCTCACACGACCTTCACCCACCGCGCCACAGAGGGGTTCAAATTATTATGCATTTGCTGGACAGTATCACACAATATCCAGCCCCAAATTTAGCAGAGCTGGTAAAATGGAAACACATGACTGGTATATATATGACTTATATACATTTAGGAAATACTTACAATTATTATCCACAGAAAACACCTAGACCCAAGACAAATATCATATTAGACAAATTTCATTATAACCGAGACAAGTAAAATTAAAACCAATTCTAATAAATAATATGGTTAGGTAGGCACTAACACATTGGTCATTCTTTGTTCAGTTATATAATAGAGTTCCTATCTAATTTTAGCTTTTTTATTGGCTTACTTTTACTAACGTGTGCTATAAAACAAAGTTCCTACGTAAATTCTGTATTATTTACCAAAGTCTGGGGCGAATAAGATTCTATTCTATTTATTGGATTCTATTCTTAGGATTGGAATTGTATCATAAAATTGATGTATGTAAGGGCATAGACAAACATTGTGTAAACCTCCCAGACGTGCTCATCGGAACTTTAATTAGAGTGTATTTACAACGTGGCTCCAATTTAGAGTTCAGGAGAAATGTGGTGGAGAAATACCTGATACCGTCTTATTGGAATACCGATTGTCTACAATGTCGATGAGACATAAATTAGAGAAATATTTACGTAATTGATGTTTGTAATTCTAGTGAAGCCATCTAAGGTAGTATTTATAGCTATATTCGTATAAAATTTCGGACAAAAAAACTAATAATATAATAGAGTGTTTATGGGATTCCATTTGAACTTTTGGAACGCAAGCCAACCTCACCTGCCCGTGGTGCACCCTGAACTAACAAACGGGGCTCTGGCGACCGGCTGCTTGCGGCATAGCACACCTTATCAACGGTACAGCTAAATCCCCTGACAGCCGACGGGATGCATCAGTGGCGAAGAAATAAAATTTCATGTTTATTCAATGAAATTTATCATATCCATTTCTCTAACAGAAAATGCAAAAGCATTTATAAAATATTTATCCTGAATGTGTAGGTTTTAAATATTCATAATCATTTATTCATGTTCTACATTACAGTAGAAATTTATCTAAGGTCTAATTTTGCAGTCAGCGTGCCTAGTGCGAGTTTTTTACCAGCTCGATCGCGCTTACGTTTACGCATATTTAAATGGAATCGAGGTAGCGCCATCTAGTGAGAAACGCGTGGTACTGACTCCTTTCCATACAAATTTGCGTGAACGCAAACGCGATCAAGCTGGTAAAAAAAACTCGCACTAGGCACCCTTGCCACTGTAAAATTATATACCTAGAGAAATATCAATTAAAGGTAGGTACAAATTTTGTCAAAATAAATTAAGAAATTAATGTTATACCCGTAGAAAATATTTATATATTAATAAAAAGGTAAAAAAAAAAACATAAAATAAAATGTTAATGTCTTAATATACTAATATCATGGGAAACACTATGTTAAAGACATTTCTTTGATAATAAAGCAGGAACCAGAACTTACATGATCTGCTTTGAACATTCAAGTGCGCTTTGTAAGTGATACAACCAAAGTTTCAAGTTCTGTTAATCTACAGAGCAACTTACAGTCGTGCAAATGGCTGATATTTAAACTTGTAGTCATATATTGTCGGGGACCGGGGGCGGTACAGGATCATGCAGTTTGTAAAGATTTATTACTAAAGTATGAAGATGGAATATAAAGCGATGAAACACGACATTTAGCTGAGCAGAGTAACTTTAGTTGTCAACTTTTTACTGCAAATACGAATTCAATAACGAAATTTCAACTATAGTTTAATACGAGTGTATAAAAGTAATTCATATAATTGCCGTGCGATTTGAATATCTATTGTTTGTTTTTGTTTGCCTTGATTCAGGGGTAGTTAAGAAAAAAAGCAAAATCCGAAGGAACTGGCGAAATCAAAAATTCAAGTTTTATTTTATTAGTATGGGAATCGACACTTATGATTACAAATAAAATTTAGGGGTGTGAAGTTTACCGACTAATAATGAATAAATACAAATAAATAATGTTTGACATTTTACATCATGTCGCCAAACTAAGCAGTACTTGTATTATGGGAACCTTAAAACTGAAATACATAGAATTAGTAAAAAGAAAACACCCAGTACCGAGACAAATACTTGCAGATTATATGAACATCTGTCTTGCGGTAGAATTGAACCCGCAACCTTCAGCGTTTCAGAGCCGTCGCCCGCTGCGCCACAGAGGTCATCGTTTTTTCTGCGCAGTTTCTTAAAATTATACTGAAAAAGTTTCTTCAAAATCGAATTTGTAGTTTTTGCGTGATTTTCGAACAAACACGATTTCATAAAAGTGAAGGAAAAAACTTGCAGCTTGCACTTGTTTCACTTATTTTCTATATTAATTGCCTCGTAAGGTTGTATCGAGCAAACGCCAAATTGCTAGTTGCTCAGTTAATTTACAGTGTAGTGGCTGTTGCCCCCGGGTCCGTCTGCAAACAGTGACCGCGCAAGAACCAGTTTGCTGTCTGTCTGTGTTTGAAGTTGTGCTTAGTCTTTGCCAACTTGGAGGAGCTTCTTAAGATGGAAGCTAGATTTAGACAATAAATTTTAAATGCATGTGTATTTTTAAATACATTATTCAACAATGAAAATATCAAGGGCTCAAAAAGACACTGAATCTGAAAAATAGAAAAAATATACTTGTAAACATTTCAATCATCATCATCATCAGCCTATAGTAGTCCACTGCTGGATATAGACCCCCTTTGCAAACGCCATTACGCCTTGTACTCAGCTCGACGCATCCAGCTTCACCAGCAGCCTTTCGCAAATCGAAACTCCATACAAGAACTCGTTTACCCCAACGATTTTTGAATTGTTTCGGTTATCATAATTAGTAATTATTGCAGGCATATGAGGCTTAATCACCTTCATCCTTCAAGTAAATGACTTTTCATCCTAAGGCAATTTCCAACGCGGGATCTATATAATGCACTACTTTGTTAAATGACACGGTTACGTCCACTCAACATCAGGTAGGCCATGTGCGTATTCCACCTCCAAGTGTTATACAAAATATAAAATAATGCTCAGATTTTCAAACACAGTGATAGACAAAAATACATAAACTTCGGTCGGAATCCATTGAATCAAAAATTACACACTTACGTAATATTCAACCCCCGAGTCTCAGGGATTCCCCGCCGCATTCCTCAACCCTACGTAACACTAATAATGGAGCAGTGAACAAAAACAATTGAAAAAATTCACGATACGCAAAATTTCCGATCGATGAAATGGTATCAGTACCAAACCGTGTTGGCAAACGTGTCTGATAAAATTATTGTTTTCCAAATTTTTACAGCAACATAATTACATAAATTAAGCAGGAAGAAAAGGAAATTTCAATATATCCAAACGCGTACACCGATGGGAATGGATGGATGCGGCAATAACATCAAGTTTCGCTCATTTTGAAAGAGATATGCGTTTTTCACAAAACTTTATACCGTCTCGTAGCTATAGGCAGATTGTGGCTTGTCAGGAAAAAAAAATCCTGATAAAAAATTATTTCTTATTCCTGTTCTTAATAGAAAATGTTCGTTTAATTTAAGGCAAACTGTAGAGTCAGGTTTTATGCCGTACACAGATAAGTATAATATAATAATATTAAATTACACAGCTGAAAGAACGTTTATAAATAGGGATGCATACTCCCCGTGGAATGCACGAATTTGCACTGATTGACTGGTTTATAATGTGTAGTAAGGGTTTGAATCGAAAGATAGAATGGAAAATACAAAATTGTGTACTTTGCTTTGGTGTATAAATACTCTGTAACGTTTTACTAATTAATGATGTTATTAGTATAACATAGGTACAATATAATTTATCGGTACTTTACTATCTAATTTATAAAACTGCTTTATTTTGGTGTTAGATGATGCTGAATGTCAATTATCCAGCATTTAATAGTTTATTATGTTTAGACATCCATCCATTATATTCCATCCGTACATTATATTATAAAGTAACTATTAATTAAAATTTATGTAACTTACTGTTACTGTCAAAATGAACAAACCCATTGTAGAGCAAAGGCCTCTCCCCATTTTTTCCAGCCACTTCGATCATGTGCTATAGCACAGAAAACTATAGTTTCCCAGTTGTTTTAGAAGAATTCTAGATAGTTAAAAATTAGTAGTTAAATTAGTTCTCTGAGATGATAGTCACCGATACGCAATCGTTCAATCAGTAGAGGCTCGATCGACTAGTGAAACATTATTCGTATACAATTTTGGCCAATGAGAAAGCGTAGATTCATAATAACGCTTTGTCATTGGCCGAAATTTTTCGTTACGCTTACGATACGTCAGGTTGAAATATTTGTTATCGCCGAGTACGGTTTTGTGTTTATTACAAATTCCACGTGGTTGCATTTAACCTCTTATCATCACCGATTCATGACACAATAGAAAATCTATAACTCTCGTTCAAATCTGTGTTAAAACATACAAGAAGTCAAACGTAATAAGTAGATAGATGTTTAAGTAGAGGTTTTATGTATAGATGGCCGAGGGAATTCCCAGACGGGGGCTTACGTAGCTGTGGAATAAGGGGAGATTTAATTAATAGAAGCCTAATATTGACATGTTGGACAGTTAACGAGAAACATCCACTTGAAAACAAACTAATGCTTATTAATGTTTTGATAATTATAAATGAATTTGAAATATAATCAGAAATTCAATTAATTTATTATTTATTTGGCCTCATTCCATTAAAGGTATCATTTTTAAATTATCATATAATCCAGTAAATTGCTTCTCCATTCGATTCTTGAAACATAAAGAAATTACATGTACTACTTTCAAAATAACTAACAAAATTGAGAAAAAAAACTAACAAAAATAACTAACAAACTTGAATTATTGGTAGCTTAGAAACTGACAAAATAATAAGAAACTATTTTGAAAACTTGAGAATCCTACTAATATTATAAATGTGAAATTTTAGTGGGGATGAATGGATGTATATATTGGATGGATTGATGGATAGATCACTGGATGTTTGTTACTCTTTTACGCAAAAACTACTGAACGGATTTGAATGAAACTTGAAATATACATAGTTTATGACCAGGATTAACATTTTACCCGGGTACCATGTGAGCGAAGCCGGGAGCGGAAGTTAAGTAATTTCCTAGAATTACAAAATACATCTCAACTTATAATATAAAACTTTTATGGTAACCGATTCTCGATTTGATTTGGAGCACCGATTGCATAATTATTTTTTAATATCTTTACTTCTAGTAACAGTCAGTAAAATTGCGGTTGAATCATAAACTTCAAGGACCAAAATGATAAAACCATAACCCCCAGGTATGTCTACACAGAAACAATCAGTCTATTGTAAATCCGGCGTCACGGTATAATTGCTTCAATCTGAAAGGTAATATTTAACTCCTCCCCAGGGCCTGTGCAGTGAAGGTAGAATTTACTGGATGTGGTAAAACGGGCCCTCAGGCTGGTTTAGTTTGACGGACATATTTCCCTTACCATTAATGATGATGATGGTGTTGAAGGTATTATGGAAAATTATCAAATTTATGTAAAATTTTGCCTATTATTAAGTTTTCTATGATAACAAGTTAACTATAAATATTCTATGATAACACTATAATTACGATAAGAATCTAAATTCATTAACGGTTGGTTACCGTTAAATGTAGAAAGTTTTTTTATGAAATATCAAAGAGACATCAAACAATACATTTAATATGCAGCTTTTCCAAGATAAAATAACATGACATAATTGCTAAAGGGTGCGTGATTTGATTACATACTGTTATTAAATCCATTATAAACTATTGGAATATGTACGTCTTACTTCTGCGGTTTCAACTAGTAAATTTTTAGGATAATACTTATTTCGTGAGAACAATCTCTCAGACTAACGAATTTTGACAGCATCTCCACTTTTCTATTCGATGCTTCACTTCCTCAACACCCCAATATGTCCCCTGTACGTAAACGAAGGATTCAATCAACTTCTTCCTGCTACAAATCCTTTAAAAGGTTTCAATCACGCGATGACAGATTGTCTATAGGTACAATTTATTAGCACTATTGATTGTCTTTGGAAGGGGGGAAGGGGTGCTTGAAAAAGGGGTTCGAATAAGTAAAATGAAAAAGAAACAGTACAGAAATAGTTGGTTACAATCTCTCATCGATTTTCTAAAAGCACCCATCTCAAAAAGTAAGTATCGTCTCTATCGAATTGGCAGCATGTCACACTTGACTATTAGCCAGCAGTTGGTTAATGTTGATATTTTTATCAGCCAACACGGTGCGGTGTTGCGTCGCGATGCCACTGCTCTCGCGTTTGTGTCAAAGCTGCTTGGACGCAGGTAACAAGTCGACGCCGAGAATGGCCTCTGTCAAGTTTTTAAATAGCGGACAAGCTAAATACTTTCGTTCGTCGCCAAAGAGACCTATTTTGTAGTGGCAGCCACTATTGTACCCGACTACCACATCTTGCATAGAACTTTGAGCATTGTTACTTAAAAAGATTCCTACCTTTATCAGTTTATTTTGAAGCTTGGTGACGGCCATGCGCTCGCGCTGGGTTCGTCGCCTCTCCTCATCCAACTGGGCTTCCAGCTGCTTAATGCGTTTCTCCAGTAGTTCCTGAAATAAATTTATAAAATAAAGAAATAATTCTAGAGATTTTCACACACTATATTGCTCAAGGCCGTTCTTCGTGGAAATCGCTGGGGGGGATTAGACGACCTCTGTAGCGCAGTGGGCGATGGTCCGCCTGGGACGCAGAAGGTTGCGGGTTCCATCCCGCCGCTGGACAAACGTTTGCATGTTCTGCAAATATTTGTCTCGGGTCTGGGTGTTTTCTATGTATGATATGTATATAATTACAAAAAAAGTATATATGTAATAATATATCAATCATGTGGTTCCCATAACACAAACTCTGCTTACTTTGGGGCTACATGATGCTGCGTGATAGTCCAGGATTAATTAATTATTAGGACCTATGTTTAGCAGTTTGGACGTTCCTGATGATGATGATAACCTCAAAGCAGACAAAGCCTGTGTTATGGGAACGACATGACTGCTTAACTATTTTATAAATACGAATGAGAGTTTGTTTGTTACGCTTTCATGTCTTAACTACTCAATTGATAATCACGAAATTTCACTTACTCGTTATCAGAAGTACAGTAAAGGGAACTAACCTTTCATCCAGACAAAAAATTACTATTCCCATGGTATAGAAAAATACGTTTTAGACGGACTTATATAATCTACATTAATATCACAAAAATATAATTATGTTTTCTTGAAAAAACCTAGACCCAAATGATTGTTTTTGTGATGTATGTTTCGAAATAAATCTATTATTAAGTTCATTTTATTTCATCAATCATAATGGGTTAATAAAAAACCTCGTCTCAAGTACTAGATGATATTTTTATATAAATAATTAAAAATCTAACAGCTTATGAACACTATTTTCCTACTAATTTAATAAATGTAAATGAAAATATATAGATTGGAACAAAAAACCTGCAAGTCTAGAAAATAAGGTTCTACGCAACGTGCCTTATGTTTAAATAGTAATACATAACAGAGGCCATGCTGATTTAGATAGCTTCTACATAATCTCTCCATTAATAGTAGATTGCTGCAGAGTTATTCCGAATCATCATCATGATCATCATCATCAGCCTATAGCAGTCCATTGCTGGACATAGGCCTCTCCTAATGAGCGTTTATTAATTTTATTCCGAATGGCGTTCTAAATTAAAAACATCAATTGCTCTAAATAATAGGAAAAGTAATAAAACTGAAACTTAACGAAGCAACGTTCAAACTCCTAATTATAGCAGATCGTTAATTCAACGGAAAATCAAGCAAATTCCCATAAGTTACGACCGGAGGCGGGAAAAATAATTAAAAAACAAAATGGCGGCTTTAATGACCGTTTTGTGAATAAATGGGCCCAACGGTGGAGTTTAGCGATTTTAACTTGATTATTGTGATTTGACCACAGCTGCTAGGCAAGATTTATAAAAAAACCTCAAGTTGAATTTTGAAAAGATTGTTAACTTGAAAAACATAATAATTAAACAGTCTAATCGATAATCGTATCATTATAAAATTAGAATATATAATCACGAAGTCCTGATTATGACAGCATAAAATGGGTTTTAGCTATTTCGAAGTTGTCGAAACTTTTATGTAAATTTCCTATAATTTCCTAAAACAATCATCTACCAGGGTCAAATAAATAAGCAACACTCCCCCATTAACTCTAAAGCTGAGAGGAAATGACGCGATCGGGGGGGCAAACCGGATGTGACGTCGTTTATCCGTCGCCATTAGCCGGAAGCGCCCTCGCTCGGTATTTGAGTAATGCTACATGATTTCAGGTATGCTTCAGTGGTTTTGAGAATGTTTGTCATAGCTGTGTATACAATGGTTTTATGTCAAACAAAGTTTATGATAAGATTTTTTGCGGGATGCTGATTTTTGTTTGTCATATTAGAAACAAAATATAGTACTAGTTAAAAACTCTCTCTCTCTCTCTCTCTCCAATTTTGCATTCTTATACAGGTAAATCATGGTATGTTCATCAATGTAATCAGCTATGTTGTGTCATATTTAATTGTAAATTATCTTTATCTATAGTTTTATCTTAAAATGTTTAGTAAGTAAGAAATTGATTTTCTAGAAAATATAAATAAAATGCTATGTTCACAATTCAACATCCTGTGAAATAATATTTCCATGGTAGGCATAAGTATTATAATTTACGAAAAAGTACATTCAAAACTTACCCTGGCTTAGAATATTTAGAGCAATTCATTTTCAGTAGTTTTGTTTTCACGCTACCTCCACGAGCGTGTGTATCGCAGCGATATTATCGTCACTGCCACATCGCATCGATACACGACGATACGATTACGCATTGATTTTGGACTCCTCGTTAAATTTTTTAAAGGCTATAAGATTTTTAAATGGAGGTAGTAGGTATTTTATAATGTCTAACCAACATTTCAACGCATTACAAATTTTACTCGTATGACATAAGTATTATTTACATATAAATTGCTCATAAAAATATTACCAAGTACAATAGAGAGTAGTCATTATCATTATTCCAACGTCATATAAATAATACTCAACCTACTTCCGGTCTGCCTGATTCCGGTCTAACGAGTCATTTGCGAAGGGCGCCGTTTCCGAACGAAATCTCACGAACAATAGGACTTGCCCTTAAAAATTATCCCAACTGCGTTCAAGGAAAAGGAATTAGAACTTTATTGTTAAGGACTAAGGTCTGTTCTAGGGTAAGTGGATAAGTGCGACATTTTGAATGAATATGAGACAATAGAAAATGAAGTGAATTTTCATTTCTGTGGGTTTAATTCAGGGTATAAGCTGCAGATTTATTTGTCAATAATACAGTATATACTTAACTTTTGTTTTTAAACACAAGCCAAGAAAAAATCCTAGATACCTTCTCCAATAATCATCAAAATATTTTTTTCTTTTGCTGTGTGTTGAATAACCCTTTCGTCTAATTAGTGTAACATATAGAGTTGACTGCGGGCCTCGGATATGATTACAAGCACCATAAGGACGTCCAGCAGCAGGTATGGCAGTGTGTTATTCAGCACTCCAAGCGTTGCTAATCCATATTAACCTGGTGTGTAACAGTAGTGACATAAACCTACGCTTAGTAGGTAGGTACTATTTCGCCAATACTTTCCGAGTACTGAATACTGAGTACTAAATGCATCCCATTGTCACACACACACACACACACACACACACACATAAACACATAGCCCAGTATAATAACAGGTCTCATTAATTTCGCGATCTTTCCACAAGATTTAACACCCTCTGAAACATTATGTGAGCGCTGCTGTAAACAGTGATGTAGGTATATTAATTAGTTGGCATGATCTATGCTTTGTCTACCTATGTTATGTTATGAATGATAGAAGGTACTGGAGAAATAGTAGTGAAATCACAAGGCTCTCTTAAAAGATAGATAATAGAAAGCATGAAACATACAAAATGTTAAATCAAGATCCAAAAATAAGTTTTGTCTCTACAAATCCCTTGTATACGGTTGTTTTCCTAAGCTGGCACGAGATACCACAGATTACATCCAAGAAAGGTATATTTATATTGTACCTGTTCGAAAAGCTTCCCAAAACAAAAAACCGTCTTCCTGCTGTCAATCGCAATGGGCCATTAGAAAGACAAAACGACCCAGAATACCATCAGTCATGTCGATACCATCGAACAGAGGTGAAAAACTGCGGGTAGTCGGGCGGGCGCCGGTACAGATCACCGTCCGATTTGTAAGGATATTTTTCTTTTTGAATTGAGAGGTGTGGAAGGCAAAACAAAAACCGATTGCCAACTTGGTGAATGGAGAAAAATATGTAATAGCTCTCATACTAAAATTACAATTAATATTTGCATCCTCACAAACATAAGAGGATTAATAAATGTTTAACTGATTTTCCAGACGTTTCCTCTCGATGGTCACAGTTGGTCGTTAGTATATTTGAGAGACAATCCAATCAGGTAAGTCCAGTTCACATCTAGACCCCTGACTTGGGTCGAAGTGCTGCATCATTTTTCACGCGCTCGATAAATTCGTTTCCGCCCTCGTCGAGATGTCAACGCGAAAGAATCGCTTCATTTTGTGTTTGTACACAGTATACTAACTAAACTGAGACAGCTTTTCAGTTTTTTAGGCTTATAATACTGTTTTTTATTATACCTGAAGATTGAACTAGCGCATGGCCCACCTGATGTTAAGTGATAGCCGAAAAACGGGAATTTTGCAACTGTAACACCGGTGAAGGCACCGGCGAATTTTGACCCTTTTAGAAAGCCTTCTTCAGGTTAAGCGTCGGTACTTTCATCGATGTAAAGGCAAGTGAAAAGTTGTTTATTTTAAATTGTGAACCTTCACTTATTAATTAGCTGTTTTTACAATTTTACAATAGCCAGTTACAATTATCTGTTAGATAATATTTGGAAATAGAACGCATTTCATACTTTTAATGAATTATGAAGTAGCTTGCACCCGCGGCTTTGCTCGCGAGGTTGTCGAATACCAAGTAGCCTATGTCTGAATCCAGGTTACGAGTTTGTTTTTTTTTTAAGTTTTTACGTTTTACAGCTATTAATAGTTGTTTTTTTGGTTTTGGTTAGGATTTGAAGATTTATGAAGATGTAACTCAATATCTGTACGATTACACATTCATCCATCGCGCCGGCAGTGTTCCATTGTGGAATTGTATCGGCCCGTCTCGCATTGTCTCTGCATCCATTTGTCTCCAAGCTTTTATTGTATCCCAATGTAATTATTTACGGCTAAAAGGCCTACAATGTATTTAGGATTGAGGATTGTAGACCCAATCTCAATTTGGAAAGGTTTTGGCAATTAATAAAATAAAACATTAATTTTGGTGAATAGAACAATAATTTATTTGGATCGAGAAATTATCTACGATTTTTTCTGTTTTGCACTCTGTGTTCTATAATTTTGAGTTGGAGTGACAATTTGCAAAAGGTCATAAGATGATGAATGATGAAAATAATGTCAAACATAGGATATTTTTGCTATCTCTAAGAAATTTTCGTTTAGCAGACCCAAATTACAGTCTAAAAACTTCCACAAAGCTAACTTAACTAGTTAACGTTTAATGGTAAGTATCTATAAAATAGTAAACTTAATGACTGGGTGATCTATCCACGCACAGGCCAAACAGGTGGGCCTAAATGCTTGAAATTTTGCGCATAAATACCATAGTGTAGGCATCCAATAGGAAAGGATTTTTAGAAATTCCACCCCGGGGGTAAAATAGGGGATCAAAGTTTGTATGAAAATCCGTAAGTTTCGGAGTTTCGGAGTTTTTAAATATTTGAGTAATACTTTAAAATAAAATTCTCAGCAGTTTAATAAAAGTATGAAAAGAGGGATGAAGTTGTTTATGGATAGTCCGTTATTTCCAAAGTAAAAATCACTAAAATATTATTTATAAGCTAGTTCATTATAGACTAATAATGTCAGTATCAATTTTTCTTCTAAACCAAAGGCTAGGTCTAACCAACAATTTATTTTTGTTTTATGAAATTTAAAGAACTTATTCATGGGTTTTTAATACCTAAAAAATATACATAATGCTTTATTAATAGCCTGAATTGTTGTCATTCTCACACCGTGACCGTACTTGAGCGGGACACACGGGACACACCCTGTGGACAATGACGCGAGATTAACTCGACGAGTTAAATTGAGACCCCTGAAACCTTAGCAGATGAGGGGAAGCTGGTCCAAATTATAAGCTTAAGGATCATAATATAAGGTTGGTTTCACCGCGAACAAAAAATGCCTCAGTTTAGTTAAAAATAAGGAATGCTCAAAAATAAAGAAAGCGTTACTACTAGTCTACTATTCAGTTAGTCCTACTGTAGTTCTACTATTCAGCCAGAGATAGAACTGCTGAGTAAAGGCCTCTTCTAAAGAAGAGTTAATGGTAACGAATGCCTTAGTTTCAGTTATTTTTTTATTTTTCTATTGACATTGAATATTTTAATCGCCATCGACGGAGATTTCCAACCCGTTACCTTTAACACATTGGTTTTCTCTAAATTTGAGTAATAAAGAACAATCTAAGACGTTTCACAAGATATTATTTACCCCGCTACCTCTGCCTACTTTTACCCCACAAGACTGACTTACACACCCTCTTTCATCCATCATTAGCGGACAATGGCTAATCTAACGTGTAGGGCACTTCGTCACGACAAGATCGAGATGATAATTAAAGCGAGATTACCCCGATATTCTAGGGTATGTAAAGATTAGGGCAATTTAAAACTTTAAGGGTACATGGACTTTTTGGCTTTTGTGTAATTTGAAAGGTTTTGTGATTGTAAAAAGCTAAAAACCGCGCAAACATGGGTCAGGCCATCTGGTAGGCAACTGTAAAAACTAAGTCCAAAATTAATCATGAAGCACGCTAATTCTTGAATCTTATCACCATTAGATAGATGGAAAAACTCTTTAATGTACTCTTGATTCCACTTAGAGTTAAGAGTGGTATTAATAATTATTATTTCATTTTAATTTATCTACTATTTTGTTGTCTAATGTGTATGTTACATCTATGTTGTATGTGTCATTAATTTGTATAAGGTGTAAGAGGTCCATGACCTCACCAGCGGCTCTGACGGAAAACCAGCGCTGGTTGTTCCAATCAGCACATGCTGAGTCAGGGACCGATTTGCAGCGAAAGACAACCTTTGTTTTATTATCTATGATCCTACCATGATATGTATTTACTTGTGTATGTTGCAAATAAATGTTTTTTCTTCTTCCTCTTATTTTCTTTCTATTATTACTGTACGGTACAAGCAACCGTGCATCTTCCTGGGTCAGCAGAAAACGTAGCGCCACCTAATTTAATCAAATACAAAATATCATCTATTCAAATTATTAACAAAACAATCAGTCCGTATTCAGCCACCAAAGGCGCACGTTCTCGCTATCATTGACATCATCAAGTTAATCGTTCTTTCATCAACAGATAGTCATTTATTGCCTACTAAAAGCATTATCATTTAACATTATAGTTGTACTGGGCAAAAGGATATACAAATTTACTGTCTACTAAAAGCATTATCATTTAACAATATAGTTGTACTGGTCTAAAAGATATACAAATAATACCATATTGATTTAAACAAGTTACCACGCTCAAAAATTTCAAAAACCCTGCTACACAACGCTTAAACAAGCAAAACCAGAGCATGATACAAGTAGCAGCCCACCTCAGCACGTGATAGAGGATCATTTGTTAGAAGCACTGCACCTGTGCGAAGACAAATAGCTACTTCCAAGCGATGTTGTACAACAAATAGAATAAAGAGAAGAGATTTGTAGTATTTTCATGAGGTTTGTAATCTTGGATGGAACAAAATGAAGAAAACATTGCTTTGAACAAAGGATGAAGCGTATCATTTTAAAGAAACATTAAAGTTTTTATTCTTTTGTATACAAGATACAATATTTTAGTTGTTTATATAAGTGTAGGTAACATTTTGTAGGTAAAGATCTTGTGTACCTAGTAAATTCTAGTAATATGTGAATGTAGGCCATATTAGGAAATACTAGCTTCCGCCTTCGGCTTTCCTCACTAATTTTATGTTATTTTTTATCCTTTGGGAACTTTTTTCTGGATGAAAGGTACCCAGTGTCCTTTTTGTGCCCCTGACAACGTGTATGAGACTAATGATCAATTGAGTAAAACACTTTAGAATTTTGCATTTATAAGATTATTTACCAAGATTACTTAGTTAGTTAAGATTCACATATTTTGGCATTTAACTTCAAATGGTAAATGGTAATGGGTGGAAAAAAGGTATTTAACCTTTTTTATGGCTGTTTCATGGACTAATATGGAATTCTGTTATACTAAGGATTTTTTTATAAAGTGCTTTCAATGTGCTATATCATAATCATCATCATTTTAACCTTTATCGACCCACTGCTGGGCATAGGCCTTCCTTTGATTATGCCACTTGCCTCGATCCTGAGCTATTCTGAACCAGGTGCCACCGACGGTCTTTCTAATATCGTCAACCCATCTCGCTGGAAGACGGCCTCTAATGTGCTATATATCAATGATTATTTTGTTTTAAATTTGCTTACACTAAATAGTCAAAACAGACTTTGAAGCTGCAATATTTCCCCTGGGTGAAGCCAACGGTGCTCGTGACTTCCCAAAAATTAATAAAAAATTAAATTAATTTAAAATAAATTAAATTAATTTCATTTCAGTGGGTTCAAAACCCGCCTTAGTAGATTTTTTTGGTATACTTATTTAAATTTTAGTTAATTAACAATCAATCAAATAATTATTCAATGTATCTGGGATAACATTTCCACAATTTTGTTCCTAATGCATACTATTATTGCACACCTCGCCGGACGGGTTTGTGTCGCTAGCTAGCATTACATAATTTCAGTTTATCATGTATATATATGATATGTATGTATTTACAAAAAAAAAATATATGTGTAGTATATCAATCAATGTGCTATATATCAATTGACTGCCTCTGTGGCGCAGTGGGCGAAGGTCCGCCTGGGACGCAAAAGGTTGCGGGTTCGATTCCCGCCGCGCGACAAATATTTGCATGTTCTGCAGATATTTGTCTCGGGTCTGGGTGTTTTATATGTATGATATGAATGTATTTACAAAAAAAAAGTATATATGTAATATATCAATCATGTGGTTCCCATAATATAAGCTCTGCTTAGTTTAGGGCTAAATGATGCTGTGTGATTACGTCCCGCATTATTATTATCATGTTCCCGACTTAGTTGTTTTTTTTCATTCAGTACTTATTTGTTTTCTTGTGCCAATTAATTATGGTAATTTACATAGGTAGTACGTGATTTTATCGAGAACCTAGAGTCTAGATAAACCTAACATAAGTTTTAAGACATTAATTATTAACAAAAGTTTGTTAAAATTTTATTCAATTAATATTTATCTATCTTTCTAATACATGAGGAATCGTAATTTTATCTTGTTTTATTTAAGCGTCACAAAGTCGATAATTGTCAGTAATTATGAATCAACATTAGATTGTTCGCTGATCATTTTTAATAAAGACGCCATTGCTACAGCCGAATAGAACCTGATTGAAGACTGGACGACTAGAATTACCCCGTAAAACGATGCCTCAATTATTATTATGAGCAATATACTTAATATTGTTGAAATTGTGAAAATTTATCCCAGATGCCATAACATAAAATATGAATGGATTGCCAGATGCATAGAATAAAACAATGGATGGAGGACACAGTCGAAACCTTTTTGAGTTCTAATGAGCGTTTGAAGGAAACCAGCAATTTTCTCATCAGCACCAAGTTCATTGCTCTACCAGTTCGTAAGATTGTCTAGGCCATGCGTGTTGTTCATAAGTATATAGAATGTCATCTTTATTGGTTCAATTTTTCTGTCTGTTTAGTCGACCTCGTTAGTCCATTTGATTCTAGATGTGAGTAATGATTATAAGTTCTGCAAATTTTGTTTATAAGTTTAGACGTTTATTTACTAAATCTATCTCGCAGTCAAAAATTTAAGCCCTCGACCTTTCCTCAAATACCGGGACGCGCTACTAACTGCCTTGCCTTGTCTAAATTTTGAGGCAGACACGACTAAGCCTCAGCTTAGTTGTAATGCTCTTAGATTTTCCTTCAAGTGTGAGCTTAATACTTTAAATAATCAGGACTATAAACATTAGTCAGGACTAAAAAAGGGTAGGTTTAGGTTTATTTCGGTGCCTATATATTCAAGTAGATATTTAAATTGTTCGTTTCAAAGAGTAAATTCAGCAATGAAAAGGCTCGCTTGTCATCTTCGTACAAACACTGACTAGGATAAGTAAATAACTGCGGTTGGAGTTTTCAGGCCACCCAAAGGCCTCCAACGTGGCATAACGACTGAAAAAGCTGGGACCAACATCTTAACGTGCCTTATGAAGCACGGTCACTCATCCAAGTAGTGACCTGGCGTATTACTGCTACGCCAGGCAGCAGATCAAGATGATCTGCTAAGAACCGAAAGGTTAAATATAATACGTACTTTATATTTTAGCGTGACTGTAACCATGTAAAATCAGAATGAAAAGTGTTTGTAAAACTTTTACAAATGCCCTGCAAATGTGTTTGCGACATCTCATTAAAACATGGTAAATTAGTCTTGAATTTATTTGCACGAAATAAAAAACAAAATGGTGGAGGAAACCAGCTAAGCGATTACGGAAGCGGAAGTAGAGAAAAGAGAAAATACCTAAATGTGGTGCTATTAATTAAAATAAAGTCTGGAATAAGTTTTATTTTCAAAGGAACAATAAGATAGTTTTGGGAAATACAGAAAAATAACTATTTTATTTTTATATTTTTTGAAATCATACTGTATAAAATTGACGACGTCAGTGGCAAAGTGGGTGAAGGCCCGCCTGAGACGCAGAAGGTATCGGATTCGATTCCCGCTGCGAAGCATATGTTTGTATTCTGCAAATACTTGTATCGAGTCTGGGTGTTGCTTTCTATGTATCCATAGTATATATTTATAAAAAGTATATAAGTAGTATATCAGTCATATGGTTCCCATAATACAAGATCTGCTTAGGGCTAGTAGCTATTAGTAGTGGATATCATCACTCAGCATCATCATATATGCGGAGTGATGGTATCCAGCATTTTTAACCGACTTCAAAAAAAGGAGGAGGTTCTCAATTCGGTTATATTTTTTATTTTATTTGAATAGACAAATATAACTGGACTTGCCCTAAGACCTTGCAGACTAAGGCCCCAGTGGCCTGACTGGGCCACGGAACTAATTGCACCGGCAACTCGATATCGCTTTCTTGGTCGACCACAACCTCGCCTTCTATTGGCATTCACCCATCGCCCCAGTTCCGGCATTCGGCTAACATGGTCCGCCCCGTCCCTTCTGAGCCGGGCTGCTTTCCTACTCACGTCGACAATACCAGTGATTGAAAGCAGTATGTTATTCCGCAGTATGTTACCCCGCATTCGGTCATTGTGTTTGAATCCGAGGATACTGCGTTCTATTATCCTTTAGCAGATCTTAAGTTTGGACTTCTGTAGCACAATCAATGACCACATTTGAACAGCGTGTGTAAGGACGGTTAGTGGGGTGTAAGACATTTCACTCAATCAATCCAACCTCACCAGCCCATGGTGCACCCTGCTAACTAACAAACGGGGCTCTGGCGGTCGGCTGATTGCGATTGCTAACATCGACACAGTTAAAGGTATACACCGGTTATCAATGGGCAGCAACGTCGGCGGCGCGTAGTAGCTATGTCTTGCAATCTCCAACCCGTATACCCAGCGTGGGGATTACGCATTCGGCATTCTTGGGCCGGGCATAAGCATCCCCTTTTAAGAATAAAAGGGGATGCCTATGTCCAGCTGTGGACTGATATAGGCTGGTGCGTACGAGGTTAGGTCGGGCAGTATCATGTTGATGAGTTAGGTGTCAGCGGGTGTATGTACCAATTAATTAAAAATATACTTACCTTAAAATAACCTCCATTGTATTGAGAAGAACTGTAGCTACTAAACGACAAATATTTACCGTTCATTTTTGTTAAATCGCTACACCATATCTATTTATCGACACTTTTTATGACTTTTAAAAAACCCATTAATAGTAGATTGATAATAAAAGCTTGAAAAGTAAAGTTCTTTACAAAATCACTCACTTTGTTAAAATATTATTAGCAAAGACTCTAGTAAGGCTAACAGCTTCATAATATGTATATTTTAAAAGTTTCATAACATATCACTACAACAAAGCACATAGCTTCAGAAATTATTTAGAATTTAAAAAAATCACCAACTACATTTTCAAATTATCACTATTTCAACAATATTGCCTTCATAGCACAAAGTACACTTCAGGACAATGCAATACTGGTACAAAATATAGTGATGTTTACGTTAGCGCGTTACAGTAATGTTGAAATACCAACGCGTTCACTTGCACTGTGTAGACAGTGTCATATCGTCAATTACTATTCGTAGAGCAGCGTTGTGCCAGAGAATCTATATATGTATATAAAACTTTACTAAAGCTAACTGACTGGTTGATTGAAGACAAGTGACGAAGCAACAACCAACGCACAGCCTAAACCGCAAACCCTAATTTTGGAGGATAGGTAAGCTTCCATGGTGTATGGGTACAATATGAAGTATTTACGTCAAATTCAGCTCCTGGCTGCATGCAGTCGCGTAAAATATGTACGTGAACGTAGTGAACGAACGAAATGGGGTGCCCGGTTACCTTCAAAGGGTTAATAAATAAATAGTTAGTGGATGAGAAAATCCGAACAGCTTTATAAGTGATAATAATTTTAATGGAAACTGCCTGAGTATCAGCTATTTTAATCGAATTAAACTGAATTCAAATACTTAGTTCTATAATTTTTCGTAAAGTCTGGCATTCTGATCGGACTGCTTCATCATCATCATCATCATCAGGATATAGCAGTCCGCTGGACATAATTATGCCTCCCATTATGAGCGCCATTGCGCTCTGTCTTGAGCTCGATGCATCCAGCTTCTATCGGACTGCTGATGCGTTTTAAATTTCTGAATAACGTGGAATTACCTAAAATTTGAACAGATAAGTATTAACTCATAATTAAATAACTTTAACCCTTTGGCCTGCTAAAGTCACGGCACCTAGTTTCGCGTTTTTTATTTGTCAGTTTGGCGGTCAATGTAAATGACTGACGCAAGTGCGACGAGCGGTCCGCTAGCGAGCTGGCGGAACGTTGCGTGTGGGACTAGAGTCACATAAGATACTCTAGAGGTTAATAGTTATTTGTTATTAGAAAGAGTGTAGTGTAACAAGTACTTTTTAACCGCGTGCTCAATTTTGATGACCGAGTAAGCAAAGTATTCTAAAATTGAATCACGAGCGTAGCAAGTGGTCGGTTAAAAAACCTCTAAAGTGCAATTGCTCTGTATTCTTCAATTTACCTACATAATGGTTCATTGATGCTGCGTCCCCAATAAGACTCCACACTACAATAAAGCCGCATTGTGTCCTATTCAGTCAATTAATGCGGTTTTTTATCATAATTTATGTTTTAAATACATAATGAAGGCCACCATAGAATTATTCCGATAAGTTAGTCCATCTTGTCATTCAACTCTGAATAAAAAGAGATAGCAAAAGATTCAGCAGTGTTTGTATCTATCATCATCATCATCACCATCATCAGCCTGTACCAGTCCACTGCTGGACATAGGCCTCCCCTAATGAGCGCCATTGCGCCCTGTTCTGAGCTCGACGCATCCAGCTTCTACCAGCAGCCTTTCGCAAACCGTCACTCAACCTGGCCGGAGTGCGTCTTACACTACGTTTGCCGAGCCGCGGCCTCCACTCAAGAACTCGTTTGCCCCAGCGGTTGTCAGTTCTTCGGCAGATATGGCCAGCCCACTGCCACTTTAGCTTGCTAATTCTCTGAGCTAAGTCGACAACTTTAGTTCTATGTCGGATAGTGTCGTTGTGGATTCTATCTATAGTATAAGGAAAAATACAGCTCTTTATTATGGAATTAGGTACAAGTCAATGTCTTTGAAATAAATACCTGAATCTTTGTTATGTATGTATTTACAAAAAAATGTTGTATATCAGTCATGTTTATCCCATAATACATCATCATCATCATCATCAGCCTATTGCAGTCCACTGTTGGACATAGGCCTCCCCTAATGAGCGCCATTGCACCCTGTTCTGAGCGCGACGCATCCAGCTTCCCATAATACACGATCTGTTTAATTACGGGCTACATGATGCTGTGTGGTAGTTCTATCATTATTTAATATTTAACTTAAAAAATATATAATTGGTACCCGAATCTCCCTGTAATTTTTAAATCTATTTTGAGGTTTGGCATGGGAGAGTTTTTTTATTAGATCTCTTGCTCTTCTCCTGCAGCCGAAAACAGAACAAGCTTCTCTATATCGAACCCGATATAGAGAGAAACCTGTTCTGTCCCCCCATCGATTAATAATATTTATTTATTAATAAGGCAATTTTGAAAAATGATGGGAAATGTAAGTATGTTCCTCCTTCACCCCAAAACTACTGAACGGATTGAGCCATTTAGAATTTTACCAAATTTTATTTAAATAAAATAAAGGTTATTCTATACCCGTATAAAATGCGAGCAAAACCGAAGGCGCAAGCTCGTTTTAAATATAACTATATTGATCCTCATAAATAACAAGTTTCAGACGGCAAAAATATTGTAACGAAAATGTTACTAACTGCAAAAACAGCAAAGCTTTTTTCCAACAGCTAATTACTAATATCAAAAAGCTTTCACTAATCCAGTTCGTACAGACAGACAAACGGATTATAACAGAAGAGCACAGAGCAGTTGAGGCTGGTATCCACTAAAGCAATACGAGACTAAGTTACGTTGCGAGACATTGTCCACTTACATACGACCGTAACGGCTACCAAAGAGAGTTAATTGGCATCTTTTGGGAAAAGCACAATCATCATTGTGAGCCTCGCCCAAGCAAGACTCAAGGTCAAAAGCTAGCACCAAACGTAATGCATACCATACCAGACACAGGCCTCCCCTAATAAAGGGGGATAAGCAACACGTTGGGCATGCGGGTTGGTGATCGTATCTCGGCCGCGCCGACGCTGCTACCCATCCGCAGTCAGCGAATTTAGCTGTGATGGTATTAGGCTATATTATGCCGATCAGCTAGCCACCAGAGCCCATTTGTTATACGACAGGGTGAACCATGGGCAGGTGAGGTTGGCTTGGATTCCGAAGATGAAGGGTGGAACACCTTGCTTCCTTTACACAATATTCTTCTGAAAAGTGCATAATCAGATTATGCATCTGACGATTGAAGACATCGGGACATGACATAGAAAACGTATCTACCTACACGCTTTGGTTACTGTCATCCTTAACTAAAACGGGCTAAAGCGCGCCCTGCGGGGTAGAGCGGGGTATGTTAGGCATCAAAGGGCACATCCATTACTAAATCTGTTTTTCCATTACACAAATTGGGTAGCTAGGGGTAGCTTGCAGTTGTGTTCAATGACAATTTATTGCAATTTCATTCGTAGCTTTTTGAAATCAGTTTCATTCATGTATTAAAAATTTTATGCTTTAGATATTAGTATTATTCATTTGAACGTGCGTCTCTATGACTGACTCTCAGTCACCTGTAACAGTGTGAACTTAAGATAGCTACTACGTGAGTATTCTGCTAAAAGTCGAGGTGAAAACTAAGCATGTAAGGGAAAGCTTATAGATATACTAAACATGGAATAAAAACCGAATTTATAGAACTAAACATATTTTTTTTACGTTGAGCTTAAGACAGGGCACAATAGCGCAAATTAGGGGAGGCCTATGGCCAGCAGCGGACTGCTTAGGCTGCTGATAAAAATAAGAAAAATTTAAAAACAAAATTCAAAGTTGCTATCGTTGTAATTTTTTTACAAAAAAGGGGTTTTTATCCAACAACAACCTATAAAAGTTGTAGTATTGTCGCACGTTCGTTGGCGGGTTGCCAGTGCGAATTAATTAGTGCCGGCTTGTGTCGCCAGGTGGCGTGCATGGATGTTATAGTGCAATGAGGATGAGGTGTTGCGAGATTTTTGTGTAGTGTTCATTTGTTTTCACGTGGTCTGTTGAAATAAAAAAAGGAAATTTTGAATTTTACGACAAGGATATTCCTAGTTTTTTTAATGAATTATGATTTTTGGGCAAGATATTAGATTTAATTTCAAACTCAAATTGTTGAAAACTCAAAAAGAAAGATAAGTGTTAAATTTGTTGATCAGCGTTAGTTAGTTCATAGTTTTATAATTTATTTATTTCCATTCCTAGTATTACCTCATCAGTAGTTTTGGCTTGAAGGAAGAACAAACATTTCATATTTACTAATATTACAAACTTTAGCTTTCTATTATTTGTAAGGCTGTCTGTCAAAGCGATTGGCATAGAGTCTGAAGATGATAGGTGTGGCGAGCTGGTATGAGCTAGTGGCCAACTCTAGAGTTGAATTTTTTGTAGGCCACCTTAAGGCCAATACTGAATAAGCTTGGATCAACGTCCTAAAGTGCTTTTCGAAGCACAGAAGTGCCCAGATCAGATGCCACTAAACAGTCACCCATCAGTAAACTGATACTGGTGTTAATTAAAAAATGAAGATACAAAGCGTACTTTACAGTGCTTTTTGAATAAATACATATGAGTTTGAGTTTGAGTTTGATAATAACGAATTCCATTCGTCAATATTCAAACCCCTTCATGAACCACCATTGTTATGCATGAGCAATCATTCACTTTTATCTCATCCCAATTAAGCGACTCCATCAGTTATCAAACTCTAATCAATATTTTAATCAAAACCACATGACAAAGTGCTCAGTCCAAACATTATAGGGCGAAGGCAATCTATTAAATGACAGGGCGGATGATTGATGACAATTTTGTGAAAAAAATGGCGGCAGAAATCTATCAAAGCCTCTGTCTAAACGAGTTAGGTTGTGCGTTAGTTTTTTTTATCGCTACGCCATACTTAGATAGTGTGAATAATGTGTATTCCTCACTACTCAGTTATGGTCAAGAATAGGAAGTAGGTAAGTACGCTAAAAAAATATGAAGCTTCTAATACGAACCAGCACCGCATTTGCTGTCATTCTTTCACATCATACGCTGAGTGATGACCATTATGTTTCTCTTATTAGATAGATATATGGTTAAATTAAGTTTTTTTGGTATCATTTATAACTCAAATATTTTTTTCTTTAAATATCTTATATCAATATCAAGACTTTTGAGACCATGTTTAGTTTTTTTTAAATAAGGATGTTTACTTATGTTATGATGGTGTCAAAAAACCTGATGCAGAAATGAGCAATTTACCAAAAAAATACTGAGTATGAATATTTTTTTATATTATGGTTCTGTAAACTAGACTTTTCACGACAAACTAAAAACTAGTTATAAATAAAAACTAACAAGTGCATGATCTTCTAGAAGAGAATACAACATGCACTACAAAATGTTAAGGCACTAGAATGCCCAAGAAATTTATGCTCAGAGAACCTACTAAGCTAAAATGAGTCAAAAATAACACCATCATGATCAACCTAAAGCAGACCACTGCTGGACGTATGTCGCTCCCAAGGTACGCCACTGAGCCTGATCCACGGTTTTTTCATCCATTATTGTGCCAGCGACATAACGCAGATCGTCACTCCACTATGCCAGGTGACGAAATTCAAAATTTAAAATTCAAAATTCATTTATTCAGTAGGAACTGTATAGTACACTTTGAAACGTCATTTTTTTAATTTACCACCAATTCGTAACGTGACCAAACAGAGAAGAATTGGCAAGAAACTCTGCTTGGCTTATATTTTTTTAACGTCATTGTTCTTAATAACTATTACATTGTTTTTGATGGAGTTGGAGGCAGTTTCATCCCAAGTTTTTTAGTCATCTAAATAATCAGATATTTTATAATAAGCTTTATTACATAGATTACGTTTGACAACATTTTTGAATATATTTACAGATAGATTAATCACGTCATTTGGGATTTCGTTACGTAGACGTAACCTAAGCTCAAAAATATGACAACTTAGATCACACGATCCTACCAAAAAACATCCATAAAAAAATCTACATAACTCCTCACAAGATCCAAGTAATCGTGGATTGTTGGCAAGCATCGCAGCCCGTAGATAGCGATCTATCTATTCATTTGCCGAAAGTTGTAAGCCAGAGGATTTGTTTTCATTGGCAATTGAGTCTGTGAATGCTTTTTACAGCTTTTTACTGCCAAGTTGCAAGTCTAGGTCTGCATATGGGATTATCGACGCGGGTTATGTAGTGTACAAACTTGCAGTTTTGTAAAAATATTTCTTTAGCTAACCATTATTGTACAATTATAGACAAACTAAATCGATTCAATCGATTTCGGCACATGGCATGTAGGGAATCATTCGTTCCTTTATCATGAAAATATTTAGTAGGTACTCATCAGCTTTAAACTTCGCTTGATGTTTCTCAGTTTTGTAACTAAAGTGTTTTATGTCTATGTTCCAAAATAAATGTTTTCATCTATCTATCTATCTATTTTTGAAAATAAATCTCAAGATTTGGTCAGTTATCTACAGAATCATACAGACGAAATCGGCACTCAACTAGACAGAGTGGTGGTATTAACCCCAGAATAGCCCTAAATGGCTGAAGAGGGGTTATAACATATGGACCACTTTGGCTAATGTTCGACGATGGGCTAAAGAAATTGTAATGGTATGTTGTCATTACCTGTAGTACAGAGACAGTGGGGAAATGGTGTCATTTTTCTTGGCAATGTTTGTAAGATGACAAAACTTTAAAAAAAGTTTTTTGAGACTGTATATGCAACAATTGGGCGAGCAGCATGGAAGGCTAATTCGATGCCTATTATGTGTTATATATTTTTTTTACCATGATATTGACATTGACATGAGTATGATATTCATAATCTTTTTTGTTTCATGAGGTAGATAGACCTATTTAGATCTTAAAATTATTGAGGCCCGAACTTATTTCTCACTAATATTATAAATATAAATAAATAAATAAATAATGCGGGACATTATTACGTCCCGCTATATTTATGATGCTGTGTTATTACACAGCATCATGTAGCCCCAAACTAAGCAGAGCTTGTATTATGGGAACCACATGATTGGTATACAACACATATAATTTTTTTTGTAAATACATACATATCATACATAGAAAACACCCAGACCCGAGACAAATATCTACAGAACATGCAAACATTTGTCCCGCAGTGGGAATCGAACCCGCAATATGAAAGATTGTGAGGATGGACGGATGTTTATTACTCAATCACGCCAGAACGGCTAAACGCATTTTGATGAAACTTAGAATATAGGGACATAGATTGTGATCTGGATTAACACTGGCTTTTTATTATAGTACGATGCAAGCGAAGCGGCGGGCCATGTAGATAATGATTTATTTATAATAAAAACACTTAAACTGACCTCATGACTTTTATTTCATCAGCATCAACATTCACAATAATCCAAACAGCTTTAAACTATTTTATCTTTTTCTTCATATGTTGGAAGTACACTCTCTAAACTTTTGTGTTTTCTCTTAGCAGATCTTCTATTAGTCAAGATCATAACCAAGAAGACAAGAAGCAGAAAGAAGTAGATCTTGGGGTGATGGTGTTCAATTGACCAGATGGTGTGAGACATGAAACTTGTAATTGTGTAAAACGTTGAAGTCAGCCATTCGTCGTTGAAGGATATCTCAAGCGTGGCCATTATCAAGCGTTGTACAAATTTGCAAACATTCCCTTTAAAACACTGTATAATAGTCACTTCACTTCACTTCTTATTTATAGCTAAAGTAGTCTTTAAAGATTTTTGCTAAAACATGACATATTAAAAATATCAAACAACAACAAAAACTGAAGTGTCAAAATGACAGTTACCAACATTTTTCAACAAAAAGTTTTACAGCAGCGCGTCTTAGAAGTTTGTGTACTCTGACACTGGAGTTTGTCGCGTTTAACTCCAAACCCAGACAAAAACTTGAGACGATTCACTACCATTTTCAAAGTGGCCACTTGGCTTAGGCAGAATTATGAACTAGACACGCAAAAACCACACCGGAAACTTTACAGCCACATTAGCTAGGAATCACGGTCGCTTTAAAGCTATGCAAATCGCTTTCCGATACGCGGCCAGACTGAATCGCTAGGGCGATTCAAACGAGACACTTTTTGTGGACCAAATTGTTGGTCTAATCTACGTTATTTTTACTTACCACCAGGTGAGATGGCGGTTAAACGACCTAACTACGTAGTACGTTAACTAACCTAAAAACCAATTGGTTGTTTGTTGTTATTTTATATAAAAATGCTTCTTCAGTGATTACTTTACATATTGTCGTGACCCTACACAACACATTTCTTCATACTAGGAGTTCCGCAAGTTTTTTCCTGCTGTACCCACAAAATTTCAGAAAACTCTTTCTTTGTGCAACCGTACTATGCAAGGTCAGCTAGTGAGTCACTCGATATATTATAGTATGTTAAACAAACCCTGTATCTAGTTATGACAAACAACACTCAAACGAATAAATACCCTGAAAAAATATGCAAAAATGTTAATGTCTTGCTGTGAGAACCAAACCAGCATGACTCGCACCAGCTAGAGTGAGAAGAACTAGAGAAAGCTACTCGCCTTGCCCATCAAGGTTGCCTAATAAATCGGCAAATCTAATTACTTTTGCTATAACCAATTTTTTTTAAATGTAGGTAAAATTATTCGGTTTCTTTCACATGCCAAACTCAGTTTTTTTATGGTATTTGAAGATGTAACAAGCACATGGCCCACCTGATGTTAAGTGGTAACCATTACCTATCACAAAGCATTACATCGTAGATCACTTTTTTGGAATGTATTCTACGATGCAATGCCCTGCATCCATTAACTTGAGCTTGAAGATGATAAGCCTCTTGTGTCTGTAATTTCCGTTTCACAACTATAACCAAACTGCCCACAAAAGTTGCAAATCTATAAAAGCCTACAGCTACTTTATACGGAGCATGATTCCTTTATTAATATTAATAGCAACGCCGGCACTTTCGTGCCGTCTGCATCGTCTGAAAAAGCTGCACTTTGCTGAAGACTCCTCACAGGAGTGAAAACATCTTAGGAAGAGAGTGCTTTTCAATTTGTTGGTTGATTTTATCATTATGTGCAGTTTTATCATTGGTCACACACAATTACATTTATTGAGTAAGTACAATTAATAAATGTAATTGTAAGTTCCTTACTTCTTCATATGAGCTTATGGTCAACACTGGTGTCGGAGTTTGCAGCCCGCTCAATGACCTCATCTCTCTACTTTGTTTCATAATCACCATCATCATCATCAGCCTATAGCAGTCCACTGCTGGACATAGGCTTCCCCTAATGAGCGCCATTGTGCCTTATGCTCAGTTCGACGCATCAAACTTCTACCAGCAGCCTTTCGCACATCATCCCTCTACATTGTTTAGTGACTTGCAAATGAGCCATTTCGTTCTTGGTTGTTGGTTAAATGTTAAGTTAGTTTAAGGTAGTTATATATGATTTGAAACAGTTTTTAATATTTATTCCATAAAGTCTATAACTACTTTTAAAAACACTCTATGCTGATTATTGCATCTAGAAAATAAAAGCTTGAGTTTTGATCTTTTTGACACACCACTTTAGCACTTACTTTACCAGTGCGAAACCGGGTAGAGTCGTTAGTTACCAATATGCTCATTGGATCTCTAATACAGTTATTTTACCATCCAAAAGCTAGGACTAGGAACATAACTTAGGTTTTCTAATTTAAATTCATTAGAATATTCCCGTTACGCTCGATTTATTTGGAGAATCCGTGCTATTAATTCAGTTTACGGTCTAGGCACCTTATTTGCATGCCTCTGCCAGCTTAGATACTGGAGGGTGTTTGGCAAGAGCGTTGTCAAAAGAACGTTGACAAACAGGCGATCACCAATTTTATTTGAACACCACAATACAACGTCTATAATATTACAACAAAATTAATTATTTGCGAATACACCGGCCAGTTTTTTACTTAGCTTAGGCTGTAGCATTCCACTGCTGGCCTAAAAAAGGATGTTGATGAAATCAGCTACTGACTAAAATGTGTAAAATGTGTAAACAACACCAGTTTCAACTTCATTATTTTCGAGTTCCTTTTAGGTACCATACCTACCTTGTTCCCCCTAAAAGCTTCCAAATCACATCATCAAAAAATTATTATCCCCAAATCTTCAGAAGACAATCTGAAAGCACTTCGGGAAGGCTTTGAAAAACAATTTAGGCCCGACTAAACACGCATTAAGGTGCATCAGGGCAATTATTGAGAACCCTCTTGGATCAGAAGATTTCTTGGAAGATTTAGAGACAATTGGCATTTTCGAAACTACAAATTACATTAAATTCTGTACTTTCTTATAAACAAGTAGTATGGAGCGTAGAACGTCCGATCGCAATATAAGCTGATGGTAAATTAGTTTGTCAGTTTACCTTAATTTACTAATTACTTTGGGAAAGAATTTTGGCGCGACTAAACCAATTGGGATTTTTAAACAACAAATAAAAAAAAACTGTACTTTTTATACATAAGTATGGCTATAGGAGCATAGAGCGTACTATTGAAAGATAAACAGATGATAAAGTAAAATAATTTGGCAATTTATTTATTCAGAAAAAAAGTTTAGGAGTGACTAAACCAATTGCAATTTTTGAAACAAGAAAATAAATAAAATTTATATAAGTGTAAAATGGGGTAAATAGGGATTCAGGTATAAATTGGTACAAAACCCGGGAAGATTTTTCGAATGGCAATAATGAAGGTATGCTCTCTTCTATATTTGGCGTGTTTATTTAAATATTAATCGATATTTGGCGTGTTTATTTAAATTTGGCGTGTTTATTTAAAGTTGGAAAACAAAAACTTATAAGGCAGCACATAATAGGTGTGAAATTAGTAGCTCTCAGACTCAGTTGAAAATAACGTTCAGAGAGGTGTTTTGGTTGCCGTCAAAAACTTTTTTATTATAGTGTTATCTTATGATATTTATTGCAAATCTTCAATTTAATTGTGAGTTTACTTAATGTTCTGAGAACACTTTCACAAAGAATCAGATACGTAAAATTTTGATATTTTTTATGAAATAACGGATACGGTATTTCATAAAAAATATAACAAACATTTAATCGTTTGTTTAATTGTTTATTTCCTTATTTCTTGTCCAATAACTAATCTCATTCTCTCAATTCTCTCTCGGTAGGTACCTATCTAGTTTAGCATTGGGAAGGTGACATCCCTGACGAATTTCCCTATTTAACCGTGCTACGTTCCTATTTACCCCAGTTGCAGTGTAAATTGGGATGAGCATTATTTTTGCGTTTTTTACAGACATTATAATAATTACATGTATTTTCCATAGTTTGTCGTCTAAATACCATCAAGACTTCAATTTTAACGTAGTATAAGGTTTATAGCAAGGTATCGGTAAAAATTCTATTCAAATTTCGTTTTCGTCCCTATTTACCCCATTTTACGGTATGGCTATAGGAGCGTTGAGCATCCGATGGCAAGATAAACTTCAAAATTCAGGAACACTGTGAATCGACAACTTTTTTGCAAGCAGATGGCTTGTTTATGTATTTAGGCTAGTTTATTGAAGTTTATTTATTTTACTATTTAGTTTAAAAAACAATTTAGGAGCCACTAAGTACGAATTAACAGTATATGTACCTATATCGACGGGTACATCAGTTACATGGCAATAACAAAGTTTTAGGCCGTACATGGTTTAAACTAGCGCACGTAGTGGATGGCACAAGTTGAAGGTGGCTTTATACCTAGTGAGTAAATTCAGGCTGTGGCTAACATTGATTTGTGATACTTAGCACCATTTTACCTATTTCATGATCATGAAGTAGGTAAAATGGTGCTAAGTATCACAAAGACATACAGCTAAACTGAGAAACTTTGGTGTTAAACTCCTTCTTTGATGTCGGTGAAAAATCTGCGCCATAGCGATGAGGTTATACCGAGTATATTATTTAAAAAATCTCCTTCAGAAAACAGCAGAAAACACAAAAAAAACAAAGACTAAAAGGTAAATCACCTTGGTTAAGCAACACTCCGCCCGGTCATTACTTGGATGGGTGACCGTTTAGTGACATTTAGATTTGAGCGCTTCCGTGCTTCGGAAGGCACGTTAAGATGTTGGTCCCGGCTTTTCCGTCGCTAAGCCATGTCGGAGGCCTTCAGGCGGCCTAAAAACTCCGACACCAGAGTTGGTCACTAGCTCATACGAAGAGCTAGTGACCAACTCTGAAGAAAAAATATGAGTACAGATTTGGTTGGAAAAATACTGGTAACATAAAAAAACCTCTTTTGTTACATTTATTGTGCAATAAACTTATCATAATCATCATCGTCATTGTCAGCCATAGCAGTCTACTGCTGGACATAGACCTGCCTCCTCAGCTCGAAGTAATAAATTTATATAAATAATATTGGCAACCAATTGAGTAGGTTAGGTGGTGTAAGTATCTACCTACTTAAATAAAGATGATACTACATAGCACTGTTATTATTATACAATGAATGTAAAACTAACTTAAAATTAAGCGAAAGCCGGACCCGATAGGTGCTTTGTTTTTGTAACCCCTGATAACGTCAAAAAGTCAAACTCTTCAATTTCCTGTTCAGCCCTATCATTTGCATGAAACAGAAACAAATGTGAAAGGATTTGACGAGGGTCCCTGTCCGGTCTCACAGCAAGTTTCCGTTTATGTTGAAATTGAAATCACAACTTTACAATTTGTTTGGGACTAGTGAGTACATTGGAAGCCAAAATAGCTCTTATTCATTCGACTAGGTTCAAAATTCTGAGCAATGATCTGTAGACAGTATCACTAGATTCCGCACGCGGATTCGCTCTCGTCGTACCCGGATAAAAAACCCTATTAAGTTATTTCACGCCCTTAAATACGTAAGTGAAAATTTCAGCTTCAGCCGTTTTCGGCGTGAAGGAAAGACAAGCAATTCCCAAACTTCGCATTTATAATATTTGACGAGAAAAATATAGGTATAAGTACCTTCTATGTCCTTAAAACAAAATAATCATTGGCAGTGTTCGTAGCAGATTCGTAGCACTATAATTTTGGTACAAAAGACATAAACGAACGCATTTATAAAAACAACTTGAAATTAAACTTACCTATATCTTTAAATTTAAAATAAAATACTGTAGTTGAATGCCTGAATAAATGAATATAGGCTTTATTTATGGGACAAACACAGGTAACGGGGAATGGACAACAGCGCCACCTACCTTATCACCGTCGAACTTCTCCGTCGGCTCGTCGTAAATACGCGCTTCGCGTTTCTCCCGCGAACCCCGCCTAGCCAGCAATGGTGTTTGTGGAGGAGACGCCAACGACAAGCTATTCCGCGCGCTACTAGGTGGCGACTTTATAAATTCTATTTTTCCACCTTCAACGCAAATATTCGGTGTCAGCGGATACACCGGCGACATCGATACATTTGTATTTGCTAGGTGATTATAATGGTTGTCTTCTAAAGGTAGAGATGTAGGCTTTTTCTTGCGGTATGTAGAGTCGTAAGCCAACATCTGCGTTTTGTCTTCTGGGTGGACTTGACGGACTTTTCCAGGCGGCCGGTCAGGCGGCTCGGGAGAAATGTTTCCATCTATCCCAGGACATTCGTCTTTTTCATTATTTGATGTCCTGTAACAACAAATAAATATTTTTAGTAGAGCAGTAAACTAACATCAGGCGTGTTTGTGTTTTCAAAAATGTATACTAGATGACGCTAGTATGTCGTTGAACTGCAAAAATTTGTTTGAAATACAGTGAATCATACAAAAAAATTATAATTTTCAAACTTTACTACCAAAATATAGTCAATGATAAAGCCAAAAAATTTTTTGCTATGCAAAAAGTAATTTTTTTAATACATTTCAAAAGTTATTAGTAAAAGCTCTAGATCGCGCAAGCAATATTTTTCATTTACGTAGGATATAAGTAGTTGCTTTAGAAGAACGGTCGGAAGTGTATCCCCTAGTGTGATGTTCGATACTGTTCATAGATCACTAGCGTTAGTTAGAAGGTCTTAGCAGCCGTGACGTCACGCGCTCTTTGAAGGCTAGCCCATGTAATGTGCGCTGCGGACGATCGCCCGCGCGGCTGCGACGGCTCAAGGCGCACGTTCCCTGACGCTGCCTAACCTCGCGGTTTTAGTTAATTCGTTAGCTTAGCTCCGTTAAAATCTAGCACTTCTATAACATGGCGGCGAGTGAAAACTCGAATGCCAGTTTTTTTGTCATTCATTACGATAACTGGAGGTGGAACTCAAAGCGGCAGGGTGATAAAGGACTTCAATGAATAGGTTCCCCGAAATTTAACTGTTCAAAAGATATTTGGATATTTAAGAAATTTTGGATTTAGACAACGAGTAGCGCAAGTGTAGCCATTATTATTATAGTATTAGGTCTAAGCTCTTGGTCAAAATGGTCCGTTATTCTTAATGCATAAATAGCCTCCAGTTACACCCTGCAGATAGATAGGTAAATAGATAAAATTCTTTATACTTGATGTATACCACAAAAATGAAAAACAGTACCCTTACAAGGGAACATTAATTTCTATTCTATTGGAAATTATCTGTTTATTTATTTTTTTACTTTTTACCTAGATACTAAGTAAACATTGTGATAGTTCTGACACTGCTTTATCGACTTTAAAATTTTAACACCTTAAATTTTTAAGCCAATCATACTATGCAGTAGGTAGAGTAAGGTTACCAAGTTACCACAAACAGTTTAATCTCTGTTGATCTTACGGGAAGCTACATCTTATCACCGCCAACGAAACCTCTACGATACGGGCAAAAAGAAAATGTTTATTTTAGCCTTAGATATTTTTTTTTACTAACGGTTAGCCGACCAGCACTCAAACAGCGTTTGCGAGCCATCTTTCCCACCAGTCAAAGCCTTCTAGCCTGTATGAAATATCATTTATATTCATATTCACATTTAGGTATTTAGTGCGTTATAGTATTATTATTTTGTAGTTTCTGCGTAACCATAGCACAAAATATTTCTTCCGTCTGCGGATCCACCCGCGTGGATCCCAGATAAAAAGTAGGCTATGTTCGACTTACGTAGAACAAACATACAAACACACACAATCACTAACAACTTCAAGTTTTCATATTTATATTATTAGTATTAGTGTGATTTTTTATTTTAAAATAGATTAACTTTTAAATTCCTTCTTCTTCATATCATCGCAAACTCAGATTTCGGTGTTCTGGGCTTCATAAAAGCCTCTGACATGGCTTAACGACGGAATAAGCCGGGACTTATTTCTTAACATGCCTTCCGAAGCACAGAGGCGCTTTAATTTTAATGCCGCTAAGCGGTCACCCATCCAAGAAGTGACTGGGCGGAGTGTTGCATAACCAGGATGATCTTCTAGGAACACCGAAATAAGCCACACCACAAGGGCTTTAGTTTTAAATCAATTGCATTAAATTAATTTAATTTTCAACGAGATTTGTTAATGGTGTATGTATTTCACGGTTAAAATAGCTGTTAAGACTTTTTATCTCAGCAACGGCTGGTAGAGATTGTATAAATTAGTTAGGCTAGGTGAAAGTGAGTGAGAATTTCGCGAAGATTAGTATCAGTGATGAATTATAGTGCTCTACTTTGTTGTGTTGTGATTTTAACTCGTAATTCCAACATCCGATCGAAGGCTTTAGGTTTGAACCTCAGATTACGGATTTATTTATTTCGAATAAAAATACTGCATTACCTCCCCCAACATAAGAACAATAATGTACCTATTTAATTCCCTAACATCTGACCGAAGGCTGTGGGTTCAAATCTCAGATGTGCATTTATGGTTGCTTTTATTTCGAAAAAAGTTTGTTGATTACCTTCCCCGACTTAATAAAATATTATGTATAAAATAAGAATGTATTTATTTGACACACAAATGGATGGTATACAAATAAAAGAGAGATAATTAAGCTAACAAAACAGTAGTTGAGAAACAATTTTATCACACACCACACATACAATCATTTAAGCCACTACGTGTTGCTGCAAACAAGTGGTCTAGCTAACTTAGGAGACTCGAGCCTCAGCCGATCCAATGAATTTTTAGTTTAAAAAATGTTATTAAAGTTACAGTAGTTTTTATAACGATCGTAAATATGCATTTTGTCCGACAGCGGGAATCGAAACCGAACTTATTACATTTCAACCGGTAATTCACCCGCGGTGAAAAACAAAGTCTTCAACTCACCATAATCATCATCATAATTAGCCTATAGCAATCCATTGCTGGACATAGGCCTCCTCTAATGGACGATATTGCCCCTATCATCGGCTCAACGCATCCAGCTTCTACCAGCAGCCTTCCAGATCGGCACTCCACCTGGCCGGAGGGCGTCCTACAACTACGTTTGCCAAGCCTCGATCTCCATTCAAGAACTCGTTTACCCCAACGATTATCGGTTCTTCAGCAGATATGGCCAGCCCACTACCACTTCAGCTTGCTAATACTCTGAGCTATGTCGACAACTTTATGGGTACGGGTGGGACGAAAAATTTTGGTTTGTTCGTCCACAATATATTCTTCTAAATCGCCCATTTACAAACAATTGGTTTACTATAAGCCTAAAGTCTAAGATTTAATTCCCACTTAAACTTAGCAAATTCCTATTGAAATGAGCCATGCAAATAAGAAATTAAACGGAGTAGCTCATCAGGGCTCATTTGCTCCCAACCTCCCAACAAACTTTATTTAGTCCAATTCTAAAAACATACAAGAGGAAGGAAGAGCACGGTGTCCTAAATAAAGGACATAAGCGAGTTCACGGTCAGGCGATAAAAGACTTTATTTTCAGGAAGTTAGGATGGTATTTATAAGCGGGGGACGTCGTTAAATCGGTTTCGCGTTTCAGGGCAATATTTTCGTCACTCGCTTCGGTTTCTTTTTTTTAGAGACTAGTTTCATCACAAACTATACGAACATGCCCATTTTGTTAAACAATTTCTTTACTGGAAGCTTTCGTGGTGTAACTTGTTCTTAGTATACCATAATGAATGTATAGACCCGAGGCACGTTCAATTAATGGCCCAATTTTTTCAGTCGCCTTGTCGGAGGCCTTTCGGCGGCCAAAAACTCTACCACCATAGTAGGTGTGGGATATTTTTTTTTGTACTAAAAATATAATACAATTTTGAAATAGTAAGAATAATAAAAGAGATTATGAATATAGGATATATATTAGAAAGACCGTGGGCAGCACCTGGTTCAGAATAGCGCAGGATAGACGCAAGTGGCATAATCAAAGGAAGACTTATGCCCAGCAGAGGGTCGATAAAGGTTGAAATGATGATGATGATGATGATGATGAAGTATTTTGAAGTCGAGACCAACATCGTAACGTACCTTCCGAAGCAAGGAAGCGCTCGCATCTAAATGCCACTAAGAGGTCACCTTACCAAAAAAATTACCGGGGGGAGTGTTATGAACACCGAATTAAGCCACAAGCGAGCTTTTTTGTGTCCTCGGATAAAAAGAAGCAATATCAATTCCGTAACTAGAACCACAATACATAATATATTTTTCTTATTTTCCTATTTGTTCAGTAGTTTTAACGATTAAAAAAGTACCGCCTCAACTTTCACTTTTATTTAGTAGGATTAGTAAGATTGTAAGAGCAGTGTTAAGTAATTATTTGTTAAACTATTATTAATGTTTGCCCAAGTTCAAAGCCAAAGTGGGCGGCGCGCGGGTGACAGATAAAGCAGTCGGCAGTGACATCAAAGCGAGTCAAGTTGACTCCGACGACTCCATGAATGTTTACACGGTGACGCCTCTCATATTGAGTAATAGTCACTTGACTACATTAGGTACTACTGGTAGAGTTATTCTACTTATTTCAGACCGGTGAGTAATTTATTTGATACTATAATACTTTTGTGATACGCGGCACCAAACCTTGATGTTTGTATGAAAAAATGTAAGTAATTGTACGTAAAATATAAACATTTAAATATATTGTATTTTCACTGAAAATTAACATGTCATTGTGTATCGCCACAAAGCATCTATACCACTGTATGTTAATGGAAACCACAAAAGGTATCAGGGACCTGATTCTCAGGAATAGATAATAGAAAATTTTGACAGTTCGTGCGATATATATGTAACGTGATAAATAACGAATCACGAGGATCGGGGCCCATGTTAGAATAGGGTTAATAGAAAATGCCTTGCATGAGTTTAAACAGAAACCACATATGTTATCGGAATACGATTATTTGAAAAAAAAAATGTACAGCCAAACGGACGGACAAATTCACAAAAGGTCACCTTAAAAACAGTAACTCTTCAAAAAATCTCATTTCTTCCTATTTTGAGTTCGTTTTGAATCAGAAATAATTAAAATATGGGGATGGGGGGATACCGCATAGTGGAATACTTAACGTCTCATTAAATTTCCTATCAACAACGTATGTCAATACTCAATACCTACAATTGATTAATGGGTTCCTGCCTATAATTATCAAATGATACTCTAAGTACAGACAGACATGAAGAACTCAAATTAAAGCCAGTATGAGCTTCCTCACTTGGCATTGCACTGTCATTATGCCATTATCTAGGTTATTGAGCTCTACTTTTTACACCGTCCGGCACGATAATCGGGAACTTAGCACTTAGGTATCGACATTTTGTACTAATGTTACTTTAACACGTTGACTGAGGAAATGCTTCTCGATGTTCCTGGAGCGCCGTGATGCTTTTGAGCAAAAGAAAACGGTAATTGCGAGTTGGACTCGTGCACCTAGGGTGCCGCACTAACTAGTAGGCATGAAAAAAATATGATGATGTAACTACAAATGTATGGTTTTCGGATTTTTTCCTTTACTTGCGCGATTAGACATTGTTTTTTTTTTTCAAAATTTCATGATTCTAGGTCAGCAGAGGTATATATATGTTTTAATCCCAAAAAAATAATATCGTGCCGAAAGCCGTAAAAGCAGTCTCAAGCTTCAGTAGCTACCATGGTAGCTAGCAGATGCTATTTTTCGCTGCAAATTATCAGAGTTATCAAACGAAACTATAGATAGACTAGTTTGACTTGATAATCTGTAGATCTCGTTCCTTGAATATGTAATGAAGACGCGGTTATCTTGGTCAAGTTCTTAATAGGTAGGGTACATCAAGTACTCGTGCTTTTTGTAAAAAGATCTTACTAAGCTGGTTTCCCCGACAAAGAAGTTATTTTAAATCTTTAATAATATCTTTTTATGTATACCTTACAGAAAAAAAACATTATTAAAGAATTAGTACAGAAAATTCCATATCTAGTTACTGATATGCAGATGTACAAAGTTTTAATACTAACACACATAGTAAATTAAGTTTTAATAGTAGAAATGCGGTGTCATTTGTGAGTGTTTATTATTTTTGATTAATAAATAAATAGTAGATTTTACAAGTGCACAAAACGAACCATTTTTATCCGAACTTTAAGCATATACTGCATAGACTGATAGTAATGTCGAGGATAAAATGGATTTGTGGGGACGACTCTACTTTTCACTTCGATTGCGAGGAAATAAAACAGTAGTGTAACATAACATTTCTTTAATTAAAATTCATAGTAAAATTAATACTGTTTTGATTACTGAAGGAAATTGTTTTTATGTCTACACATAAGGCGAATAAATTTAAGTAAATATTATAAAATAACAAATTATATCTGTGAACTTCTTAATGTGTTGGGGTGTATGGCTCATTTTCTTAGCCTTAATATAGATACATTTATGAGTAGATATGTGAGAGCATGAGAAGTGAATATATTATTAATTATTCTCATAAAATTTTAGAATTCATTGAAAGAGTTTTATTAATGTTTTAATGTTTAACTTTAAGGAAAAATAAACAAAGTAAGTATTCAAATCAAAAGTACATAAAACGCAAAAAATAGACACTTTTGAAAATTTGTATTAAGTACCGATCGACGAGATGGGTCGACGATATCAGAAAAACTATGGAAGCACTTGACTCCGACTAAGACTCAAACAGAATCGAGGTGAGTGGAATAATCAAAGGTAGGCCAATGCCTAGCAGTGGGCCAAAAATGGCTGAAATGAAGATGATGAAGACGATGATGATGACGATGATGAAGTATCTATTTTTACCTCCTGCTTCTCGTACAACACACATCCACACATTCATGTGTAATCCGTTTAAATTACGCATTTCCTCCAAATCAGCCTTTTATCAATAGAATTCATGGCAATAGGCATGCCAATCAAGAATCACATCATTAGCCCTAATCACCTTATTCAGATCCACCCAGAGTTGCGCAAGCGCATAGAGTAACGATTGAACAGTTAGGCGCTACCACCACGAGCCAGTGTATCGCGGCGGTATTAACGATTAACATTATATACGAAATAGCGACTCAGCGTGCACGTTTTTGTGGTTCAAGACGCGCAGGTGGGCGCTATGGCGCTTATTAGGGGAAGCCTATGTCCAGCAGTGACATAGGCTTCCCCTAATGACTGCTATAGGCTGATAATAATGATGATATTTTCTGACGCTACCTTATATCCGAACAAACTATGACAAAAAAACTATAGTCCATGAAGGCGCACAGCTTTATTACCCATGAAGCTGTGCGCCCTCATCACAAAAAAAGTTATTCAAAATTTAACAAGATAAACAAAATATACAAGATCTTTCTGTTTTAAGAAAACGAGTACGTTAATAATCATTAATTCTTATTCGAAAGACCTACCTGTTTTTCTTAAAATATTTTCTCATTTCATTCAAGTAGATGACATAATTTTGAAGGTTGTGGGTTTCGATTCCTGCTGCGGGACAAATGTTTGCATGTTCTGCAGATATTTGTCTCGGGTCTGGGTGTTTTCTATGTATAATATGTATGTATAAAAAAAAAAGAAGTATTTGTGTAGTATATCAATCATGTGGTTCCCATAATACAAGCTCTGCTTAGTTTGGGGCTACATGATGCTGTGTGATAGTGTCCAGCATTATTTATTTACAATTTTTTTTTTTTAAATTTGTACGAAACAATCTTTAATTCATCACTGCATCACCGTGTGGACACGTTCAATATAGAATGAAGTGGCAGGATGATAAAATCGCCGCGATACACTCGCTCGTGGAGGTAGCGCCTTAGGGACCTCAATATGACCTTTCGAGCAGCGGGATAAGCCCTTATCACAGGGGATTAAAGACTAAAATTGAGAATCTTCGTGATTTGAATTGATTTAGTAAGTATTTGATTGACATCGAGTAATGATCGTGACTTTACTATTTTATTATAGGCCCATGTACTAACGGTAGTTTAAACGGCTGTTTAACTTAAACCACTTCTTTTGACATAAGACAGTTTTCATTTATTATTTGTCTATTATTTTAACTTTAAACGTCCGATTTGTATCAATGCACATGAGTGTTAATACTTTTAATCCACAAGTATTTAGAAGGTAGTACCTATGTAGCTTTTTTGTAAAAAAAGTTTCTCTTTAACATATTAACCCCTTTACTTATAAACTCGATTTAACTTAACCATTGCTTAAAGTAAACCCTTTCACTGTTTGTTATCCAACGGTAACAGATGGCGTATTATGTGCATCGGTTATCATTTGACGGATGCTTTAATGTAAGGGTGTTATTAAAAGGGTGGGGCGGATCATGCTACATCCTCGCCATGCCTTTTCCTCGATTTTGCCTGTGATAACAAGTTTCTCCAGGTTGTCGTTGCGCTCTCTGTATAAATGACCAAAATAGTCAATTACTCGTTGGAGGCAGTGAGTTCTTTGAGTATGGACAAGCTCGTTCTTCAAGCTGTCCGGGGATAGGAAGCATGCGTCCACCAAATCTCTCCCGAATCAATGCGTCTGCGGTCTTTTGCTGTTACAGTCCACGTTTCGGCGCCGTATTCAAACAATAAACAATATGTAAGCGAGTACAATAAATAATTTTCAATCTATCTTTGTATTCATTATATTTCTCCATCATCAGGTACCTCCTTATCTATCTACACACATACTTCAGCGTTATTAGTGAGCATCTAATCAGGATATGAATAACGAGTGATTCACACTATCTGGGTTAGTTATTTCAGACGCGAGACCTAGAGGTTTACGAGCTAAACTGTTATGTTATTAATATGCAGATTGGACTGGAATACGATAATTGCAAGCTTGGTCTACTGCTTCATCTCTCCCTTTTTTCCCTTTTCGTATAATGTCTTCTTTTTTTCTCATTTTTATCTGAGCTATTATTGGTCTAAAAAGTAGTAAACACCATAGTCTTATATAATTTTATTATGGAACGCAATAAATTAGTGTAATAAATAATGCTGTACATTACTATTTAATTATACTCAATCATTTTAAATTTAACAGGCATATATGCTCATATTACGTCCAGATATTTGTCACTATTATCCGGCAAATAATTTACTTTGACGTAACTTGATGATGGTAAAAAAAGGTATGGTATAAATTAGTGCAAATTTGGCATTTTGAAGTTTATTTATGTCAAACACACTTGGACAAATACTTTACTTTGAAGTAACTAAATGATGGTGAAAACAACATTTAGCAATACAAATTGCAGTTCAAAATACTCAAAAATTGGTCCCTAACAAATAATTAATACGGGCTACATAAAAACAAGAAAAAAAAATCTTATTATCACGTTCTCAGAATAAGATTCCAGATTAAAAACTCATAACCAATAAAACGGAGTCGTGAATTCCAACGAGATAAAATCAGAGAAAGGCGTAAATAATTGTAAATAATCACGTGTTTATTAAACTAACCATTTCGAGATATTCGCTAGTTTTACAACCCGTTATTATGATGAGCCTGTCGACACGCTTTCGCTCATTTTCAAATTAAAAGTTGAATTTTAAGTTGATTATGAAAATATCACGGGTATAAGAAATTCTTCTATACAACAAGCTTCTGCAGATTACGTAATTTATTTATTTATTAGGGAAACAAACAGAACAATAAAACATAAAACTTAAACACTAACCCCCTTATTCATAACCAAATGTCATTTTAAACCAAATGTTTTTCATCAAAATAAACTTATAGTTTCCTAAGAACAAAACCTTCTAACTACAAAAGAAAAGGTAAAAGGCCCTCAATGAAAAATTTCCCCACCCTGTTTATACATCGGTAATGTACATTTATATATCATGGTAGTAACTGTATAGAGTCACAGTCGCCAAGTGAAGTAAAATCGTCCAAGCGTCGTTGACATACAAATAAATATTTTTCAATGCCATATTTGCACAAATTTAGACGTTAGGTAGCTTGAATAATGTTCAATGTCTGCGCAATGCAGCGTGCGCCGAGTTTTAGTATGGACATTTGTTTTCCATTGGATAATTATACAGAGTATGCCTACTATCTCGATGAATGAACTTATGTGTAATGTAGGGCTGCTCGCCGTAGCCGAAATCGGTCAGGGATCGTCATCATCATCATCGTATAGTAGCTACAGAAACTGTTAATGTGTTTGTCGGTCTTTTTTACGACGTATGTGTTACGTACGTATTTGCTCTACCCGAATGTGTGTTCCCCGATGATTATAATCTGGGTGTCTTAAAGTCTCGAGTGAACAGGTTTCTTCTAGGCAAGTGTGCTCCATCGTAGACTGCATACCATCAGGCGAAATGTAGTCAAACGTAAGCCTATTTATTATAATAATAAATAAAAAATCAAAAGTAAACTATCTAAACATGCTGTTCAAGATTGTTCTCTTAGAAAATGGAAATGAGTTAAATGAGTTAAATGAGTAAACAATGTATATATCTACCCTTACTCTTAATTGAACGACCTACCTACGTTTTTAAAGAAATCTTTTCTCATGTAAGTGACATAATCTTGTCTTTTTTTGAGAATACATTAAATTAAACCTTTTACAGATTGTACTTTGGAGAGTGTGCGCAAGATCTACATGACCTTATTCGGCCTTCATCTTTCTTCCATAGGTACTTCAGACGCATTGCTTACTACAATCCGCATCAAGTTGATATTCCAAACATTCCATCTTTATAGTGCGAACTGCTAAAATATGGAATCAGCTGCCAGCGTGTCCGTTTTTCCATTTACTTACGACCATACGGCTTCAAAAAGAGAGTCAATAGGCATCTTCTGAGAAAGTTCGCCCCATCGTCGACCTCATTCTTGCCCACGCAAGCCTCGAGGTCAAGAGTTAGCGCATGATATCATAAAAAAATATAATAAAATTAAAATTTCGGAAAATAGTAGCATTTAGTTACCTAACTCTGGTTGTCTCATTCATACAAGATCTGCTCAGCTTAGCATTGCAACGTAAAGAGAGTTCAAATAATGTAAAGATTGTAAGTGTTCCTCAAATAGATCTAGTATCAGCAATCAGTATTCATGCATAGCTTTTTAATTGATTGATTATATCTCGTTTAGTTTAACGAAAGCATGCAATTCAACTTTGATGTGCTTATTAGTACTTACGTATGTTTATTTTAGGGTATGAGTATATTTAGATACTATATCAATAAATGTAATACATTTTAAACAACGTTTGTGCGTCTATACAACCTCTGTAGCCTAAATGCCACCGCAATCCACGCGAATCCGCAACCTTCTGCGTGTCAGGCAGGTTGTAGATTATATTTGCATGTTCGGGACAAAATGTTGTCATATTCTGCAAATATTTTGTCGCGGCTCCGGATGTTAGTACGATATGTGAGTGTTTACAAAAAAAGTGTATAGAAGTGGTATATTACATAAATGGTCCCCTTAATACAAGGTTTGCTTAGTTTGAGGCTAGATGATGTTGTGATAATGTCTAGCATTATTTATTTATGCAAATATATATATTATATTAAGAAATAGGTATAAGGCGTTCCAACCTCCATCTTTGACCCAACCGAACCCGTACCGGACCCTGGGGCACCCTGCTAAATAACAGACGGGGCACTGGCGGCCAGATTGCAACATAGTGCAGCCTAACATCAGCGCACCTACATCTCTTGGCTGCCAACTGGTAGCAGCGTCAGCGGTGCGAGGCAGCTATTTCCGACCCGCATGCCATTGTGAGTATGTACTATGGGCATATCCCCCATCTTAATAGGGGAGGCCTATGATAAGGACTGATTTATTGTTTTATAGTCAAAAGAAAACTTATACTAATGATTTACTATTGTAATACACTTCAGTTATAGACCTATTGCTGCTATAGGTACAAAAGCGCTCGTAGCGTGGCTTACTTCTGTGTTCTTAGCAGATTATCTTGGTCATCACTCGCCCAGTGACACCTTGGATGGGCAACCGTTTGACCGCACCTAGATCTGAGCACCTTCCTTCGCCCTTGAGCACCTTCGAGCGGCTTCGGGTGGCCTAAAAACTCCGACACCAGAGTTGACCACTAAGATAAAGGAAAGAAGGACTACTCTACTAAGAAAGAACTTTATGACTCTTCGATATCAATACTGTGAGGATGTTGGTATTTTCTTTTAGAACATTAGAAACCTTGACCTACTACAAAAAAAATACTTTATACAACAGTTATCGCAATTTACATACAAAACGTGCCAAAGATTAATTATGCAGATAGGATATTCGATCGCTATTCGGCGCTCAATATTGACCTACAAGAAACAATAAAACAAAAAAATTACACGCAATAAATAATTCTCACGCCCCGAATAAGACGCGGAAGGCAAAGATGATGGAGTGTGCATTCAGAGGCGATACTTGTCCGAGACTTTATCAATAATAGGGTTGGTTATAGCATGTTTTTTTTATCATTTTAGCAAATAATGTGAAAAAATAAACATTAAAATATGAATTGAGGTTTTGCTTATTCGAAACAATTTATGTAAAACGCTCGATTTTGCAATAGACAGGTATCTAATACCTAAGTAAATACAATCGTCACTAAGGATATTTGTACATCTGAAGCTCGGCTAAGCAGACGATACGACCAATCCTAGTAAAATCCGACCCAAACATAGGAACTACAATGCTAAATGCAGTCACTTTTTAATTAACCTTTAATGTCCCACTGCTGGACAAAGGTCTCCCCCATCTCCTTCTATGGCTTACAATTTGCTTGCTAACTCTAACCAGTTAGCAGCAAGAAAGGCATCTATATCGTCACGCCAACGTTTCCCAGGCCTGCTCCGGCGTCTTCGGCTATCTACAGGTACCCATTGGGTGACGATCGATGCCCATCTATTAGGGTGCATACGGATCCCATGACCCTCTTCACACTATCGAAAAAAATGGTACTCTAATCTTACTCCATTGTTGTACTAATTTACCCTAAATTATAAAGCAAATACATAGCTACTTTTACAGACAACCCTACACCCAGTCCACGCAACCTGCCATAAACGGCTGCGCACGCGTCAACCAATATGGCGATCATTCGCGCGATAAACGGAATCGCCAAATCGTTTTACAGACAGACAAGAACGTGTTTTTATACTTTATTCCCTTGTTTTGTTTACGTCTCAATTGATAATGCCTTTTTAGGAGGGAAAGGTCGATGCCCTTGATTTTGGATAGGTATGTATAGTTATTTTTGTTAGGGTCTTTGCTTGTCCTTTGACTTTATGATTACGGTACGTTCGCCCAACTAAAATAAATTATAAATTACAACAACAACAACAATAAAAAAAATTAAGCCACAAGCACTTGCAAAAATATGGATACATAAATAAACTCTTTATTGCTCACACACCAATAAAAATAGAAATATAGGTAAAATTGGCGGTCTGATCGCTTACAGCGATTTCTTCCAGACAACCTTTGAGAGTAATAAGAATAGAGCGGCGATGTTTTTCAATATTGAAAATGTTTATTTTCTCTTGATGGAGTATATATATGAAATTGTGGCATTTGCCTGTTGTTTCGCAGAAAGATATCATAGGTTTTAAATTTTTTCGGTGACTTCAATCGAGAATTTCCAAATAACTTTATTTTGAGCATTGAGAGAAATTAAATCTCTGGATTGAATTATGCTACAGAAGAGCCATTTTAGGAGGTGGGCGGACAAAAACTGTAGGCGTAAACACTAACCACTAAACACTAAACACTAACCACTAAATACTAAACACGTCCACGCGAGGCCAGTCTCCGAAAATTACATTTTCAATGATAGTTGCGCGTAGTGTGAAATCGGTAGATTTTTATAAATACCGCCAAGATACAATACAGAAGCACATTGTTTTTAAACAATCTATTTACTAAATATTTAAGGCAATATACTAGAGCTACTAAAACATAAGTAATATACTAATGTATAATCAGATAATGTATAAGCAGATAAATTAGGCCTAAAAAAGAATCCAACGAATTGAGAACCAACTCCATTTGTTGAAGTCGGTTAAAAGCTCCATTCAACGATCCTACGAAGACAAGTAAATTTTTTTTTGTTTTGAATAATAATTCTAAAATATGTTTAACGATGGTAATTGACAGCATGTGATTACACTTTATTGTTATGATATTCAATAGTAAGTATTCAAAAACTTATCAGACATGTTTTTAACTGGGAAATAAAAGATTGTAAGTAGACTAAGCTGGAATCTTGTTTTACTTCTATCCATACATGGCAACTCGGCATTTTAATCTGTGGTGGAAAATATTTTTATTGCTTCGATAGAATTAAAGAGTGAGCACATTAAAATAACAAGTCATCATAGGTAATTATTTATAGTTATTACTATTTAAAAACTGCGGCCAGGTAGAGTGACGACCTGCGACAGGCTGCTGGCAGAAGCTGGATGCGTCGAGCTCAGGACGAGGGTGTATTGGGGAAGGTCTTTATATATCCAGGAGTGGACTGCAACAGGCTGATGATAATGATGATGAAGACTTTTTATATAAATAAGTACATGTAGACGTTTCTGTTCCTATTTAATATCAGCAGATTAAAGCCAAACAAGATACTTAATTTTGGTTCGTTATTTCTTTTTTTATCACCAAAAACGTAACATTCTTTATTTCATGAATGTTTTATTTACTGTGCATAAAATTGATCTCACATACTTCTGTGAGTTTTTTTTAGGTACCTACCTATATGGATTTTTTATTTTCCTATTGCTTTTTGTCCTATTCTTTTTTGCATTCGTATATAGATTTATAGATTACACATAGATTTTACACATTCAAAGTTTCAGCCTTTTTGAAAATGAAAAAGGTTTTCTATACAGAAATAATGAAATAAGATTTTTTATGAGAAGTGCCTTACTTACTTATTTTTATTAATCTGCGGTAACAATGTAGATCAATCTGGGATTACCTTGATCAAACTGCGTTTTCAAACATGGCTTTTGTAGGTAGGTACTAAAAATATCATGAACTAGTAAATAAAAAAATAATGCTGGACACTATCACACAGCATCACGTAGCCCCAAACTAAGCATACCGTGTATTATGGGAACTACATGACTGATAAACTACATTATATACATATTTTCTTTTTGTAAATAAATACTTATTATTCATCGAAAACACCTAGAACTCAGACAAATATCAGCAAATAATGCAAATATTTGTCCCGTGGCGGGAATCGAAGCCGCAACCTTCTGCGTCTCAGGTGGACCTTCGCCCACTGCGCCACAGAGGCAGAGGCCGGAAACGTAGGGAAAACATTTTGAAACAAAATACCGTAAAACAATAAAATCCTAACAAAGCCATTTCTTAAGATAGCAAAGACCCTGCTCTGAGGGAAGACGACTAATGGGATGCCACCAGGAAGAGCCTGACCACAACACCTGTTTCTATCAAAGTAGTGTTTTCATTGTGACTTTATTATTCTCTCAGTTAAAAGTTTCTGATCTTTGAAGATGGAACAAGCACAGGGCCCACCTGATGTTAAGTGGTAACCATTACCCATTACAACGTATTGCTTGGTAGGTCACACATGTTTGGAACGTGCCCTATGATGCAACATCAACTTGAGGTATGAAGGTGTTCAGCTTCATGTGCTTGTAATTTCAACAGCACCAAACTCAGCAATGCTGGTTCACGGCAGTAACAGCCCTCGCAAACACGACGCTTTGTCGTCGCGCTTAGTCGCAAGCGTCTGTCATATCTTTTTGTCATCGTGTGTGCGGAGCTTTGAACAAAATGTATGAAAATTATCCCCCGCAGCTTGTCGTAGCGTCTAATTGCTGACGTTTGTCGTCCAATGTGCGCAGGCTGTAAAAGTCATGGTGGTAGTAGGTAGTACGACATCGAAACTAAAGGAAACGGATGCGTCGCCGCAGATAGAAGTGCCTACCCCTACGATGCCGTATGCGGTGAAATTTCTGCATTGCGTCGACGCGTCTCATTGAAACACGACATCGTTTGTGCAATGCGTCGTTGCAACGTCGTATTGTGGCCTCGCTATTACGTGCGTTTTGAATCAAAGAGGTTGTATAAAAAAAAATCAGTATGTTTAAAGTTTCAAAAATATAGTCGACTTCGTCATTAAACTTTTGAATTTTGTACTAAGTACTTGGTTCTGAGCATTCCATATATTCATATAGGACTTAATCACTGGGTTTGGTAGTTGGGTTTTTCAGTTGTTGAACAAGGTGAATGCTTTCAGCTTTTTTTATGTTTGGCCTAAAAACTGTAACCAGTCGGTCTCTAGCTTACACAATAATATATGATTCCACACATGTGTGTAGGCCTGCTATGCTATATTATCACAAATCAACTTTCTTAGGGTCCTATCACACGGAAAGCGGTCACGTGTTCGTGTTCTGTGTTTATTATGATTTATTAAGTTACATATACATGCACTGCACACAAAGCAGGCGTTCGGTACCACGCAAATTCGTTCTTGAATTCAATGGCATAGGATTCTATCCTGAGCCAGAATGCGGTCACGCGTTCAAGCGTTCCGCGTCCGCGCTCTGTGCTCGTTATGTTTTATTATGTTATTAATACACATTATACATGCACACATAGCAGGCGTTCGTTTCCACATGTATTCGTACTTGAATTCTATGGCATAGAATGCTGAACACAAACGCATAACGCTTGAACGCGTGACCGCATTTTGTGCAGTGCATGTCTATGTAACAATAAACGCAGAACACGAACGCGTGACCGCTTTCTGTCTGACAGGACCCTAAGAAAGTTGATTTGTGATAAGAGAAGAAAGAAAACTTCAAAGCATTATCAAAACTTTAAGTCTTCCTTCCTTTGTAAGAGCTATAGTGGCCAATTGTAAGTACAGTACATAGATAGATGCAGATACTGCATCCATTTTTTATCTTCAATTAATGTATATTATGATTTCTTATTTTTAACGCGAACGCAGAGCGCGAACGCTTGATTGCTTTCTGTCTGATAGGACCCTAAGAAAGTATGTTAGGATAAGTGATAAGAGACGGAAAAAAACTTATTTTCTTTCCTCCCTTCCTTCCTTCTTTCCTTCCTTCGTACTATGAGCTAGTAGCCAACTGTAAGTACTATACAAAGATAGATGCAGTCACTGCATCCACTCTTATCTTCAACTAATGCGTATTGCAATTTCTTATTTTTAACCCTAAAGAGTCGATAAGGGGCCATTAGAGAGCATTTAAGGCTGTCACATTATTTTATCAGAGCTCAAGGGTTAAGATAAGGAAAGTGCTTGGTCTGACCGAGTGGACTCATGAATCTTGCTGCACTAAAGTTGCTATGGCAATAAAGAGAATTTATGTTATAACGTCGAAGTTGCACATGTGTTTTACCATTGCCTACATTATGATACCTATTTGTAGAAGTGCTTTAAGAATTAAGAAATAAACTATTTTACAATTACTCAAGATTTCAATCATATAATCGAGAAATTATATACATGACGATTAAAAAACAAGCCAAAATATTTTTAAACGTGATATATATAAATGATAGAAATATAAATATATTACCGAACCAACTTTACTCAGAATTCAGTTCTAACTAGATTGACTAAAACATACTACATCAAATTTTCACATATTGATCCTTTTGTGCTGAGTCGATATTTAAAAGTCACGTCACAAAATCTCATTCTCCCGTTAGAGTTATAATTAGGTATCACGTAACACAAGAATTCCTCCTTTTCCTTCCCTTTCCCCAACCTCCCAGTACTTTCAAATGGGTAATTAAACAATTCATACTATTGGCTTGATTAGTTAAGGTAATTAAAATTCTTACTTATAATGAGTTAACATCTTCCTCTTATCTTCATTATATTTGTTGTTATTCTTATGCTCTTGCTGTGCTTTTGTTTTATTTACACTTAACTACCTACTTGTAACTAGGCTTTGATAGTCATTTTGTATTTGTACTAACCTAAGTTCTGCTTTCTACTCTAATATACACTCGGAAATCGAAGTGGAAACCTGTTATTGGCCGTAATTTAGCTAATAAGTATTTGTATAAATCTGTAATATATAAAATAAAATTAATAAAATCATAATTATTTTTTTACCCACGACGGAACGGAGACGATATAATGCGTTTGAGGTGAGAGGTTTTTTGTTTGTTTGTGCAAATCCATGTTGCCATTTATCTTCAAAACTACTTGTGCGATTTTGATGTAGTTTTCAGTTATGGATTTCGTTTTAATTGGTGCATGCTTTAAGATTGGTATTACGGTGAAAATCACCAGGGGGCGCAACAGTAAATATTGTTTGTGCAAATTCATTTTGCCATTTTTCTCCAAAACTACTAGTCCGATTTTGATACAGTTTTCAGTTATGGATTAAAATTTAATTGGTGCATGTTTTAAGATTGGTATTACGGTGAAAATCACCAGGGGGCGCAACAGTAAATATTGTTTGTTGCAAATTCATTTTGCCATTTTTCTCCAAAACTACTAGTCCGATTTTGATACAGTTTTCAGTTATGGATTAAAATTTAATTGGTGCATGTTTAAAGATAGGTCTTACGGTGACAATTTACCAGGGAGCGCTGCAGTAAACATTTGATTATGCAAAACCAAGTATACTAGTCCGGATTTGATGCAGTATATGGTTGATTAGTGAGGGATCTTAAATACATAGATGTTTCGGTAGTAACTCACTAGAGGGCGCAGCAGTAATATATTTTTAATATCTATGCTCTCTAAAAAGTCTGAAATAAATAGCAAAATTAAAAATATTGAAAACACCCACGACGGTTAAAAAGTAATTGAAAAAGGATAAAATAATTTAAAAACCCCCGATTTATAAAACAAAAGTATCTATAACCTTAATATACATCGGGGGCTTCCATCACTATTTTAAATTTCGTAAATAAAAATAAGTATCATCATAAACTTCTAAAGGTCCCCACTCGTAGGCACGGCCTACCCATAAAGGGTGTAAGTATAGCGCAAAAAATCTCCAATTATTCACGTTACTATAAAACTGCAAAACTACTTCATCAATGGCAACCCCTAACGGATATTCTTGGGTTTTTTATTAAGTTTATATGTACATTCATTTTTTAAAACGGAGGTTTTTAAATTATTTTTTCCTTTTTCAATAAAGTTATAAGCGTCGGGGGTTTTAAAAAAATATATATTTTATTATAGTTATGTACTTACCTACAAAAGGGTCTTGGTGGAAACCATACAAAACAGAAGAGGAAAAATGATTGGACACCTTATAAGACATGCTAGCTTCATTAGAAACCTAATCGTAGAGAAAGGTAGTAGAAAAATATGAAAGAGGAAGACCAAGAATAAGCTACATGAACTTGATAAAAGAGAAGGTCGTTTATGGATGTGAAAGAGACCGCAATGGGAAGAGCAAAATGCATCACAACGCTAACAAGAGCAAGGTTCTTGAATTAAAATAATTATATTTGTTATTATTATTTTATAATCATGCATAAATAAACATACTTAGCAACCCATTTTTTTATTTCTGACTGTATTTTTTATTGGCAATAATTCATACTACTACAAAGCTCAAACAAGAAAAACTTTTCCGCGAAACATTGTAAAAAGTTTGATTCCATAAATCTTTTCCATGCCCAGCTTGAAATATGGCCCTATTTATTTTTGACATCTGTCAAATCAACTACAAATCTTTTGAAAGTGATTTACAGCACAAAGCGGCAAGCCATGCCCTATCAAATAACCCCTGCTATTGTTTACATTTCACAAACTATTTCAAGGTAGATTGAAAACCAAGTAGCGCTGCTTCAGAGAGTAAACAATCAGGTATTAAGTAGGTATGTACATGTAGCTTACCTTCTTATGATATTTAAACCAAGCAGTTATTATGCATAAGTACACATAGATATCCAATAGAATGTCAGATACATGAAAATTACAAGATTTAAGATTTTAATTTATTATAATACAAATGTATTCTTCCAAAAAGGAGATTGTGTCTCGCTTTCGCTTATATGTTACACAAAAGAGGAAGAAAAAAGCTTAGGGCATTTTAATTGAGAAAAATCAGTTATAGATTCCTGTTCAAGGCGCGCACTCTCCTATATAAAAACTAAAAAAACCTTCTAATGTTCATGTATCTGACATTCTATTGGATATCTATGTGTACCCATGCATAATAACTGCTTGGTTTAAATAACATAAGAAGGTAAGCACTAACACAGGTTTTTTTTAAGCGCATTGCCTTGTACTCGTGGTATAATTCCATGGAAATTGTGTCACTAAAATTGAAAAAAGAATACACCCTGAATGAAACATCTCTGGTTTAAAATTGCTTGAAAACAAGTAGGACTTTTAAAAAATCGGTTCACAATTGACGGAGATATTTCTGATCATAGGGCGAAAATTACAAGTGAGGATGAGGTTTTTTGAGTTTTCCGGGAACAGTAAAAATCCCTCAGGAAAATTTATATGGGACCTGTGAAGTATACTCATTTAAACAAAAAAATAATTTTGAAAATCGGTCCACAATTGATGGACTTATCGGTGAAATAAAAAAAAGTCGAAAAAAAAGTTTCAGACGAATTGAAAACCTCCTCCTTTTTGGTCGGTTAATGAGGTTCCGCGCAACTAGAACTACTAATTCAAAAGTATTCGACGAAATAAACTAGCCAGTCACAAAAGCTATGTAAATTCAAAACCACACGTTCAAGTACGTTCCACTGCCAACAAAACATTTTTTCCGCATGAATATGCAGAGAGAGGTACACACCATAGTTATGCAAACACTGCACTTGCTTTATGCTCCTAATTACAGTGGGCTTGAGATACCGCTAAGTTTTATACACGTACGCTGGACGGTCACTGGCACGTTTGATATTTAAACTAGTTAATAAATAAAATATAGATATGAATCCATAAATAAACAGCATAAGTATAATATTACAGTGAATTAACTCCATACCTTACGAGTAAAGTTTTTACATCTCTCATGTTCGGGAGGGCTTGTAGGTGATTAATTAGCGCTCTAGGGTAATAATGTACCTAGAAAAGCCCTAGGGCGGTAAGTAATTTAAAAAAAAACACTTCTTTTTTCCAAAAGTTCGCATACATCTCTAACCATCATACTCGCAATAGACATCATGCATTCAGCCCAATGGCCAAAGAGGTCGCTTTGCTATTCAGCCTTGTCTTCGTGTGAGTATAATAGTCATCAATTTTAAATATCGAACAGCGAAGCTCAATTTCGTTCTTCAAAAAAAAAATTGAAAATTGTTCTCATTTCACTCATTTCAACAAATAAAATGTTTTATTCTTGTAATGCCGGTTTTGAGCCGTTTTTGAGTTTTTGCGAGACACGCGCAATCCAGTTGATAGATTATAGCTGTTACAATAGAATATTTGGGAAAGATAAATAAACACTTATGGACCATGTCTTTCGTGTAGGTAAGGCCGAGTACGCTGAGAGGATGGTAAAGGTTCTGGGCAAGCCTACTCGATCCAACCATGTCGCAGGCACTATTATGTCCCGGTCAGTGACTAAAAAGTTACCCAAGTAACTTGACACTGGATATCATCAAGGCTAAATTTAAAGCCAAAGCTTCATCTATCTACTTAAAACTTCACGAGTCGTTAAATACGTACATAATAGTTGAACCTTACCTACCAATATTTAAATAAATATTTGCACCAGCAAAGTGTGCAGATACTCTGTGCGTGCTCAAGAGCTGAAGTTTGACAGGTCAAGTGATTCAGAAGATCTATGTAATCTTTGTAAGCATCCAATACAGTTTGTAGTTACTTTTTTGTCATACATATGGAACCCTCAACAACACAAATATACTTACTTAAAATTCAGACTAGTCTAGCGCCCGTTAAAAGCATGTAGGAAATACTCAGGGAGTAAGTTACAAGTCGTACGCGCAGATAACTGGGCTATTACAACCGACGAGCTTGTAGGCTATTTATTAGTGCACTAAACTTAATAATTGGATACTAGCTCTAGAGAGAGTAAAAGGCCGAAACCGAAGAAGTTTTAGCATTTCTTCGGCCAAAACTTTATTGGTAAGAACATTATTTTATCAGATGGTTTTTTTGACAGTTTAAATAAGTAAGTAACAATGAAGCGTCTTCAGATACCAAATGTTAATAATGCATCCAGTGATATTTTGTTCTTTGTCTAAACTGAAAATAGAGAAAGATCTGTGATCAATCTTTGATTATTCGTATATCATTTCACTAGAAATCGATACAAATGGTAAAATAATAATTTGCAGCGCCCTTGCAGGGCACATGTACTTAGCGACAAGTTATCTACTTTAACATCTAAGCTATTTTGTATGTGTATGCTATAAATGAATCTATCTATCTATTTATTATAGCGGCATAGCACAGCCTACATCGGCACAGCTAATTCCCCTGGCCACTGACGGGCAGCAGCGTCGGTGGTGCAAGAAGCTGTGCCCTGCAATCCCCAACCCACATGCCCAGCTTGGGGATTATGGGCATATTCGCCTTAATAAGGGGAGGCCTATGTCCAACAGTGGACTGATATAGGCTAGTGTGGTGGGAACTTGTTTGTGGTTTAACGAATGAAACAATAATATTAAACAAGAACCTAAATTCTAATTCAAAATAATCTTTGAACTCTATTGAACTAAAATACGCTCTAGTTACAGGCTGAACATATTAAGTAGTTCATTTTGCCCGAAAACGACCCGCAAGCCGAAGATTTTCAATCCTAAATTATTCCAAGTTAATCTTCAAAGCAAATTATTTAATAAATACCAGCGCAGTTGTAATTCATTACTGTTACCGTTATAAGGTAAAACAATATCAATTAAGTTCCAGCACCTGCCGACGAATCCATCAGAATGTCAGACAGCAGGCTGTGACTGTGAAAAAACCTTAAAATTACCCGTCCACACGACTTATTGAGGGCCGATTAATTCGAAATAGGAACGTTTAAAAATGTACGCACGTGCCACAACAGCTTGTATTTTTTTTTCTTTTTTTTACATACGTAGTGTAGATGCTACACTGTAGAAAATTTGTAGGGGAGTTTTAATTTAATAATTAAATTAAATTTTATATAAGTATGTTTAATCGCAAAGAGCTTTTAAAATGGAGTATCTATGTAATACCTAATTACCCGCCTTCTGATAATACTCAATTTATTTCACAGTTATTTTTGCAATCCGGTTTCTAGTTGCACTATTTTTTTACTGATAATTTTGCTTCATTGTCTTCCGAGTCTGTGTTGAATCACTTGATTTCATACTTTCAAAATATAGTGATACTTAATCACATCAAAAATTGTAAAAATATAATATGTATATTCCAGGGATATATGCCAGAAATACATCCTAGATGCCATAAAATTAAAATAAACAAATAAATGAGTTAAATAGTAAAATATTTTTCTCGAAAACAACAGCTAAAAATCATTACTTTGCGAGTTTTAATTGAAAAGTAATATCACCAGTTTTTTAAAAGTTGCTTCGTTAAAAAGCTGCATGACTGATTTGTATTTTAATTGTTACTGAGCCTGTAATACCGTTTAAGATTCTCATCGGTGCTGGAGTTGTAATGATACACCCTAAAAACTGTAATTGTGCAAACGAGTTTTGTCAATGAAGGCAGCAACGGTACTTTTCGTAAAAACCACATCAAAATTCAGTCATAAATCTGCCGTGGAACAATAATTGCGAAAAACAATAATCAGTTCTCTAAAGGTAGAGTCGCTTAAGAGTTTCCGACTGTCCTTAAATAGAGAGTATTTTGACGATACGAAATTTTCTCTACGATTTTTATTCTTTATGTTTATATTTTTGCTTATATGTAAGCATAATATATTTTCTATGGCTTGAATAATAAGTATCCTCCGCCGAACCTTGCTGATCTTATTTGTGAAGCAATTAATTTTCCAGCATCCGTTTAGTACATGATTAGAAAAAAAAACTAATACTAAAATATATCATTTTATCGTTATATTACATAATATAAGTATATGATACAAAATTAGTTAAATTCTGATTCCTGACTTCTTATTTTATTAATATTTATTTGCTTTCTAATCTACAAAGAATCAAAGAAAAGTATTTATTTATTATTAAAAATCCGGAGTAATGTATGTACATTTATTATGCAAAATAATAAAATAAAGATGCCCCGATTTCTATAGCAAACAGTCATACTCTCACCGCCCTCATTACATTACCCTCATACCTTCGTAGCACACATTTTGTAATCAAAAAGGTTTTAAAGCTCAAAAAAATTCAAACTCGCTCGTTTAACAAACTCCTAGACCACTCCTTAACATTTCGCAAGTGCTAAGGTATCGAGTCTCTTTGATGCGGAGACTGGTCTCGGGTTTCGTACATGATGCACCTGTAACTTCCTGTGCTCTTTGTGGCTCTTTTTGTGCCGTTTCCTGGCGCGCGCTTCATCAATTTGAGACGTAATTTTGTTTTGTCATGTTGGTATTATAATTTTAATAGACTGAAGCAAAAGTAACGCTTTCTGGAATTAAACGTGAGTCTGCAAATTATATTGATTGTAAATGTTGGAATATAGAAATTTCGAATTCTTCACACATAAAGTGGAATAAGGGCAGGAGGATGACAATGATGATCATGATCTAGTCACAATCATCATCATCATCAACCTATAGCAGTTCACTGCTAGATATAGGCTTCTTCCATGGTACGCCACTGAGCCCGATCCTCGGCTCTTCTCATCCATTCTAACAGCTACATTACGCAGATCGTCACTCCATCTAGCCAGGCGTCCGCTACGCTACGTTACGCTACGCTTACCTAAATGCAATAATGCAATATATATACTTAAACAGTCGTTAATGTAACAATTGTAAAAATAATCTAAAAAGCAAGGTGAAGCCCTTTAGTCTAAATGTTTTGTGTTAAATATTATAATCAACGAAATAATAGTACACGTCCGAGGTGTGGTCTGTCATAACATTATAATTAAAAACGACACTCACCTAATTATACAGGTATTTGGGTGTGCCAACTATGTAAAATAGGCTTTTAACTTTCAGCAAGTACAAGCTTGTATTGTACTATTCTGTGGCTAAGGTAACTTGTTTTAATATAACTGTGTTACCAATATATAAAGGAGAATGCCGTCTGATGTATGGCGCTCGGTACCAAGTACCAAGACTAATGTAAGTGCGCCAAAAAAATATCCAATAAGTTTTTAGTCGATTCTACTGTCAAAATAATTAAAAATTAGGGTTATTGCCATAGTAACGCTAAACATCAATGTTTATTGCCATAGCAACGTATATATCATTGGTTGTTGTAGTCTAATGGCGGCGTGCAACGGAAACCAAATCAACAAAATATTTTTTTACTTGATTATTAATCGAGTCGGTGTGTAAAACTAAAGAAAATGTTAATGTCATTTATAAAATATAAAATTTTTTATGGGATACGTTTACGGTTTTGACGCAATTGGTACGGGTTCTCGGCATTCTCCTTTACGTGACAGCCATACATGTATTTTATAGCCATTTAGTTAAGCAAGAAAACTAAATGAAAATTTATGCGAAATAAAAATTTTTTAATAATCCAATATAGTTTGTTTAACTAAAACTCAGAAATATAGACAAAACGAAGATACATTATTGATAGAAACACTTAATGTAGCTTATATTCTCTTTTGCTAGGATTCTAAAAGCAGCCCACAATCGATTTAATTACTGTTAATATCGTATGGCATATGCCTATATTTTTTTTACGAAATAATGTTTTTTAAGTTTTGCCATGTCGTCAATACAGACAACGCTCTCCCATAAATACCCACAGGCAATTAAGTAAGTATATTGCACTAACAATATGAAATATGATTTGCGGTAAACCACCATAACATTTTTATCGGACCGCAATCGTGACGTGTCGTCGCTTCGCTGATTTCATTATACTGCGGGTGTTGACTCTACGTTGAACCTACTTTTGTTTTGCATTTAAAAAAAACATATAAATATTATAAAACTAGCACCCGCCAGCAACTACGCTCGCGTTGAAGTTTTTTTTTATATCCCACGGGATCGTTTTTCTGGATGAAAGGAACACCCTTACCGTCCTATTTATAACAGTACTATAAACCCTCAGATTGCTAAAATGACGTTAAAATATCATGTCACCTCTTTTTATTTACATTTAAATACGGGGTCAAGATTAAATAGAAATAGAAATAGAAATAATTTATTTGGAAAGACAACATAATAAATATACAAAAAAAAACAAGGTAAAAGAGGCTGTAAAAGTGCACAAGATAATATAGGTGCTTTTGTAAGTACGTTAATCCCACCTAAGAATCGGCTACTAAAGTAAATATCCTGCGCACACAACCTCACAAACTGTCAGTTGAGTGTCTCGCCAAAAAGGCGATATAAAATTACTTTATCGAGGCGTTATAAACACACATTTTGTTATGAATAAGAGGCTATGCCTTTTTCTCAATCCCTGACAATGCATGCGAAACATGATGTTCGGTTGAGTAGTTGAGTGGTGGTCAATATAAATTTAAATGGTCTTATTTTCTAAGACTTTTTGAAATTGCGACTGTTTCCCTAATAAAATACCTTATTGAAGACTCGTTCATATTTTTTTTTACCATTTTAGACAAAGAGTTGATTTCCGCTTACCTGGAACAAAAAGAAAAATCACTTTTATTTATTTAATTTAGGTATGTTGTAGCAAGCACAGTCAACTACTTTGGCGCAACGGGCAGAGGCCCATCTGCAGAAGGATGCGGGTTCGATTCCCGCCACGAAAGAAATGTTCTGATGTTCTGCAAATATTTGTTTCTGGTTCCTATGTATATTATGTATGTATTTACAAGTAGTACTCGTAAATAAGCCATGTTTCACGCAGTGTCGGACGCCCTCCGACCAGAGGCCTCATTTACTAACTCAGTTGCACACCGAAGTGATAAGCACCGGTCCTGTTTTTACAAATTTTGACAGTTTGTCAAATTGACGTTCTTTGAATTTCAACAGATGTATGTCAAAGTTTGCAAATAAAGGTCCGGTGCCGATCATTTCGGTGTGCAACTGAGTTAGTAAATGAGGCCTCAGGTGGAGTAACGATCTGTGAATGGCTGATGGTAAAAGCTTGATGCGTCGAGCTGGGCGAGCTGCAATGGCGAGCTCCACTGCTGGCTATAGGCTTCCCCTAATGAGGACATTAGGGGAAGCCTATAGCCAGCAGTGGACTGCTACTATAGGCTTATGATGATGATATCAGTCATGTCATCCCCATGATACAAGCTATGCTTAGTTCGGGGCTATATGATGCTGTGTGAAAGTGAGAGATAACATTATTTATTGTATTTTATTTTAAAGTTGTTTTATTGAAAACTACATTATTGATGTTGTCTTTTGCTTTACCGCGAATCGACATCGTCCCAACTTATTATAAAACTTATCAATGTTATAAATATCGGAATTCGTTACTTTCTGGTTCTGTAAATGCCAGCCGACTTTCGAAGTTCAATTTCAACTTTTTATTTTGAACCGACTTCATTTCCTGCGCAGACGCAATGAAACAAAAAGTTGCCATGCTTTGTTCTTTTGTCACATAAATAGTCATATCGTATCTCAATGACTGCTCATTTGGGGACAGGGACGGACTAAAAAATTCAGTACCTAATCTTCAATGGCATAAAAATAATAAAAACGCTACTACATGTAGGAATATTAGTGGTAGTAATAATACCAGCCTATGTATATCAGTCCACTGCTGGACATAGGTATACCCCATTAAAAGAGAATATGCCCATAATCCCCACGCTAGGCATGCGGGTTGGGGATCAGTTATGATAATTTTCTTTTAAATAATTATAATAATGTAAACATTTTACTACCCTTTTTGTTTGGAGAAAAATCACTCACTCTTATCACTCAGTATGTCAATCTGTCACTGTCAATAATGTCAAATGTCACTTGAATCTAGTTTACGTTTCGTTCTACGCATAGGGATCGGTCGGATGTATTCAATTATTGTACACCTTTTTTATTTTCTTTTGTTATGTTCATACATAGGTGATTACTTTCCTTTTTCTGTATTTGATAATGTTTTTTGTGTGTTTGGCTTCACTCTTAATTATTTCAAATTTTATAACACAGCTGGCGGGTGGACAAGGTGCAAGGTAATACCTACCTAGAACCTACTTACCTAAATACATTCAAGTATCTATCATACATAGATATATAAGTATATTATTATTATTATTGTTATTTATTATATATATCTATCAGTATATACAATTATTAGGTAAATACTTTTCACCATGAACAGCGAAAGTGATATTAGTGATGATGAGGTTTTTCAATCTTTTTCTTCTAAAGATTTGAGCAGTAATGATGATAGTTTTTGTAGTATTCCGACACTCTCTGAGACTCTTGAGTCTCAATTTTCCAATGTCCCTAAAAACTTCAATGTGGTTCACATTAATGCCCAGAGTATTCCTGCCCACTTTTCGGATATGTTGGCGTCGTTTAATCAAAAAAATATACATGCAATATTAATATCTGAGTCTTGGTTAAAACCCTGTCTTCCCTCTACTTCTTATTCACTGCCAGGTTTCATTCTGGTTCGCAATGATCGCACTGGAAGAGTTGGTGGAGGCGTTGCCATATATTTACGTGCCCATATTCCTTTTACTATAGTTAGCATGTCTCCCCAACCTCCCCTTCCTAGTGAAGGTGAGCACTTGCTTGTACAAGTCACCCTCTCACACACCAAGGTCTTGCTTGGCGTTTATTACTGTCCTTCCTCGGACATTGACTTTTTTTCATCATTTGAAAAACTGTTAGAAGACTTTACTCCCACTGTCAATCACACTATTGTAATGGGTGACTTTAACACATGTCTTCTTAAAGGTGACTTTTTTACCAATCGTTTTGATACGCTCGTAAAGTCCAGTAATCTAGCCATTCTGCCTCTAAGTGCAACTCATCATTTCCCAAATAGTACCCCCTCCCTTCTGGACTTGATACTTGTATCATCCATTAACAATGTTTTCAAACACGGTCAATGTCCGGCTGATGCTTTCTCTTATCACGATTTAATTTTTCTTTCTTACAAAATTCGTCCCCCAAAAGCTAAGCCTAAAATTCTTCTGCAACGTAACTTTGGTGATATTAATTTGGACAGTCTTCGTGAAGATGCGGCCCGCATAGATTGGTCTGAAGTAGCCAATGCGGACCATATTGATGACAAGCTCTCTTTTTTCAATGACATTATTTTGAATTTATTCGACAAGCATGCCCCCTTGAGAGCCATTAAAATTAAACATTTGCCTGCTCCTTGGCTTACACCAGAAATACAACTTGTTATGCACCAGAAAAACTCTGCCAAGTTCAAATATAAGTGCCGCCCAACGGATAATAACTATAAAAAATACATTGAGCGAAGGAATATCTGCAATAAGGTGTGTAGGGATGCACAACGCCGTTACATTCACAAGTCTGTCAGTAATGATGATCCTTCCAAAATCTGGAAGTTTTTAAGAACTTTAGGGGTTGGTAAATCTCGTCTTGATAGTATTCCGAAAGATTTAGACCTAGATCTTTTGAATCAGCATTTTTCTTCATCTTCTAACCTTGACATATCAACAAAGGCTAATACAATTAAACAGCTCTCATTACATACACCTCCCCTTGATTCTGTTCCTTTCAGTTTTAGTCTATTTTCCGATTGTGACGTTAAAAGGAGCGTGACATCCATCTCCTCCAAAGCAGTTGGCAATGACAACATCAGTCGCAATATGTTAGTGCCCATACTCGACGATATCATTCATGTCCTTTCCCATATCCTTAACTTCTCTATATCTAGTGGGACTTTTCCTTCTGCCTGGAAAAATGCTCACATTATTCCGCTACCCAAAAAGTCAAATCCTTCTTCGTTCTCAGAATTTCGACCTATATCCATACTCCCATTTCTTTCGAAAGTTCTAGAACGCCTAGTCCACCACCAACTAAGTGCTTACTTATCTAGTAACTGCCACATGAATCCTCTTCAGTCCGGGTTTCGTCGAGGTCATAGCACCACGACGGCTTTGATTAAAATAACCGATGATATTCGTCAGGGTATGGACAATGGACTTGTGACTGTGCTGTCATTGTTAGACTTTAGTAATGCATTTAATAATGTAAACTTCGACGTTCTTCTGGCTGTCCTTCGCTCTTATAACGTATCTCCAACGGCTATAGACTGGTTTCAAAGCTATCTGTATGGTCGCCGGCAGCGGATCCGTTCGGATGAATCCTTTTCATCGTGGTCAGACCTTACTGCCGGGGTCCCCCAGGGCGGCGTTCTTTCACCTCTTCTCTTCGCTATTTTCATTAATTCAATTTCCGACTCAATCTCTTCTTCCTACCACCTTTACGCAGATGACCTTCAAATCTATACGCAAGTTCCCGTTTCAAACATAGCTGCTGGCATTACAACAATCAACAATGACTTAACGAATATTTTAATGTGGAGTAAAACCTTTGGTCTCAAAGTCAACTCGAATAAGACTCAAGTTATAGTTGTTGGCAGCTCCAGGATGACGTCAAGAATTGACTGGTCTACTCTCCCTCCTGTTGTTTTTGACGGTATCCCTATACCCGTTAGTCACACTGTTAAAAATCTGGGTGTGTGGCTAGACAGAAATCTGTCATGGGAACCTCAATTATCTGAATTAAGCAGAAAGATGTTTGCCTCTGCTGCATCCTTGAGAAGACTGAGGAACTTCCTTCCTACATCTACCAAAGTTACGTTAGCACAGTCTTTACTTCTTCCGATTCTTGATTATGCTGACGCTTGCTATCCTAATCTTATTGAAAAGCAGCTTGATAAACTCGAACGCCTTCAAAATTTGTCCATCAGGTTCATTTTCGGTCTGCGTAAGTATGACCATGTATCCGAGTTTCGAAACAAGCTCAAGTGGTTGCCCATTCGTGAGCGCAGAAATACTCACATTCTTTCTCTTTTGTACGGTATCCTCTTCAACCCTTCTTCTCCTTCTTATCTCAAAGAGCGCTTTGAATATCTTTGGCAATCCAATTCTCGCACATTACGCTCCTCTGAGACTTTACAGCTTCAAACACCTGTGCACACTTCCACTTTCTATTCCCACTCTTTTACTGTTCAAGCTGTTCGTCTTTGGAACTCTCTCCCTGTCAGCATCAGAACTGCTCAATCTCTGCCTATCTTCAAAAAGCTTCTCTTCAACTTTTATTCATCCGCTTCACATGATGTTTGAAATGAAACTTTCGTCTGTTTTTAGATTACCTTTATTTTATTATGTATATGATTACCTATACATATTTTATTACCTTTATTATATCTATTAGTATAATTCATTTCTGAGTTATCTATAGTAAGTATTAGTATTGTATTTATTATTTGGTATCTACTATTTTACATGTTTGATATTTATGTTTATGTAGATATTTATGTTTAATCATCGTATTTTTTTTTCCTCGTCCGCAATGTATTATGATGATATTTAGTGTGTTTATTGATATTATACACCATCGTCTGCTACAGTAATTTAAATCCAGTCCATCCAAAGGTTGTCTGGAAGAGATCGCTCTAAGCGATAAGACCGCCCATTGTACTTTCATTATTGTTATTGTATATTGTTCTATTTGTTTTTGTTGGTGTGAGTACAATAAAGAGTTTTCTATCTATCTATCTAATAATGTTAATATGTTGGTTCGCAGGTTTGCTCAAACGAGGTTAAATAACATGTATTGTTTTGAATTATCTTTTATTCCTTTTAAATGTATAACTAACTACGACTCAACTCACTTTGCAGTGCCCTTACAGGGTACATGTAACTACTCACCACAATCAGGCTACAATACCAACCTAACCTGTTTATATAAATCTAGTACATGTAAGTAAATAAATAAATAATAATAATAATAATAAAATAGCACTATTTAAATCATTCTGCCAAACTTTCTACACAAGCAGCCTGTGGTTTACATATACGCAAAAATCCGTCAACACCCTTCGCGTCCCGTACAACAATGCCTTCAGGATGTTGTTGAGGCTCCCGCGGTTCTGCAGCGCATCCGGCATGTTTGCAGAGGCGCGCACAGACGGGTTCGCCGCCTGTATGCGAAAAAAAGCGGCTTCACTGCTGAGCAGAGTCCGTCGGTGTACCAACACATAGCATTGCTGTACTCATGAAGTAAAGTAAATGCTCCTCGATACTTTTTTTTTTTTTTTTTTTTTTTATTTATAACATAAACAATGTGTAATGTTTCTTATAACTACATCTAAAAAACCATATTTGGTTTGACAAAGATGTAAAAAGGAGGTTCATTTCTCAGTACCTAATTTTAACAATTACGAGTAAAAAGTGCTGTAAAAATAAAAATAAAAAATAAAGAAGCTGTAAGTATACATATAAAATCTAAAAATCGGTAAACAAAAAGAATCAACAAACAATAATGTAACGAAGTTAAGTAGTTGGGAGAAAATGCAAGATTATGGAGATACTATTATGTTATTTTGTGACAGTAGTAACAGTCTTCTTAGCAACAGGACATGTAAACAATCAGTAGGCCTACAAAGATAGCTTCATTACAACTAAGTTTTATACTTACTAACATTAGTTATAAGACTGCATTTATTATATTGTTTACTAATCATTATGGATCTATTTTGTCTGAATTAAACAAATTTATTTTATTTATTTTTATTAATAATAATGCTAAGTACATGTAATACGTACAATACGTTTCTAACTTCTTAATGTCACGTATTCCAAAACGTGTGTGATTTCATCTCATAGAAAAAAAATCTTGTAAAAAAACAATAAAAATATCAAGTCTGCTTAACAAGGGCTATAAAATGGTCAATTTTAAATCATTATCAAATTATTTTGGACAGTTTCCTATGCCCCGGAAAAGGCTTATTATCATGCAGTTATATTTATTATTATTATATATATCAGTGTACACGGCAGTATACTTCTTTAATAAAGAAGTACTTTAGCCCTGTGAGGGGTTGCTGCGGTGACAATTGGGACACTTGCGGTGACATTCTCGTTGGTTGTCAGTGTAGTGCCTCCTTACTTCCTACTTGTAACTAAAGGATCGGAAATGCGTGATAGATACCTCCGGTATGCAAAGATTGCTGTGTATATGAGGTAAGTTATCAGTTTCGACACGTTTTAATTAGCCGGCTGTTCCACTAAAAATATAATAAATTATTAAAACTGTAAAATGAAAAATGACAATTATCCTGTTTTTATTAAAACTTCGTTCTTAATTTTGATGATTAACATGTTGACTGCGGGCCTCGAATATGACGCTCTACGCCAAGATCTAGAAAAAGCGACGTGCAGCACACCGTTGTTTTTTAGCAGTCAAAGCGTTATTAGAATATTTTCTAACTTAAAATATACGTTATATTTAAATTGGGCAAGTAAAACCAGATATGCAGCTTGACTTCTCCGGAGTCCACAGCCATATTTAGCAGTACAAAGTACAGGTACAAAGTGTATTTAAAGGTATTTAGTATTTAGCAGAGGAAAAAAAATCGCTAACGGTTTCTCGTAAAAAAAAATAGACCGTGATACTGAATACGTCCCTGTCGATGTCGGGGTCGTCACACGATAAACTTGCGTAACATGCACCCCGCTGACTCCAAATGTCATATTAATATTATCTAGATCGGTTTGTCTCCAGTCCTGACGTATTATAAGCGTAACGAAAAGTTTGGCCAATGACAAAACGTTATTTTGAATCTACGCTTTCTCATTAGCTTCTCAATTGGATAATTTTACGTCCACGGTAAGAATACTTTTTCATTAGTCTTCATGATGGAGCTCCTGTTTTCTACTAGGTACATTTTATGTAAGTACCTACCTATCACATACTTTACGCAATTGTTTAAACTTCAATATCTGTGAAGAAAAACGATTCTTGTAAAATTATGAGCGCTCGTGGCGTGGTTTACTTCGCTGTTCTTAGCAGATCATCTTGGTTAGGCAACACTTTGCCCGGTATCTACTTGGATGGCTAACCGTTTAGTGGAATTTAGGTCTGACTACTTCCGTGCATTTGAAGGCACGTTATGATATGATGTTGGTCCTGATTTTTCAGTCGTAAAGCCATCTCGGATGCCATCGAACGGCCTAAAAACTCCGAAAACACAGTTCACACGAAGAAGAAAGGAATGATACAAAATAATAGGTAAACGACGATAAAAAACCTTTCAAGGCAAGCTTCTAAACAAAAACTGCCATATTTACCTTCCATTTTTGTCGCGGTAAAGTTTAAAATGCTCTCTAAACGTTTTATCAGCCACAAAATTATGTTTCAAAAAAAGTTTATACGAAATTCGTGTTTCATGTTCCAAAAAAAGTTTAAACAAACTCCGTGTTTTATGAGACCTTGCAAAAAGGTATTCGGTTTTAATAATTCCTGTCATCTAAACTAACATGAACAAAACTGATCGTTATCATGAATTTTTTTTACCCTTTTTCACGTCATCCAATGCGTGCTCCCGCTGGGGTCAATGTGATCCGGGGTCCGGGGTCAACTGTTCCCGATGCCTGTGCCATTTTTATACTTATTTTTGATCGGTCTTTGTTGCATACTTATAGGGTTATCACGAGAGTGAAGCGCTGATCACTCGTGATGTGGCTTACTTCGGTGTTTTTAATTGATCATCAGAGTTAAGCAACACTTCGCCCAGCTACTACTTGGATTGGTGGCCGTTATTGGAATTAAGATCTGATTGTTTCCATGCTTCGGAAGGCACGTTAAGGGCCCGATTTTTCAGTCGCTAAGCCATGTCGGAGGCCTTCGGGCGAAGCTCATACGAAGATGAAGCCACGAGTGAGAGCAAGATGGTATACTCTTTTTTATATAATAAGATGATAAAAAACTTCATGCTGCCATACGTACTTGGCAGACAAACTGACAAGCCATCAAAGCCATCGAAGGAAAACTGATCACTGCCATACAAATTACAACACAATATGTGATGCTGATGCACTGCACTGGTGGCAAACAGCACATGCCTCAGGTGTCTGTTATTTCGACCCGACTCTATTTAGAAATAAATACGTGATATAAATAATTAAAGTAAGATATAAAAATATACATTATATTTATTTGGATTAGTTCCAACAACAAAATATGTTTTACAAAAAAAAGAGAGAAACAGATAACATGAAACATGGTGGGATGTGTGCTACAATAGCAAAATTGCATTTATTCAGCATAATATTCACTTTAGCAGCAGAAGCTGTGTCGAAGCCAGTATATTTTTATTTTATATTTTTATTTTGATATTTCATATTTACAACAAACTCGGTAACACAAACTCTTACCTATCTCTTGTATGTAACTAACAACTTTAATTTATGTCCGTTGGTTGAATTGTGTCTATTCTATAAACCATCTGCTTAATGTTTTTATAGCAGATGTATAACAGCAAATGAACTTTTTTTGTGAAAACAGGTGCGTTAAGTAACAGTCGGGTCAGCATTTTTCGAATATTTTTGATCTCATTCAAACATATTAAAGGCGAAAGTTTGTGAAATGTTTTATGTTTGTTTCTTCTTCACGCTAAAACCACTGGATTAAACTGGAATTTCGAACAAGAAAATTGAATATTACGCAAGCGTAAAGCGGACCTTACCAGCGAAAGCTAATTTAAAATAAACTGTGAAGAAATCAAAGATAAGTATATTTATTAATGACTACCTGTCATTTTACTCAGAAAATCGTCAATAAGTGAAGATATTAAAACATTTACGTGTCAACTCGATTAAAACATACATATTAATGTGAAAATGTGTATTAAAATATGTGAAATGTTCGTCGCTCTTTTACGCCAAAAGTAAAGAGCTGATTGACTAACTTTGCTGCAAACAGAAATGATTGACGCCGATCCTGACTTTACAAACTTTGACATTTCATCTGTCGAAATTCATTGAACGTCAATTGACAAACTGTCACTGTTTGTAAAAACAGGACTGTTTTTAATCATTTCTGTTTAATAATAATACATAAAATTATAATAAATAATGCTGGACGTTATCACTCAGCATCAAATAGCCCCAAACTAAGCAGAGCTTGTGTTATGGGAACCACATGATTGATATACTACATAAATACTTTTTTTTGTAAATACATACATATCATAAATAGAAAACACCCAGACCCGAGACAAATATCTGCAGAACATGCAAACATTTGTCCCGCAACGCGTTTGCAACAGAATTAGCCGGTCACGCCGCAGATTGAGCTGAAATGTTGCATATAATTGTAGTTCTAGACTATAAATAACATCTATACTACTTTTCAACCGGGTATCACGCGAGTGAAGTCACGGACAGGAGCTAGTTATTAATGACTACAAGTAATTTAACGTCCTCAATGAATCAGCAAAATCATTACGGCTAAGCGAGTGAGGATATTAAAACATTTATAAAGATATCTGATAGGCCGCGTCTAGATTACCACATCTATCAGGTACATAGGTAACCATGGGTAATAAATATCAGAAATTGACTACACGGTCCAGCTAAATAATCTCAGACTTATATAGGTACGCCTGTTTTGAAGTTAGGGTTACAGGAAAATTGTTTGTACAAACTAATAAACAGACAGCTTAAGGAATTTATTAGATTAGTTATAACTATCGAGACACACATTCGGTTTAAAAAAAAACTAGTAAAATTAACTAACAGGTACCTAACTAAAAATTGAAAAAAACAATAATATATGAATATCAAATACGGAATAGTAAATACCATCATTATTATTGTAATGTTAGATGTAATAATGTTGTTTTATTTGTATTAAAAAGCGCATTACGGAGGAACCATACTATTTAACAGATAATATTTATATTTATACCCCTTTTCGCAATAAAACTTCTGAATCTAAAAGTTTTTATGTCAAACTAGCTTTTACCCGCGGAGTCAGATAAAAAGTAGTCTATATGTTATTCCTCCTTTGAAACTATATAATGTGCAAAATTTCAGATCAATGGCTTGAAAGAACAAACATACATTTCGCATTTTCACGATATTTTAAATTAAGTTTTGATGGTTATTACTTTAGCATAATTTCTAAAAGTAAACAAAAAGTAAAAAAAGTAAAGATTTCTAAAAATAAAGTTCTACAAGTATTTTGTTGTGTTGTGTGTCTTTTTCTATGTCATTTCATTCAAAATTTCTAAAAGTAAATGAAAAGATAATAACACTCAATTATTTATTACCATAATGAAGTTTATATCTCCATAGTTTTTTTCCATACCATAATTATTTTTGTCAAGAACATTCTTAAGCGACAACCCTAATCCATGTTTGCACGCTGGGACATGACAACAGTTGCAATATGATTGAAACGGCTAGATTATAAGCCATAGAGCCAGTGTATACAGTGAACCACCTGGTATTACGATGAACTATACAATGTAAAATGTTACACATTGAACCACCTGGTATGATTATTTACGATTTAGGCAACTCATCATTGAGTCCAAACATGAAAAACTTACTTGTATAAAGAATGCTATCATGAATCGTGGTGGCTAAGGAAATGATAATTTGTCAAGAATAGGTTTCGATAATTCAAATATAATTTTAAGGCCATTCAGATGTCAAATGTAGTACTTAAGTAAAGGAGAATGCCGTCTTATGTATGGCGCTCGGTACCAAGACTAAAGTGAGTGCGTAAAAAAAATATCCAATAAGTTTTTAGTCGATTCTACTGTCAAAATAATTAAAAATAAGGGTAATTGCCATAGTAACACTTTACATCAATGTTTATTGTCATAGCAACGTATATATCATTGGTTGTTGTAGTCTAATGGCGGCGTGCAACGGAAACCAAATCAACAAAATATTTTTTTACTTGATTATTAATCGAGTCGGTGTGTAAAACTAAAGAAAATGTTAATGTCATTTATAAAATATAATAAATTTTATGGGATACGTTCGGTTTTGACGCAATTGGTACGGGTTCTCGGCATTCTCCTTTTTAAATGTAACTTAAACAAGTCAATGAGGGTTATTTAATTGTCAGTTCGAAAAAAGTATTAATGCATCCTATTTTCAAATTACCTAACAGATAGTGGTAGCGATCAATATAGGTTAGCATTATCACCATATATATATATATTTAGCCAGTAATAGGGCTTGCATTCGAATATTCTAATAATTCTAATATTATTTTAGTTCAAATATTCGAATACTGATATTTCATTACTCGAATATTCGATTAAAATTAATAACAATAAACTCGGAACTCAGATGTGCATGAAATGCCGCTTATGAGTTCTTATGCTTATGAGATATATCCATACAAGACAGTACAAGTTTACGTCGCATTCGGGTAAACAACATGACAAAGTTATAGGGTTCGCGTCGTTAGTGTCGCGTAGTACATTCGCGTAGTTGATGAGACTCTTCTTTCCATCCGTCTCTGTCGTTGACGTGAATGTTATTTTCATGTTTTTTTTTAAATATCAACTAACCTAGATTTTTAAGACTGTGTTTAGGGTGACGTTATTGAGCCAGTAAAACGAACCCTTAAAATTTGGAATTTAAATTTGAAAGCGCTCGTGGCGTGGTTTGCTTCGATGTACTTAAGAAATCACCTTTGTTATGCAACTCTCCGCCCGGTCATTACTTGGATGGGTGACCGTTTAGTAACATTTAGATTTGAGCGCTTCCGTGCTTCAGAAGGCACGTTAAGACCCGGCTTTTCAGTCATTAAAAGATGTCAGAGGCCTTCGGGCGGCCTAAAAACTCCGACACTAGATTTGGTCACTAGCTCATACGAAGAAGAAGAAGATTTAAATTTGTGGTTGATTGCGCGTGTAAATCGCCAATGTCTCGTTGCGGCGACACTACAATTTTTTTAAATTTGTTATTTTAAATTTGTTCATGACAACGCTTTTAAGAATAAAAGAAGTCGCTAATTTAAAATTCTTCATGGCAATAACACTTTAAATAATAAAATAAGTTGTGATTTTAATAAAAACATTCAGTTTTTCCTATAATTCGAATAGTACCCGAAAAAAATCGAATATTCGTATATGAAAATTTTCGAATATTTGCAAGCCCTAGCCAGCAACACCCAATACTGGAAAAGGAAGGACACGCAATCGAAGTTACGATCGGGTTAGCTAATATGAAAATAAGGGATTCTGTTCGTGAAGTGAATCAATACAGATAAAGGCGAGTGCCACACGGCTGCCACTCTCCGTATCCACGTACCGAACTATTCGTCACACAGCGCTGCAAATCACAACTTGCAAGAAGCTTCGAAGCAAATTCAAGAATGTGTATCGTTTTATTGCGACATAGCATAGCCCAACGAAGCTACATTTGCTAACCACTATGGTGGCCAGGGAGGTTTGTAAGATGGGTGCTGTTAACGCGTTTTGTATCGGTAGGTTTTTTCCATAATCTCATTGAATATTGCTTTGTGGTAAAGCAACGGTACGAGTAGTTGTGCCATGCGATCCCGCTGATATCAAAATATAGGCAATAGGCATAGGCTGTATTTTTGAAGTGAATCAAGCCAGGTGAAGGCGAGTGCTACACGGCTGCCACTCGCCTCATACACGTACCGATCCATTCGTCACACAGCGCTGCAAATCACAACTCACAAGAAGCTACGAAGCAAATCCTAGAGTTTGTATCTTTTTATTTCAGCATATCGCAGCCTAAGGCACAGGCCTCACATGTCTGACCTGGCGCGGGCAAGGCGCGGGCGCTTTCCTATTCCATTCAAGTTTAATACAAAATGCACGGAAATAAAGCACAATTTAGCTCGACGACTTCGCGTCATAAGCACGTCCGATCAACGACATACCGTGTGTCCTAAATTATACTTTATTTCCATGCATTTTGTATGAAATTTGAATGGAATAAGAAACCGCCAGTGCCATGTCTGCGCCCGACGCTAGTCACATTCATCGGGCACGGACATGACACGGACATGGCACAGGTGGTTTTCTATTCCATTCAAATTTCATACAAAATGCATGGAAATAAAGCACAATTTAGGGCACATGGTATGTCGTTGCTCGGACGTATGACGCGCCTTTTCGGCGCCCGCGCCCGATCGCCGCCAGATGAGCGTCAGATGGCCGCCAGTTCGTAGTATGTACTTGCTTGCGACATACGTCTGTTAGTGATGTAAAAATGCGTGACGAATGACGATATCGAATTTAATATTGAATTTTGTGAAATGATTGTAAAATATGCAACGCTTTATGATCATTGTCGTTCCAATTATTGTAACTGAAATGTTCAAGATAAATTGTGGCTGGAAATCGGAAAGAGATTAAACCGGTACTAAGATTTTTTTATGTAATACCCATGGTAATACTAGCTGATCCTTGTGCAAATTCGTTTGCGCGTATTTTCTTCATCTGTATCAGGGCCCCGATTTGGTAACCCGATGAAGAGGTTTTCGGCAGCGTTTTTTCAAAAGCTTAGTAATTTAGTAATTTCAAAAGCTTAGTTAACCCTCTCCGTATGGGTTACACTATTATTTGATGGGTCTAAACCATTCAAAACCCTTTTGATTAGGTTACCTGATCATGAGGGTTATCAATAGTATTGGGTTTTGGTATTATTCCAAAACCCATTCCTTAGGGTTACCCTTTTTATCATTGTAACACGGGTTATACGTGGGTTATAGGAGATAAAGGAGAAAAAAAAATCGGTCAAAAGATGAAAATTAATTGCGGTAATTGTGTTCTAAGCATTAAGGGCGGAAATACAGACTACTAATTGTTTATTTTACGCAATAATAATTATATTATAATAAAATTGGAATAAATTTTCAATAACAGCTGTCAAACCTAAATCGACCATATCTCGAGAACTACTTATCTTAGACTTGCCTTTACTAGCTCAAATGATAGCTATTGACAAGACCTTAATTTTCGATGACAGCTGTCAAACTTAAATTGACCATATCTCGAGAACTACTTATCTTAGACTTGCCTTTACTAGCTCAAATGATAGCTATTGACAAGACCTTAATTTTCGATGACAGCTGTCAAACTTAAATCGACCATATCTCGAGAACTACTTATCCTAGACTTGCTTTTACTAGTTCAAATGATTGCTATTGACATGAACTTAATTTTCGATGACAGCTGTCAAACTTAAATCGACCATATCTCGAGAACTACTCATCCTAGACTTGCTTTTACTAGTTCAAATGATTGCTATTGACATGAACTTAATTTTTGATGACAGCTGTCAAACTTAAATCGACCATATCTCAGGAACTACTTATCTTAGACTTGCCTTTACTATCTCAAATGATTGCTATTGACATGAACTTAATTTTCGATGACAGCTGTCAAACTTAAATCCACCATATCTCGAGAACTACTCATCCTAGACTTGCTTTTACTAGCTCAAATGATAGCTATTGACAAGACCTTAATTTTCAATGACAGCTGTCAAACTTAAATCGACCATATCTCAGGAACTACTTATCTTAGACTTGCCTTTACTATCTCAAATGATTGCTATTGACATGAACTTAATTTTCGATGACAGCTGTCAAACTTAAATCCACCATATCTCGAGAACTACTCATCCTAGACTTGCTTTTACTAGCTCAAATGATAGCTATTGACAAGACCTTAATTTTCAATGACAGCTGTCAAACTTAAATCGACCATATCTCGAGAACTACTTATCTTAGACTTGCCTTTACTAGCTCAAATGATAGCTATAAACAAGACCTTAATTTTCGATGACAGCTGTCAAACTTAAATCGACCATATCTCGAGAACTACTCATCCTAGACTTGCTTTTACTAGTTCAAATGATTGCTATTGACATGAACTTAATTTTCGATGACAGCTGTCAAACCTAAATCGACCATATCTCGAGAACTACTTATCTTAGACTTGCCTTTACTAGCTCAAATGATAGCTATTGACAAGACCTTAATTTTCTATGACAGCTGTCAAACTTAAATCGACCATATCTCGAGAACTACTCATCCTAGACTTGCTTTTACTAGCTAAAATGATTGCTATTGACATGAACTTAATTTTCGATGACAGCTGTCAAACTTAAATCGACCATATCTCGAGAACTACTCATCCTAGACTTGCCGTTACTAGCTCACATGATAGCTATTGTTAAGATCTTAATTTTCGATGACAGTTTTTGACTGCGGGTCTCGGAAATAACGCTTTACACGATGCTCATTATGTGTACTGTTGGCTTTGCCTAATAAATACAATAAAAATAAAAAATAACGCTACGCAGAGTACTCTGCGATGATGCCCTATGAAAACTGACTGAAACATATTTTTTTCTTTTTAACATATTGACTGCTGGGCCTCAGTCATGACATAACTGATGACTTATGAAAACTGAAGCACCATTTTTTTTCTCTTTAATATGTTGACTGCGGGTCTCGTATATGACAACGCATACTCTGCGATGATGACCAATGAAAACTGACTGAAACACATCACTTTCCTTATGTTTTCAAAACTTTTCTTTAATGCAGTGACGCTTTTCCTTCAACCAAATAAAGCGATCCGAACTAATACCTAATGATTGATGACATCAATCAACAGTCAAAATCTAAATTCCCCCACCCAGTGTCAGGCGTAATGATAATCATTGTGTAACATTCAAAAAAAACCTATCAAGAGGTAACTCCATTCATTCGTTTAACCTCATAACAGGTTACCCTGTTATGAGGTTGACTCACTGAAACTCAAACTCAAACTGACTGAAAACCAAAAGGAACGGGTTACACTTTCGCTTGTGTTAGGAGGAGAATACCCAAACGAACTGTATAACCCAATGAAGGGGTTTCACTTTCGAAGCAACTAACTCGAAATCGGGGTTGTACGGGCCCTGATCTGATATTAATTAATTGTATGCACGAGAGCAAGAGCATCTTCGTCTTCTGAGGATGACATGCTGACACATCGATATCGGACAACAGACTGCACTACACATGTGCCTCTGTCACGTCATTTCTGCGTCATGTCCGAGCCATGTCCGCGCCATGCCCGTGCCATGTCCTCGCCACGTCCGTGCCACGTCCGCGCCATGTCCGCGCCATGTCCGCGCCCGATATGTGTGACCTACGCCTAACATATTCTTTGACCACCGCGGCGGCCAGATAATGCTATGTTGTATTAGTAATTGTAGTATGTATTCAAAATAATAATCTAAGTGAGGATATAAAAATCGTGCCACATAAATAAATTTGTTTATATAAGTTTACAGAAAAGTTTGTGCATTGTCGTCTACTCTAAACTCTTTTTTATTTAACTACCCTAATACATAAAAGAGGAAACTTGGAATCAGCCTTCGGCATACAAAATACGCTTTGCATGTATTAATATTAATCTTACTACAAATGTACCTAAGTGTAAATTTTCTTAAATCTCTTAAAATAAAAAAGACGTGTGGCACTCGGGGACTGCCGCGGTAAAGCTATTGCATAGCATTTTGTATCAACTTATGCAATTATAATTATTTATTTATTTTATTTATGCAGTATTTCTTTTTCTTTGATATTAATTCAATGACACTTTTTGAGCGTGGTGACCGATAAGAAAACAATTTTTTTTCTTATAATAAATAAAAATACGTCTAGTTGCACGCACACAAACACCGTGTCGAAGACTGCCGAAAAGAAACGACGCGACGTTAGACAATGCACGGCCTTCAAGCCACACCTCCGTGCCCGTCGGAGTGGGGAGCGCGAGGTTTTTTTTTGTTACGGAATTTCTGGATTCGGTCCCCGCGCTCAAGGCCCTCGATAGAAGCTATGCGATAGCTTAAAAATATAAATAAATAATAAGTGCTTGCAATTAGAACACAACGTAGTTAGTGGTAACATTGGACTGATATATGCTGGAGTTGTTGTTATTGTTTAGCTTCGTAGTTCGATGTTTTATCGAAATTAGTCACAGACAACTTTCATTACAGCAATCCTATTCTCGTTTACTTAGAATGAAAAGCAAAAACCAATGCAGTACATAAGCCAATCAATTGGCAAATTGACCTTTATTATCTGGGTTATACGTAGTAGGTATATAAAGAAGTTTATAACTTAGTGGACACTACATAGATCTTCTACAATAGACGACGCGTAGCCATAGACTAATAATGGATGATGAACTAAAATAATATAAACTTACTTTCGCCCGCGGCTTCGGTCACGTTGGTACCCGGATATAAAGTAGCCTATGTATATTCCAAATCAATCAATTTATTTAAATCCAAATCCGTTCAGCCGTTCTGGCGTGCAAGAGTAACATACATCGACGGCCTCTGAAGGTCTGCCTGTGACGCAGAAGGTTGCGGGTTCGATTCCCGCTGCGGGACAAATGTTTACATGTTCTGTAGATATTTGTCTCGGGTCTGGGTGTTTTCTATGTATAGTATGTAAATATTTACAAAAAAATAATTATATATGTAATATATTAATCATGTGGTTCCCATAATACTAGTTCTGCTTAGTTTGGGGCTACATGATGCTGTGTGATTACGTCCCGCATTATTTCACATCCATAGATATATATATACACATAAGTTATCTTTGACGTAAAGTATTTTCAAATACCCCTATGAATTTTATTGCCACCAAATAGTTTAACCCACAATATAACAAAGCTTCGCTGGAAGATAATGATTCTTAGCATTAAGTTCGCCTAATATACATCGAGTTTTGTGCAATAAAGAATCTTCTGTCTATCTGTCACTGAGCGGGACGCTGTATTGGCTGGATAGAGTTAGATAGAGGTTTCCCCAGTACCTACACCATTCTCTCAGCCTAGTCATTACCACCGGAACGACATGGTAAAAATGCGTGTGGAGTAGACTCAGCCACGGGTATCCTCACGACGTTTTATTATATTAATTTATATAATGTTTTATATAAATTATCAAAAACGAAACTAACGGGCTTTTATACAAATATTCTTCCCCTATTTTACCAATTTAGGAAATTTCTAAAAATCCTTCCACAATGGATGCCTACACTTTATGTGCAAAATTATTTCAAGTCCAGCGGTTTCGCCGTGCATTGATGTATTACCCAATCACACAGTTTACCGCTTTATATATTTAGATAATTTTATATATGTATAGATACAAAACTTAGATAACATCAAAACTAAAATAGCATCTAAAATCAGATCAAACTCGACTGACAACGTAAATACTGGCTATCTACAAATTATTATCTACAAACACCGTCAATTTTAGTCAAAGATCATTTAATCCGATATTAAATCGTGCCTCTCGCAATCTCGCAACCGACAATCTAGTAAATTGGCCGTTCAAATGCGCCGGCGCACGAATCTCGAGGACTAGCCGATTCTGAGCCAATAGTATTGCAGAGGTGGAAGGTTGGAAGCTTTCGATTCAATTTCTTCTTTAATTGGAAATTCCTGGGACACAAATGGTTTACTGCTTTGGAAAGTATCAGAGTAAACGTCAAAATGATTTTAATAGTACAATATTATTTTTAATTTTTAGTAGGTTATGCACTTATTATCCCATAATACAAGCTCTGCTTAACTTGGGGCTACATGATACTGTGTGAATTTATACGATGAATCGTCAAAAAAAACCATTGTAGGATACCAATGAAACAAGTAGAAGCAGATTTACCGAACAATACTTATTAGAACGAATCAGCAGTTTTTCTGATCGAGCACGCAATCGATATCGTAGATTGAGAAAGGTTTCCCAGAGTTGTGCGTGCGCATTCCCACGTTCTGTAGGGTTGCTACTTGGGAAAAAAGTATTATGTATTGAATCTTAAAAAATAGAGCGAAGGTGACTCTCAATTATTATAGATTAGTATAATAATTTTTATGGCACTCCAATATATATTTAATAGGCGTTTTAGCAGATTCTAGCATATAAAAATCTAGGTAGTTTAATATTAGTCAAAACTTATATCGGTTCAAAATTGCTGAACTGGTAGAATTAACTTGTTATAGAAGAGATTCGTCCTTCATTGTCAGTCTACCACTCCACAGCCCACCAGCCAATATCAGTCCACTGCTGGACCTTGGCCTCCTCTTATAACGGGGAATATGCCCATAATCCCCACTCTGGATCTGGATCTGGATGGATTGGGGATCCCAGGACACAATTTCTCGTACCACTGACGCTGCTGCCCGTCGGCGGTCAGTGAATTTAGCTGTCGACTGCCGCCAGAGCCCCGTTCAGTTAGCAGAGTGCACCATGGGCAGGTGAGGTTGGCTTGGATTCTGAAGATGGACATTTGGGGTGTTGCCACATGTGGCCAAGTAATATTTTTTGTTTTAAAAATACTCTGAATAAAACCGCGATGCCATTGAGTAGCGATAGGAATACTACACCGTAAATCAATTTATATTTCAGATCAATACGAAATAAAATTAAAGGATTTATCCTACGCTTACATAATTAGATAAATTTACTGCAAATTAGTTTTGTAATTATCTTTGTTACCGAGGCAAAAGTAAAATAATGGTTTTGATGTCAATCCCTGAAATTTTCTAATAGGTAGGTAATTTAAATTATGTTTAATGGCTTGACAGCCCTATCTGTGTACCGTCAGTACAAATCTGATTTAGCGCTGTTTGTTCTTGTTCTTGCCTAGAAGTGTGATAATAATGAATACCTTGTGCTCGATTCGAGTGCTAAATAATTAGTGATGTATCATGTGAGAAACAGTGTTATTCCTACCTTGTTATCTCATGATTACGTACCTACCTCTTCATAAAAACATACTCATATGATCAAGGCCCTTTTGCATCTAGTTAATAGGGTACTTACTTCGGTACTCTAACTTAGTAGATCTTGATTAAGAGACACACAGGGGTCTAAGGGGTTCACCTGCTCGTGGTGCACCTTGCTAGCTAACAAACGGGACTCTAGTAGCCGGCTGATTTTGGCATAGGCAAATATGTATATCCCTTGCGCCGACGGGAAGCAGCATCAGCGGTGTGAAAAGAAATGTCCTAAATACCCAACCCGCATGCCCAACTTGGGGATTATGGGCATATCCCCCTTATGGGGGAAGCGTATGTCCAGCAGTGGACTGAATAGGCTAGTGTTGTTGTTGTAAGTAATAGAAAGCGTTATAGCCCCACGCTAAACCACGTCTTGTGTTGGACCTCCGGGGGTAAGGCTGTCAAATTGAACGCTTGCATTTGCAACATAGCTTGAAGTTTTCAATCAGGGAAGTTTTCTATTTAACGAAGCCTTTACGATTGATGAAGTCGGACCAAGAAAACGAAATTTCACAACTTAATTAAAACCATTTTGAATCGTCAACGTTTTTAATTTTTCACCAGTCGCTCGAAACAGCATTTTAGATACATGTCTGGTAATTGCTATTAATTCGGAGGCCTTTTGGCGGCCTAAAAACTCCGACACCAGAGTTGGTCACTAGCTCATACGAAGAAGAAGAAGAAGCTATTAATACGATTATATTTGATTGGTTTAATCAATCCGATGCCAAGTTACCTATCATATTAACGTTTAGCATTCCATGTTCTGGTATACCAATGTGGATTGAAGCGACGTGTCCAATTTCCCATGCCATCTCGCGTCTGCCGGAAAATTGAAGATTGTCAGTCATTACCTTCCAATCTCCATGCAATTTCCTCGCCCTTTAAGATCGGGAGTCTACTGATATCAGGATTCTGTATAAATAATAGATAAAAAAACAGCGCAGATTTTTGAATGAATGATCAAAAACTGAGGAGCTTACTTAATTTTTTTATTCGCAGGATTTATTTATATAATCTAGCATATTATAGTTTTGATGATAGTTTAATAGTTTATACTATGCTATCCCACAGTATCGGTTCAGTAAAAACAGCCTATTTAAACATACGAGTAAGATATATCCATTCCGCATCAAAATCTCCATTGTTGCAAGTGTCAATTGGGACATCATTGCGTCGCGATATTATTTGGTTTGAATCGATGGCGATTCAAACATCTAAACAGTCGTTGTTGCGGGGTAGATAGAGAAAAAAATGTTCCCCTGAACGAGTGCGCCAGAAAAGCAGAGCTGCGAGAGTAATGGTGGAATATGAAGCAGCAAGTTAATGCTGGAGGCAGGCCACAGTTCCAATATTGGACCACAACCGTAACCGAGGGTGTAAAGGGTTCCAACCCCCATCTCCGGAACCCAAGCCAACGCACTTGCACGTAGTGCACCCTGGTAAATAGCAAACGGCTGGCGGCCGGCTGATTGCGGCATAGCGCAGCCTTACACTGCCACAGCTACATAACCTAAACTCCGACAAGCAGCAGCCTCAGCGGTGCGAGAAGTTGTGCCCTGCGCTTTCCAACCCGCATGCCCAGCGTGGGGATAGTGGGCATATGTTCAGCACTCTACTGATATAGGCTGGTGTGTGTATGTGTGTGACCACAACCGCTCTGTCATGACTCATGAGTGTTACAATAACTTCATACCCGTATATGTGCATTTCAGCTCAACCCGTTATTTTGTTTTAGCGTATTCACATTTCACAAACCCTCGCCTTCAGAATATATGTAATGCAGGAAACAAGTAGTATAACAGACCTCCCAAACACGACGCTTTGTCGTCGCGCTTAGTCGCAAGCGTCTGTCATATCATGCTGTCGCGATTGTCGCCGTGTGTGCGGAGCTTTGAACAAAATGTATGAAAATTGTCCCCCGCAGCTTGTCGTAGCGTCTAATCGCTGACGTTGCCGCCCAATGTACGCAGGCTGTAAGATAACAACATGAGTGGAAAAATGCCCTGAATGACGTTCACCATCAAAAACATTCCATTGTCCAAACACAGTTATGTTTAGCCTTCAAACGTTATCTCCTTGAAGTTGAAGAACACGCCATACAGCAGCAGGTTGTAGATACAATCTCGACGTAACAGTCGTAACCTTACTTGATTAACATTTTTGTAAGGAGCGGACATCAAGCGGATGTCTGTCAGCGGAGTCTAGATGATATTAATAGCGTCAAGTGGTATATTTTACTCACTGACCGGGACGTTGTTGTATCTGGGACATGGTTAGATAGTGTAGACTTGCCCTTATTCATCCTCTTAGCCCAGTCTCACTGTTAGCGGATAGTAGGTAGCGCGATAACTACTTTGTTCTGTTGCAACCAGTCGTGGTTGTACGGTTATCTCAACCATGAGATTTTGTCGAACGTTTCCAAGCTTAAGGTGAAATAATAGCCAAAACAAGAATTTCGCCGCACGGTAAACCAGCTTCATGGCTATAAAAATGAGAATTAAAATTTTATATTTCATAAATATGAAAATTGAAGTTTTTTCCTAGTGGAATATGGGAGTCGAAACACGATTAATACATTTTGGCTCTATAGAATAAAATCGCGAAGTTACCTCGAAATCTGTATTCTTAGGGGAGGAAAACCAATGGCATTCGTTAACTATGAAAGTTATTACTTTGAAATTTTGCATACGTATTAACCAATAAATACATTATAGGAGTATGGAAAAATTTTACTCAAAAAGAGTAAAAACCTATTTAAAACCATATTAAAATCAGTAAAATGCGCGAGAAATGCAGGCGGGCCGACCGTAACGCTCACCTCAGTCACGCCCAAGGCGTCGTAGAGAGCACCCGCGTACAACTTTTTCGCGCGCATAATCACAGAATAATTTATAATATTCAATGTCAACTTTGAAATCTCTGAGGCGAAATGTAAACAAAGGTTACCAGACCAAAAGCAATGCTACGTTCATAGTAGCGTTTATTATTTTTCGGAACTTTGTCAAAATATACGTAATATTATTTTCTTCAATTGGATCTGACTAATTATAATTATAACTTTATTTTGGCGTATTTGTTTTTATTTACGTAGTTATTAAATAAATAAAATTTCATGGTAGAAAAATTCTCGATACTTGGAACACCGGCAAGGGTTCTGTTAACTTTGGATCGTTTTCATAGCACACTCCTAAGAGCAATTTATCATCATAATCATCATCACGAAGGGAGTTGATTTTTCTGAAAACCGCTTAGTTTTTGGTTCTCAATGAGAAAATACTACACGAAGTAATGTCGCGTATACACCTAAGTACATAAATTAAAGTGTTTTTTAGTTTAGAGGGTTTTAAAATGTTTTTGCAAGCCAGTGATAAAATTTTATGTAAATGGAAAGTGTTCTCGGAGATCTGTGGTAAAAATTGGTGTACCACAAAGGTCAATACTAGGCCCATTCCGGTTTTCAGTCTAAAATATTAGATTTGTATAAAATATTGTAAAGCAGGAAAGTTTTTTTGCCTCATTTGCGTTGCTTATATATTGCATTTGCTAAGGTCTTCCACTGCGTACACTATAATAAATTAATCAGGAAACTTCATCACTATGGTATCAGGGGTTACTTACCTAAGCCTTTCTCACTTCTTCCCTATCTGACAGAGAGTCATTTTCATTCATTATGTATGTAAATGTCATGTAAGAAATATAACAACAAAGTAAATGTACGATATTATGAATGTTCTAAATAAAACGTTTACTAAAAAACTGGTTTTGATTTATCTTTTATTCTTATGATTTCGTTTAGAAAATTTATCGGTAGGTAGGGTTATTTTTAGGAGATTTTGTTAGCAGGCTTGATTCTAACAAACCGGTTTCGGTTCATACCGGTCCATACGATTTTACATTTCGGTTAATTTTATAAAATCCAATTTTATAATAAAAATAATATGCAATCTGGTAGGTAGCTAGTAAAAATCGGCAACAATTCCAGGAAGAATGGCTCCAAATACAAGACTTCCGTAAGTGGTTAAAGCGTGATAAAAAGTCTGCTTTTAAATGCATTTGCACTGCTTGCGATTCTTCTTTGACTGCCGATCTGGGTGCTATCAAAAGACACAGTGAAGGTTCGAAGCATAAGCTTCGTCTTCCTGGCTCATCAAATTGCGTGAATTTTAAACCAACTAAAGAAATGATTTCAAGGATGACTGATGACAGCTAAGATTTCTGAAAATCATGAGCAAATTGTTCTGGAATAAGAAAATAAATAATAAATGTTTTTTAACTTATAACAATTTGTTTTGATAAACAAATACATGAAGCAACTTATTTTTCTATCAATATTTAAACAATTTAATGCTGTAATCTGCAATCTGTAATCTGCTGTATTGTTTTTAGAAACTTCTGTATTTTTTATCTGGCCACACTGCAATTTTACTTTTGTGATCTGGGTGCTTACCACCGAGCCAATTCGAGAACGGGATTAGGATTTGACTTCTGTTATTTGGTAGTATTGAAAGCCTGCCTCGTACTCACACAAAAAATTCCAGCTTGCGTAATTTGAATCGAGATTAGGATAGACTTGTCTATTTTTGACACTGTTGACGTCGATAAATTTGAAATTGATCGAGTTTTCTATCGAGCTTTTACAGTTTTGTGAAAGTAACTTTTTAGCGATCGAGGATTTTAATCGTCTGAGATAGTAGTCTGAGGCAAAACCAAACATTATTTTGGTACATAACTATGTGCTTGTGCGCTAAATTAATAAATAATCATCTAAGTAGGTAGGTACATACAAATTATCTGTTATTAATATTCACTGGAATTGCTACCTATTACAAAAACTTATTTCCGACGTACAAATTTAGTTAAATACTGAAATATGCTGCTGTGCGTTTGCAAGACAAACAGCAATCTTACCTTCTTGACATTAAATCTGGCGGGACACCTTTCAATGTCGGATAATTATAATAACGTTGAGTTATCTGTTTGTAAATAAAATATGAAATATTATGAAATTTACAGGTTATTTACAGGTCGAAAATTTACAATACACTAATAAAAAAATATATTTGTGAGGATGTGGCTCCGCCATCTTGACTTTCGAGTGACATAAATCCAATTCTAATCCCGTTCTCGATTTGGCTCGGTGGTAAGCACCCTGAAAGCACTGAGTACGATTGCATAATCTGAAACCGCGCCTCGCGCTAGGCTGCGTCTGCTTCACCCCCTCAAAAGTGCTGAAACGCGAGCTTATTTCGTCTTAAAACGCATGGACTATTTATTCAATTCAGCCATTACATTCGTGCAAAACACATCTCAGAAGCTGAGCATAAAACGCATGTAATATTCAATTCAGCCATTACATTCGTGCAAAACACATCTCAGAAGCTGGGCATAAAACGCATGTACTATCAATTCAGCCATTGCATTCGTGCAAAACACATCTCAAAAGCTGAATTGGGGTCAAAACGTATTATGTATACGTGAAGTTTTGTTGAAGTTTATACGTGAAGTCGCTGACAAGTTAGTTTGCTCACTTGTGTTAAATGTCTTTTTGAGTAGAACTTGTGTAAAATGTCTTTTAAGATGTCTTTTAAAATAAATCTGCTGAGCTTCTTTACCTTCTTAAAAGTGATGACAAAAACGTTGACTTAAATTACATGGCAAATGACGTACATTAATGTATGAATTGGACTTCTCTGAGAAGAGCTCATCCGGAAGAAAAACCACCAAGCCTATTTCTCCCGCGAAGCAGCATTGTTGTAGTTCAGTTTGAAGGGCGTGGGTGCAGTTGAAATTACAGACACATGAGGCTTATTACCTAGATGCCTCAAGTTGATTCGTGGACACCAGTGCTTGTATCATAAAAAAACATCACTTTCATGTTTTGTATTTCAGCTAATACGCGCGCGGCTTAATATTAAGTAAAACTAGTTGACTCGCAAGCAACTTCGTTTGCGTGTATACTTGTGCTTTCACTTAAAACGTTTCCCGAATATGATTATAATGCAGAACTTGAAATATTTAGTTACAGAATAAAGAGTAACTACTTACCAGAGAAAGTCCCAAGATAAGCCGAGAACAGTTTCGAGTGATTTAGTAGTCATAAGAAGATTGAAATAAACATTATTGAGTATTGAAGATGTTATTGCTTATAACCTTGTGTGAACCATTATCCGCCTAGTATATGTGGTAATACTGGCAGATTATGGATTACACAAGAAATAATGGATAATCAACTAACAAATAGATTTAAAATCATTAGCCATGCATTTTCAAGTACCATACCATATGAAGTACCTGAGTATGAATTTAGGAAGTATTTCATTAAAGCCGATATCATGATCTAGTGAAGAGTTGGGGCGAGTGGCATAACAAAAGTAAATGGCTGCAAATAATGAGGGGTTCCAAACTCCATCTTCGGAACCCAAGCCAATTTCACCTGCCCGTGTTGCACCCTTTTAACAAACAAACGGGGCTCTGGCAGCCGGCTGATACGGCATAGCGCAGCCTAATACCGGCACAGCTCCATCCACGGACCACCGACGAGCGTCAGAGGTGGGAGAAGTTGTGCCCTGCGATCCCCAATCCGCATGCTCAGCGTGGTTATTATCGGAATATCCCCCCTCTTATTAGGGGAGGCCTATATCCAACATGGACTGATATAGGCTGGTGATGTGTTCTGTGTGTGATGATAGATAGACAACATAAACAAATATAACAATATGAAAAATAACAATAATAAAAGCACAATGGGTGGTGATGATGAGGATCATGAACTTGTGCTCTTCTTTCGCAGAGCGGCTTTATCCGCTGCATGTCCATAAACTCTGAGCCGTCATTTGCCCAGTTCCTTTTAGGGAATCCGGTAGCCGTCCGCGTTTGTGCAGGTCAGGTTCTGCAGATCGTAGTTTCTATAATAGCTTTTTGCGAGGTTTTAGTTTGTTTTGATTTTCAAGGAACTACTAGTTTTTGAGATCTTTGGAGAGTGGGAAAAATGGTTCGTATGCATTCTTTCTTTCTTTTCGTATGAGCTCTAAATGATCTGAGACCAGCCTTCTACCTGCGTTTTCTATGAACTATGAACAAACTAGCCTTATGCCCTTGTGGTACCCGGATGAAAAGAAGCTTATTTATTATTTCTGTGCACTCCTGTTTAAAGGCTGGGCTATTCAGACATAAAAAAAATATTTCACTAAAACCACGGACATTACCTAGATTATCTGCAATAGACGCAAAGGCCGATGATGATGATGATTTATTATTTCAAGTGCGAACTATGTATCATTAGTTATTGTGTGGCTTTCATATAACTGCGGCCACGAAGACCTATTGTGATATTAAAAATTAACACCCAAACATGTAAATACCAAGTTTCATCCAAATTCGATCATTTTTGACGGCTTCTGTGGCGCAGTGGGCGAAAGTCCGCCTGAGACGCAGAAGGTTGCGGGTTCGATTCCCGCTGTGGGACAAATGTTTGCATGTTCTGTACTTATTTGTCTCGGGTCTGGGAGTTTTCTATGTATGATAACTATGTATTTACAAAAAAATATATGTGTAGTATATAGAATTGAATTGAAATTGAAAATCATGTGGTTCCCATAATACAAGCTCTGCTTATTTTGAGGCTACATGATGCTGTGTGATTTCGTCCCGCATTATTTATTTATTTATTTATTTTATTTATCTTAAGTGTGAAATAAAATACAAATACACTAAACACACGTATGATAGATCTGGATAGGACTTCGAGAGAGTTAATGAAATTTTGACATGGGAACTAGGCGAGTGAAGCCATGGGTGAAAACAAATAATTTTCCAACATTCATTATTCATCACTATTATGTTGGTTCAAAGAAAAATTTTAAACACATACTTTTCTACAGCTCACCGAAGTTCACACGTCCATACGTTCACAGTACCACGACACTCGCAGTGCTTCTTGGCAAGAGCAATTTATTTTCATACAGAAAGTTCATAGCGAAAGTTCTGTAAAATAATATTACCTGTAATTAAAGTAGGTGACTAAAAATTTAAAATTACATCATAGGATTCCTCTCTTCTTCAAATGAGCTTGTGGCCTAATCTTGTCGGAGATTTAAGGCCGCCCGAAGACTTCAGTCATGGCTTAGCGACTGGCTTTGTCACTTTTGTAACTTCACACAAAGATCGACGGTCGCATATTTGAGTTGTGTTGCACTGTACTGTTGACACCTCATTTGTCAAATCGGTCAAGTCATTATAAACAATGCTTGCATAAATTAAAATGATGGACACTGATGGACAGCACAGTTCATGGTGTTTACAAGTGTACCAGTAACAGAGAAAGTAGGTAAATAATAATTTAAGCGTAAATATTAAGCTTAGAAAATTAGCAAACTGAAGTGGCAGTGGGCTGGCCATACCTGCCGAAGAACCGACAACCATTGGGTTGAGTTGGTTGAGTGGAGACTGCGTCTCGGCAAACGATGCCCTCCAGCTATATAGAGTGAAGATCTGCGAAAGGCTGCTGGTAGAGACTTTATGCTTTATGGAAAAATATGTTTGAATCAAAGTTTGAAATGTGTTTGAACTGGGAAGGGAGGCAGGCAATAAAATATCATTTACAAAAGATTTTTTATGAGTCAAATGTGATGTATCAATTTTCCAAAAAAGAAGCAAGAATTTGAAGCAAGTATTTTAAAGTTATTATTAGATATTAAAGATTTTATATCGTCGGTACTATGGAGAGTGTTCCAAGTTGTCTTGTAGGGTGCCTGTTCACTGTCGCTTTGAGCAATCTCACCACACGCCGAACCCCTAATTTAATCCGCGCTACCTGGATGGTTGGTTCTCCTTAACGCTTTAAATGCTGAAAATAAAACTGCGCTGCAGATGCAACGTGCTAGTGTATAATTGTTTTTCACGTTCCTTCCTGCCACGTTAATGCAAGTTGTGAAACGAACTCCCTTCTGCGGTTTTCCCTCAGAACTACGCCTTGTACGGGATGTTTCAAAAGGCGCGTGTTCTATTACCTTGAAGGCCAGCAGCGCATCAGTATCGCCTCTTGTGATGGAATGATAAAGTGTCCCTGGGCGGCAGTGACCACTTCTCATCAGGTGGCCTGCCTGTTCCTCTACCAGCTTTGGCATTAAAAAAACTTATAGGTCACCCCAAATCTGTTCTATCATCTTTTACTTGTCTCAGACTACTCAGGAAGCCTATCGATACGCACCCTACCGTTGTGCGACCTGTAAATGCAGCAATCAACGTGACCTTCAGACGATTTAATGCATATTATAAATATAATAAGTTAATAAGTCCAGGATGTGGTACAAGCGCCGGTAAATTAGCCCGAAGACATGGATGACTCATGCAGGGTGTAGGGTGACTGTGGTTTGGAGGAAAGTATGGTTAGCTACTGTTTTATGTTTTGTATGTATCATATGTATAATTAACAAAAAAAAAGTATATGTGTCGTATATCAGTCATGTGGTTCCCATAAGTCAAGCTGAGCTGCTTAGTCTTGCTGCTTAGCATGGTCTACATGATTTTTTTATTTATTTAATTAATTAATTGGAATGGTATTGAATAACTTACACTAATTAATCATTTAAAACAAAAATTAAAAACAGTCATGTATCACAAAATGATTTTGATATAACATTAAAATATTAAATAATGGAAACTAATAAAAAAAAAGGATTCACATAAATGATAGTTTTTATGATGTGTGATAGTGTCCAGCATGCATTCATTCATATAAAGTCCACTCAAGAGCAATTTGACGGCGACAGAAATAGTTTATTGTGTTTGTGAGAAGACCTTTTTTTCTGACCTCTATGATCTTTGTTACGATTGTAACAGTCATTTTTTATTTAGCCGCTAACTCAATTTTCAAAAAATTAAGATTACCTTTTTAAATGCGTCTATTATTTTGTTTCTCGTTCTTTATATTTTTTGATTATTATATTATTGTTACAATTACATTTAAATTAAAATAAAACGACAAACATAATAAGAATTAACGCAAAGAACGGCTTTCTTGTTCATTTGTATTTTAAATGTAACTAACGACTTGTTGTTTTTAATGAGCACAAAAAAATATAATGATCGTTTTGTTTTTCTTTTGTGTTTAAATCGAGAACAAACTATTCGTGCTATCATTAATTAATATGTAATCGTTTTTAATATATGCAATGGACTTTATCGTTGATTGATTGATACAATTGATTTAAGTTATATCTTAATAAAGATACGTGCTATCTTCATTTTGTTTAATGATAATGTTTGCATGTTCTGCAGATATTTGTCTCAGGTCTGGGTGATTTCTATGTATGATATGTATGTATTTACAAAAAAAAATGTATCTATGTAATATATCAATCATGTGGTTCCCATAATACAAGCTCTGCTTAGTTTGGGGCTACATGATGCTGGGTGATAACGTCCAGGATAATTTATTTATTTATTATCTGTTTTATTATTGAAATTTACATTTTGATTAATATACAAAAAAGTTTTATATTGGTTTTGAGAAGGAACTAAAGGTGAAGTACTAATTGCCAAAGTTCAAAAAATTGCTTACTTTAAATACATAATTTATTTTTATAATTTCATAATTCCAGAACTTTAACGCGGACCTTCATTCACTTGCTACCCTGATAAAAAAATAGTCTTATTTAATTTCAGGTTACAAGCTATGTAGATACTTTTATTCCAAGTTTCTTCCAAATCCTTTGAATCTTATCTTTCTTATCTTTGAGTGGGAATAAGCACACACTCACAAACTTTCACAATTATAATAAAGTGTGTAAGCTCCGCTATCTAGACCTAGCACCATAAGTCATAACATTGTATATTACTTCTTGCTAGACGTCTTGGCTCTTATCCACGTCGCCGTGTGGTCACAACACATCGTCCGAGCGGGCGCAAGTTATTAAGCTGACCACTATTCCGGTTTCAAGTACCACTTAGGATTAATAATCACATTTAATAGTTTTTTCTCGGCTTTTTTCTCTTTACATCTTGGCGCCAGTCCGACAAGTTGTGTTCTTACACGCTTTTTTAAGCAACGTTATTTATAATGTGTTTATTGAAATGGAATTTCACGCTAATAAATATTTATTTTGATAGATTGTCTTTTGTTTTGGATACGTGTTTGACGCTAGTACTCTTCGGGTCCTTACTCATCATCATCAGCAGCATAAGGAGTCCACTGCTGGACATGGGCCTCCCCTGATGAGTGCCATTGCGCCCTGTCCTCGCCGTAAATTTTCATTTTGCAGCTATGATGAAACAACTTTGAGAAGGAGGGCGAGAGGATTCAGCTTGGTTGGACAGCATTTGGAAAACTACGTCGAGTTTTCTTGTCACCCATACAGCAGTGTCTTAAAAAGAAAGTTTTTAACCATTGAGTCCTATCAGTCATGATGTATCATGAGAAATGGCATTATGTATATGAAGGAAAACCTAAGGGTGTAGGCACACCCTTAGGGTTGAAAGTGGCTAAGAAGAAGAAGAAGAATAAGAGAGCTGATATCATTTTGTCACGTATTATATTGCTAAAAATCAAGCACTTAGGTACTGATAAAAATATCATATATGTAGGTATACGAGTTGACGTGCATTTTTGAGTTTATCCATTACAAACAAACATACAAACATACAAAAATCAAATATTTTTCTTTATGTGTGTCATTGAGTTTATTAACAATATGTAGATATTATGTAACATACATAGGGGGTATAACATAGGGGATGTAAGGGGTTCCAACCCTTATCTTCGGAACCCAAGCCAACCCCACCTGCACGTGGTGCACCCTGCTAAACAACGAACGGGGCTCTGGCGGCCGGCTGATTGCGGCATAGCACAGCCTACATCGGCACAGCTAAATCCCCTGGCCACCGACGGGCAGCAGCGTCGGTGGTGCGAGAAGCTGTGCCCTACGATCCCCAACCCTCATGCCCAGCGTGGGGATTATGGGCATATCCCACTTTATTAGGGGAGGCATATGTCCAGCAGTGGACTGATATAGGCTGTTCTGGTGGTGGATGTAACATACCACTTCCATAATAAATTAATTTTGTAGCAAATCTACATTTAAAGGGAAAATGTTAGACTGCAGTGTCATCACTGCGATTAAATTGCTACTTAAATGGTCGTATTCTTAGATATTTAATGAGTTTAGCACATAAACTTGCTAGAATTAACTTTATGAGCGAAAGGTTAAATGAAAACTCTTTGCGTGGGTAGACTAGACCATTGTCTAGAGCTCTGTCCTCATCATCGAAAGTGGTGAGAGTTTTCTAAAGCGGTGGTCTTAAAAAAGCCGGTTCTAAAATGCATTTAAAAATAGGAATCAAAACCTCTGGGTACTTCCTGTTGACAAGAAAATTGGCAAGAAGAAATCAGAAAACTGTATAGTTAAATCACAACAAAAATTAATACCTACAAGTTTGTACTGAACCCTCGGTGCGCGTCTCCAACTTGCACTTGGCCAGTTATTGGCTGAACCTATGAACGTTTCCGTATTGTGCTACTCGAACATACTATAGTAGGTACAGAAATTCATTTTTAAATTATTTAATCCTTCTCCGTTACAGAAGTGATAACATTAACAGCTATGTTTCTTTGCTTTATTACTTTCAACCTTAAAACACAAGACACAAATTACATTTCACTAAGTGTCCCTTACTGTCGCATCTCCTGGGGTATGTGAAATGCTATCGTGATTCAATTCAATGGGCATTGTTTTCGTACTATCTAATTCATCATCCACATTATCAGGGGCCTTATTTTTATCAGCTTTCGTTTCGATAGCTCCAAATACCTTGGCCACTATTTTGGTAGAGCTTGCTTATTGGATATGATCTTTAGGGTCGGATGTCAAGTTATTCTGGTCGCGTAAACAGGTCGATCGCCCTAAGCAAACAGTCAGCTGTTTACAGATGTTTTTGTGTCAGAAAAGTTGGAAATGGTTCCGTGGGAGTGTTGCACACAACGTGTGGGTAGACAAACTTGTATGATACACGGTTGACTCCATTTTAGCCAAGTTTTGTGAATGGATCGTTGGTTCATTGATTATTTTGTTTCACAATAATAAGGGCTTTATGATGAAGTATATGGAAATTTTGCTATATGGACAAAAATAATCTAAGTCTTATTAAGATCATAATAGGTAACTCAATCTTAAAATAACTTCTAATGCAGAATAGACTTCGTCAAAGTTGCGAATCCTGAAGTTCTTTGGACACATCGCCCGAAATGAGGCCTCGATGGAGAAGCTTTTGGTGCAAGATCAAATAAAAGGAAAATGGACACGTGGCCGATCGCCAACTCGCTGGACGGGTGCTATAAAAAGGTTACCCAGATCACCATGGTGCAGTGTTCTCGCAATGCAAATAATCGACCCAAATGAAGATGCTTCGCCAGAGCTGTAGCCCTCGGAAGGAAATCCGAAGACCAAGACCCCAATGTGGACAACATCAGCACATCTCGACCACTCTGCCAAGAGTGAACGACTGAGAAGAGGACTATATATATAGAGGCTTTTTTACATCTTGGGTTACGTTACTTAAGTTAAAGTGAGGATCCCTAATCTTTTCTAGCAATAAATATAGCCTATGTTACTCAGGGTGAATGTAGCTTTCCAATGGTATAAAATAGAATTTTTGAAATCGGCCCAGTAGTTTTTGAGTTTATCTATTACAAACACACACACAAATACAAAATTTTCCTCTTTAAAATATTAAATTTTTTATTTTTTTTTATTTGTAGATATACTACATCCTACTAATTTTATAAATGCGAAAGTTTGTGAGTATGGATGTATGGATGGATGAATGGATGAATATTTGTCACTCTTTCATGCATAAACTACTGAACGGATTTGGATGAAACTTGGAATATACATCGTTTGTGACCTGTATTAACACATCAACGGTCTACCCGGTACCACGCGCGCAAAGCCGCGGGCGGAAGCTAGTTAATTCATAATTATGTGGTCTCTAAGTATAAAAACTTCGCACAACAAATCACATCGCATCGCTGGTTTATTACCCGACAGTTGACGTACATGGAATCATGCATTATGCACTATGTTCGCATTATCTCACGCAGGGTAAGAGCATGGTCACATATGCACGATATTATCGTCTGTTGGTACGTTAGCGGGAGCAAATGTAAAAAAGTAATTTTTTTTTAATAACTCATCAACAATACCAGTAATACACCAACAATACACCAGCCTATTAGTCCATTGCTGGACATAGGCCAGGAAGGCCTATAAGAAGGGGGATATATCCTTAATTCCACGGGTTAGGGATCGCAGAGTAGAGCTTCTCGCTCCACCGACCCTGCTGCCCATCGGTGACCAGGGAATTCAGCTTTGCCGTTGTTAGGCTGCGCTACGTCCCAATCAGCCGGGTGCCAGAACTCCGTTTGTTAGCAGAGTGCACATACCGGTTGGCCTGGGTTCCAAAGATGGATGCTGAAATCCCCTACAGCCCATCCTCACCCCGAATTTGTGTGTTTCTTTTTACAATATCAACAAGAAAGCTTCAATTAATTGACAAAAGCTTTCATAAAAAAGAATCTTCCTATTTCTTTTATATCTCTAAACAATAGCGATACAATCTTGCCCCGCACTTCTTAGAATACTTTCTCATTACACGAATCTGTCTCTTGATCTTGAAAAGGCACGCATCATCTATTTATCCACCGGTTCCTCAACTTTCATCTTAAAAACCAACCGTGATAGTCTAAGAATAGAAGTGAAATTTGTTTGAGGTCTTGCAAGTTTATAAGCAAATAGAAAAGTACTTGCTTCACTTGTACTGCCAAGGGTTTCAACGGGATTCCAAGTTACCTGCAAAGAAAAAACAACGTTAGAATAAAGTTTTGGGATATTTTACATACTTTGATAGGAGCATGCATTTAATACATCGCATCGTCTGCGTAGTACACCGCGAACAAATAAAAAAAAACCATTTGTGGAGCCATTTTTCATTTTTTGCAAAAATATCGCACGGAAATGTATTTTGTAAAAAAAATAAGCTTCTTATCTCTCTCATAATGAGACATGCTAATGAAATTTCTTATAAAACTATCGTAAGTATTAAAAATAGCCAGAAGACTAAAACAACAGCACCAAAGAACTAATAAAAGTTAATAGTGCAATAGTTCACAAGCAGAGCACTGTTCGAGTAGTTTCACAAGTTAGGTTGCAAATCGATTGCGGTGTACGTTCAGGTACGTTTACTGTACGTACTCGTAATTAGCCATAAATAAAAAGATTAAAAAAATGCGTGTTTCGTTTCGTGCGATTGACGTTATTTATCATTACCAAACTAAGCTAATTTTTATTATTATCACAATATTGATAGAAGAAGTAGGTTAATTTGGTTTGAAAAAAACCAAGTAATAACTATTGAAGGCCGTTTACCAGAAGAGAACTCAAAATGATAATGCATAATTGTTTCTTTATAAACTTAATCATAATCATCAGGTTATGGTTCGAATCCCGCCAAGACATATTTTTTTGTATTCTTTGCAAGTTGTTGTCTTGAGTATATTTGTTTTCTTTGTATAATATGTATGCATTTACTTTCGATATCACATCGTTACTAATTACAAATATAAAATTTAAAATATATTCGTACCATATCAGTCACATGGTTCTCTGCTTAGTTGAGGGCTAAGTGATGTAATCATTACCGTAGCTTTGTAAGTTTCGGTTGGTTCGTACCTTTACTCGAAACTTTTACACAGATGGGTAAATAGTAACTATAAAACTTGACCAGAGACCTCATTTACTAACTCAGTTGCACACCGAAATGATAAGCACCGGTCCTCTTTTTACAAACTTTGACAATATGTCATTATTGACGTTCTTTGAATTTAGACAGATGAAATGTCAAAGTTTGCAAATAAAGGTCCGGTGCCGATCATTTCGGTGTGCAACTGAGTTAGTAAATGAGGCCTCAGATTAGCACCAAGTTAGTAGAGAGCATAGGATTTGATTGCTTCGTTTACGAGCAAAGAACAGGGCACGTTTTGTTCTTTAGATAGCTTTTTGTAATTAATTTGATAGGACGTAATGAAAGAAAATTGAACAGTAATTACTCGATAAGAGCTTTGAAATTAACCATACTACTAAATAAATAAATAAATAAATAAATAAAATACATTAATTCACAGTGTGGCGGAATAGTGTCTAAAAGACTAGACCAAGGGCTATGTAAATTCGTAATCATAAATATTCATATTCAAAATAAATTAATAAGAAAATAAATATCTATCTGACTTTTCTATAAACGGGGTGTAATGGGTTTCATTTCCATCGTTGGAACCCAAGTTAACCGCAGCGAGCCGTTGTACACCCTGATGATTAACAAACGGGGCTGCATGCCGCCAACGTACAGCACCCTCGGCGATACAAGAAGCTGTGCCCTGCGGACCCTATTGCAACCTGTGCGGGGGGATTATGGACAAATTTACCTTCTTATTAGGGGAATCCTATGTCCAGCAGTTGACTGACATAGGCTAGTATTGTAGTTGTTAAATCCATAAATGCGCATTGTTAGTTGTAACAGCGTCACGCCGAAACTTTTAACGCTTTGAATGATATAAACACAACGGAGCTGGCCCTCCTCGAGCATGGTGCGGAGCGTCATGTTTGAGGTCCGCAGTCAACGTGTTAATAAAATCTTTGCACAGGCAGTTCTAGACAAGGACCTACCTAAAGGCAGCAACATGCAAGTGGAGGAGCCGTGGCCTGGGTGAAAACTATTAGTACCTATTTAAAATACTAATGTTGCTTAGTGTATCATCATCATCATCATCATCCTCAGTTTATAGCAGTCGACTGCTGGACATAGGCCTCCCCTAATGAGCGCCATTGCACCCTATCCTGAGCTCGACACATGCAGCTTCTACCAGAAGCCACTGCTGGACATAGGCCTCCCCTAATGAGCGCCATTGCGCCCTATCCTGAGCTCGACGCATGCAGCTTCTACCAGAAGCCACTGCTGGACATAGGCCTCCCCTAATGAGCGCCATTGCGCCCTATCCTGAGCTCGACGCATGCAGCTTCTACCAGAAGCCACTGCTGGACATAGGCCTCCCCTAATGAGCGCCATTGCGCCCTATCCTGAGCTCGACGCATGCAGCTTCTACCAGAAGCCACTGCTGGACATAGGCCTCCCCTAATGAGCGCCATTGCGCCCTATTCTGAGCTCGACGCATGCAGCTTCTACCAGAAGCCACTGCTGGACATAGGCCTCCCCTAATGGGCGCCATTGCGCCATATCCTGAGCTCGACTCATCCAGCTTCTACCAGCAGTTTTTCCTTGTAGTATATTCCCACTTCACTCCATAACAGCTCTGTAATTTAACCCTAGACTAACAGATATGGATACCTACCCATAAATTATTTCACTGGCGTAGGATAGTCTTCTTCAAAATTGTAAGTAAGTATCTACCAATTCTTTTTCACAATCGTATCAGAAAAGCGACAAAAGTGATTACCAAAGTTTGAAAATCGCTTGAACTTGAAAACGCTTTTCGAACCAAAGTTTTATTTAATTTAAAGACAACCATTCAAAGCATATCTTCAATTTAGGCCTATAAGTTTAGCTAAAAGTTTAGTAGTTTGAAAAATATGAAGTTACAATCACACTAAGCTGAGTGAAAAACTCTTCCTCCTTGGTCATGCTTAGCCTCCTACTAACTGTGAAAAATCTCTTCCTAGACTTAGCTGAATAAGCAGGAAGTGTTGAGATAGGGTCGCGTGACGGTAACCTAACGCCGGCTGGTGTAGGTTACCCACCGTTAGGCTGTAGGCTCGGGTGGTAGCTCTACTTGCATTATGAAATTTTACTGACAGTTACATAAATCGATAGTACCTACAATCACTTCTTAGCGGAACTCTCGTTGGTTAAAACGCCGAGAGAGAACGATCCATGATTAAGCTTGTCGCAAAGATAAGGTAGCGCACATGGCATAGAGAGCACTCATGGCATGGCAACTTCGCTGTTCTTTGCAGAGCATCTTAGTTAAGCAACACTACACCCGGTCACTACTGGGATGGGTGACCGTTTAGTGGCCCTTAGATCTGAACGCTTCCATGCTTCGGAATGCACGCTACGATGGTTCCGGCTTTTTCAGTCGCCAAGCCATTTCGGAGGCCTTCAGACAGCTAAACCCGTCCGAGTTGGCCAGGGACCTTTTTAGCCCATGCCGTTGCAGCAGGGATAACACCACACCACTTTAGTCTTACTTTATTGTTCTACCTAGCTTTAGTTACAAATAGTTATTTTTGTCTATAAAACAACGTCCAAGAACCGGGTACAAAAACGTCGGTCGTCGAGCAGCAAGATAGGCGGATATATTGCATCAATCGTGGTCTGAAACTGGATGAGACGAGCTTTGAACCGTGGGTATTGGCACATACTTTAATGGAGGCCTATACCCAGCAGTTTGTGAAGTCGGGCTATGGATTATGAGGAACTACTTGTTAATAATTTTGTGTTTTGTATTTTATTTTCTGTACTATAATTGTATGAGCCAAATAAAAATAATCCTACCTATCTGTCTATCTATTCTGAAACTCATAATTTACACATAATTTTTTTCAACCTAAATAACAAAATATTTGTTATAGCAAAGTTACCATGATATCTGTCCGTCTGTCCAACATTCACTTTGCATTGAGAAATGTAGACATAGTTGAGTTGACATTTTGCATCGATAAGACGAGTGTATCTGCGCGTGCGCATCAAGGACAGGCCTACGCAGATTCGCTGCTCTCGCCTGATTGCAAAAGGTCAAGCAGATGCTCTCGCCGATATTCATTACCAATTTATGAGTCGTATGATCTTGATAGTTTTGTTTGACTGTACTTTTGCTTGGAGTAATTGGGCACAATCGATTGTAAAAGGTTATTTTATGTAGGTACCGCTGGAACAGCGAAACATACGCGCTAGGTCCCAACAGACTCTGTACTTCTTAACTGTTAAAGGGTAATTTGTACGATTTTACAACAAAATCCCAAATGAAGTGTTAAACTATCTGTCAATAAATTCAAAAATGTAGTTAAAAGTAATCTTTTTATTCAAGCTCGTTATAAAATTTCTGATTATTTATATAACAAAAAAGCCTAGGATGAAACTGTGTCCAACTCCCTCAAAAACAATGTAATGAATAATAACAATTGTAAGAAAGACGATAAAAAATTCCTAAAAGTTTAGCCATGTACTCTACATGCTCTTCTTACCAATTCATCAGACAAAATAATACATTATGTGCTTGAAAAATAAAATACCTGCGAAGGTGCCTTAGCCTGCTCTGACGAACAAGTGACTGAAATGACGTCACAAGCCCCCCACTTCCGAACTTTGAGGCTCTATAACTTTGTCGATTTCCATTGATTTTAAAAATAAAAATATAAGTCTCCAATATTTTTTGTTAATCTAATTGACGGACTAATTAGAATTATGATTTTTCTACCCAGGCATCATCCCTATTAAGTACAGAGGCTCGATCAAGAAGACTAGTAAAAAAGTATTCGTATCGTAGACGTACAATTTTGACCAATAAGGACGCGTAGATTCAACATAACGCTTTGTCATCAGCCAACATTTTTCGTTACGCTTACGATACGTCATGTTGAATTACTCGTGATCACCCTACAGTTTGATAGCCGCAAAATTTAATCATATAGAACGTAGAACACTAAGTAATGTACAAAATTGTATGAAAAACCGCTCGTTGAAGTGATGTTTCTTGTTTTTACTAATCAATCAAGCGGTTAGACAGTGATTTTGCGTTGGACACACTGTACTGCATCGAATCTGTAATCTCACTAATTTTTACGACACCTTTCTCCATCTCCTGTACCATTAGTCAAAGAAGTATACAAACTAGAAACTCTAGGTTATGTAGGTTCCTTGAATCGATTTGATTTTCATCATCATTATCATCCAAAGCACAGGCATACTGGATTACAAATATATCTAGTGGATTAGTCTCCTGAAGTATGTTCCATCCAACGTGGTCTTGTGCTCGTGGCATCCAACTAGTAAACATAGTTTTATTATATAAATAAAATCAAATATGTTGCTCGATAATAATAATTGCTTGGTCATCTAAATTGCGCTCGCGGTTAAAAAGCAACTTTGCACTGTTGTATTAACAAATAACAATTATACTCTTTCTCAAAAAAAAAAAACTCACGTGTAATCTAAAAATAATTCGGTAGTCGACATATGTTCAAGCTATTCCAATATATGCAAGGGCTAGAAATGTGTGGCTCTATGACTTAGAACCAACCAACCCAAAATAAGTAAAAAATATTTTTTTGTATAACGCTTAATTTATTCGTAACATTAACTCACTCAAACTGGTGCACTGCCTACCCATTACTAAATTGCATCAATATCAATGGATCTAACAAAAAATCGGGGTGGTCCATTATATTCTGAGTGGCGTAGGATTAAAGAGGGATGCTGCAGACTGTCCTATTGTCCGCAGCCCCCTGCCATAGAACATAGTTTACCCCTGATGACGGGTGCGCATGTGAAGAATGCTTCATAATTTGGAGTTTAGCTCTTTTGTTGATTTAGTGGTTATCGATTAATTTTGATAATGTTTCGAAGCCTCACACAATGCAGGATGCTTGGATTTTAAAGTAAGTTTAAAAGATATTGAGGTCACCAGACTTATACTAGCGCAGGATCGAGGTGAGTGTCTATTAGAAAGAAGACCTGTGACCTGTGGGTCGAAAATGGCTGATGATGAAAATGAGAATCATTACGTTTTAGGAAACTCAAATGAGCACCTTAAACTTTGAGGGTAAGTAAAATAATTTAATTTATGTACTATTTGTTCAAAAATGTATTTTGTACCCAGATTGAGATGGAGTACAATTTAATGTATATCGGTACAGTCCTGTACCTGTGATAAGATGTATAATATTTTTTGTGTTACTTCGTTCTTTCTTGTTTTACCAAGGTTTTACCTACATATACTTTTTTTTCTCTTTATGACTTCCATTCCTATTATTATTTTCTATTATTATTATTATTACCCACAATTTTGTGATTTATGCATGTTGTGTTTATCTGTAACTGAAATGATATGTAATTTATTTTTCATACCCAAGTTTATTCATGTAAATTTCGATAATTAACTTTTAAAATAAATAAATAAATATAGTTGAAGGCTATGTCAAGTGTATATGTATGTATACGTATGTATGTATATGTGTTATGTAGTTAAAATATTAGATGAGCACGTATCATCTGTTAGCAAGCGTTTTCTCGTTTAAGAAAGAGCTAAACTGTGCTAAAACTTTTTATTGCAGGTACTTATTTTCGAGTTCCAAGGTAAATTTGGCCCTCACCCCACATGTTGATTAAATAAGAAATCTTATCAGCGTCACCTACTTTACTGACATGTTTAAATATTTGATAAGGCTATAAATTTAAATAAATATCATGTTAATTATTGATAAGCAAAAGCAGAATTATGACACTGATTTTTTTCCAATTGTCAGATTATTCAGTAATCTGTGTTGAATAGATTCAAAATATGTCTGAAATTATGCGCCTTTAAAAACATCAGTATGTACTATTTCTTAAAAATAAAACGTGATACTTTATTATAACTTTGAAATTTATTCAAGAAATAATCTGTTTAAAAAAGAGATGAGTCGGTTAATTGAAATAGCAAAAAATTTAGAACCTTTTATCCACAGTTTTTAATAGCACAAATAGAAGTTTTTAATAAGTATACCATCATCATTATCATAAGCCTATAGTAGTCCACTGCTGGACATAGGCCTCCTCTATCGAGCGCCATCTCACCCAAAAAAAAACCTGTATTTTATTCTTTACGCTAGCATATTTATCTCCGGGTTGTAGTTATGTCCGGTAGTTGCAGGATAACACTACTATTGACTGAATTTTCTAACGATAAAATTTCCCCTGTCACAGATAGTGGTAATGACAATTGAAAAATCGGCCCGACAAATATTTCTATAGAAGCGAAGTATCTCGGTTAACTTGGACAAAGTGTGTGGGTTTGTTCTACAACACAAACCCGTATACTTAATTTCCATAGTTATGTATCTACTTAGATAAATTATAACTTATTGCTGGGCTTTTCAAAATGGCTACTATTTTTAGTTTTAGGTTGACATGTAAAATTAACATTTATAAATTTTTATGTTCGACTTACTCTCGCCCACGGCTTTGCTCGCGTGGGACGATAAAAAGTAAATAAATAAATAAATAAATTTACGGGACATCTAACACACGGTCAACTGATCAGAGCCTGTATATATTTAATACGATAAAAAGTTATTTACATATTATTCCTGGAAATATATTGGTTTTGAAAAATAATGGTACTCTTGGCGTGAACAAATAAAATACATACATCCCACTTACATTTTTGCAATTTCCAAACTCTTAAGAAGAGCGCTTCTAATCCAACTTATAACCGTGAAAGTTCGTGGGGATGTATGGATGTTTGTAACTCTTTCACGCCGGAATGGCTGAACGGATTTGGATGAGACTTTGAATGTACATAGATTGTGGTCTGGATGGTGTAAGTCAGGCGATCCACGTGAAGCCGGGAGTGGAAGTTATTATTAGATATTGGAAAGGTTCATTAGTTTTGAGCATCGTCAACTAATTAGGTATATTCTCGGGAAAGTGGAGTACATTTTCAGGTAGATATACATTTTCAGGTATAGATCAAAATTCAATATAAGGTATTTATTAAAAACACACAAGCAACTTAGGCAGTAGTATACAAATATGTACGATGAACAGAATAACAGTCACCAGCGATTTAGTATACAGTCTAGGACTGTCTTGCTGTAAAGTTGAATCAAAACAATTAGGTAATTGCCGAAAAAGTAACTCTAAAATTTTACTCTATAACGAAAACTATAAACTTTTTCGTATTATGGAACTCGTACTAGGGGTAAAGTTTACTTTGTCAAACTAGAAAGCGCTTGGCTTTCAAGTTTGACAAAGTAAACTGTAAAGTGCGATTGATATAACTTTAGAGCGACTCGGCCCTAAACTGAATAGGTACATTTTAAATATTCGGTCACATGCACAAAAAATGTTTCATTTTAGTATTTCCAACTGGATTTATGTCTTAGCTTTCCACAGGCATCATGTCAGAGGCGTACCGCAGGATTGGTTCTGGGTTCGGTATAGATTAGATTTTTTAAAGCATGTTCCCAGAACGACACATAAACTTCAACAATTTGCAAATATTAAACTCATGAAACTAACGTGAGTGCATTTGTTACTTTAGTTTAGAGTGCATTTTTAGAGTGCTAGACATGACGCGGAGGGAGAGCGCCGCGTTCACTCACCCTGATGAAGGCTCTCTGAAAGAGTCGAATAAAATGGCGTCGTCGGTACCTTCACCAATGAAACGGTATACCTACGTGATTGGCGTTTTTGCATATGATATTTTGAAATATTAATTTTACATTTAATTCTTTTGCATCCCCGTACTACCTATACGTATTATGTATAGCAGAGGAGTACATATGGACGAGAGACGTGGCTGCAATACCAGCAGTCATAATGCTGCATCAACTAAAGGCATCCTGGGGACATACATTAGTAATTTTACCGGACTCAAACCGAAACAGAGCAATGCTGCTTTGTTAGAAATATGCATCGTGGTAGCAACTTCCCCGGATTAACCTTTCACAAAGGGCCCTAGCTGGACCGCGGCTTCTCCCGCGTATTACCCTGATCAAGTAGCCTATGTGTTAATCCAGGGAATAATCTACTTCTAGCGGTGAAGGAAAACATCTGACACACGGTCCTCCTGTCCTGTCTCTACCTGTCTCTCCTGTGGGTAAGTCCGACTAGGCTGAGAGGATGGTATATGTTCTGGGCAAGCCTACTCCTAGCCTTCTACCACCTACCTACGTTCCTCCTACCACGTCCTAGGCACTACAACGTCCTAATCAGTGAGTAAAAGTGAAACTTGACACTGTATAAATCGTCTAGAATAGATGCAAAGGCCTAAGTAAGTAATCCACTTCTATACCAACCAAAACCTGATCAGCCTTAACGGCGAGAAGGAGTTACAAAAACACAAAAATCCAAACATACTATATATTATTAGTATGGTGAGATCAATTAGGCCAAAATCTGCGATCGAAAAAGTTAAGATTGCTTGTACAAACTATCAGATAAGCTGTACCACTAATTGACACGTAGGCGTGTCCCAGATTCAAGTACGAGTATAATTGAATCATGTAGAGAACAGTCGACAGACTTGGAGAGTTGGATCAAAACACTCGGTAGACTAGCTGGCGCGGACATTGTGTTTGGATTGCGATATCTTGATATGTTCACAATAAAGTTTCATGTTTTAATTAAATAAAATTCTTACTAATTACATGGAACAAGGTTTAAAGCAAGTTCCTTACATAATTAATCATTTTAATTTAATTTCGTTTATAACAGCCTGCGCACATTTGACGACAAACGTCAGCGATTAGACGCTACGACAAGCAGCGGGGGACAATTTTCATACATTTTGTTCAAAGCTCCGCACATACAGCGAAAATCTCGACAGCAAGATATGACAGACGCTCGCGACTAAGCGCGACGACAAAGCGTCGTGTTTGCGAGGTCTGTATGTTATATTGTTCTGTCTGTTTCTCAAATAAAATAAATAAACTAATTGCTTACTTTAGTATTTTAGCAAAGCAAATTATATCATTTAAGCAACACTCCACCCTGTAACTACTAGAACAAGTTGAGGTATAGTGGTATTTAGATCGCTTCCATCCTTAGAAAGGCACATCAAGAAGTTGGTCCCGGCCTTTTTCAGTGGCGTTGTGGTGACCAGAAAATTCCTTAGAGTTAACTGTTAGAGTTCGAGTTCATTGGTAGGTAGATATATAGATAGATAGATAGAAAACTCTTTACTGTACCCACACAACCATAAAAATGTTGAACAGTAGGTACTGGGTTATCTTATTCTCATGACTAGAACTAAAAGTAATTTTAATGTTTGAAAATATGAACAAAATGCATTAGAAAAGAAGCATGGATTGTATTCATACCAACAAAGGATCACGTGATCTGAAGCCACTAGTGATTGATCGTGATTCTCAAATACTTCATAACTCCAATACTAACTAATCTATATATAAAAGAAAGTCGTGTTAGTTACACTATTTATAACTCAGGAACGGCTGAACCGTTTTAGCTGAAAATTGGTAGGGAGGTAGCCTAGAACCAGGAGACGGACATAGGATTTTTATCCCATTACTATTAAAAGAAAGGGTAGGGGTAGGGGCAGGGGTAAGAGTAGGTGTAGGGGTATAGTAGTGTAGGGTAGTTGTTGTTGTTTTATCCTTATTGATTGCTTTTTCCACTTCGATACTCTTTAATTTTATCTTCTTTGAATGTTTCTTTAACTTCGATACCCTCTTTGAGACAGGACAACGTCTGTCGGGTCAGCTAGTAATACTTATAAATGCGAAATTTAGTATGTTTATTACGCTTATCTAATCAACAGATTATCATGAAATTTCACAAACACGTTGTCAAAGTGACAGCAAAGGACTTAAGATACCTTTCATTCATAACCTGAGGAATAATTAAAATATGTTAAAATAACTTTTCAATAGTATCCTTTACTTTTAATCTCAACTTTACCAAACTCGCACTCAAAAGCATCAAAACCGTTTATCCAGCTCTTGCAGATTACGACAAGCAGGCCCATTGAGCGTGGGCGTACCTACTGGATGCGGAGATAGTAAAGACTGTAGACTGTACATAATTGTACACTCTCCTATAATAAGTAAATTCCTATATGAGCTTATTGCTATGGCTAACCTTGTGTCTTCAGGCTTTCAGATATGTTCTGTTGGGCAATCAAAAAAATTTTGATCTCTACTACTTTACTCCGTCAGCAGAGTCAAATTAAATTATTCATTATTTAAAGACAGAAACAGTATGTAAACTTTTCTAGATAGATATTGTTTCACTATTTTTTTCTTTGAACAGAAACAGGTAAGTTTCTCTTCTAATATAAGTAGGTACAATGATGTAGGTGTTAGTGTAAAAATGATTTTATTTGATGCTGATGTCGTTGTACGGGCTCCGTCTCAAATAAAATGTTAGTGAAACCACAACGGTGGGTTTACAGAGACAGAAAAAGGGAGCTTCTAGAGTTTTACACGTAATATAAAAACTCCCGTAAGGCCTGGACTAGACCAGACCACTGAAATATTTACACGGGCAACACATCATCATAATTTTCCTGCCCTTGTCCCACGCTAGGTCCCCACCTAGCGTGGGACAAGGGCACATGTTTTTTTCTTCAACTCACATCTATCAGCCGTCAAATCTGTATCCACTCCTTTCATTCTCATGTCCTCTTTCACACACTCCATCCATCTCTTCTTCGGTCTCCCTCTATTCGTGCATCCATTCACCTTCATATTCATCACTCTTTTAGTCACACCCACACAGACTTTCCTCCCTCGTCATGACATGCCCAATGCCCATACCATGCCAGTCTACCACTCCTCACCTTATCTTATCTTACTTTCAGACTTCCCCTGATATACTAGTTCTTTATCTTAACCATTCTCGTCACACCGCACATCCATCTCAAGTTTTTATAGTGACAAATATATATATTATGTATAAGGACTTAATTCTTGTATTTTTGTGGCAAAGCTATGACGTCGGAAGCTTTCAAGTAGCTGAAGTTGAAAAAAAAAGAAAAGAATCTTCATTGATGAAATGTATCCACTAAAGCACTCAAATCGATCGGTTTGCTTATAAATAATTTATTGGTCTCAATCTCAATGTCAAAGTAATCTACGCTCTCTTCTTCAATGGAATTTAATATTCTAAATGAAACATTATTTATGTTGAAATGATATTGGAAGGCGTGGGCGCCGCACTTTAGTCACGGAATAAATAATAGTCTCGTCAATATATTTCCATAAAACGGTTTTCATTTCCGTGTACGATTGCGAGTCCATTTTAGCTCTATTTGTTAATGCAGCGATAGAGATAAAACATAATTTTATTAAGGTGCTATTTATCAACATTTAGAAACAAAACGATACTTGAATTAAAAACGGAATCTCGTCCGAATGGGCTCATATTTCTTGTACCGAGATAACGATCGACTGTCAGAATTTTCTCTAATTGCCTATTGATGGTAATTTTTAATATATTTTTTTCTGCTATAAAAAAACACTACATTGTGTAATTTTTCCCCTATTTGTAAGGTTTGCTTGACCAGAGCAGCGGATTGGTGATCATGTGTTGAATACTGCTGCTATCGTTGGTGTATTCAGTACCAACTAGGAAGAAAATAGAAAAACCTTTAGGATATGGTATGGTATAACTTAAAGGAATTTCATCATCATCATTCATCAGCCTACACATACACACACACACACACACACACAGCAGTTCACTGCTGGCCTCCCCCAACAAGCGCCATTGCGCTCTGTCCAGGGGGGTGATCGGCTAACTCTGCTGCAAACAGAAATTATTGACACCGATACTGTTTTTTCAAACTTTGACATTTCATCTGTCGAAATTCAATGCGTCACACAGCGTCACGATCTGGTATACCCCTTTCAAGTATAAATTTAAACTGCTGCCGTGGAGGCTACCATATTCAAATGGCCAAAATCTTATACAAAAATATTTATATTTGGCTGGGGAATCGAACCATCAATTTATTCACACCAGTTTAAGAATGAAACGCTCTAACCAACTGAGCTATCGTAGCGGTTGGCGATTATGACGAAATTTTAAGTTACAGTATACGTTTATTATTTTGTCTAGGTATGAATGGATGCGTCAGCTAGTAACTTTTTCATTTGTTTATCACGGTAGTGCACAACTACTTTAAATTATTCTATGCAGCACTGGACTATTGAAGGTAGTTGTGTATTAAATGATAGTTCAGAACAAAAGGTTACTTGTTTCGTCTTGGGTGTGTGTCATTGATTTTGTTTAAGAAATATAATTGTGCATATATAACAGCCGAAAATTGAGCTAAAGAGTGGGTTTTGCAAAATAACATTTCGGAACGCTACAACCCATCAAATGTAAGAGGAAATGGCAGAATAACATTAGGTAAGTGGTATGACAATTATAAGTAGGGTTATCATAAACAATTTGCTTAGTAAACCTATTCCCTTTTATAATAAATAAACACAGTCATACGTTTATAATATTGTGGTTTTTATTTTCAGGTTATTGGTGATGGATGTCATCAATGGGACCAGGAGAAATTGTTGAAATGATGGGACGCATAATTGGCCAGTTTTGCAAGAAATAATGCTGTTAACAGTGCAAGCAGTGGATAAGCGTCCAGAAGGAACAGTGTATTTAGTTCATGATAACTGCGTGGTTCATCGTTAATATGTGGAGAATGTGTGAGCATATGTGGGGTCAATTTGTCCTAATTGGGACACAAGTGAAGTGTTGTCCACCTGCAACAGGAGGTCCTAAGAACCTGGGAACTGATGCGTCGTAGTGGTTTTGGGCGGACTATAGTTACCCAAATGAAAAGAAGGCTTCAACAAATTATTTTAAGTGAAAGACATCCATCCCATTCGGTATTAATAAATATTCAGATATATAATGTTTTCAATAATAGATAAAATACCAGATTAAGTATTTGCGAGTGATCTAAATTGTTTATTGGATTTTATACGGCAAGTATAACCTGTTCCAATGTTAACATGTTTGTTCACTCGTTAATCTTATATGGGTAAATTAAGTATTATTCTATCATTTAAAACATTATTGAAAATTCTAAAAAATAAGTAATAACTATCTATATTGTGTTACGTTAAATGGTGTTTTAATAAATTTGTTATAACTTTTGAAAATTGTTTTATTATTTTACCTTAAATAATTAGGTAACTTACCTACTACACTTAACACGTAGTCCATTGTGTTAGTAACGAAAATAAAAATAACAAAAATTACATTTAGGTATAGAGAGGGATTTGAACCCAGTACTCTCATGACGTATAGACTAATGTCAAGTGTTGTAACCGCCACTCCATCGATTCATATAGACATATGGACGAAATTAAATATCCCTAAGCAAGGAGGAGAAGGTTTATAACACACATTTGTGCAAAAAGTTCGAGATCCACGACCGACACCGCGACGGTTTGAACCTACTAACGTTAACTAGGGGGGTTACCAGACTCTGACGCTGTCTGTACTGTACGTCAATTGATAAACTGTCACAATTTGTTAAAACAGGATCGGTGTCAATCATTTATGTTTACAACAGAGTTAGCCGATCACCCCGCTGAGCTCAACGCATCCAGCTTCTACAAGGCTTTCGCAAATTGTCACTGCACCTGGCCGGACGGAGGGAAGGAATTTATATCATGGGAAGTAAGTTTGTTTTTTGTTTGTTTTTTCACGCCTTGACTACTCAACCGATCATCCTGAAATTTCGCGTACATTTTTTTCAGGAGTACAGAGATACTACTTTTCTTCCCAGAAAAAAATAACTTTTACCGATCCATACAAAAACAAATACCTAGATATATGTATATAGATAAAATAACAAACGTGTCGACATACTGTACACTGGAGACATTAAAATCTAGGACAGTAAGACCGTTACGATGAACTGATTTAAATCATAAAGAAAATATCGTGTACAATTAAAAATAACTATTACTATGAAGCAGGTGATAAAAATACCGTAAAATTATTACAATTTATAGGCCGAAACGTGACTACGCAATGAGCGCTCAAGCACCTTTTTACATTGTTCATAACGTGGGTGCCATGATTAATTGCCAATAAACATGTCGATGATATAGGGAAGTGCACTATCGATATTTTATATCGATATGAGGCACCACGCTTCAATTGGCCGCAATTAAAATGACGATTTCACATTGCCTGATAGGAGTCGTCATGCAATGCTATGCAGATTTGCTGGCATTGAGCATTACACCATGGTTTCACTAAGTATAGCATAGCGGCTCCCATGACGAATAAGCTACCTATGTGAAATGAAACTATGCCTGAGTACCTACTAATATTTTATAATCCTAAGTACATGTTGCATAAAAATTTTGCTAGACTATTCTCTTTTATAATAAACCGTGAATTTATCTAAGTGTTTTGCAATTTTTGATTTAAAATATTCATGATGTTTCGAATACATTAAATATAAAAAAATAAGTTGTGCTCGTCTGAATTTTGCTCGAAATATTTATCTTTTGCTTGGAAATATTTATTTATATTAAATGTTGTTTTTATAAACTTGGACCGGAATACTAAAAAAGGATGATCTTGTTTGCGTCGATTATGTGCCGATATTGTCATACCATTAAACGCTTAACAAAGTACAGCAATTAGAACGTCGATTTTATTAACATACGAAATGAAATTCGATACTAATGAGCACAGCACTAAAAATTTAAGGACCAAAATTGGGAGTAGTTTGGAAAGTTTTTTGGCCAATATTGGTTCATGGTGTTCAATAAAATGTTAATGGGTTCACTTGATAAGATACACAGCTGTTACTTAAAGATATTCAATTTGCTTAGAAAGGCATTGATATGATAAGGCATAATTCATTTAATTTGAAAACAGCCCAGTGTGTCTAAAACTTTTTAAACTCCGCACAAAAACTTTTTATGAGTTTGAAACTACCTAAATCCTCGTATAAACTTCTGAAATAATTGAACAAAAAAGTTAGTTGACACAAGGCTAGTAAGTAGGTATAGTCTAGTAGGTGGGTAAGTGTTATAGGTAATGGGTAAAAATTAAAATTAGGTGGGACATGTAGCAAAAAAAGAAGCAGCCGTGGTAAATCTGCCCAACGCAATTAAAAAAAATCTCAAACGGTGTTGATGATGAAGGATCCTCATCATCACCATCAGCCTATAGCAGTCCACTGCTGGACAGGCCTCCTAAGCTCTCCAATAAGCGCCATTGCAATACTGCCTGCTTCCTACTTTATTAAAAGTTTTAATATGAGATGTATGTGTATGTTTATTATATGAGCCACATTACTGAGAAAGTACATATCCTGTCGTCTAGGGAAGTAAAGGAGGCTGCTTTGGAGAGAGGCAGATGGAAGGAGCTGCATCAGTTGCGCCGACAATAGCACAGCTCGTAAATAAATGACGATGATGATGATGATGTTAACGGGTCGCTGTAGTGCCTGGGACAGGCTTGCCCAGCAGCTACCTATACCATCCTCTCAGCCTAGCTTGCCTTACCAACAGGAAAGACATGGTCAAATTGGTCGATTCGTGTGAAGCAGACTAAGCCACGGGTTATTACACGATGTTTTTCACCGTGTTGAGCACGTGGTAAAGCGCACTTAAATTTATCGAAATTAAATTTCAAAATCATGCATGGCCGAGATTCGAACATACGACATCCAGATCGGAAGTCTGGGTAGATTCCACTCGACGCCCACGGCTCATGAGAGGCCTGATCAAAGGGGTCTGATGTAACCACTATCAATGATTTACAATCAGCAATTCGAACTGATAAGGCCCACATGGTGCATTATCATGTTAATTGACACCTCTTATCAATGAGGAAACCTTACACTTTTATTGAATATTTATTAGGTCTGTTATCACGAACCCGTATGCGACGATGACCTGCCAACCCTAGAAAATAAAGCTTACTTTAAACAAACATCCAAAAAAGGAGGAGTTCTATGTTCGACTGTATGTATGTTTTTTATGTATGTTCACCGATATCAACGTCAATTGTGAAACGATTTTCAAAATTATTTTTTGTTTGAAATGACCCTTACAGGTGCCATATAAATTTTATTCCTGAGGGATTGGTGTCTTATTGGCAAAACTCAAAAAACTCATTCTCACGTGTAATTTTCGCCCTGAGTCGTAATGTTATCTGGGGTAGAAAATAAAGCTTATTTTCTGGTGTTAGCATTTTCTATAATAGCAAGAACGGTCTTGAGCCCATCCATCAATTACCTGCAATCTTGACTATTTCGTAAATATTCGAAATAATAATTTCGAAAATATTTTTAAATAACTTAACGCGAGCGAAGCCACAGTTGAATGCTAGTGGAAGCTATAATTAGACTTGAGAACATGTCTCTACAAAACTATGGCACTTTTCTTCTTTTAAAATGTCTTCTTTTTTTCCGCGTAGCGTTGGGTTTATTGGCATATCCACTTATTAGGGGAGGCCTTTGTCAAGTGGACTGATATAAGCTGGTATTGTTGTTATTGTTGATTTGAGAATAACAAGAGAAAGGGATGATAAACTTAATAAGACTACATTAAAATTTGTACATTTGTTAAAAATTAATAACAAATATAAAATCCGTTCCACCTTCAGCACCACCACAAAGTCAATAGAATAATATTACGTACCAATACAATGACGTCATAAATAATCTGACATAGAGGCAATCTGTTTTGAAAATATCATTATTACATTACTACGTATTAAGATTTAATTATATCGAGACAAAGCCGACGCCAATACCTACTATTTCATTAACGAAATTAGCAAAACACGATAAATCAATGCACGTGCTATTTTGTTTATATTCGGTGGCGTGATGTTATCTTATTATTATTATACTAGCTGACCCGCGTGCAACTTCGTTTGCGTGTATTTTCTTTCACGTTTTCTCCCTTCCTCAATATAAAGAATTTCAAATAAGGTTGTAGTTTTTCCATCTATGGAACCCAAACCCCACCGTCCCGTGGTGATTATGAGCCTTCAAGTAAACAGTTAAAGGCCGGTGTGGTTTTTGTTGTACATTGGGACTATTACTCTACGCTTTGCTACATTATAAGAAAATAAATTTCCCATGCAAAAGTAATTTAAGAATGAGAATAAGATTAATAATGTTTTATGAGAATAAGAAGCTCCGTTTTGTGAAATAAACTACAATACTTCTACTAATAAACAGTCAGAAATCTCACTTCACTTCTTTATTAAATGGCTTCTGGGATAGTTTCCACAATTTCGCCAGTATCAAGTATAATTGTTCATAATAATATGAGGCAACGAACTACGGTTTATAAGTTTAATCGTCCAGTCAGGTCCTGTTAAAAAGATCAAAAATTGAAATAACAAAACCTGGCAGAATCAAAAGTGACAAAAGTGACATGCTAAAATGATCCACCTATCACAACATAACAAAGAGTTTTGAAAGTATGGCAAGGAGGTTTACCATAAGAATGTATGAAGGGTACGCGAACGATTAGTTTTTCGTTTATAGCTCTGCTTCTAGACATTGTAGCTAAATAAAATATAGCCTATGTGTTAAGTTGGATGGTAAGCTATCTGATTTAACATTCATCTAAATCCGATCAGCAATTTTTGCGCCAAGTGGTAACAAACATACAGACAGACAAAGTCTTTCTATCTAAAATTGTTTTTTAGTTTTATATTTTAAAACAGATTTATAGATGTTTTGTCTCTACTATTTTATTAGGTATATGTATAGATGTACTTGTTTATATAGCGCCATGCACAGCATCACCCATTTCGACCGAGTCCCCAGAACCGAAATACAAAATAAATATATTTTCTATTCATTAAGAAGAGTACTTTTTATCTGGATGACCCAGACCCGAGCCAAATATTTGCAGATCATACATACATTTGTCTCGCAGCGGAATCGAACCAGCACCTTCTGCGACACAGGCAGACCGTCGCACACTGCGCCACAGATATCGCCAAAAATCAAACAAACACACTTTCATAATTATCATTAGCCTATAGCAGTCCACTGCTGGACATAGGCCTCCCCTAATGAACGCCATTGCGTCCTGCCCTGAACTCGACGCACCCCGCTTCTACCAGCAGCCTTTCGCAGATCGTCACTCCACCTGGCCGGAGGGTGTCCTACACTACGTATGCCGAACTCGTTACCAAACCGTCACCCAACAGTTATCGGTTCTTCGGGAGAAATGGTCAGCCCACTGCCACTTCAGCTTGTTAATTCTCTGAGCTATGTCAACGACTTTAGTTCTATGTCGGATCTACTCGTTACGGATTTTATCCTTCAGAGAAACTCCGATCATAGCTCGTTCCATAGCTTGCTAAACTGGTAGACTAGCCGTACTGTGAGTGTCCACGTTTCGGCTCCGTATGTCATGACACAACACAGTTTTACGTTTATAATATTAAAAGTTATGATAGTAAGACATTTAATAAGTGTATCAAAAATCTGAATTTCTAAAGTGCATCTCTAAATAAAGTTGCGCAACCGGCAAAACCACAGGCCGTCCGATCTGTGAAGTTGTTTATGTTTATGCTCGGCAAATCAGATTGGGAAACTAATACGATATTTTGGGACGGGTGTGCGTTTCCACTGTTGTCGTGTTGCGATCGGTACGGTTAATATGAAATGAAGATGAAATTATACAATTACAGATGTTATTTCTGTGACTAGAAAGAAATAACAACCACTAGCGAATCCACTTATGACTTCGTGTTCGTGTATTTAAAAACCAATTTTTGATTTATTTCCCGTTGGTTTTTCCCTGATCCACCTCATTACTGAATGAAAAATAAATTAATGCATTGAGTACTGAAAACAACTCTCTATATTCTGAAACTCGGGTCAGTAATCGATGTGGTAAATCGGTTGAGCCATTTTCGAGGTTTTGCGATATAGTAAGTAGAAAATGCCCATATTCTCCATGCTGGGTATGCGGGTTGAAAATAGCAGGCCACAACTTCTTTTTACACCACCAGCTGCCCGTCGGTGGCCATTAGCTGTACCGGTGTAAGGCTCGGGACAAATATAAGAGGTGTCGGGCTAGACGAAGTGCGGGCGAGGTACCGGTGGTGTAGCGCAGAACAGGCGCGAACGGTGTGGGAAAGGCGAGGCGCGAGCGAACACAGTGGATACATTTGGGGCATTCTAGTTTTGTTCTACAGTGTCCGGCATACCACTGCTTACTGCGTGTGCGTCGAGGGGAAGGAAGCGGCACCCGCGTCCCACCCGCGCCCCGCTGTCTCAGTATATGTCGCGCCCGACCTGAGATTAAGACTCACATTTTGTATGAAATAGGTATCAAAGAAATGGCCCGCGCCTCACCTTCGCCTCACGCCTCTTGTATTTGTCCCGCGTCTAAGGCTACGCTATGTCGCAAAAAGCGGCCGTCAGAGCTCCATTTGTTATACGGAGGGTGCAAACCGGGCAGGTGAGGTTGACTTGGGTTCTAATGATGGTTGAAACCCCTTCATCCCACATGTTTTTCATATTTTTTAAACATTTGCTTCCCGTTAACTATCGTGTCTATCGTCACAACAGACGGCACTATGGTTCTTAATGTGAACAAGCACTATTTAAATATCGCGTGTTAATGGAAACTAATAAATTATTTCCACGTGCTGTTTATGTCTGTTTAATTTAAGTCACAATAAGTACCGGAAAAATGTTCCCTTGAATAAATTACTTAAAAATTCATGTCATACTCGACGACTGTATTTTATGTGACATGTTTATTACGTATGCCTACAAATTCGTGAAGAAATGTATCACATACTTAATCTAAGGGCCTGTAGCCACCTACGGCAGAATTTTGTGAGTGATCGTAGGTGTCGGATCTTGAACGCAATCATTATGAAAATATTTGTAAGTAAGTACACACTTTGACAACAGATTAAATTTTGATGAAAGTTTTAATCTGAAATAGGACAAATAAAAAAATAATGCTGGACATTATCACACAGCATCATGTTGCTCCAAACTAAGCAGAGTTGTTATGGGAACTACATGGCTGTTAAAGTACTTATACAATTTTTTTCTTAATACATTCATTTTATAATTAGAATACACCCAAACTTGAGACAAATATGTGCAGATAATGCAAACATTTGTCCCACGGCGCGAACCCACAACCTTCTGCGTCTCAGACGGACCGTCACCCAGTGCGCCACAGAGTCAAACGGGACGGAGTGTTGCTCATCTCAGCTGATTATGCAGCAAAGTACTCCACACGGACGAAGCCGCGGGGCGCTCACTATTCGTGAATATTGTTATTAATCATTCTGTCTTCAACTACACTGTGAAACCTTGGCATTGGCTCGAGCAGTTGATAGCATGCCAAATCCGATACGTATTTGTACCATGTACAGGAATTTGGAGCTGGGAGATTTATCATTCAACTGTTTTATTAGTTGATGACTTCTATAGCAACAAGCAAATTACGCATATTTATGTTACGTTTACAAAACGTAGCAAATAATCAAGACATAGCAATATTCGATTATAAAAATAAATACGCTATAAATCCTCTTCACAGGATCTACATTATCCTACATTTATCCTATATCATATCCTACTATAGTACTTAATAATTAGATTTAAATGAGGAAGTTCATTCTCATTGACGGATGTTTGTTACTTAATATTTCACGCAAATACTTCTGAATGGATTTTGATAGAACTTGGAATATATCTTCATAGTTAATGACCCGAATTAACACAAAGGTTTTTTTATTTACCACGCGAGTGAGGCCGCCGGCGGAGGCTAGTGTTTTAAATGTATGTAAAAACAATCATAAACGCTTTTACTTTACACAACTCGATAGCCTAATTCAAACACAATAGAAATTGATTTTGTATTTGAATTGTACAATAGAATATCCTGTTATAATCAGTAAGTCCTATTCACCTACATCCACAGGAGGAACTGGAGAGCCATAATTATTTTTGCCAGAACCAAAGAGGTTGGTTCATAAAAAACTTTTTCAGATGGAGTTAAAAAGGCTTTTAGTGAGTCTTTTCAAGAAAAGGGAAGGAATTTGTATCGCTTTTTGAGCTCTTTGGCTTTAATAAATCTATTTACCTATAGATTTTTTTAGTACGTAGTTGATTTTTGTAACATTGGATTATAAAATTTTGATAATCAGCCAAAATTCAACCAAAACTTATAAGAATCATGCGCTTTATAAATGCGCCTGTGCGAACATGTGTGTCAAACTTTTTTATTTATATCACAGATATAGAAGAGAACTATAGATCGTCATCATCATCATCAGCCTATAGTAGTCCACTGCTGGACATACTGAGCCCCCCCTACTGAGCGCCCTGTCCTGAATAGGACAGGGCAGAATCTCCTATACAGGGACTATAGATGAAGTCTTAAAATTCACTATGTTCTGTACATCAACTGATACGGCTGATCTCTACTTTCTTATGTCCAATATCATCAGTTAGAAAAGGACGCATACATATATCAATGCGACTTCAAATGAGATCAAAAAGTTAATCGTACCAGGGCGCTCGAACAAAATTCTATGCAGGTTCATACAAATACCCTGGTACGAAGTCGCAGAAATCGCATTGAGATAAAGTATGCATACCTTTCTAGCAAATTATATATGGACATAAGAAGGTAGATATCAGACGTATGAGTTGGCGTACAGAACATGAATCTTAAAGACTTCATCTAGTTCTCTTCTATATCTGTGATTTATATATTTGTTTAAATTAAATTAAGTCGTTTTGCTGGTATAAGACAAGTCGGTTCTTTCTATCATTATTGTTATTTTAGAACGTATAAGTTGGTTGGATAGCACAGTGAATAATGTAAGTCCTATCCATACATTGGAATACTGTAGTTTATAAGGGAAGCCCCATTGGCGAATCACTGTGACGTCGCTTTTACAGGCTTTCAGTCCTAGTGCGGGGAACAGGGACTAATTTTGGTACTTTTTTAGTGTGACGTTAGGATATTATAGCGAAGTATATAACTTATATACTTTTGTAGAAACCTAAATAAATGTTAAAACAGCTGTGGTCAAGCTACAAAGCGAGTTACACGGTCAAATATAGTGTTGAAAATATAGTGTATAGTATCTGAAAGGCCTTAATTTGCCTATTCTAAATCTGGTTTCTATTTTTGTACCTACAGTTTCGTACAGTTTTTTTTAATTTACGAAGAAAACTTACTAATTAGTATCGCACGCCATTGACGTCACCCGCGGTGGGCGAGTAAACTCGCACTTTACCGGTCTTGTTTAAAGTATATAAACACTTTTTAAGTTCTGTTTGTACCAGCCTAAGCGTCTAAACACACTATGCCGAAAATTACGCGACGTAAGTTTCGCAGCTGATTTTGACAAGTTCGGCTGTATGCCATAACGCAACGTAATTTCTGCATAATGTGTCATCTGTAATTCAAATAGCATTGTAGCCGTAATTATGCCGAACTTACGTCACATAATTTCGGCTATAGTGTGTTTAGACACTTACTGTTTTGAAGCAATATACCATTTATATAGTTAATCCAAAATTTGTTTAATTTTTGACATTTCTTTTGGACTTTTCTACTGATTATTATCCTATTTATATGGCCGGGACTAAAGCGAGCTAGTAATATATTCATGTAATGACGTAATGTCAGTGGGTGTGTAACAGTATGACATAGATCTAGATAAACGTTTACGTAACATCGCCAAAATTATTACATTACATTGGCAATTTCAATTTCATTCAGCTTGTATCGTATAATTTATTGGTGGGCCATTATTTTTCGTATTATAATGTCTAATGGGACATCTGATATGATTGCAAATTATATAGATATTATTCATGCATTGGTTGAACGGATGTTAATTTTTTACGAGTTTTACTTTCAAGTTTTTGGAGAAATGTTTTGGATCACGTATTTTTAAATTGAGGTTCTCACAACTTTGAGACAATCATAGTCCAAACAACAAACATATTGGGATACGAATGCTTTTTACCTTGTAAATTTATAACTAGTTTTCATAACATTATAATTATGTATTAAGAATGATTGAAATTATAGGTACACTTTCTCAAACCAATTTGATACGCCACGGTATGTGAACTTATACACTGGTCATTATTATTACTTACTTCTGCCCGCGGTTTCGCTCGTCTGTTACCGGGATGAAAAGCCTATGTTTTAATCCAGATCAAAAACTATTTTTATTCCAAGTATCATCCAAATCCGTTCAGCCGTTACGAAGTTGAGAGGGGATAAACATACTTTCATACACATACCAACTTTCGCATTAATAATATTAGTGTGCTATACTAGACGCTAACACGTTGACTGTGGGTCTCGGACATGAATAGCAGTAGTCCGGCTAGACCAAGTGTGTTTTCTGCACTCAAGGCGACACAAGACATTATGTTTGTGTAGAACTCAGCCACTGTAGCTGGGAAGGCAAATTACAAAATATTTTAGCACAGTAAGGGAAATGAACCCCTTGACTCGCAGACGGCTTACCTTCCACTTCACTTGAGTGTCCTCGCGTCAGAGCCCTATGAATAATTACATGTCTAGAAAGTAAGTTTAGCTCAGGATAACGAATATAGATATGGATGTAACTTTCTGCTTTATAAGCCATAACCTAGAGCTAGTCCAGATGGGACGATCAGGACAATCAGCCAATCAGGCTTGCGAAATGTCACGTGTAATGATAAGTGCGTCCATATGATTGGCTACCGCATGGATTTAATAATAATAGTACTTCGTACTTGGGGAATGCACGCTTTGAATAAAAATCTGTACTTGATTTTTCTTAATAAAAAAGCCCAAATTAGGGTTGTGTCTCGTTGTTTCCTCTTATGTTTAACACTAAAGAGGAAACGAGACACAACCCTAATTTGGGAGAATACATTGGGCACCGATTTTTGTTTAAAGTACGCGCTCCCACAGCAAACCTCCTTGGGCTACCGCTCCATCTCTACAAGCTTATTAAATTATATCAAAGGAGTTTTTATTACGGAGTGCGCGCTTCGAAATTTATATAATTTCATTGCAGAAGTCTCTACAGAGCATTAGAAATATATTCTAAGACATACAACATAGAACCCTGATAGAACCTCATTTTATGAAGTTGGATAAAAAATAAAATACCTCCTTTTCCGAAACCTCCTTTTTGGAGGCTCTATTTCCGTTTGATTGCGGACGATTTAGAAATTCACTATGCTCTGAACGTCAACTCATACGGTTTGCTAGAAAGGGATGCATACATTATCTCAATGCGATTTTTGCGACTTCGTACCTGGGTATTTGTATGAACCTGCATAGAATTTTGTTATAGCGCCCTGTTACGATTAACTTTTTGATCTATTTTGAAGTCGCATTGATACATGTATGCGTCCCTTTCTAACTGATGATATTGGAGATAAGAAAGTGGAGATCAGCCGTGTGAGTTGATCTTCAGAGCATAGTGAATTTTAAAGATTTATCTAGATCTCTTCTGTATCTGTGTTTAGAAGAGAACAAGTTTTTTTTTATTTATTTAGCGATTTGTCGCTGAGCGACCACATCACCCACATACATACAAGAAATAAATAGAAACAACACAAAAAAGGAAAGTACAAAAATAAGACATAAGAAACTAAGTTATTCTTTAACTAAACATATTTGACATAACTTAATAAAAAAATTAACTTCTTCACTATAAGGAACGCATAATATACTATTTATAGTGCCTACCTGTGTAAGGTGATTTTTGTTTATGCAAGTGTCTCTGAATGATTTATTACGTAAACACTCCAACAGAATATGATGAACGTCTTCAATGACTCCACACTCATTGCAGTTAGGCGATGTCAGTTTTTTCATCAAAAAAGCGAATTTGTTGGAGGGGATATGACCGGATCGCAATCTAAGGAGCGACTTTAAATCATTTCATCTATTGAACAAGATGGTATCAATCCAAGGGATATATGAGGCTGTATAGTTCTAAACCAAATGCCCTTCTCTCGAGATCTTTCGTCAAAGTACTCCTGCCAAACATCCCTACATAGATTTTTAACTAAACTAATAAAATCTGAAAAAAGAGGTAGCTAGTCTCCAGAGAACTAGATGAAGTCTTAAAATTCACTATGTTTTGAACATAGTTGATGTTCAGAGCATAGTGAATTTTAAGACTTCATCTATTTCTCTTTTATATCTGTGGTTGCGGACATAACATTTAACAGATAAAAAATAAAGGTCACTGAAGCACTCGTGGCTTTTTTTGGTGTTCTTGCCAAATCTTCTTAGTTAATCAACACACCACCCAGTCACGGTCAGTGGTATTTAGAGCCAAGCTGATGGGTTCCATACTCGGAAGGTACGTTATGTTGGTCCCGGATTTTCCAGTTGTTAAGTCAAATCGGAGGTCTTTGGGTGCCTTAAAACTCCGATATCAGAGTTGGCCACTACCTCATACGAAGAATTAATGAATAAATGAATGACTGAATTAATTACGTGCTCGGGAGGTACGATTACATATAGGTCCTGGATCTTAGCGGAGGCCTTCTGGTATACACGATAGTACACAATCATGTACTCTACTCACAACGTATCTATGTCCCTCTGAAGTTGGCTGCAAGTACTGATGTAATTCCTATTTTTGTGTCGGATTGTACCAAAATTAGTCGAATCGTTTGCTGAGCCTAACTTCAGGGGAGAAAGATCCGTTGTAACGAATGCACAAGCTTGTTATTGGCTGTTTCAAACTCTTTGCATAGTTATTAGAGCAGCAACTACGCTCACGGAAACAGTATCTATCGTAAATCCTAGATAACAATTAGCCGTAACGATATCATGAATAAAGTAGTAGGAATAATATAACAAAACATTTTTACATTATACTAGCCCGCGGTTTCACTCGCGTTCAAACCTTTTTTGCGGAAAATTACTTTTTCTGGGTATAAGGTACCCCTGACATTGTTTGCATTTTTATAATGATCGGTTGAGTAGCGTGAAAGTGTAGCAAACAAACAAATAAAACTTATTTGAATTTTAAAATCGGAATGCTATCTGTTTTCTCAGAGCTCACCACCAAACATAGGTAATAGATAAGGCATAAGATAGGGTAGTGATTTTTCTGATCCAACCTTTTTGATAAATTAATTTGATAACAAATCATGCTTTCTTTTTTTTAAATTAATGATAGTGATTTAACTGTGCGGCGGTAGTACCAAACTTGTGCCAAAAGCAAAAACGAGTACGCACACTAATGTACCTCACATTTTCAGGTACAACCAACAACTAATGATACAACTCAAAACTTGTTATTGGGTGAAAGCAAATGCCTGAAAATTATGTTATAAGATCATTGAGATACAGCTCAATATATAAGATGAACAAACCGAATTTAATGTCACTAGTCTCATTTACGTTGCATAAACATTACAAATATGAGAAATAATAAAATTCCGTTACAGCAGCAATCCTGGAAGACGTCCAAATAGACTTCTTCAATGAGTCTTCAGCCAGCTTAGCAAGACCTGTCCGATCACTTCTATTCCTTCTGATTATACTAGGGAATTAAATCGCGAGAGTTCAGCACTGCAATTCGTATGGTCGTGCAATTGCTCTGAATTCAATGTTTTGATATGGGTGTTGCAACTTTGTTTTGCCTTGGTGATACACTTTCTTATCCTAGATTTCGTCATAGACTTCTCCAATGATCAATATTTGACCTATTTGTGGTGTCTTACGTCATACAGTAAAAATAGTACGGAAGGCATTGATATAATACTGTTACTATTAAATGACGGAGGGTTGTCAATTGCCACTTGACCATGCTTTTAATTTATTTAGGCTTTAGGTAATCTATAATTCTATATCGATAATCAGAAACATAACTAAATCTAAGCGAACTAAGTTAACTAACTAACATTATATTTTGTAAAATCCTATTTTCTGAATAAACTTAAACAATATAATAAATAATAACTAATTAAATAATATAAAATAATAAATAATTTACTAGGTAATAATTATTAGTGGAAGATACGGCTACACGTATTCGGAATACTTACACAATATTCTATTATAATTTAAAATAGAAAAAATACTAGTATATGAACCCATATATACCTGGTGAACTTCCTTCCACCTAAATATAAGTAATCTTCTATCCGTATTGTTCCAAAATTAGTAGAAATAATAAAAACAAAACAAAAATGAGCAGTAAGGATGCTTAATATTTCGTTTCTTTTATAGTTTAAAATTGTGGACTCTCAAAGTTCGCATACCTTTTTGTCTACCTGTTATATGTATTAGTGCTGAATGTTATATATTAAATTCAACAAGTAGGTATAAGTACACATAAATAGTAATTTTATTAAAAGACTTTAAAAGGCCGTGTGTAGCCTGTGCTGTCACTCAATCAAATCATGTTATAATGTGTTAGATCGTGTCTAATTTTCATTTTTTTGTCAAGTTTATTGTCAAATAAAGACCTTTTAAAAACAAACAAAGGTAATGCGAAGTGGCAATTCCCATACAAAATTACTAATTCCCAGTTTTCCTAATTTTCTGTCTCCATATAATATGACCCGAGTATTCGGACAACAATAGTAGATTGTTTTACAAGGGACTAAACCATCCCATTATATACGAGGTTGTTATACTCCCGAGCGTAGCGAGGGAGGATGAGAAGACCGAGTTATAATGGGTGGTTTTGGCCCGAGTAAAACACTCTACTTTTCACTTCGATTGCGAGAAAATAAAACAATTCAAAATTAGACAAATTTCAGAAATTTTATTAAAAATTAATCAACCTTCATAAAACATCACCAAGACGGTTCTATTTTCAAAAAAAATAGATTGACGGAGCACCAAGAAGTCGAGTTTTTATGTAAGAGAACGAATGCTTTGTACAGGCTGATGATTTTAGACAAAAATTAAAAAGAAAAAATACTTTTTAGCCCTAGGGATTAAACTCGAGTTTTAGGCCCGCTAAGCTACACTATTATGATACACTTTTTGAGCAAGAGAAGTGAAATAGTAGATTGTTTTACAAGGGACTAAACCATCCCATTATATACGAGGTTGTTATACTCCCGAGCTTAGCGAGGGAGGATGACAAGACCGAGTTATAATGGGTGGTTTTGGCCCGAGTAAAACACTCTACTTTTCACTTCGATTGCGAGAAAATAAAACAATTCCAAATTAGTCAATTTTCAGAAATTTTATTAAAAATTAAATGTGCAGTTAGAGCAATTTTGAATGTTTAGTGATATGTTTTTCCCGGGCAATTTTATTTCGGTTCTCTGTGATTGGGATGTGATAATATTTTGAGTTGATTGTTGTGGAGTAAAAGTTGGAGAGACTCGAATCATGCTTGAGTTTCCTGCATTATTAAGATCTGAGTGCGGCTTCAGCTGAGTTGACATATTCATCCAATCCCGCGATGTAGATGCTTGGGGTTCTGTAATGTTTGGTAGAATATTGATTCCTTCCATAATCCGCTGCGTGACGTGATACTTGTTTTGTATAGAGTCCTCTATATAACCTTCAGCCACTTGATCGGACCTCCATCCACCGTGGCGTTTTAATGTCGTTATATTCGCACCAGAGTCCGCCAACAGAGTCGCGGATGTTCTGCGGAAACAATGGCCCGTGTAGAGTTCCGGATTTGGTAAATTTAGATAAGTGGCAATATCTTTAGGCATGTTACCAAATTTATTTTTGCCTATGACTTGCCTTGTGCATTTACCATTTTGATAATTTAGAAAAAATCTTCTCGTTGAAACATTAGTGGGACGTAACTCCTGATAGGCTTTAACTATATTAAGGTATTCTCCACTGATGACAAATTTACGCTCTTTGTTTGTTTTCGTGTTCGGCAGACTCACAGCTTGTAGGTTTGTATCCGTTTCTACGTCTTCTAGCGTTATATTGGCAAGCTCTATTCCTCTGCATGCACCGCTGATTCCATAAATTAAAGCAACCTGTTGAACAAAAAAATAAGTGTGTTAATAATCGTAATAACCTAGGTACATAATTTAGGTATGTAGGTAGGTATCTATTTATTTAGTTTGAGTAGAGTACATAAGTAGGTTACCTTTGTTGCCAAGTATTGTTTATTTGGAGCGTTATTTAAAAATGTTTCGATTTCTTGTGTCGTCAAGACTTTAGATTTTTTTGCCTTGTATCCAGTGGACAATTTCTTCAGTAAAGCCGTTAAATTTACATATTTTTTAATATCGACGTCGTGTCTCGTTTTTAAGGTCATTCTTAACATTGAATATGTGCTCCAAAGAGTCGACGATTTGAATTTTTTCGATAATTCATCAAAATAAGTGAGAAAAACCCCTTCTGTAAAAGAATCCACACGTTTCTCATCTCTCCATTTCATAAAATTTTCGTAACTCTTTAAATATATTTCACGTGATTTTGTCGGCAACAGATTCATAATTATTTCTTTGCCCTTTTCTTCCATTTGCATATTAGCATCTTCACTATCACTTGATGACATTTTTCACGTTCACAATTTGAAAGTTAAAGTCAGGAAGTTAAACGTAAAAGTTTGTGATTTGGAATGAAGAAAATTCTAGAGATTTAGCGCCAATACCATCTTTTTTTTTAAATCTCTATACCTTCAATAACCCTCAACGAAACAGTTCGCATTCTACCGTGAAGGGAAGAATCAACCTTCATAAAACATCACCAAGACGGTTCTATTTTCAAAAAAAAAGATTGACGGAGCACCAAGAAGTCGAGTTTTTATATGAGAGAACGAATGCTTTGTACGGGCTGATGATTTTAGACAAAAATTAAAAAGAAAAAAAACTTTTTAGCCCTAGGTATTAAACTCGAGTTTTAGGCCCGCTAAGCTACACTATTATGATACACTTTTTGAGCAAGAGAAGTGAAAAACAAATTTTAAATTTAAATTGGTCGAGCTGTTTTCGAGTTGTTGCTAGACAACACACGGCAATTGATTTTTAATACATTAGCACTAAGGCCATGACAGTCAACATAAAACTTTATTTAGGAACCTATTTCATTTCTATTTAGTTCTATTTATGGTTGCAGGGTCCTGGGTGCCTAGTGCGAGTTTTTTACCAGCTCGATCGAGTTTGCGTTTACGCAAATTTATATGAAATCGTGGTAGCGCCGTCTAGTGAAAAACGCGTGGCACTGACTCTTTTCCATACAAATTTCCATAAACGCAAACGCGATCGAGCTGGTAAAAAAACTCACACTAGGCACCCTGATTCTGACGATTCGATATATTCGATATATTTGATTATATTATAATATAAATCGCGGAAACTGTCAAAAGTGTATGAAATATAACAGTTCTCGCGATAAATATCAAATATATCGAATTATCAGAATCGGGCCCCAGGTTACATTTCATTTATATGTTTTATTAATTTAGAAGAAACTTCAAGGAGTTTTACGAAGTACTAAGGATTTCCATGAGAAATAAAAAATCTTGTTAAAGTACCTAATTATGTACTGAAACAGAAGCATTTTTTTCTAATATAATAATAATAAATTTGTTAGAACCTCTTTGGTTTGGATCGGAAGTCCTTTATTAACCGACTTCAAAAAAAAGGAGGAGGTTCTCAATTCGGTTGTTTTTTTTTTTTTTTATGTTTGTTAGCTCATAACTCTGTCATTTATGAACCGATTTGGAAAATTATTTTTTCGTTGGAAAGGGTATACTTTCCAATTGGTCGCATTTAAATTTCAAGAAAAAATATTAACCCTAAGGGTGAGAAAATTGGGAATGAATCTTTTTTGGGCTCGAATTTTATAATTTTTTTTATGTTTCTTACCTCATATCTCCGTCATTTATGAACCGATTTAGAAAATTCTTTTATCGTAGTGTAGGGTATACTTTGCAAATGGTCTAATATAAATTTGAAGTAAAAATACCAACCCTAAGGGTGAGAAAACTGGGAATGAAAATTTTATGGGCTCATATTTTATTCGTTTTTTTATGTTTGTTGCCTCATAACTCCGTCATTTATGAACCGATTTAAAAAACTCTTAGTTTTTTGTATAGGATATACTTTTTGATTGGTCCCGTAAAAATTTGAAGAAAAAATACCAACTCTAAAGGTTAAAAAACAGGGACTAAGATTTTATGGGCTCGAAGTTTATTCATGTTTTATGTTTGTTATCTCATAACTCCGTCATATAAAAACCAATTTGGAAAATTCTTTTTCGTTGTGTTTTTCGGGGATAAGACAATAGGGAATAAAATTTCTATGGGCTTGAATTTTATTTATAGTTTTAGTAATCGTCTTTAAGTCAGATTCACTAAAACTTCGGAAATAAACAATAATTTAAAATAAAAAAAAAACCGACTTCAAAAATATTTATTGAAAAAACTGTTAAACTAAAAAGTTAAAAATAATTGCTTATTTTTTGGTTCATCCACCTTTTTTCTATAAATGTATCCCTTACGATCTATGCGTTTACCACATAGGTAGATCTAGATACTTACCTGTTATTTTTGGAGTCGGTGTCAGCCAAGGCACGCCATGGCCAAGGTAGGTAACTATTGCGTGGGCGGCGCAGGAGGGCATGTCCGAGGTGGGAGAAGTGTGTAGTTGCTATAATGTACTCCAAAGCTGACTCCGACTCCAAAAATAACAGGTAGGTATCTAGATCTACCTATGTGGTAAACGCATAGATCGTAAGGGATACATTTATAGAAAAAAGGTGGATGAACCAAAAAATAAGCAATTATTTTTAACTTTTTAGTTTAACAGTTTTTTCAATAAATATTTTTGAAGTCGGTTTTTTTTTATTTTAAATTATTGTTTATTTTCCTTTTGATCTTATAATAATGCGCGTTGAAACTAGGCCAGTCGTAATGCAAGTAGGAAACAACGGCGAGTGCACTAAACCGCTAACCAGCGTTCCACGGCTTTCACACTAGCGTATTATGTGATGCAGAATGCAGTTGATTGATGCGATGCAATTAAGTGAAGTAGGCAAGTTATTTGAAATATGGGTAAATGGATGGTTAACCTACACACCACGTGCCAAACGTTTTCCTGGTAGAGATCGAATGTGAATATAAAACTTTTCAATTTCTAGTACCTATATTTTGAAATTAATCTTTTGTAAACTACGTGTACATCTGCAGATATAAATATTATATTAAATTTTATCTCAATAATATTATAAATACGAAAGCAGTATTTTTGTCTCAACTCCGTAATCTGAACGGATATGGATGAAACTTGGATTACATTTGTGACCTGAATTCAAATATAAGCTACTTTTTTCCGGGTAGGTATCACGCGAACTAAGCCACGGGCGGAACCTAGTATTAAATAAAAATTTACTTACTTAATCCACAGAATATAAATAGTACAGATTATTTCATAAAAAAATACATTAATAAAATTCTCTTTTGCGATTACAAAATTGCAAAGTTTTTATTAGCTTTAATTACAAAGTATAATTTATAGTCCACCTTGTTTAAATTTTTACTTGTTTACTGTTTGTTAGCTTATATTTTTATTAAAACCGTTAACATTAAGTAATAAAACAGTAATTATGATTTTTTTGGTACTTAAATTAGGTGCTTACCCAAATAAAACCAGCCAGGCAACATAACAGCTTAATGCGAAAGGTCTAAATACGATCGCAAAGTACAAATAACTGTAAGTACAATGAAATTATTTATTCTCCAGCGCATATAACTGTTCTTACAAAACATTACTTCACTGGTAATTTTTCGCAAGGCACTTTAGTACCGCGTATTTTGGTACTAAGTTCTGCCCTCGGGTCCGCTCGCGTGGTGCCCGGACATAATATCAGCCTATCAAAAGCATCATCATAATGATAGCAATAAGTAATAGTAGTCAATACAAACATTCGCATTTATATTATTAGATAGTACAATTAGTAAGAATCTAGTATTGCTATTATTGGGGCACATTAGAATTCTCAGACGACCAGGAACATCGGATTTCTCTAGGCTAAGGCTTTTTGGCCCACCGCACCAATAATGTCAATTACTTCTTTACGTAAAATTGTTCTACCAAGCAACATTGAAATTTCTCTAAGAAATAAGTCTTATTTAAGGATTTAGAATTATCTAGATATAAGTGTCAGAGCATCAGATTTCTCTACCTACTAGATAAAGCTTTTTGGTCTGCCCCGTACCAATAATGTCAATTACTTTTTTACGTAAAATAGTTCTACCAATCAACATTGACCGCTATTCTCTAAAAATCTAATCTTATCTATGGATCTAGATATTATGGTCAGAGCATCAGATTTCCATTCAATTTCAATAAATACAGGTTGTATGTTTTTTATCGTGCACAGTAAATGGATACGATACAGTAACACAATACCATTCATGCTACTTGACATCTGACCTACTTTTCAGCGGTATTCTATTACGGATCAATGAAAGAGATAAAAATACTGGTATGGACATTATGAGGTACCTACTTATCTAAACGTTTATTGTGTGATACTTTCTTTGCTACGCGCGTACTTACTAATTTGGTAAGTTGTAACGCTATGAAATGTTAATACTCAGTATTTTGTTCTCTACTGTTTATATTTTATACCTATCGTTTAAATTTGTTCAGGGACTTCGATGAAGTATTAAATTTATTTTTATTTGGTTTTATTTTTTAATATTATATGTATTCGATTCATTTTTAGTTTTTCAATAACATAACAATCTTATCAATTGCGGAAAATACACAGGATGAGTTACAGGATAGCACTCCGGAAGCAGTCATTACCCTAATGCTCTGCGTTTGTCATGTCGTGCATAATACTCCGCCATTTTTCATACAAACTGTTCCACTTCAATGTTACCGGATCACTTAAGGCTTGTTTTGACTAAGCTAGTAACATGCTAGTCATTAAATTTAATTATTCGTTAAGTAGCGAATAATTTTGTAAGAAAATAATTATGTGTGAACAGCAGCTTTTTTTAGAAGCCAGTTTTTGTTTAAGTTACTACACATGACAAGGCCCTCTTTCATATTTTTTAGGTAGTGTTGATTAGTTTCCTAAGTAACGTTAACTGGCAAGTAAAAGTTATAAGCACCATAAATCAATTTCAACAACGTAAACAAAGCTGTGTCAAATGTCAATCAGGGTAGATGTCACCGCTTGTTTTTCGGGTTAAAGGCTTATTACACCACGCGATATTCAGTCTGTCTTAGTAGGTAAGACTGTCTTACTGACTCACTAGATTTACTATGACCGACTTAAAGGCTTATTACACCACGCGGTATTCAGTCTGTCTTTCTAAGACTTGTCTTACACTTAGCCTAGTGTAATAAGAGTAAGCCACAAAGTCGATCATAGTAAATCTAGTTAGTCATTAAGACAGTCTTACTAAAATAGACTGAATACCACGTGGTGTAATAAGCCTTTAAGTGGCTTACTCTTATTACACTACGCTAAGTGTCAGACAGTCTTACTAAGACATACTGAATACCGCGTGGTGTATTAAGCCTTTTATTCGTGGTGTTGCCATGACAATAGTAAAGTCCGTACCACGACTCATGTCATGACTGATAGACACGGTGCTGATAGAACTACAGTAAATAAAATAACCATTTGTTTGTTATTTAATTTTTATTTACAATATGCTCTTCTGGTCTTAGAGGTCTTATTCCGGACATTTCGCAAACAAAATCGCTCGTAAATATTCAATTCAGTATCGGAATCGAGTTGTAATCCTTTTGCCGTCGGACTTGAGTTGTGGCGCTATTCGCGCCACTCTAGTGTCATTTTACTCGTCAAGTAAACACGTTAATGGCCAGATGATGTTCCAAGTAGTTTACAAAAGTCAGATTAACCTATGAGTAGTGCTAGTCGAACGTCGTGAATTCAATCGAGAAGTTACATGCGACTTTAATTGATGGAATGCTTACAAGATAAAACAAGTGTACCGGCAAACTAAATGCTAAGTAGCATTTTTCCAGATAACCTTTGGATCATCTATGAGGTAGATTGATAGTGCTATAAATTTGCAAAATGAAACAGGTAGTAGAAAATAATAAATTAACTCTAAAAATTAATTGTTAGCATACTCGGAACTTTATTTGAAGATGGTCAAATAAACCCTACTTGTTGTGCTCAGTTACATGGTAAATTAACAAAAGCTGAGGTTGTAACTGCACTAAAGTTCTATGTACATAATTAATTTATGAGTTTTGTTATACTGTGTACTGTGTTATAAGCACTACCGGTCAGAATATCGATCGCACCGTGTGGTCCCTGACAAAGAACTTGCAATCCACCTCGCATTCTTCCGTGTAACAATGATAAAGAATATGAAATGACTCTTTTAGTTATAATTTTATTCATGTTTATTTTTAGTAGGCATCGTGAAAGGTATTTGTTATTTTGGGGAATCAAGTTTTCGTTAGATTTGTGTTTATTTAAAAAGTCTGTATGAAGACGCAAAATAATATAGCAATTTAAACAGATATAGACTGAAGCAATACAATAGCTGTTACTTTTATAATAGAACCTTCTATGAAAAATATCAATACCGTTGATGTTACACAAAATATCTGTAAGGCGATCGTGATGTTCAACCTGATGTATCGAAGCGTAGCAAAATTGTTCGCCATTGACAAAGCGTTATTTTGAATCTACGCTTTCTCATTTGCCAAAATCTTATGTCTACGATACAAATACTTTTTCGCTAGTCTTTGTGATCCAGCCTCTGAATCATTATCATTACTGACTCCCGCCTGCGGTTCCGATCGCGATTCATTAGTTTTGGGATCGAGCCTCTGAATGATTATTATTACTAGCTCTCGATCGCGAGGTACCAAGGTAATAAACTATGTATACTATTCCAAGTTACATCCAAATCCGTCCTGCTGTTAAGGAGTTAAGTGAGAACAAACATACTACTTAACGTGTGTTAAGTAGTATGTTGTACATGTAAACATTAACATTTCATTATTTTTAATTTGATTGTTTTACAAAAAATCTCGCATAATCATCAGCTATTTATTAGGTCAACTAGAACCCACATGGAATGTTCCGCAAAGGCAGCGTTTTTATATTTTTTTATGCCTCTACAGTATTCGTATTCGGGTCGTAGAAGTTGCGACCGGGCGATAGCAACGAGTGACCAAAACCACGAGAGAACGCGAAAATTACATATTTATATTAGGTATTTTTTTTTAGTTTCCTAATAGCTAATATTGATTGAGGAATGAAATAATTTGTAGTTAAAAAAAACATACGACACCTGCCGACACCGCTTCTCGGTCGTCCAGAAGACTCAGCCACGCTGCGTCGCTGTGTCGACCAGTGTCGGCAGTCGGCACAGATTTCATATAATACGCTTATTTTTTGGGTGCTGGTTATTTCTGGATAATGTGATACAAGACGGTTACAATTTAGTTTGACTATATAACTTTAACCCCCTCATTGAAACAAATATCATTTTAATGAAATCAAGCTAGTCCCTTTTATATGTTATATTATATACTTTTATAAATCTACCTAGGCCACCACCTCTGATCATATGCACTAAGTACTTTATACCTTTGTGATTTATGTTGTTGTTTTTTATTCTAACCTACATGGGTTGTACACTGTACAGTGTCCCTGCCCACTTGTGTCGAAATAAATGTTTATTCTATTGTATTCTTCGATTATATTCTATACTCTTATACCTGCGACATTCATGCGACTAATTACCTAGGTCTCTTGGTCGCTATGTTACAGACGAGACCTTAATGTGGAATAAGCAGAAATATAATCCATTATATTACATTGCACTAGCATACTGCGACGCAACTCGACAAAAACAATATCCTACAGCTTGACTTCTCTTGACAAGGCTGAAGGAGGATTTTACATTGGGGACAGAAACAGTTGACCCATCCAAAACATTATCATGTATAGTAATAAAATAAGTCTTATGGAGAGCCAAGCTCTTAACTTTTACACGCCCCAACCTAACACTCTGTAACTCTCATCATAGATATCATAAGATAGCGCACAGCATTCAGCGTGAATCCTAGTCTTAAGTTCTCTACAACCTACACCTTAGTCAAAATGTCCGGTTTGGCCGTTTCGTTAGGATAGGTCATCCTGAGAATTTGGAACGATCTAACTATCCAGACTAGGTAGGTACAAAAATACGATAAAACGCTTTTGATAAACGGCAATTAGCTCGTCATCATTATTTATTATTATTTGTAGATACTCGTACTATGAGCACCGCCATCTTCCATCGTTTTTCGTGCTACCCTGTCCATCCAAAGATTGTCTGGAAGAGATCGCTTTAAGCGATAAGACCGCCCATTGAACTTTCTTTTAAATTTGAACCTTTTGTCTGCATTTGGATTACCTATACATATTTTTGACTGGTTTTATTCTATTCTATGGTTATATATAGCTAAATAATCTTATGGTAAAAGTTTGTACTGTACTCGTGTGAATGCTCCTTTACAGCGTGAATGTGCACGCGCAGTAAAAAGCGAAATACCTTTGGAATAAGCTGAGGTATTGCAGTCTTGAAAGAAATTACATTTTTATGTTCTACGCTAATATTATAGCATTTCTTTACGTGGATGCGATCGTGGGCCCGCTCCATTATAACATAGTTTCTGACTTTTTACAAAGTTTTAAAGTTTTTAAGAGTTCTTATAAAATTTATTTATTGAGACAAAATTACCCACTGGGTTAGTAAAAACTTATAATTAGGGTAGAACTTAATGACAAGAACAGATTTAGTTAAACTGTTTCCACATCAAAGGACAATCAGACTCAGAAAACATTAAATAAATAAATAAATAATGGTAGAAACTATTACACAGTATCAATGTAGCCCCAAACTAAGCAAAGCTTTTATTATGGGAACCACATGCTTTATATAGTACTTTTTATTTTTTGTAAATATGTATACATATTATACATAGAAAACAGCAAGACCTGAGACAAATATCTGCAGATAATGTAAACATTTGTCCCACGGCGGGAAACAATCCTACAGCCTTCTGCATCTCAGGCGGACCTTCACCCACTGCGCCATAGAGGTCGGCAAATTATAAATTATGACTACACTATAGTAAATCATGATGTGCCGGCCCACCTAGAGTGGGATAAGGGCTCTTATACACGAGCGGCAACTGCAGCCGTCGAACGTGTCGTTGGCAGATATCAAAGCGTCGACGGCTGCAGTTGTCTCTGCCGTTGGCACTTTGCCGCTCGTGTATATGAGCCCTAAGGGAAGGGAAATGATGACTACTGTACTATACTTATAGATAGAAGTAGCAAAATTAAAACTAAGCTAATATTTATTTATTTTTAACATAAAATATCACTCAAAGGTATGAGTAATTACGATGCAGGTTCACAGCTACAAGTCTGTCCAATACTGACAAACTTCGTTTGTATGACAGTTGCCAAGAATGAAATTTATGAAGAATTTTTGAAAAAGTGCTCGGTCTTAGCCTTTATTTGCGAAAAATAACTTTAACAGACCTCGCAAACACGAAGCTTGTTGTCGTCGCGCTTAATCGCGAGCGTCTGTCATAACTTGCTGTCGCAATTCGACGTGTGTGCGGAGCTTTGAACAAAATGTATGAAAATTGTCCCCCGCAGCTTGTCGTAGCGTCTAATCGCTGACGTTTGTCGTCCAATGTGCGCAGGCTGTGTTATACGAACTGACTGAAGTCTTCTATCTTTACTGTCGTTATTTTAGTATTTTGTATTTGTAAGTATATGTATTTTTACCATCGTTATTTTTGTATTTTATATTTGTACGTAGGTTTTATATTTTTATCTTTTGTTTTTTTTGTATTTGTAAGTAAGTACCAGTGTATTATTACTTATTATCCATTGTTATTTTTGTATTTTGTATTTGTACTTTTTTTTTATCTCAATTGTATTTTTAAACGTACCTATTTGTATTTTATTATCGTTATTTGTATTTGTATGTTTTTTTTATTTTGGTATTAAAAAGTAGGTAGATAGCTAGGTAATTAGGTCTGAAGGTAGACTAGTAAAACACCCCGCAACTTCGTCCTGTAGAGGTTTTTTTTACCTACAACTCCCTCTGCATCCCTTCATCCCAATTTTTTTAGGGCAGCCCTACACTATGCAAAGAACATAACGCTCCAAACAAGTCTCTTTACAACGTGAGTTTGAATTCGTATTACTTACTAGCCCGAAAGGGGGTGATTTGGACCATGACTGTCCACAAGTTGTCAGTTGAGTTAAAAACACCTCGCATATAGTTTTGGCCTTAATATGCCCATCAGTGGTCTTTTGTGTTTGTTTCGTAAACTTACATAAATTTATTTCGTAAGTATACTAAATTGTTATGCTAGCTACTAGTACTTTTATGGTCATCCCACACACCGCGAACGATAAAACAATATGCGAACTTAAACAACCCACTACTGTAGGTACCTAGTACCTACCTAGTGGTTATGTAATAACAACAGTGCCCACACGCATAAAATAGATCTAGCCAGGCGCGGATACAGGGGGGGGGGGGGCAATAGGGGCAATTGCCCCCCCCTCAACTCAGGCAAAACACACTAGATAATATGAACTTTTTAAAACTTTTAATTGTTAGTAGGTAATTCACTAGGTACATATTATGTACCTACCTAGGTTAAATTGGAATGGCCATGTATAATAACTAACTGTGTCCAGTGCCGTAAATAGGGCGGTGCTACCGGTGCCCAGGCACAGGATGCAGACCATGCACGGAGAATTCATTAATTATTTCGTTGATATCCAGTTATAAATCGTAGTTTTCTTTTCTGGGAGGCACAGAAGTGACCAGATCAGATCAAAAAGTTTTAATTATCAGGTTGATATTCAGTTGTAAATCGTAGTTTTCTTTTCTGGGGGGCGCAAAAATTACCAGACAACAACCAAGTTTTAATTATTAGGTTGATATCCAGTTATAAATCGTAGTTTTTTTTTCTGGGAGCGCAGAAATGACCAGACCAGAACCAAGTTTTAATTATTAGGTTGATATCCGGAAATAAATCTTTATTTTCTTTTCTGGAGGGCACAGAAAACAGAAATTACCAGACCAGAACCAAGTTTTGGGTCATGAATGGTAGTATTAATTAATTATTAGTTTGATATCCAGATGTAATTGAGTTGTCTTTTCTGGTGGTTTGCAGAAATGACCAGATCAGGACCAAGTCTTCGTTGATAATTATAACCTAATACATATAGGTTGGTTGAAATTCAAATATAAATGGTGATTTTCTTTTTCATATATTGTATATACCTTTAATAGAAAAATTTCGCGGCTCGCTCCGCTCGCCGATTTCATTACCACCTCTTTGTTCTGAACGATACATAACTACACACAAAAATGTTTGAATGTGTGAATCAGAACACAACAACGTTTGTTAGAATAACAAAAAAAATTTTTACGTCTGTTGTTGTAGTTACCAAGGTGTTTTAAAAAAAGTAAACCGTTTTCTTTGTTTTTTTTCTTTTGTGACCCAAAAATTTCGCGGCTCGCTGCACTCGCCGATTTTATTACTTTAATAAGGAAATAGGTTAAGAAAAAAATTTTGGGTCACCTTTATAGAAGCTTGCCCCGGGTGCGTACAATGCTATTTACGGCACTGACTGTGTCCATACAAAAAACAAGTAATGAAACGTTATCCGGTTTCCGTTATGAGGATTATTCACGTTTTTTTGTTAATTATGCGGATTTGTAGCTATAAAAACCAATAAATACTATGTTTATAAATACTATGTTTTTTTTATAATAGTATAAAAAATTACCACGATACAGAGGTATTAGTGTAAAAATTTCGCGGCTCGCTTCGCTCGCCGACTTCAAAACTAGCTTTTACGTTTACAATTTCCTATAAAAATATAAAAAACCGCAGTTTTCGTTTTCCTATTTTGTTTGTAATCATAATAATTATTATTATTAAACCTAGGTATAATATCACATTTACTTGTAATATTTCGCGGCTCGCTTCGCTCGCTAATGGGAAATAAGTAAAGTCCTTTCCAAACACAAAAATTGCCCCCCCCTAAACGAAATCCTGTATCCGCGCCTGGATCTAGCTAGGTATATTTTAAGCTTGCAAAACGCCATTTTTCATTATCAGTAGGGGAATTTTTACAATCGAAACATTCGAAAAGTCTCCGAATCGAATCCGCCAATTTTTGTTCAATTGTAGGTATATTCCTACGTAGGTATTTCTAGGATCCCTGAACCTGAAAATCGTCAACTCTCTTTGTGGCATTGTAACTGAGCCCATGAGATACAGCAATCTCTCAGAATAATAATAGGTACCAAGCGCCTTAAGCACTTATTGATGGGCTCAGCAGAACCATGTCATCGCTTAGCTAATGTTGATGCTATTGCCATGGATAAAGCAACCAACATTGACTCCGCTGAGCTACAAAAGGAGTTCTTTAAAGCTGCTGATGGTGATTCTGAAGAACGCCACGATGGCGCAGCGCATGACACAACACAACACACTCTGACACAATAATGTCACTGTCGGATTCGACTAGGAAACGTTTCGAACGTTTGCTAACCTACCCCTAATTTATAAGAGATAAATTTCCTAAGTAGGTAGGTAGGTACCTAAAAGTGTTGATCATTTTGCTGCGGATCTACCAAAAAGACCACCACATACTTCTACTACAGTGCCACAGGTAAATCATAATATTTCAGTAGTTAGGGAAGTAATGGTGACAGGTCAACCCGGTCAATGACTATAGAGGTGACCACCGCTAAAGGACCAGCGAAACCAACAAAATAAAAAACTTACCTTTTAGGTTTCCACCTCCGAATGAAGACGCCAAACATTTTGAAAATCCAAAATCCAATTCACATCACTAACACTACACAACACTAATCCTACTGACACAAATCTAGTCAAAATCTTACTAATTTCCACTTCGCGAAGTAAACTTAGCTATCAGTTAATCAAACCTTACTACTAGTTATTATTAATTTATAACTCAGAAACGATAGAAAAGAAAGCATAAATTAGATAAACACTAGAGAAGAGGCATGCTACTGCAGTTTTTATCGATATCGACGTTCGAAATTCGAATAACAAATTTACCATAGACAATGAATTTTTACGTGACGCGCGTGCGTTCGGCACAGGCGCTGCACGGCGACTGACTGACTGGCTCAAACTTCGTTCGTTGCAATATGCAGCTGTTGTATACCCCAGCTTTGTATTAATAAATTTTAGATGTCAACCGCTTCGCGTGGTGGCTGGTTAGACTCGCTAGTTGTTGGGTTGAATGGGATTGTGTCATTGCCTTCACTTTGCTCGATCTATGGAGCGCAATGTTTGATATATGAAGAGAGCTAGCTTGATTTAATACTAGATATAGCATACTTGCACTCAGATTGGAGTTGCGTCGGTGTAGCTCAAAGTATTTACATTCCACTTTATTTTTTGGCTTGGAATTTTAATTCAGAAAAACGTAGCATGAACCTAGGTCTGTACGCCGCAGAACCGACCACCGTAAGACTAAACGTGAGCTATAGTGGAGACAGCGTTTAAGTAAGCGTAGCGTAGGACACCCTCTGGCTAGTAAGAGTGATGATCAGTGTAATGTGCCTGGCAGACAGTGGATGAAAAGAGCCCGATCCTCAGGCTCAGTGGTGAACCTTGGGAGAAACCTATGTCCAGCAGTGGACTGCTGTGTGATGATAATGAACCTAGGTACCTACTACATTTCCCGCTATGCAATAGAAAAACCACATAAGCACAGTCTAAAGTAGATTTTTACACCGTATTATAATATTATTATAATCATTTATTATAAATCCATAAAATTATTAACAAAAATAAAATTACATACAAATAAAAATAAATATAAGGCACAATATTTTATTGAGTTTAAGTTTTTAAAATGACATATTCTCAGAATTTTTTTCTGTAGTGTGAAATAAAATACACAATAACAACTTCAAATGACAAAGGTTTGTAAATCAAGGCATCCACTTATGCAGACTAGGAGCTCCCTGAGGCCCCGACCCATTTACCCCACTTGCCACCTCCCACATCGGGTTCCTGTCCTAATAAATTGTATTGAGGATTGATCAAGTTAGGAGTTTTTCTGTAGCTAACTTTGTTACTCTTTTGTGGAACATCAGTGATCAAGTTTCATGCATTTTCGCAACATAATTAATGTAGATACTATCTTGCGCCCACGGCTTCGCTTACTTGGTACCCAAACAAAATGTGGCCTATGTGTTAATCAAAGTATATTCCAAGTGTCGTCCAAATCTGTTCAGCCATTCTGGCGTGAAAGAGTAACAAACATCCATACATCCATAAAAATATAGGAGTAGTAAAGGTATATGAATGAACACTTTAAAAACATGCTACAAAAGGCGCCCTTATCGCTGGAAGCAATTTCTTCCAAGCAACGTTTTAATGGAAAAAGCGGCATGATCTAGTTAACATAAGGGATGGCAGCACAGTTCAAAAAACAACTATAGATATATTATTGTAGTAACCTGTAGGTATATATTATTATGCCAGTGATAGTTCCTTGTGTAAGCAACTCCATACTTTAGGTAGGTAGGTTACTGTAAAATCACTGGTATTTTAACGGACTTTATGTTAATGAAACATATAGAGCTTTTGTATGAGGAGTTCACTTGGAAAATTTGTTATTTTTACTTAGTGTATCCCGTATCATAAAGCCTTTGCCTTTTAGAGCCTTGAAGAGATCGCACAAAGCGATACGACCGCCCATTATACTTTCATTATTAATTATTCTATACGTTTATGTTGATGTAAGAACAATAAAGAGTTTTCTGTCTACCTAACTTCTTAAGTTTCAGATATTTACCTACTAAGTTTTATTTTATTATCAGCTCAAAAGAATGTTATCGCCTCTGTTTTATCTGTTTCTAATAATTCATCGGTTGTTGAAATTACGTGATGAAAAAATATGGCAGCTGTGAGATTAGGTATGTAGATGAGTCTAAACGCAGAGTTATGAAATGATTCAATCGGCACGCATTAATGTGACTGGATGCAAGAATTGAGGGAATCCGAAGAAGACACGAATGGATTATGAGAAGGAGGTTTAGAAGTGAGTAGAAGGTAAAAACCATGTTGTGCCGACCCCACCTAGCGTGAGACAAGGGCAGAAGAATGATGATGAAATCAACATGCATGAATGTGACTGAATGTACGAATTGAGGGAGATCGAAGAAGAGATGGATTGATTATGAGAAAGAGGATATGAATAAAAGGAATGGGCACAGATTTTACGACTGATAGAAGTCAGTGGATTAAAAAAAACATGTTGTGCCGACCCCACCTAGCGTGGGACAATTAGGAAAATTTATTAAATTGACGTGGCAGATCGATTAGGGTCTAACAAGCTATAATACTGAGATACTGTAAAAAAACATATTCAGAATCGAAGATAGTGAATTATTATTGTGATTTGAAATGATTAGGATTTTAACAAGAATATGAATAGGAATAGTCGTGATCAAAATGTAGAAATGTGTCGCCGGACGTTCGTGGAAGCGATTAGTGAAGACCGTGGTAGATGGCACAAAACATCGGGAGGCCTAATCCAACAATGGATAAAGTCGGGCTGTGAATGATGATGATGATGATGGTAGGAATATGGGATTTGGATGTCCAAAGTTAAAAAAATATTTGAAAGTGTAAAGGATAGTTAAAATTTGCATATCGTTTATCCACCAGTGTGTGGAATGCGCTGACTCAACTTTATTCTGTAAGCTTATGACATGCTACTTTTAGTATCATCACATCACACATGTTTTACATAATATTTATAGTAGTTTTGTAAAAAACCAACTACCCCTATGTTTTACCTAATAACGCTGCAAACATAGAGACATCCCGTAGTACTACACAACAAATCCCCAAGCTGGGGCCGTGGGGAAAGATTTTCAAGATATTTTGTAAATCTACTCTATGTTTCACCTAAACATGTACTAAACACCTAAGTGGCACATCCCGTAGTACACAACACATCCTCAAGGCCCCTAGGGTACTAGCTGATCGATGGCAATTGAAAGCACTTATCCCATTTTGCATTTCCCAGAAACAATACCGTTTTCATGACTCTGCTTCGAGACTCAAATAGATTTATTGTGTTCCTTTGAAGCATCAAGCTGTTTATGCCTTGGATTAGACGTAAAGTTTCGAGATTTTTATATCCTTGTTGAAATCATCGTAAACATGCTCTCGTTTTGTTGAATGCCAGTTCTAGGGAGTAATACATGACAACATAGTATTGCGTTCATAGTATGTTCCTAACACTATACATTACCTATACCTACTAACGTCTGTTGGTGTTTCATCTATAATTTCCACATTCCTTATGTAGCGATTGTTTTCTCTATTTCCAAAAATACCTTTGTTATTTACAATTTGTTAATCAAACATCATTGCAATAATAACCTATACAACAATTATTCAAAAGATGAAACCCACTACCAAGTAAAGGCCTCTTCTCTACCACCCCAATCCTGGCGATCTTTTGGGGACCGTATCCACTGCTCTCCTTCACGATATCCTCCGACCATCGGGCAGGCGGTCTGGCGAGAAGTAAATTTGTAAATACTTCGCAATTATTTCAAGTTGACGCGACTCGTATTGTTGCTTAGGCGTTTTTAACCGATCATCTGAGTTAAGCAACGCTCCACCCCACAACTTCTTTTAAGATATTTTTATTATGTTGTCTGTTATTTGTCAGAATAAAATATTTTATTTTTTCTTTACCCAAAAAGGGAACTCGTCATTTCAATAAAATAGAGTTGTTCTGTGCCGCAGTTAGTCATTATCATTATAGATAATTCGCACGCGGCTCATTACGACACACGTTCCTACGTTGATTGAATCCGTACTTGCTCCGACTATAAAATAAATCCACCGCGCCGTTAAAAGGACTACCCGCGATTATTTATGCCGTGTACCAGGAAGTGTGTGAGCTGGCAACACCTGACATTTTCGTAATGGAGCAGTGTGTAAAACAGTACGGTAATGGTAACCCCGGTGCGCCGCAGGCTACAAAGTGGCTAAGTTCGAGTGAGCAAGTTCGTAAAATAAAATTCCTTGTTTTAGTATAAGGAGTACCTATACCTACCTTTGTTTATAGCACACGTATTTATATGCCATTATTATTATACAAAATAATGTTTTTTTGCTGAACAATCATTCTACTTATTCATAAAACAGGCAACATGAAGTAAAAGGAATGAAATCCATGCATCATCATGAAATCCATTATCCAAAACGTAGGGCTGTATAATTCATAATGTTGTGGGGTTTTATAAGCCATCATTTTATAAAAGACTTTATATGCCACATCAGCTACGAATCCACTGCTGGACATAGGCCTCCCCTAGTAAAGAACAGCCTTTAATCCCTACGCTGGGTATGCGGGTCGGGGATACCACATTATAAATTATACCTATCTAGAACTTATGACTAGTTATGGATGATAGATTTCATGATGATGAATGAATTTCATTTATTTTTACTTTTAGTTGCTTAGTTTATATTTAAGCAATAAACAATATTTAGCGGAAGCCCACGGCTTCACTCAAGTAGTACCGGGATAATAAGTAGCCTGTAGTGGGTTAATCCAGGTCACAAACTAGGTATATCCCAAGTTTTGTCCAAACCCGATTACCCGTTACGGAGTTGTGTGGGGAACAAACATTATTTAAACACACTAACTACCAATCTTTTTTATATTTAGTGTTTTAATTCGATGAGAGAACCTCTTGATAGCATCAAATAATAAGTCTTAATTATCTACAGAGACAAGTGATGTTTCCATCTCAACCCAAATCTCTTTAGTCAAAGTTTAGTCAAATTACTCACGTATCAAGCTGACTTCGCATGTAGCAATTTGCACAGCGAGTTAACATTTTAATTAGCTTCGCGATCCGCATACATAATATATCTACGTAGATCTAGTTACGTTGCGAGAAAGTTGGTATGATTTTAACTGTAAGAATTTCACTGGAAACTCTTATTATACATACCTAAAATACTGGATGGAGGTTTTGATGTTAAGATTATCTTGTTAAAAATCAAGATATACAAAGTTCTTAGTATGATATTATATTAATCATTCTTTTTGGTATGGAATTTTGTCCTTCTTATTTGTATGAGATAGGTAGTGGCCAAGTCTAGTGTCGGATTTTTTAGGCCTCCGAAATGGATTAAGACTGAAAAAGTCGGGACCAATCTATCTAATAACATGCCTTCCAAAGCACGGAAGTGCTCTGATCTAAATGTGACTGAACAGTTACCCATCTAAGTAGTGACTGGAGTGGTGCTTTAACCTTAGATGATCAAGCTTAGGAAAATCGCACTTGGAGAGCGTAATTTAGTTTATTATTCACTTCACTACCAAACTGAAAATATTTTTTTAGTTATAAACTAGACAGTGATGTATTCAGTACTCTCGCTGGTAAAATCTGCCTTATCAGAAATAACATAGAAAGATTGTTCAGATTGTAGTAAAGATAATAGTAGGTTTAAGTCATGTTCTCTTTGAAGAGACGGACCTTTATTTCCCAAAGCAATTGTGGGAATAAATTCACGTAAAAACTTACGATAAGAACGTGCAAGGAATGTCGGACCGGTGTAATATTTCTCTGCGTCAGCAGCTGACAGTGACGGCTCTACTTTCTAAAGGACTGGCAAAAAACTTATAATAATATAGTTTTAAAGAATGTTATGTTGCTACTGGAATTATATCAAGAGAAGCCGGAAATGAAGCCTTGATATAGAGGGAAAGAAAATAGTTCAATCATTTCCTTTGTCTGTAGCAGTCCACTGCCTCTGGCCTCCCCTAATGAGCGCCATTGCGCCCTGTCTTCAGCTCGACGTATCCAGCTTCTACCAACATCGAGCAACCTTGAAAATCGTCACTCCTGGCCGGAGGTCTCAAAACTCGTTTACCCAAACTGTTGTCAGTTCTTTGGCAGATATGGCTTGCCCACTGCTACTTCAGCTTTTTGCTATTGTTTCTCATTATTCGTTTCGTTGTCCAGTGGGACGAAATGGCTAATAAAAAATACACAATTCAAATTAGGTTCACTTGATTAATTAAGTAGAAAAACGCAGGTTCTCTTCGTAGGACAACAGTAAAATTCGAACCTTTTTTAAATGAAACAACCTGACCAAAAGTCCAAACATAAAGCAAACGAGCTCAAACAACTCCAAACGAAGCTACCTCAACCACGAAGGTAAAAATATAAAACCCAAAACGAAACTGGTAAAATTTTCCAACGTTTCCGAAAACTAGGTCACGTGGAAGCCTTCCCCGACTAGAGAGGATTAAAGAATAGGGCTACCTCATTGCCACTGGGGATTTTGGGATCAGCAGAAACAAAAATGATGAATCGCTGAAACGGGAATCGGAATATTTTTTGCTTGTTGGTAAGAAAGAGCACGTAGCGATGACTGGTGCATAATTTATTGCTGGACAGTGGACTTCTGTTTTCAATGTAGATCAAGATAGGGCTACTTATCGTCGTGGGCAATTCTTATGACCTGCCTAATCTTTTATTAATTTATAGCTGCTAAAATATTGTGCAAGAGAAATTGAGAAAATATGTATGTATTTGAAATTTATAATAAGTAAGTAAAGTATATAATAATTATTATTATTTTGAACCCACAGTTTTAAAAGAGGATGTATACTCTTTAAATTAAAAAAAACTAATTGAAAATAAAGATATTCCTACAGGACATCTCACACACAGACAACTGATTCCAAACTAGGCAGAACCTGTACTATGGATAGCAGAGACTGATAAACATACAATTTATAACACCCAAACACAGAAAAAGCATCTATGTATACATCAGTTCACCACAAAAATGATTGTCGGACGGAAATTGGACTAGCGACCTGCAGCTCAGAAGAGAAACTACCAACTGAGCTATTTGGCCAGTCAGAAGCATCCATAGGAGCATCCATGCGCTTCATAGTATATTTAATATACCAATAAGCCGATATCATTGAGCAAGTTCATTTAAGAAGGAGGTTTGTAGGTGTCACAGTAACGGATCTTTGTCCAAATTCTGGTACAATCAATAAATTAGGAACTGCACAATATATATCCTTATAGGTATTGTTATAACACGACGACCGCCGAGAGACGTCGACAACCCTAAAACATGAATTTTCCAGAGGCTTCTCTTGACTTTAATGCAACTTACTTTGCTTCAAGCTCTCGCCTGCATCTTGAATTACATTCCCTTTTCATTTGCTTGATATGCTTTACCTGGTACAACTCATTAAATATATACATTTTTTAACTATAAACAGTTAAATAATTATCAATCTACTATGTTCATAAATAATATAAAAAACATTACATTAAAAAATATTATTATTCAGCTTATAACAGGAACTTATCCTCCAAATGGTACTTGGATTGTCATTTAGTCAGCTGAAACGGAAACTGCAAATTTGTCATTTCATTTGTATGCAGATTTCAAAATGCGCACGTGTGACCTTTGCACTAAATGGATATTTCAAGCCACATTATCACGACTATCACTATCATCACTTCATCATCACCATCATCCACAGCTTGTCTTTATCCACTGCTGGATATAGGCCTCCCAGAGTTTGTGCCATCCACCACGGTCTTGTGCTAGTCGCATCCACGAACGCCCGGCGACGCGTACGTGGTCGATCCATCTCGCTACTGGTTTTCGACGCTTCTCTTGCCTACCCTGGGCCACCATTCGGTCAATGTCTTGCTCCACCTTTCATTACCACGCTTCGCAATGTGTCCCGCCCATCCCAACTTGAGCTCCATAAGTCGATTTCCAATGCCCTGGATTTTTGTCCGTTTCGGATCTCGACGTTAGGGACTGGATCTATAAGTTTGATGCCGAGCATAGCTCGCTCAATGGCTCTCTCTGCTACTCTCATTATATACACAGACTCATGGGTAAGCGTCTATGTCTCGGCACTATAAGTCACTGTCAGCATAACACATTGATTGAACATTCAACATTATCACTTCATTACAAATAATAAAACAAAGTCACCCACCGCGTCTGTTCGCGATAAACTCAAAAACTACTGAACGGACTTTCATGCGGCTTTCATCAATGGGCAGAGTAATTCATGAGGAAGGTTTAGTATATAATTTTTGAGGTTTTGTGTAAATGTCAGAAAAAGTCAAGCTCCCTGGGTAATTAACACAAAGCAATATTTGTAGGGATAGGTCATATTTTTTCATACCCGTGTGAATCCGGGACGAGTCGCTAGTATTTAATATTAACAAGACTTGGTAAAACCTATTTTTATTTACCTACCTCACCTTTAAGGCTGACCCAAAAACAATAACAATAACCTTTTAAGCCACCTGCCTACACAATAACCGTAAAATAAAACAAAACACTACCGTAAAATAGGGTTAAAATAATTTCAGTGTTCTTTCTTACTTCGTATGAGTGATGTTTCAGAGTTGGCCGCAATTTAAAAGTCAAGTATCATTTTAATGTCAAAACACAAAAGTCAAGCTAGCAGTAAAGATTCATAGTCGTGTGCTTCACAGTCCGTTAAAGATAAAATGGCTGTAATTCCGTTCCCAATTACAAGATAAGGCTAATATTGACCGGCGTGACAGGGTTAGCAGGTTCGACGCCCGGTCACGAGCACTCGTTACAGGCCAATTGGCGAAGAGCACGATGTTTCCCGGTGGGAAGAATTGCACTATTTATTGTGATGATGCTGTGGGAAACTGTTAGAAGTCTAAGAATGGTTTACGGGTTTAGTTTATTATCGGAGCTACTTGTGGTTTAGTGGTACTTGGTTCCAACAAGATTTTGTTTCTCGACCCAATTCGTACAATCCAGTAGTCTAGAAAATAATGTTGGTATCTACCTACTTATTATACACACATCCGAATGATATTGTAAGAATAGTATTCTTTCATACTCATGAAACAATTTAACTTAAATAATTTTATCGATAAAAACTGTGCTACCTATCGATTTTGTTAAAATTCCACACATCACTATTTAATGACAGTTGTCGCATTAGTATTTTTAATTTCGACTATAATATCATGAGCATCGATGGTTCAGTGGTAGAATGCTCGCCTGCCACGCGGGCGGCCCGGGTTCGATTCCCGGTCGATGCAATTAACATTTTGCTTTATTTTAAGTTTTTTATTACACACAGAAATCAATACAATTTATAAAAGTTTGTAATATCAAGCATTTTATTTGGATCAACATGAAACCCGACCATTTTTTTCCCGAACGAGTTTAGGTCCAAACCTATTTATGATTGTTACTGATTCATGTTAAGAGATGGCTTTAAGCTCTAGTTTAAGCTTCGTTAAACTATTAACAGATTTAAAAAAAAAAAACAAACAAAAGAAGTTTTATTTTTATGATACCTGAAGATTGATCAAGCACATGGCCCATCTGATGTTGAGTGGTAACCATTACCTATCACAAAGCATTGCATTATAGATCATGTTTTTTGGAATGTGCTCTACGATGCAACGCCCTGCATCAACTTGAGGCATGATGATGATATAAGCCTCTTGTGCCTGTAATTTCACCGGCACCCACACCCTTCAAACTGAAACACAGCACAGCTGCTTTACGGCAGAAATAGGCATGGTGGCAGTACTTCCCCGGACGAGTCCTCCACAAAGAACACTACTACAAAAAAAAGTTTGCATTATTAAAACAGTAGCACGCGGTCAACACTAATAAATCTAAAATTATAATGTAGTGACACCTCATTCAGGTCAGTAGAACCGTGCAGGTTAAATATAACCGTGACACATAGTACTTCACAGTTATTAACTTCGTAGTTTACTGAAAATAATTATCTATTTTCGGAAGTATGTATAAGATCAAGCACCTCTCTAGCTTTCTTTATTTTAGGAGCCTATTCACATCATCTTGATGATCATCAGCCTATAGCAGTCCACTGCTGTACAAAGGCCTCCCCTAATGAGAGTCTTATCGCCCTGTCCTTAGCTCGACGCATCGAGCTTCTACCAGCACAGCAGCCTTTCGCAGATCGTCACTTCAGTTGGCCGGAGGGCGTCCTACACTACATTTGCCAAGACGCGGTCTCCACTCAAGAACTCGTTTACCCCAACGGTAACGGTTCTTCGGCAGATATGGCCAGCCTACTTCAGATTGCTAAATTTTTGAGCTATGTCGACAATTTTAGTTCTATGTCGGATAGTCTCGTTGTGGATTCTATACTTCAGAGAAACTCCGAGCATAACTCGCTTCATAGCTCGCTGAGCAACTTTAAAACATACTTACGCGTGGATAGCCTCGCTTTTTGGATGGGTGACCAGCTAACCAGCTCGGTCGTTTCCACTTTTAAAAAACTTTAAGGCTTAAGACTCGTAGAGCTTCACCGAATGATACTATAGCCCCATTTCTTTAATAGGACGGCTATAGTTCCCTTTCACTATTTCAATAAAACACTGTTCTTTATAGAAAAGAGAATGCGCAAGATTCGAGGGCAATAGTAATTTCCCACAATTAAACCACCGTAAGAAGTGCAGACAGTGAAACAATCACCGATCGGGCACACCTGAGTGGGCGTCATGCACCGATGCCCTCCGCTGACCGACCAGGAAATACCCTTAACTGGGTAGCCTACCCTATTTGTTACGCAAGGATAAGAAAACTTAAAAACTTTGCAGACCTATTGTTTTTAACTAGACTATTTCGTCTCACTGCTAGGAATATGCCTCCCCCAAACTTTTCCATATGGCATACCTATAAAACAAATAAACACTATCACACAACATCATATAGCCCTAAACTAAGCTGAGCTTGTATTATGGGGACCATAGTGCCTGTAAATACATACATATTATATATCAAAAACACCCAGACCTGAGACAAATGTCTGCAGAAATGCAAACATTTGTCCCGCGGCGGGAATTAACCCGCAACCTTCTGGACGGACCTTTGCCCACTGCGCCACAGAGGTGAAACTTCAAACATAAAATCTCGAAAAATATATTCTAGTCTATATTTTAGATGATTTATGCAACTTCAAGTGCTAACTTACTCACTGACGCTGCTGTAGAGCCTGGGATATGGTTAGATGGAGTAGGCTTGCCCATCACCTATACCATCCTAGCCTAGATGGCCTTACCCACTGGAAAGACTCTTCAAACCGAAATACAGCATTGCTGATTCACGGCAGAAACAGGTTTGGCGGTAATATTTCCCCGGACGAGCCCTTGACAAAGAACTCCTATGACTTCTATGGATGTTTGTTCAGTTTATGGGACTGGGTGTATAATTATCGATGTATGTTTATCAATCTCTGATACCTAATAGTATAGGCTCTACTTAATTTGAGGTCAGTTGACCGTGTGCGAAATGTCGCGTAATTTACTACTTTAAACTGTTTCACATTAGTTTTATTTCTTTGTTTTAGCGTTATTGTTCAGCGTAGCTTATTCTGCAAAACATTATAGGAATTTCAACACGCTTTAGATTCCATAGTCCAGTATCCTTTCACCTTTGGGGCTATAAATAATGTTTTGCAAATATTAATGCTAATTAAATGTAGCTGGATATAGAATAATCCGAAACCAATAACTTTGGAGCATTCAGCCAAGGTATGTGAGCGCACGATTGTACACGTAGGTACACGGGCGAGTTTCTACCAAAGCGGAGAAAAAGATCCGCCTTGTTATTACTTGGATGGGCCACCGTTTAGTGGCATTTTATTGCTTCAGAGGGCACGTAAAAATGTTGTTCCAGGCTTTTTCAGTCGTTAAGCCATCGCGGAGGCCTTTAGGTTGCCTGAAAACTCCGACACCAGAGTTGGCCATTCATACGAAGAAGACGTCTGACAGCCACGTCCGGAGTTTATTTTTGCCAAATTTTTGGCACACAAATTGGTACAAGTTTGTTAACCCGTAAGTCAATAGTAAATACACGTGTCTACTGACTGTATAGGACATTATCATAACAAAACCTTGGGACAAAGTGTCAAGTTGCTAGGCAAACACAAGAATACCTAAAATGTTAACCGTGACGAAAAGCTGTGATGAAAATACTATGCCGCGTACACACAAGCCGATTTAAGTTGATCAACGTTTTGTCGTGCAACAAAGAAATAAAATACCTAAAACAATGATTAATGGTTTAAATTCATCATCATCATCATCATCATTATCAACCGTTTTCGACTGTCGGGCATGGGCATTTGCTTTCTTCTGATTGTCGGACGGTCTTTCTAATATCGTCGGACCCATCTCGCTGGAGGACCCTATTCTTGTAACCAACTCTCAGCTACCACTCGATCAGCTCTCTGGTTCAACAGTCTTCACTCCGTCTGGCCAAGTTAAAATTAACGTTACTGAGTTAGTTTGAATGACTTTTGCAAAAATTTGCTTGCAGTCGGGCGGCTCGGCCTTATGCGAGCCACGTTATTCAAAAGCATGAGTATCGAACTTATAGCACAGCACAATAGAAAGAATTACTTCCGTTATAGATTGTGTTTATAGTCATAATTCGTTTACAACTAACTTCCGCCCGTGGTTTAACTCGCATAGTACCTGGATAAAAAACCTAGGAATGTATTTATCTAGGTCACAAACTATGTATGCTAAACTTTGGATTAAACTTTATTCTATAAGTTTCATCCAAATCCATTTAGTGGTTTGTACCAAATTTAGCCTTGACGGAGTTTAGTGGGAACGTTGCGTCATCGTCATCATCATCAGACTATAGCAGTCTAACAATAAAGATTATGACTGCTGGACGTAGGCCTCCTCTAATGAGCGCCATTGCGGCCTATGCTCAGCTCGATCTGACGAAAGGTCCACCTGAGACGCAGAAGGTTGCGGGTTCGATTCCCGCTGCGGGACAAATGTTTGCATGTTCTGTAGATATTTGTCTCGGATCTAGGTGTTTTCTATTTATGATATGTATGTATTTACAATATATATATATGTGTACTGTGTTGTATATCAATCATGTGATTCCTATAATACAAGATCTGCTTAGTTTGGGGCTACATGATGCTGTGTGATTACGTCCTGCATTATTTATTTATTTATTTATCTAATCCAGCTTCTACCAGGAGCCTTTCGCAGGTCGTCACTCCGCCTGGTCGGGGGACGTCCTACACTACGTTTGCCAAGGATCACTAATACACAAACGTTTCCATAAAGGTAATACAAGTTTACAATAATTAATTCAATATTTCAAATAGTTGGAAGGTGGTCAATAATTGGCAAAGGATCCCAATTTGGCCAAACTAAAAAGCGAATAAGAAATTGCCGCTGAAAACTTTGTTGTTGTGCGTAAATAATAATGTAAATGATTTTATGCGTGTGCGAGTTAATTATCCTGTAGGTGTGTGTGAAACGTTTTAGTTTGAAAAGGTTGTGTATAAAAAGTTATTACTACGAACTTCGCAAAAAAAGCCATGTTCAAAGATGAACAGTTAAAAATGAATAGCTAAATTTATCATTTAAAACATGACTTGTGAGCTTGGCTGCCAGGTGAGGTATAAAATAAAAACATTTAATGAAATTCCATATTGTTTTGAATATTAATTTGCATAAACATACCAATTCAAACGAAATATTGTTTTTTTTACGTTAGTATCTAAGTAAATTACCAACTTACCGCTAGCTGTTTCAAAATAAGATATTTTACGAGTTTTGAGTTAGATATTTGAATTATAATGACATGGTAATGAGGAAGAATATTAATTATTTAAATTATCAGTTAATTTTAATAGAGCGTATTTTTCAAATCTTATGGACGTTGAGGTGATTAGATTTCGTTCGAGCATGGGCTTTTTACCTGTGTACGCTTAGGTACTGTTTATTTCAATTACATAAGTTGAAAATGTTTGAATATATCATGAAGAAATCATTCATTCAATTCATTTTCTTTTGAGAATAAGGTTTTGCAAAACACAATGTTTATATACTTACTCAAACTTACTTCTGAAAACAACATAATTGTTTAATCTTAACGCGAATTTTTAACCCTGCAAAAGGTAACATTTGTCTCATATTTTATAAAAAAAAATATAAAAATATACGTTTCTAATTATTATGTATTTTTGGGTTTTAGGTTTTTATTAAAAAATGTTTTTCTATTAGGTATATAAAGGAGAATGCCGTCTGATGTATGGCGCTCGGTACCAAGAGTAATGTGAGTGCGTCAAAAAAATCTTCAATTAGTTTTTAGTCGATTCTACTGTCAAAATCACAGTTAAAGAAGGTTATAATAATTAAAAATGAGGGTGATTGCCATAGTTACACTTTACATCAATGTTTGTTGCCATAGTAACGTATATATCATAGGTTGTTGCAGGCTAATGGCGGTGTGCGGCGGAAATCAAATCAACAATATATTTTTTTTACTTTATTATCAATCCCGTCGGTGTGTAAAACTAAAGAAAATTTTAATGTCATTTATAAAATATAATACATTTTATGGGATACGTTCGGTTTGACGCAATTGGTACGGGTTCGGCATTCTCATTTTTTTTTAGGAGATTTGTTTTATAAGTTAGTTGTTGTTTGTGTTTTATGTTTAATTTTTCTTCTATTGTTCATTTTGATAAATGTTTCTGCACGCCAACCACAACTTTTTACCTGTCACAGTTGACTGGCAGAAAATTCTTAGCTTGACGCATCTACCAGCAGCGTTAGTACCAAAGAAGTGGTTGGCCAAAAACAGAGCTAATTCCGGTCCAGTGGTATATTAGCCAATTTTGGTCCAGTTCCGGTTCAGTAGCCACAAAGACCAAAGTTAATCAATTCTCAACGATTAAAATTAAACCTGACGTAACTGTGAAGTACCTGTGAAACAGACGATAGAACAAGTGTTTTAACCCGAATAAAGTTTTTTGATTTATTTAATAGGAACGCTAACAGCATAAATATCGATACATTGCAAGGTTAGGTACCTATATTGATAAGAGTTTCCTTCTGATAAAGAAGCCAATTACAGGCACAGCATTCAGAATTAATAGGTTGGTGTAATACTTCATAAACTATAAACAATAAATGTAACAAATACTATTTGGTAACAAAAGTATGCCTTATTTCTGTTTAACACGGTGATGGTGTTAAACAAGGCCATTTCCAAAAGACATGTTAGTCTAACTTTCTTACGCTAGTGACTCTAGTGTTGTAGAGTCAAGAATTAGATGGCTTTAGTCTTCAAAGTTGCTAGGTATCTACTATGTTTTCGTAAAGCAACTGGCCAAACTGGCTAGCTGGTAGCCCCGTTCAACTACAGGGCGGTAAGGTTGGCTTGAGTTTAGAACATGGAAGTTTGAACACTAACACCTCCTTAAAAGCATTGACATACACGTAGAGATAATGACCAATTATGAACGATGATTAAAACCAAAATGGTTTTTATTGGTTTTGATAACCGAATTGGTTTATGTCATCGTTCAGCATTGGTCGTCGTCATCACTACGTAAGTATATATCAATGTCAATGTCCCGTATGTATAAACCTAAATTTAAGAAACTATAATGATGAAACTTTTATTGTGTGATCGACTGTCCAGTAGAATCTTTACCTTGAAAACAGTGTTGTTCAAACATAAGTAAACTTTTGGCTTGATAATTATGGATATTGCGACAGCGACGTCGTAGATGGTTCTAAACTAATATTTTGATTATGTCAACTTGTTTGTGTAGTAAAGCAGATACAGGCTTGTATTAAAGGTTTATTCTTGTTTTTGAGGCGTTCGTTATGACGTGATTGCAGCGCTCGTGGCGTGGGTTACTTCAATGTTCTAGCAACAATACTCGACCGGGTCCCGTCTAGGCATTTAGATTTGAGCGCTTCTGTGCTGTGTAGGACGCCCTCCGGCCAGGTGGGGTGACGATCTGCGAAAGGCTGCTGGTAGAAGCTGGATGCGTCGAGCTCAGAACAGGGCGCAATGGCGCTCATTAGGGGAGGCCTATTTCCAGCAGTGGACTGCTATAGGCTGATGATGATGATGATGATGATGATGATGATGTGCTTCGGAAGGCACGTTAAGATTTTGATTCTGGAATTACTAGGTCAATATATTTTTAAATAATTTTGGCATAACAATTTTAAAAAACAACGATGATTGTTAAATCTAAAATATTTCCAATACCTACTCAATCTATATAACATAGTTAGACTTAATCCACAAGAGGTTGTCAGAAAATGCAATGCATACATACTTACCTCTACTTATTTTCAGGGTTCCTTACAAGAGGGTTGGCCAACCTATTAAAAAGCCTCTGTCAGCCCAGTAAACCGTGTCTCATGAGCCGTGGAGCAGGAAGAAAGTTGATTTTTTCACAGATTGCGTATTTCTATTGCTACGTTAACAAACAAATCATAACAAGTATACAATATAATACATAACATTATAACAAAACACCGTGTATAGGTATATGCGAGTGCAACTCTGACTCGCCCTTGACCGGTTTTTTGTATTATAAGTATAATTCATTGTCCAGCTTGTTTTAATTTTGCTGTTTACTGTTTCTAACCTTAATTTTAAAAAAGACATTGTTTTATATCTTTTACGTTAGTACGGATTCCTTCATGTGCGACTCGCACTTGGCCGGTTTTTTCCACCGTAATATTCCGACATCAAACACTTCAAGTATCATGGTAGACGCGACCCGTGCATTATACTGTTCGCGATGGCAATTTGTGTGAATACTCGCTTTGACCCTGGGGCGTTAGCCGACATGTTCCTGCGGAGATTATCAACCCTTGGACCACAAGGGAAACAAAAAGGGTACCCTGACTAAACCCAAGTCATACAAGTCTCCAAGATTTACGCGCGAATACGTTACTCAAATGACAGCCTTTGTGGTGCAGTGGACGAGGGCTCGCCTGAGACGCAGAAGGTTGCGAGTTCTATTCCCGCCGTGACACAAATATTTTTATGTTCTTCAAATATTTGTCTCTATTATGCACATTTTCTATGCATATATATATTTACAAAAGTATATAAGATACAATGCAAGATATTTATTTGCATGAATAAGTGTTTGTAACATTAGGTATTAGGATTAGTTAAAGGTACAGAACTTATTTACCCTTTTCAGGCATCGCAAATTGGTGGGGTAGAGGGCTTTTTATTTACAAAACACCATAAATATTTACTACACTTACTTTGACTTTTAAAAGTTATGTAAGTACCTTGGATGTATCAATCAAGTGGATCCCATAATACAAGGTCTGCTTAGTTTGGGGTTACATGACGCTGTGTGATTGTGGCCAGCAATATATAATTTAAATAGACTAGCAATGTTATACTACCTACAGAAGATTCATATAAAACATAATTAGCATAACATACGCGTAATATTATATTTTTAGCCCTTCCATCACTCCTTTGTCATCGCTTCTAATTTAAGCTGTATTTATATAAACATTACCCTCCTTCTCTCTTCGCAGTCGGGTAAAAGAAGGATTATATACTTTGAAATAGTAAGTAAAATATCAAGGAAAGGAGAATGCCGTCTGATGTATGGCGCTCGGTACCAAGACTAAAGTGAGTTCGTCAAAAAATATCCAATAAGTTTTTAGTCGATTTTACTGTCAAAATAATTGAAAATGAGGGTTATTGCCATAGTAACACTTTACATCAATGTTTATTGCTATAGCAACGTATATATAATTGCTTGTTGTAGTCTAATGGCATTCTCCTTTACATAAGAGCTTTATAAAATAGTTTGTGATGTTTACTTCAATATTTTTTACCTCCAAGTGAACCGTGGATTTATTAAAAAAAACGCTAATTTTTGCCGATGATGTAGACAGGGGGTCTGGATCAAATTATGTGGTTGGCAGAAAACAAAAGACAATGTTCGAGCCTTAGGCAAGTGTAATAAAGATTATATTTTTATGGCGCACTCTGATTTTTATTGGTAGTTCATTTTACGATAAAATCTATAATAATGAAATAATTATTAGGCGCAATAAATTGATTTTAGATAAAACTGATTTAGCTTGAGGTGTTTTATGATTCACTGCTTAAAACGGTTAATAGACCTACCTATCTTGATAAAAGAAAGTGAATGAAAGCACATGTCTGTTTCAGGTTGCTAGTGAAAAAATAATATACATAGAATGATAGTTAGATAGATAGATAGAAAATGCTTTACTATACAAGATAAAATAAGTACACAGGCAAAGGAGAATGCCTAGAACCCGTACCAATTGCGTCAAAACCGAACGTATCCCATAAAATTTATTATTTTTTATAAATGACATTAACATTTTCTTTAGTTTTACACACCGACAGGATTAATAATCGAGTAAAAAAATATTTTGTTGATTTGGTTTCCGTTGCACGCCGCCATTAGACTACAACTACCAATCATAAACACGTTGCTATGGCAACAAAAATTGACGTTAAGTGTTACTATGGCCAATAACCCTCATTTTTAATTATTTTGACAGTAGAATCGACTAAAAACTTATTGGAGATTTATATGATGCACTCACTTTAGTCTTGGTACCAAGCGCCATACATCAGACGGCATTCTCCTTTAATGCTAAGTAGCATATTCTTCCAGATAATCTTCGTGTAGTGTGTAGATAGATTGGTAGTGCTACAAATTGGCCAAATGAATTTTTAGCAAAATAATAATGCTTTATTCTCTTTACTATAAAAATAAATAAATGAGACAAAGAAAAATAAATAACTTAACAATGATTAACTAAAGGTACTAAATATATAAATTTAACATACAAAGACCAAAATATCATAAACATAATATAAATTACTTAAAATATACCGCTCTATTTTTCAATGACTATTTTGTAGGAAAGATAAAATGAAAACAAACAAACAAAACAATTACTTATATAGAGAATGGATTTAAAGGTTCTTTACCGAGATAGAGCGTGTTTTGTATACCGCTCTATTTTCCATTGACTATTTTGTAGGAAATATAAAATGATTACATAAATAAAGTATGGATTTAAAGATTATTTACGGAGATAAAGCTACAAATATCCGATGGTAGAGATTAGAGACGTATTGTATTACAGTTAGTTAAATCTAATGGCTTCTACTAGTTTGTATCTATCTGTAGCATCGTATTGTAGCTGCCGAACGGAAGAACTAATTTTGATTTAGCTTTTTCTTGATATTATACAAGGTGAGTTAGAATTTGTGTGTTTTCCCGAACGGAGGTCATTTGGACCTCATCGTTCAATCTGTTTGTGTCGACAAATGGTTGTTCACATTTTGTGAGACCTTATTAATTAAAAAAATATTATAGCTTTTGAGTTAAAACTTTAGGCTCATCTTTGTTGTATGTGGCAGCCATAAAATTTAAATAGAGCTACAATTATCATCATTAATAAATCAAGGACAGAGTTGAAAAGAATCAGCTGTTATAGTAGGCTGCCTTGCAAGTTTTTGAGTCTTATCATGGCGTTACTTTACAAGCCATTCAATGAATAAATACAAATTCGAAAAGTCGTTGAAGAAATGTGGTTGACCTTTGGGAGTAGATTTACCTACCCTTTTTCGGGATAACATACGAATTCCAACTCATCTTGTAGATTACATGTTTTATTTTTCAGTGCAGTCTTTTTGCGGCCTACGGGGAACAAGTTACCGCAAACGCGCAGTGAACGAAAGCTCATCTGAGACACAGATGGTTGTGGCTTGGTTGTGGTTGTAGCGATCCCACCGTAGAAAAAATGCTCGTATGATCTGCAAATATTCGTCTCAGGTCTGAGTGTTTTCTGTGAAAACACCTGAACTGATATGAAATGATAAGGTAAACAACACCAACTCTATATTCGAGGCTCATCAACTAATCCCTTACTATTTATTCCGCTGACATAAACAAAACAAGGTAATTCGAAGGTATACATCACCGCTCAAGCGACCGAAACAGCTTACCATACGAATATTATTTAAAACATGCGAGGGTGACCACCCACCGTGAAGCCTTACAAGGCTGTGAGCATTACAAATAGAGGGCCAATTTCCAATTAAAATCTCTGCAGGTGGTCCGCCAGAGGGCAGCAGTAGAAAAATAGATTGTACAGGGCCAGATTTAGGGCACGCGGCTCAGGGTATAGGTAAAGGTCACTTGTTGAATCACTCTCGGTGTACCTTCGATGTGTATGTGTATGAACTAGTATCGGAATCTTGTCGCTCGATGTAAAAGAACAATCATCATAGTTCGCCTGGTCACTGGATGGGTGACCGTAGTGGCATTTAGATCTCACTACCGTCCCTGAGAAGGCAAGCTAAGATGTTAATCCTGGCTTTTTTAGTCGTTAAGCCATGGTCTTTAGGCGGTCTAAAGACTCCGACACTAGAGTTGATCGCTAGCTCATACGTAAGAATACGTAAGTAGACTCGTACCCACTAAATGGCCACCACTAAATGTTTGTGTAAAACCGAATGGCCATGCTACGCACGTAGTTTTAGCATCACGAAACTAACGCTTAGTATGAAAAACGTAAACGCTAGGTGTGAGCTGCGTACGTTTTTACGTTATTGCTACTTGTGAAAAACGAATTTTCTTTTGCACATTTGCTTTAAACTGAGCTCCTTTTAGTGTGCAACAGAGAGCATAAGTTTCTGATCAGTCACCAGCTTGTCAGTCCATGTTGACTATTTTGATTAAAAAAACCGATACAACCTTAAAACAAGTTGTACCCTAGATAATATATACAGCTTCAAGTGGTAACATTTACTCACTGGCCGGGACTATGTAGTGCCTGGAACACGGTTAAATGAAGAAGATTCGTCTAAGTAACTAGCCATAAACATCATCTGAGCCTAGTCGAACATGTGGTAAGCTGCTGTTTTCTTTCACTGTTTTGAGCACGTGTAATATTTATTGACACTGGTTTAATATTTTAACCCTTTCAGTCCGACCCTGCCTTTCTGTCACAGATGACAACGTAGTTTTTAAGCAAGTGCGGCCCAAAAGACCCTCGGCTGTCGGCGGGTTGATTAAAGAACTGCTCCGATAATGATGTTGTCAAATTGTAATATTCTCAGTTATTAGCTTGGTTCACCGATTTTATATAGAATTTATTCGGATTGTGCGAGAAGCTTTGCCGTGCTATCCTCAACCCACAACCTATGTCCTATGAAAACCTATTTCCAACAGTGAACTGAAAAAAAATGTTGTTTTGCAGGGTTTAATAAACATTTTTATTACTATAAACATACCTTCTTACCACGGAAATTGTCACTCGTGATTATAAATTAATAGCTATTATTCAATGATTAAAAGCGCCTATTAAATATTATTTCCTGTTAACGACAATGGACTCATTAAAGAATGAAGGGTGAATCATTATAGACTGACATTACAAAAACTGTATCTAAATATTTATAAAAACAGTTACTGACTCACTGATTGACAGACAGACAATCTAACAGATACCTACTGAAAGAGCACGAGGTGAGGCTGTCTTTGCTAATGTAGAAGATAGAGGTTCAAATTTGATGCTCGATCTATAATAATTCTCATTTTTTTTAATACCATTTAAAGATGGAATTAGCAAATAGCCTAAGTAACGGTTAAATGTTAATATATCACCTTTATAACAGTATTGTATGGTACGTACGCATGTTTGGAACGTGTGTCCTATGTGATGCAAAACTCTATGTACTTCAACTTTAGGTAAAAGGTGATAAGCCACCGGCAAAAACCGAACAAACCGAAACACAGCAATGCTGCGTCCAGACAGAAATAGGCGTGGTGGTTTTACTTACTCAGACGAGCCCTTCAAACAGAGCCCTTACTAAACTTCGTTGATATTATGTTATCTGTAGTACTACCAAATGAGCTATGAGGACAGTCAAATCTCAGAAGCAATGCGCATTGATAACAGGTTGACATCCTCCCTATCTAAGCGCCTCTTATCATATAGTGATAACGTTCTAACTCGTTATGTAAACATAGAGAGAATTCCAGCTCATTGACCTTAATATTTACCTTTTAGATCAATCACCGTCAACCTAAATTCATATTGATACTTCTAATGTATACAGCTGATAAGAACCCTCTTTTGTTTTGTATGGACAAGCCTCGCACTTTTGAAAATATCATCAAGTGTTAGGGTATTAAAACTTTATTTTCGGAACCCAAGCGAACAACAGCGGCCAGTGACATTCTGCTAACTAACGAACGGGGCTCTGACGGCCGGTTGACTCCATCCACGCTTAAACAGTCTACCGCTGGACATAGGCCTTCCCTTTTAAGAAAGGGGCAGAATCCCCACGCTGGGCATGCGGTTTGGGGACCGCAGCTGACGCTACAGCCGACGTCGGTGCCCAAGGAATTTAACTGTGTCGATGTTAGGCTGCGCTATGCCGCAATCAGCCGGACGGCAGGATCTTATCTATTAGTTAGCAGGGTGCACCACGGGTAGGTGAGGTTGGCTTAGGGTTTGGGTAGGTTGGAACCCCTTACACCCCTTTGTTATGTTATGAGAACTACATGACTGATAAAAGAGCGAGGAGTCGATGTACTAGACTCTACAAGGTTTACATTTATATCACAAAAATGTACAATTAGGATAAATGCAACATTGTTTTCGTATACCTGTTATCTGTAAACCTTTCGGAAAATAAATAGATTTTTTATTATTTATTATTATTTTTATTTAAACTATAAAGAGTTACATAGAAAACACCCTGAACCGAGACAAATATCCGTATCATGCAAAAATGTGTCTTGCATCGGCAATTGAACCCACACCTTTCTGCGGTCCAGGCGGATGATCACCCACTACGCCACTGGGGTCGTCGATGCCTATGATGGTAACATTTTGTCATTACTTATTATTTATAGCATTCTGTGGTGTGGTGAAATGCCATGACATAAACTTTCTCTATAAACCACAGTGTACAGTCACAGCGTAAGTTTCACGTTAAATTTATAATTAAAAAATAGTACCGTTATTTTCTATTATTAATTAAGCTTGGGAAGAAACTCTCTCCAGCTCCCTCAAAAACAATGTTAGAGTCAAGAATAGCAATTGTAACAAAGACGTGTTTTTTTTTTAATATAAGCCAAATAGAGCTCTTGCCAATTCTTCTATGTTTGGTAGCGTTACGTATTGGTGTTCATTAAAAAAATTTAGTAGTTTGAAGTGTTCGAATGAGAGAGAGTACACAAGTGTGTAACGAGTTTATCCGACATAGAACTAAAGTTGTCGACATAGTTCAGAGAATTAGCAAGCTGAAGTGGCAGTGGGCTGGCCATATATGCCGAAGAATCGATAACCGTTGGGGTAAACGAGTTCTTTGTGGAGACCGCGGCTCGGCAAACGTAGTGTAGGATGCCCTCCGGCCAGGTGGAGTGACGATCTGCGAAAGACTGCTGGTAGAAGCTGGATGCGTCGAGCTCAGGACAGGGCGCAATGGCACTCATTAGGGGAGGCCTATGTCCAGCAGTGGACTGCTATAGGCTGATGATGATGACAGGGACACGTTCCAAATATGTGCCTACGAACCAATAGTTGGTTACAGGTCATAGCTACCCTTACCATCAGGTGGGCCGCCATCTTACATTTACAAGTATTAAAAAAATATGTTTTAATTATTTGCATAAGATTTGTATATGATGATTTGATTGAAGATCTTGTAATATCTTAAAAACTTTGACAACCTTCCCATCAATACCAAAATGCGATTTTTTTGGATACTAAAAAATCTTATTAATTCCCATAAGTGAGACTTAACTCTATCAACAAAATAATCGTAAGGTTCGTTCATTCATTCGTTTGTTTAACCATTTTTTCCCTGACTGTATCTATACCTATTTAGTGAGATAACCGCAACCACTCCAAAGCAATATTGGTAATTCCTCATGTCTTGTTGATGAAATATCGTAATCCATGAGCTTTTAACTCATCTAAAGGTTTCGTATGTCACGTAGAGCTTAAAAAAATCTATAAATTCTATGCATTGAAAGGAATTAAGTTGGCTTAGTTAAATACAACCATGGTGTAAGCATGTATACCTCAAAAGAAAGCTAGGAAGCAACTTTTGACAGGCTTCATAGCTCATAGCAGAGTTTGGCCTTATATAGCTACTCATATTCATATTCATATTCTTTATTGTTTCATGTGGTACAGTACAAGGTGTTCTTATATAACATTTTGTTCGCAACATGAGACCCGTAGGGGCACTACAATAGTTAGGTACTTATGAGTATAATTTAAGCCTAGGTATATACTATAAAATTACATATAGTATAATAATAATATTACCTACATATTTAGTTATAATTAGTTAATATTCCATACTTAAGACAGACTAATCTAATTTAATTTTAAATAACAGAGGTTTATTAAAATATAATAATATCACAGTTGGTTAAAGACCTTATAAGTGAAGTAATACTTAGGTATTTAAAACTATTCTTTAAACTCGAAAAATTCTTGCAAGTTGTAAAAACAGTTATCTACAAGAAACTCTTTCAGTTTTTTATAGCAAAAAGTGTGTTTTTCAATGTTTGTAATTTGTAAAGTTACCGTATGTGGGTAGGTAACTCTGCCTTCTGCGCTTTTGCGGGTTCGATCCCCGCCTAGGACTAATATTTGTATGATAGACATAAAAGTATATTCTGTGTTTGAATGTATCTATGTTATAAGTCTCTGGTACCCATAGTACAAGTTCTGCCTAGTTTGGGATATGTCGACTGTCGTATTTATTTATATTTATAACTCGGTACCTAGGTACATAGTGTACCTACCTTTCTTTTTTTAATACCTGTCTTTATGTTATATTTCACCTTGTAACATACGTTCAATCCAACATACCACGATGCATAATGCAACTTGACACCTCCCTAATTTGTCTGTATGACTTGCATTAGCTTTTTTGCCGGGAGTCAAACCTGATACCACATTAGCTGACTCAGTGTAAAGCACATTCTGTTGGGGTAATAAATATATACATTTATAAATATATATTGTTTTGATAATTAATTTGAGACGCGGCTAAACTTACTATTTTTAATTATTATACATAGTAGCTACCCAGATAAAAATGGACTTTATTATAAACAAGATACCGCATATTTCAAATTAAAAAAAATATTCACATGATGTAGCTCTAGATCAGGAATAACAGTAAGCTACTTTTCATCCAGGTTATGTAGTTTTAATTTAGAATCACTATTGTGATTATCAAAAAATACAAAAGAGTAACTTTTTAAATTATATAAAAGATGTGTATTGCATTTTTCTTAAATGAAATAAATCTTTACAGTAGCAGTGTATAAGGTATACTTATATTTTTTTATCTATAATTAAGTAAGTATGATTCTTTATATTTATATTAATCATTTGATATAAATATAAAGACTATATAAATATATTTGATTTTATTATTTATTTTATTTTATTTTTACAAATGAAACTTACTGTACACTGAATACCAGAAGCAACTCAAGTAAATAAACCTACAGTTTAACGAACAAAGAGATCCACGTTCTGTTATCATAAGCATATTAATATTACATTTAACAGTCATTTTATTCATGACAGCTTTAGATACTAATTGTAATATAAAACTTACCTTTTAGGCTTCAATTTCTTGATGAAAACGCCAAGCATTTTGTTTCAAAAAATCCATAAAATCTTCTAATTGACACTCACAATCACAACACTCACTAATTGACTAATCACTACACTAAATTTGTCTCACTAAATTCTCATCTTACTAACAAAAAATTCCCACCACCAAAACACTAAATTGACAAAAACTTCCCAAATCAGCTAAAAATTTAGTTCCCACTAAAAAAACGCGCAGAATTCACGATGACAAAGAACTGAACTCGAATTTCACCGATATAAACAAAACACGGTGCGATCTAGCGTCCGAAACGTCTGACCTAGACACACTGACTGCGAACACTGTTCCACATTTGGCAAGCGAGTCCGCAATCGATATTATCCCATAGCTAGTAGAATCTATTGCGTAATCGTTCTCACGGTCCGAATTTGCGATTTTCATTCGATCTCGATATTTTATTCAAAAAGTATTTTTTAAACTACCAATAGGGTTGCGTGTTGTGTGGTGCTACTGAGGTGTGGTGGGAAATTTTACTAGATGGTGGACTGGTCGGGTGACTGGTCGTTGCCCGCAGTCAGCTGATATCTGCATTGAAAATTGGTGGGAAAAAAGATTATTATTATCATGGGAAAGTGACATGGGAAAATTGTGTTTGGTAAAGAGCTAAAGTGCTTTAATTAAAACATCAATAAATAAGTAGTTGGTAGGTATAAATGCATCATTTTCTATACAAATGTTTTATTCTCTTTCCTAATTGATCCGTGTTATTGACGCCGGTTCATAACGTGTATGAACCGGCGTCAAGCATGGCGCATAGCGTAGGAGCTGGTCCAAAAAGTGCAGCACAGTTGTGTTTGTATTCAGCACTCAAAGCGTTAACTTTTACTTTTTACTGCGGGCCTCGCACATGATGCTCCGCGCCATGCACGAACCAAAAGCTAGCGCCTTAGAGCAAATATTTTCAACATTCAAAATGTTAAGTTGTTATGTAACATCCAAAAATCCCACGTTTTCCTTCCCATTGTTCCCGCATGCTAACGACCTTTCTGTTGACATACGCTAAATTCCAAAACGCATCTGTGTGTTGTTACCAAAATGTACCTTTTTATACAATTGTCCAAAATGGACCGACAGCAAAATAAGTAAATTAAAGCTGAAAAAGGATATCATTGGATTAAAACACTTATGGCGTCACACCAGCACGACAGACCCATTTATCATCATCACCATCAACAACAACCTAAGTGCAATGCTGAACATAGATTTCCCCCAAGGATTTCCACGAAGAACGGTGTTGAGCACTTCCTATCCACTGATTTCCTGCAATCTTGAAGATATCGTCTTTCCATCTGAACGGAATCCCCCTACACTAATGGCCGGTTCCTATATTATACCGATTACGCCTCGTTTTCCCCTGAAAAACTGACAAATTTTCGACGCCTCGTTGTTAATTTTTGACAGATTTTCAAGGGAAAACGAGGCGTAATCGGTAACGGTATAATATAGAAACCGGCCGTTAGTCTACCAAGTAATACCGATCACTGGAGTGCGCCACTAGCTCATACGAAGAAGGAAGAAAGTCTACCAGATCGTAGTCACCATTCGAGAAACTTTACTACCAAACGTTTATGAAGTCCACAGATACACATGTCAAACTTATAACACCCCTCTTTTTGCGTCGGGGGCTAAAAAATATGTTCCACGACCATCTGGAAGACATTTTTCCCCTATTCAATTAACAGCCTCCTTGCTTTGACTGTACTTAAAAGTTATCTGCTGTCGTAACCTAATATAGTAAAAATTCCTTTCTTTACTTTATACACTTGTGTCAATACATAGGAAACATTGTTTACCTACAATACCTACGGTACCAGTATGTAGTCTTGGACACCTCTAATACTATTATCATTATCATCATCCTCAGTTTATGGCAGTCCACTGCTGGACACAGGCCTCCCTAATGAGCGTTATTGCGCCCTGTCCTCAGTTCGTCGCATCCAACTTCTACCAGTAGCCTTTCCCAGACCGTCACTCCACCTGGATCGAGGGCGTCCTACACTTTTTTTTTAATGCCAAAGTGATTGACGAACAGGTGGGCCACTTCATGGAAAATGGTCACGCCGCCAATAGACATCTGCATCACCAGGGCGATACTGCTGCGCAGAGAATGCCCGCCTTTTGAAAGACCTATTGATTTGCAGTGGGCGAAAGTCCGCCTGAGACGCAGAAGGTTGCGGGTTCGATTCCCGCTGCGGGACAAATGTTTGCATGTTCTGTAGATATTTGTCTCGGGTCTGGGTGTTTTCTATGTATGATAAGTATGTATTTACAAAAAAAAATTATATGTGTAGTATATCAATCATGTGGTTCCCATAATACAAGTTCTGCTTAGTTTGGGGCTACATGATGCTGTGTGATTACGTCCCGCATTATTTATTATTATTATATTATTTATTTAGCTCTTAGGGAAGACCGCATAAGGGAGTTCGGTATAGAATTTGCACGGACGTGACACTACGTTGGTCAAGACGCGGTCTCCACTCAAGCACTCGTTTACCTTAACGGTTTTCGGTTCTTCGGAAGATATGGCCAGCCATTGCCACTTCAGTTTGTGTTAAAGTATTTTTGATTTTGTTTCGTGTAATTCAACAATGTCGTAGCAAACACGAAAACATTAATTAATTCCATTTACATCGTCAATAAAATCTAATGTTATGTAGGATGGGTCGACCTTGAGTCACAGATAGTACAATAGCAACACACCCTCTAAATTGGGGTGATTGGGGTGGGACTTGGGACTCAACATTGAAAATGGCCGACTATAAATTGTACAGATCAATATTCTGATTACTATTTTTATTTGCTTAATAAATGAAACAGTTTACCATGTATAAAAAGTACCCATGTCGAGCAAGAAGTACAGTCAGCATCAAAAGTAGATGATGAGTTTCAGAATTTCAATACAGCTGATAGAAATTTGCGTCAGAATTAGATAGCACTAAAGTGTTCCATAAATAGGTGATTGAAAAATATACCACAATTAAGCTGATGACACTAACCACCACATGTACCTGATGACTTTAAGGTTCAAAAGTATCTGATGTAAAATAGTTTTATAAATATATGAATTAGGTTACTTTGCAATATTTTGGCAATAAAGATATAGGTTCAAAAATAACTGACTGTCTATCATAGCAAAAATAGCTGATTATCTATTTTAACTGGCCTTTTAGCTCAGTTGATAGTAATTCTTAATTATTTTTATTTTTATTTTTATTTTTATTTTTATTTTTATTTTTATTTTTATTTTTATTTTTATTTTTATTTTTATTTTTATTTTTATTTTTATTTTTATTTTTATTTTTATTTTTATTTTTATTTTTATTTTTATTTTTATTTTTATTTTTATTTTTATTTTTATTTTTATTTTTATTTTTATTTTTATTTTTATTTTTATTTTTATTTTTATTTTTATTTTTATTTTATTTTTATTTTTATTTTTTTATTTTTATGAGACTAGTTAAAATAGATAATCAGTTATTTTTGCTATGATAGATAATCAGATATTTTTGAACCTGTCTTTATTTCCAAAATATTGTAAAGTAATATAATTCATTCTAATTACAAATCCTAATAATCTTAACCCTATCCTATCACATCACACTATCACATCACATCACATCACACTTTATTATTATTATTATTTAATATTATAAATGCGAAAGTCTGTGTATCAAATTTTGAAAAACAGCCTCAAAAGTGGTAAACGGGGATGGCAAAGTTTGTATGGGGAACAAAAAAATTCTTTACCAATCTACTTGAAATTTTGCACAGAGATTTTCTATTGAAATTGAATGAATACGTGTTTCAGGATTTTTCGCAATTCAACCCTTAAGACTTTTAACGGAAGTGGCAAAAATTTGTACGGGGTACAAAAGTCTGTGTGAATGTTGGTTACCACGTATCTCCGTAACCACTAAACAAATTTTCATGAAATTTGGCACGTTGATAGTTTCGGTGCCAAAATAACACATAAGCTAATAAAAATTTGAAAAAACAACCCCAAAAGTGGTGAACGGGGGTGGCAAAGTTTGTATGGGGAACAAATATTATCTTTACTAATCAAATTGAAATTTTGCACAGAGACTATCTACTAAAAATAAATGAATACGCGTTTCAGGATTTTTCGAAATTCAATCCCTAAGACGATTAACGGGAGTGGCAAAGTTTGTACGGGGAATAAAAGTTTGTGTGAATGTTATTTATTTATTTATTTATTTAATAGGAACGCCAACAGCTTAAATATCAATACATTGTAGAGTTACACTGACAAAGTGATGTGTTTGTTAGTTTAGCTTAGTGAATAATACAAAGGCTTATCTAATTTTGATTTTTTTTCTCTAAAGTTGTACACGGGGTGGCAAAATTTGTATGGGGAACATAAAAAAAAATTACCAATCGACTTGAAATATTGCACAGAATCTCTCCTCTAGAAATAAATGACCTGTTTCAGGATTTTCCGCACTTCAAGTTACGCACTTAAGGCGGTTAAAGGTAATCAATTTTTATTAATGAACTTTCATTAAAATGTATTCCTAAAAAGTACATTAAGAAAATAAAACTTGAACAGGGTATGATTGGAGATGAAAGTTTGTATGGAGAACCAATCATTTCTCAAGTTAGGTAAAATTATTAAAATTTATCATACTTAACCGGCAGTTGAATTGGTGATCAAACCTGGAACCTTGGAACGGGAACGAAAAAGGGAGTAAGAGTGGGAAAGAGAACGGAACGTGTACGGGTATGCTAGGTAATGCATTAATAATATGTTAGTACTTTTTATTCCGCGCAAAACGTGGTAAAAATAAACCTTTATGTAAATAATGAAACACATTTTGACACATATATTTCCACGCGGGCGAAGCCGCGGGGTGCAGCTAGTATATTTATAGAACTATTTTACATCAGATACTTTTGAACCTTAAAGTCATCAGGTACATATGGTGGTTAGTGTCATCAGCTTATTGTTGGCATATTTTACAATCACCTATTTATGGAACACTTTAGTGCTATCTAATTCTGACGCAAATTTCTATCAGTTGTATTGACATTCTGAAACTCATCATCTACTTTTGATGCTGACTGTACAAGTAGATACTTATTTTACTTATGGTAATAAATTGACTCTCATAAGGGCCGAGCTATTTTTTGTGTATTTATAGTCACTAATACGTGTTTATATGTGTGTATGTGTATTTGTGTATGTGAGTATGTTTGTTCCCACTCAACTCCGTAACAGCTGAACGGATTTTAATAAAACTCGGAATATATATTAATTGTACTACACAGTTTATGACCTGGACATTATGCCAGCCACCAAAGCCGCAGGCGCAAGCTACTGCATGATAATTGGTGTGTAATGGACTGATTGATGACGAGTGTGATGAGCGCTTTTATAAAATTAATCAAAATTACAAGCAACCCTCTATTTATGGTCCAAACTTCTACGTGTGGATAGCTCTACATATTCTTCATTTAGGTGTCACCATAGAGACTTCTCAATTATTCGCAGTCAAAATTGTGAGGACAGCTTGGTACGAATGTGATTTATCTTATACACAATCTGCCGAAGAACAGATATATGTTAGGGTAAACGAGTTCTTGAGTGGAGATCGCGTTTCGGCAAACGTAATGAAGCACGTCGGCTAGATGAAATGACGATCTGCGAAAGGCAGTAAACTGCAGTTAGTAGCTGGATGCGAGGAGCTGAGGACAGGTCGCAATGGCGCTCAGTGGGGGAGGGCTATGTCCAGCTGTGGACTGCTCTAGGCTGATGATGATGATGATAATAATCAATTTCCATGCTTCTCTCGCAAGAGAAGACCGATTGAAATTTCTTTTTTTTGGTTTTCCTTGATTCCGGGGTGGCTTAAAAAAATAAAAAATTGAAAAGTTCTAAAAGAACATTGAAAAATACGGGACAATCAGAAAGTACTTTTTTCCTATGGTATTTTTGTATGAATTCTTATTTTGACAGGACTTGTCGGGTCAATTAGTTAGGATATATTTATAAAACAAAACTAAATAGCTGCATCCAGATATTTCAAGATTTTATTTGTAATGTTGCATCACATAGCAGATACGCAGATACCATAAACAAGTCTATCAGCACATTAAAATGTCAATTACAGTCTGAATCGATTTTATCGCAAGATCGATAACATCTCGACCGGCTGCACAATCGAGTTCCATTGATAACTCGATATCTTGAATGCGTTTTATTTTTTTCTTATTATTGACATAATAGCCAATTATTTATTTATCGAAGCGCTCGTGGTGTTGCTTACTTCTTAGCAAATTATCTGGGTTCAACGACACTCACAGTACGGCTAGTCCACCAGTTTAAAGTTGTTCAGCGAGCTATGCTCGGAGTTTCTCTGAAGAATAGAATTCAATTCGAGACTATCCGACATGGAACTAAAGTTGTCGAAATAGTCCAGATAAATAGCAAGCTGAAGAGGCAATGGGCTGGCCATGACTGAACTGACAATCGTTGGGGTAAACGAGTTCTTGATTGGTGACAGCGTGTCGGAAAACGTAGTGTAGGACGCCCTCTGGCAAGATAGAGTCTAGATAGAGTAGATCTGAAAGGCTGCTGGTAGGGCTGGATGCGTCGAGCTAAGGACAGGGCGCAATAGCGCGCATCGGGGGAGGCCTAATTCCAACAGTGGACTGCTATAGGCTGTTGATGATGAAACAATACTCCATCCTGTCACTACTTGGATGGGTGATCGTTTAGTGGTAGTTAGATCTAAGCGCTTCTGTGCTTTGGAAGCCAAAAATTAAGCCAGGTTAGAGGCCTTCGGGCGGCTTAAAAAACTCCGACACCAGAGTTGGCCACTAAGAAAGAAAGAAAAATCAAAGAGTTCAATACACCACGGTAAAATTAATTTTAGGTGTAGAGAAGATGGAATATCGGCATCCACCACCACACCACACAAGCCTATATTAGTCCACTGCTGGACATAGGTCTCCCCTAATAAAGGGGGATATACCCATAATCCCCACGCTGGGCACGCGGGTTGGGGATCGCAGGGCACAACTTCTCGCACCACCGACGCCGCTGCCCGTCGAAGTCCAGGGTATTTAGCTGTGCCGGTGTTAGGCTGCGTTATGCCGCAATCAGCCGGCTGCCAGAGCCTCGTTTGTTAGTTAGCAGGGTCTACCACGTGCAGGTGCGGTTGGCTTAGGATTGGAACCCCTTACACGTGTGGTTGTCGAGAAGGAGGTTAGGTTACTACGTTACTACAGAAAAAAAAATTGGTGATTCGTAAAAAAAGGTTGTATTAAAAAAAACTGATTTATTATGAATATTATTTATATTAGGGGTATATGCCATATTTGTAATTAAAAATAATTTATTTTCAACAATAATATGATTCTACAATACATAAGCAATCAGGCACTGCCATCATTGTTCCGAAACAATAAAAAAAATAAGTAATAAAAAAAGTACAAGGTATAATTTATCTGTGTAATATGTACTTTATACATAAAATATCATTTCCTAGGTAGGTAGCTGTCTGTACATAATGAGATGAATTAAGCAAGTTATTTTTAAAGTTCTACTATTCTAGGTTGTAATAACCTCTTCAGCACTACCATCATCTACTTTAGCCGTTGTAGTTGCTTCGGTGGTAGCCGTCGTATCTGGAGTAGGTGCTTCGGTGGTTGGTTCTGAAGTTGTTGTTTCTGTTGCTGCCTCTGTCGCTGTTTCTGTCGCTGCTTCTGTGGTTGCTTCTGTTGCTGCTTCTGTTGCTGCTTCTGTTGTTGCTTCAGTAATTGCTCCTGTTGTTATTTCAGCAGCCTTTGTTACTTCTGCAACCGTGGTTTGTGCCTCACTGGTAGGTTCTTCGCTTGTTATAGCCGCTTCTGTTGTATGAATGGTCGCTTTTGGTTGTTCTTCGGTCGTGGTGGCTTTAAACATCAATTGCTGTATCGGGCCTTGTGTTCTATTATCTAAAGCATTGTCAAGTATATCGTTTATTGCTTTTACATCTTCTATTGGAAGGTCTTCTAGTTTTTGTGCAAAATGCGATTGTTGATTACAGGTTTTTTTGCAAGCTTCTTCTGTATCGAATAGATTTGATGAGGAACATCCTTTCCATTCGAATCTTATGCACAAACCTTCGATGTATGTATATTTGAATTGTCCTTTTACGCCGCAGTCGTTATCACTTATGGGTTGGTAGCATTCATTTGCTAAAACAAGAATAAAATCAAAATTTATAACGCTCCTGATATTAAAGCCTCATTTCACATTCCTACTCCATCATTAGATTCTGATCATGATCAGCATATCTAAAACCATCGAGCCCATTCCAATAAGCACAAACACTACCTCTGGGCATGCGGGTTGGGGATCGCAGGGCACAGTTTCTCGCACCATCGACGCTGCTGCTCGTCGGTGGTCTGGGAATTGAGCTATGCCGGTGTGTGGCCAAGTCAGCCGGACGTCAGAGATCTGTTTGTTAGCAAGCAGGGTGCACCACGGGAGATGAGGTTGGCTTGGATTCCGAAGATGGATGTTAAAGCCCCTGCCACCCCCATACATAGTTACATAGAATATACATAGTAACTAGAGGTTTAGCTGGGCCTGTATTAGGGTGCGCTATGCCACAATCAGCAGGGTCCCCCATGAGCAGGTGAAGTTGGCTTGGGGGGGGGCTTATGTCTATGCTTTAATAGTTGCTTTGCCTAGCTTGCGTTCTGCTGCTGTAGCTTCTCTCAGTAGCCGCTTGCGTAGCATAGACATAGGCCCTACCTTACTCATCTCTTCAAGAAGGGTAAGGTGCGAATGGTCTTAGGGGAGTGTAGCGCAACAGTCGCCGATCCCTAAGGCAAGCCTGGCGGAGTATCCTTCACGTGGTTGTCCCCTGTTATTGGTCTATTTCCTTCAGAAATAGACGTAACTGAAACCGCCAGACGCTTTTGGGGTTGGGGGGGAATGGCTCCTCCGCGCGTCCTTATGATGAGCATAAGGCGCAGTGGATGGAGCTGGCAGAGGAAAGGAGTTTCCAACTCTGCCGGGAGTGGTAGCCGTTGCGGTTCTGTCCGCACTGGGCTTGGATGGGGCCGTTTTCGGCCGTTTAGGGGAGCCAAATCTCAAGGTCTGGCGCCTGCCGAGGGGAGTGTCGTGTTTGTGAATCTTGAGCCGCGCTGCATCTGTTCGTGGTCGCCACGTGCGCCCGCCAGTAAGGCGGACGTGCGGGGTGGCCGTGGACTCTTGCTGCGCGACTCTCGGTTCACACACAGGGCATGGTCGGGGGGAACCCGGCCGCTAGGGCGCCAACAACAACAATGAAAAAAATGAAAATATGGACAGTTTGAATAACATATTGCCTCAGGTGGGTACCGGTCTCTCAGAGGCCGGAGAACCCCACTCCGCTTCGGCGGGCAGCCCCACCGTATCTGAGGGGGCACAAACTGCCATGATGTTAGGGGGTCCTCCCGCGTTACGACGCGGAGGATGGCCGCTTCGGCGGCGGCCGCTTCTGCGGCAAATGTTGAGGGGCGTGCCTGCATGCCCGCGTCTGATCCAGGCGCGGACGTGCAGACGACGCCGGATTCCTTCAGGAAGCCGTCGCCGGCACCGGGTGGTGCGGCGATCTCATTGGTGGATGGCGGAGAGGAGTCGGACACTTCCATCATGTCCGTCACCTCTATCGCTTCAACGGCGTCGAGCCTCACTCGCGCTACGCGAAAGCGATTGAGAAGGCCGGAGGACAGCGCCTTGGATACTCAAAAAGCCAAGCGTGCTGCTTTCCTTAAAGAAAAGAGCGGAGGGGAAGATGAGGTCTTCGACCCGTCTGTCCCACCCTCCAATATCCGGAGCAAGGGGAAGTTGCCGAAGGTGGCAGATCTCGGGCAGGAGATGCAGGACCAACCGACCGAAGAACTGGTCACCTGCATCAAGTCGCAGCTCGGGACCGTGGAGAAAATCGCCGATAGATCGCGAAATATGCGCGGCGATTTCATCCACGGTCTGCGAATTGCGGCAAGGAAGGTCGAAGCGGCGGCGGAAATCCTGGTGGAGCGGGGCTCCGCCGACGCCAACGTTCAGCGGCTGGAGCGGGAGAACGCAGAGCTGCGCTCACGGATGGCTGACCTCTCCGCCAAGGTGGATCAGTTGACGGAGGTCATCCGCTTGCAGCAAGCGCCCCTTCCGCCCAGTGCGAAGACAGTGACTCCCCCTGGGAGTCCTAATAAAAGGACGACTCCCCCGGCTCCAAGCTCGAAGCGAGCTGCCCCTTCTCCGGCCAGTGCTGTGAGCGCAGCCGGACCGAGGGCAACAACATCTGCTGGGGGTGGGGACTGGGAGGAGCGCCTCATGGAGAGGATCACTGCCTTTCTTGAGTACAGGTTGGCTGGAGTCAGTGTGGCTCAGCCTGCCTTGTCTCGGGGCGGTGTTCTTCCTCCTCCTAGCCCCCTCACAAGACTCCCAATCGGGAAGACCAGACCGGGACACCAGCCGCCTGCGGCAACGGCACCCGTGGCGCAGACGCGGTCCCCCTCGGCTCCGACGCTTCCCTCGTCGGAGTCGTGGGCGACCGTGGTCTCCAAGAGCGCCAAGAGAAGGGCGGCAAAGAAAAAGGCACAGGCGGCCCAGACCACCCCGATGCCGAGCCAACTAAGTGGACCGAGAGCTGGCCCAAGAGTCGGACCTACAGCTGGCGCTAGGTCTGCTGCTATCAGCTCCGGACCCGTCCCAAAGGCCCAAAAGGGCAAGGCCAATCGGGCAACGTTGCCCAAGCCCTCTCGGCTTCCAACATCCGCGGCTATCACTGTGACCGTTCCCGAGGGTTCGGAGGTCACTTACGCCGCGGTGATGAAAGCCGCGAAGGAAAAAATAAGGTTGACAGACGTTGGAGTGGATTCCATCCGCTCCAGACGAGCTATAACAGGGGGATTAATTTTGAAGGTGTCGGGACCCGACTCCACCTCCAAAGCAGACGTGCTTGCGGAGCGCATGCGCGTCGCCCTCGCTGACAAGACGGGCGAGTTGAGGTTGAAAGACCTTGACGACAGCGTCACGCCTCAGGAGGTGGCGGCTGCGGTAGCGGAGGCCGGGGAATGTTCGGTGGACGACGTGCGGGTGGGCGACATTCGCCGCTCGCCCAAAGCCCTAGGGACAGCTTGGGTGCGCTGCCCGCTCGCTTCTGTGCGGAAGCTGGCAGCGGCAAAGCATGTCGTCGTCGGATGGTTTCCGGCCCGGGTCGACTACCTGACCTCGCGGCCGCTACAATGCTTCCGGTGTTTGGAGTACGGGCACGTACGCACCGCATGCCGGAGCCCAGTGGATCGTAGCAACCTGTGCTACGCGTGCGGCGAACCCGACCATCGGGCTAGCCAGTGCACGCGTCCGCGCAGGTGTCCGCTGTGCTCCGGCATGGGCTGCAAGGCTGACCATAGGATGGGGACCAAACAATGCTCCCCTCCTAAGGTGAAGAGGAAGCCGGCTCCTCCAGCCCCAGCCACCGGAAGTTCTGCGGCCCCAACAAAGAGGGCCGCGGAGTCGGGCAACGGCCCGCCCCAGGAGGCTATGGAGGCCTCTTAATGGATCACGCTATTAAGAAGGTCCTCCAGTGCAACCTGAATCACTGCCGGGGTGCGCAAGACCTGCTCATGCAAACCCTTGCGCAGTATTCGGTTGCACTCGCCGTAGCGTCGGAGCCCTACCGCGTTCCGGACCATCCTCGCTGGTTCCGGGACGATTTGGACTCCGTCGCTATCTACTGGGGTGGTGGTGAAGGTGACCGCCACTGCTCCCTTATCGAAAGGGGGCAGGGCTTCGTGGCCGTGGAATGGGGTCGTTTAGCCGTTGTGGGCTGCTACGTCTCCCCTAACTGTACCCTCGCCGCTTACGAGGCGTACTTGGACGAGGTGGGAAACTGCATTCGCAGGTGCCTACCCCGTCCCGTGCTCGTCCTGGGTGACTTCAACGCCCACTCGCGTGAGTGGGGGAGTCCTCGGGATGACCCTAGGGGAGTCTCCGTTGTAGAATGGACGGCGGGATTAGACCTCCGGTTGTTAAATCGGGGGTACGTAAACACCTGTGTGCGGTGGCAGGGGGAGTCGATCGTGGACCTATCATGGGCGACTCCCTCTGCCACACACATGGTGTCGGGATGGAGAGTGGCGGAGGAGATGGTCACTTTATCCGACCATCGCCACATCGTATTCGATGTGGCCCTCCGCTCTCCACCCCGCGCATCCCGCCGGAGTAGCAGTCCGCCGCGACGATGGGCCCTCAAGCGGCTTAACAGGGATCTGTTCGAAGCCGCCGCCGTCGTCGCGGCCTGGCCAGAAGACCAAGCCGAACAAGATCTGCCCGATCCTGAGTGGGAGGCGACGTGGTTCCGGGACATGATGACGTCGATATGCGACGCCTCCATGCCCCGGGCCAAGTTATCCAAGCGCCGGGCGGTGTACTAGTGGTCGGAGGAGATAGCGAGGCTGCGCGAGGCATGCCTGCGCTCCCGACGCGAGTACACCCGGTCCCGGAGAAGAAGGCGAGCAACTGCCGAGGAGAGGGATAGTGCTTACGAGTCCTATAGAGCCGCTACGACGGCGCTGCAAAGCGCCATCGCAGACGCCAAGGCTCGGTCCTGGAGTGAACTCCTGGAGGGGCTGAACAGGGATCCGTGGGGGCGCCCGTACAAAACTGTACTGGGCAAACTGCGCCCATGGGTCCCTCCGTTGACGGAGACCCTGGACCCTGTGTTCGTGGGAGGAGTGGTTGACACGCTCTTCCCCAGGGTCCAGGACAGCCCCTCTACCCCCGCGTTACCATCGGGCCTTACCATCTGGTCCGATGAGCTGGGGGTAACGGAACAGGAGATGGACCGAGCGGTAAAGCGGCTCAGGGCTCGTGGTAATACGGCCCCCGGGCCCGACGGAATTCCAGGTCGGGCCTGGGTGCTGGCACTATCCGCCGGCCTGGGGGAGAAGCTGGGGCGGTTGTTCGACAACTGCCTCCGCTCTGGTGTGTTTCCCCTGGGCTGGAAGACGGCAAACTTGGTCCTCTTGAAGAAGGGCGGCAGGGCCGCGGACTCTCCCTCTGCGTACCGTCCCATTTGCCTGCTGGACGAGGGCGGCAAGTTATTCGAACGAATAATTGCCGCTCGTCTCTGCACACATCTGTGGCAGGTAGGCCCCAACCTGTCGGACGACCAGTACGGTTTCCGGCAGGCGCGTTCGACGGTGGACGCCATTCTACGCGTGCGTTCGCTGTCGGACCAGGTACTGTCCCGGGGCGGGAGGATGTTGGCGGTGTCCTTGGACATCGTCAACGCGTTCAACTCCTTGCCCTGGAGGGCGATCAGGGAGGCGCTCGTCCATCACGGAGTGCCTCCTTACCTGCAGCGCATAGTTGGCTCCTACTTGCAGCACAGGTGTGTGCAGTATGTAGGCAGGGATGGTGCATTGCACCAGAGGGAGGTCAATTGCGGGGTTCCTCAGGGGTCGGTCTTGGGCCCCCTCCTGTGGAAACTCGCATACGACGCGGTCTTGCGCGTCGATCTCCCCGCCGGCGTACACGTCGTCTGCTACGCGGACGACACTCTTGTGTTGGCTGGTGGGGACTCCTTCGACGGGACCAAGGAGCTCGCCGAGCTTGGGGTGGCATGCGTGGTGGATGGGATCCACCAGCTGGGTCTGCGGATAGCGCCTGCGAAGGCCGAGGCGCTATGGTTCCATAAGCTCCCGAGGGGGCGGGAACCACCCAGCATGTCGGTTCGCGTGGGTGACGTGGACGTCCAGGTGGGGCCCTTTCTGAAGTACTTGGGCCTCACCTTGGACAGTCGCTGGGACTTCGGGGAGCACTTCAGTCGCTCCGTCCCCCGAGTTCGGAAAGTGGTCGGTGCTATGCACGGGCTACTTCCGAATCTCGGGGGGCCGAGTGAAGGTGTTCGCCGCCTTTACGCGGGTGTCGTGCGATCGATGGCACTCTACGGAGCGCCCGTCTGGTCTCACAGGCTGGCGGGTGTTAGGCGCTGCCGGGCCCTGTACAATGGGCTCCAGCGTCCTATTGCCATACGCATCGCGAGAGGGTATCGCACGATATTCTTTGAGGCGGCAACACTGCTGGCGCGGTTTCCGCCCCTCGACATCCTGGCGAGGATGGACGCACGTGTGTTCGTCCGTCTTCGTCACGATGGCGGGGGTGGAGTCGCGCCAGTTGAAGTGAGGCATGAAGAGCGCCGACGTGCGCTGGAGGAGTGGCGCGAGCGGCTGGAGGAGCCGCGTAACTCGCGCCAACGCGCCGTCGGCGCGATTCTGCCGAGCTTCGAAGCCTGGCTAGGGAGGGAGGTAGGGCACGTCACCTATCGTCTTACTCAGGTGCTCACCGGACACGGGTGTTTCGGTGAGTTCCTGAGTAGGATCGGACGCGAACCGACACCGCAATACCACCATTGCGGGTGGGACCTCGATTCCGCGCAGCACACGTTGGAGGAGTGTCCAGCGTGGGGCGTGGAGCGCGGAATCCTGGTCGCCAGGATCGGGCAGGATCTGTCTCCGCCGAGCGTAGTAGCGGCTATGCTGGTGGAGGAGTCGGCGTGGCAGGCCGTGGCCTCTTTCTGTGAGACCGTTTTGGTTCGGAAAGAGGCCAGCGAGCGAGATCGGGAGAGGGCCGATCCCGCTCGGAGAAGGCGGCGGCGGGGTGTAGGCAACGGCCACCCCGCGCCGCCAGCCCCCCCGTGATGGGGGGCCCGCGGCTCCCCCTGTAGAGGGGGTCTCACCGGGCCGTGGGTGGTGGCAGGAGTGAGGGCTCCAGCCTCCACCACTAAGCGGACCCGGGGAGGATGGCGGCGCCTTTGTGGAGCGCGCCGCTGTAAGCACCGCGAAGGCACTGGGGGCGGCAGCTACGGTCGCCCCCCGGGACGTGCATCGGCAGATGCGGGAGGGGTTTTTGGAGGCAATTTGATTCCCAAAAACCCCTCTTTGCGCATCGAGGCTGGACCACCGCGGGAGGTTTAGTGGGTCGGGCGAGTCCGCCTAAACCCCACATAACCCCGTCGCACCCTGCATGCGGCGGGGTATCTGGTCGTAGATTCCTGCCCGCGTTACCAAAAAAAAAAAAAAAAAAAGTTGAAGTTGGCTTGGGTTTCAAAGATGAAGGTTAGAACCCTTTACACCCCCTTGCGAGTGGCAAAATATTCAAACTAAACGGCTGTCTTTTCTTTGACAGGAACAGCGCTCTGTTGTTTGCCGATGTTTAAGGAGGGAGATGGGATGGAGACGCTATCGCCGTGATTACTTTTTGCCTGCAGCAGCTGGTCCAGATGAACCAAAAGAAAGGACACTGATACGTCAAGAATTAATATTAATTATTATTATTTCACGAAATGATTTTATAATTAAAATATATAATTTAATATGAATTAAGAGTAAGAATTTAGCTATAGAATTTGTGTCTAATTTTAGATTTTAATGTATTTTCTCTTACTTTTCTTTGTTTTATTGTATTGTCTTTTTATTTCTTGTGTCAATTTTACTTCTGTGGCTAATCTTTGTTAAAATTTGTAGGTTTAAGAAATAAGTTAAATTAATATTCGTTAAATTAATATTTTGACGGCCTCTGTGGCGCAGTGGGCGAAGGTCCGCCTGAGACGCAGAAGGTTGCGGGTTCGATTCCCGCCGCGGGACAAATGTTTGCATGTTCGCAGATATTTGTCTCGGGTCTGGGTGTTTTCTATGTATAATATGTATCTATTTACAAAAAAAATTTATATATGTAATATATCAATCATGTGGTTCCCATAATACAAGCTCTGCTCAGTTTGGGGCTACATGATGCTGTGTGATAGTGTCCAGCATTATTTATTTATATAAATATCTATAATATTGTATAAAATGTTGTTGCAATTAATAGCAACAGTAAAGCGGGGCTATAAATGCCAATTTAATAAAAAAAAAAAAAAAACTAAACGGCTGTATAATTTGATTGCGTTAACTAATAAGTTTGATTTTTTTTCTTAGTTGCCAGGAATCGCAGACAATTTGATATCTCAGCGCGTTCCTGGGAAAAAGGTCTCTTAAATGGGTGCTTTTTCGGTTTTGAGAAGGACGGAACCCTAAAAAAATGAAAAAATACCATTCTCATCATTCCTTTCCTCTTCGTCTTTTAACATCATTACTGACTCCTCTTCATCGGACCAGTTCAACAACTTGCCGATGCAGTAGTGCGAACACAAGAACTCGTTGCTAAACTTGTTGAAAGTCGGACATCCTCGCCAGATCTCGATCTCGCAGCGAGAGCCTGGCTTGTAGTATGAAAATACTGGTGTTGGCTTTCCCTTGCAGTCGCTTTTGTCTAGAGGGTGGAGACAGTAATCAATCGGCACTGGAAGAAAGGGTAAGGGGCTTATTATGTCGAACCGACGCTCGGCCAATTTATGGGAAGCCAGCAGCGGGCAAAGGTCTCCCCCATATAACTCCAAACATCTCTGTTCCGAGCTACCTTCCACCTCCGTCTTTTGAAGGTATCGGGCTCGTCCAGCCAACGCATCCTCGACCGACTCCGATGCCACAGTTCAAGGTGTCCAGGCAGGAGATGGTCGCCCATTGGAAGGCATCTTCCTGACGTATCCCGCCAATCCCAATATTTTTCTTTATAATATTATTTATTTATTTATAATCATTTCCACTTTGAGAAAAATTAGATAAAAATAAAGAAGATAGAGATAAAGAAAAATATATTTGAGTCGCACAATAAGTTCACAAAAAAATCCAACCAACAACTTGCCGATGCAGTAGTGCGAACTCGTTGTTAAACTTATTGAAAGTCGATAAAAAATTGATAAAAATAAAGAAGATAGAGATAATGAAAAAATATTTGAGTCACACAATAAGTTCACAAATAAAAACAATAAAGTGCTTAAACCTAATACGAGAAATCATAAAGGTGGCTCAGCATAATATATGCTGCAGAAGCATGAAAGCTACTGCAGCGCTGGTTTTCATTACTTAAATAAAAATACATTTTGATATCATCATCAGTACTGATAAGTACCTACAATAAATGCGAAAGTTTTAGCGGTAGTGTGATGGTGTGTGGTAGTGTACCTACTGCTGAGTAGGTCTATTATATTATTATGTGATTCAAGACTAGGTACTTAATTACATATCATAGTATTTTATGCTATCTTTTGACAAAAAAAACACAATGATTACAAATTTTCTCCTTTCGATAATGCTCAGTACGCAAATCTATTGATGATACCATCCAGACCATACCAGACCATATAGGGGTAGTCAGAGGCAAGCCCAGATATTACGTTCCATACATGCCAACTTTTTACAAACAGTTATGGTTGGTTTAGGGGAGGCCTGTGTCCAGCAGAGGGCTGCTATAGGCTGATGATGATTATGACCATGATGGTCGGTTGACAGGTTGCAAGCCCATCGCCGTTTTTAATGGAACTAACGTTTCAAGTTTTGTTCTAGGGGACGCCGGTTTCCTCATGATGTTTTCCTTCACCGTTTCCGCCACGAAATAGTGAGCAAAAAATTAAATTAAAAAACCTTTTAGTGCACTGCCGGGAACCTCTGGATCTAAAGTTCGAATAAGTACCTCCACGGTTATTATTATTACAATGTAAATAATATAATAATACCATAAATAATTCAGGCAATATAATTCAGGTGCCAACTCTACTATACGTAGGTACCTTATAAATTTTAGTTACCCTGTTCGGGGTAGTATTTAATAATACTTATAGCTAGGCTATGTTACGTATAGCTTTGCTAATTATAAGTATTGAGTTATTAAAATAAAACCACTTAGATTATATTAGCAAACAAGGCTAACTCCTTTGGAAAATGATCATTTTCTTATTGAAATTGAAAATACACGTGCCTTCCTGTCGTTTCACCGTTTAGGCATTAGCTCTAATTAGGACGCTCAAAAAAATGGTCAAAATGGTCAAATAATAATTTCACTTACCAGAATATCCATATTTAATCGAACAAATCAGCAACACAGCCTTGTAGTAGAAATTGCTAATCATTTTCGCAAATTGCACAATTGATTGCATTCATTCCATTAGAATTTTATGGTGTTCCTTCCATAATTGCTTAATTACTGCTGCCAATTAGCCGAAGATTACATAAAGTATGCAATAAAAATAGGGTTTGTTCATTCAATAATAAAAATGTTATTCCCATCCGAGCAAACAAGATACAAAACATGATCTGCATCGACCGGGAATCGAACCCGGGCCGCCCGCGTGGCAGGCGAGCATTCTACCACTGAACCATCGATGCTTATGGTAAATCTACAAAATTGTTTTTCTAGTTCATTCAATCAATTCAAATCTTATTTCTAATAAAATGTGGTAATCTCGATGGTGGTACGCCTAATGCTATTTCTTTATTAGTTTGCTTTTACGTCATAAAAATGACGAAAATAATCGCTAATGATAATAAAATATAATAGAAGTTGTAAAACAGCACCATCTAGCGACACTACTGGGAACTTGGTGCTACTAGTATTTACTCTGCCAAAACCAAATGAATTCTCTTTCCTGAACTTGTTTCGGTGAAAATCAACAGATGGCGTTAAAACAAATATATCAGTTAGGTCTCATTAGCGTTTTATTCGTTCCCCTTTATCGGCGATTTTCTACATTTTGCTTTATTTATAAATAATCTCGTCAGGCTAGCTTGCATTTGTTCATTTTGTCCATATGTTCATCATTTGTTTATTTCGCATTAACAATAACGATCTTTGGTGAATCAGTAGTTTGTTTTGAGAACTCTATCTCTTCATGTTTTTCTTCTTTTCTCTTCTTGCTGAGATGAAGTCCCAATATACCTAAAATCACCTGAAAAGTACGGAAATTTAAGATTCAAAGTCCTGCCCGACGACCAAGGCAATAATTATACTACCACCTAGTACTATCTACTATTAAACCTTACTCTTCCTTACAAAGTTACAGGGGATGAGCGCTTTAAACAAAAATCTGTCAGTACAGTTTGTTAGATATGAGCAGTGACATACACGTAGTGATGACGACGACCAATGATGAACGATAACTTAAACCAAAATGGCTTTACATTGGTTTGAAATTTCAGTCACAGAAAATCATCTTGTTGTTGCTCAAATTTGGTCGAGTCTCCCTCTGGAAACATGAACCCTCTTTTTATCATACTCAACCTCCATCGCCTTAATATTGTTAAATCTTGTCGACGTCATTGCTATAGCAGAAAACAGGACCTGACTGAAGACTGATCGACTGGACTTATAAACCGTACTACGTTGCCTTACATTATTATGAACTGATTAAATTGTGGAAAACTATCCCAGAAGCTATTTAATATAGAAGTGAAGAGAAGTCAAACCAAATTAGTATTTGTAATCGTTCATCATTGGTCGTCATCACCACAACGTGTATGTTAATGCCAATGTAACGCGCATTAACCTATATTTAATAAAAAAACTGTAATATACCTATTCTCATTTTTATTTAGAAAAATAAGACACATATATTTGTTCAAAGCGCGCACTCTTTTACAAAAACTCCTTGTTGATGACCGACTAAATGACAACCATGGAATTATTATATTTAAATTCTTCGTATAGGCCAGGAAAATTAGGAGTTTCACCTCGGAATGAGAGATAGTCGGCTATAAACTTGTATATACCTTTATTTGAGCACTCTAAAACGTCTCAAAACCTACTTATCGTAGGGTGTTAGCTTTTACAGATATTCCAAGGTCACAGGTCAAAAAATCGAGTTATTGCCAATATCGTCTTTCCTACGGGTTTTATGCTATTTATATCTTAATAAATATTTTAGAACATTAAATTCTCTACATCTTTTGTTGAAACATTTTTTTAATTTCTTGAACCATTTTCGAGATAGAGGGCAGAGTGCGCGCAGTGATTTTTATTCAAATATTCCCATATAAAAACTCCATGACTACTAGTTGATCTTGATGACTACTAGTTGATCTTGTTGACCCAAACTAAATCTATGGTTTTACCTGGGCAATGATCTTCAGGACCGTTACAGCAATCACACTGGTGGCTGCCGCCTTCACGACGTCTAATATGGGCAGCTTGCAGCCAAGTCTAAAGTAAGTGCCATTCGCTAGAAGAAAAATAATAAGTCAAACTGTTTTCTTCAATAAATAGGTAGCAACCGCGTCTTTAGCAGGAGTGACGATATGCGAAAGGCTCCTGGTAGAAATTGGATGCGTCCACGGGCGTAGCCAGAGGGAGGGTTTTGGGGGTTCAAATCCCCCCCGAAAAATTACAATTTAAATAAATTAACTATTACACTCAAAAATATGTGGGATTCCCTACGGCGCACCGCGCCCAGTGTTGCCACCTTAGTTTTTGGAAAAGGGCAATTTGACAAGCTAGAAAGGCCTGGATATAGCTAATTTGGGTCTTAATCAAAATTTTCCATAATCATATATATTTTATTGAATTTCTCATTTTTCTGGTTCAATGCAATAATTTGACTAATGTTTTGGTTGCTTTACTTCTCTCCCTGATCTTATTTTATAATATACCATGTTCTCGTTACTATGATCTTATGGTTTCTTCTTGGTTTATTGACATTTTCTGTCTCTTCTTGGGATATATATGGCGCGCATTGTTTAATAACTTGGTAGGCACAGTGCGAATTTTCGAAGTATTGTATCACAATACGGAAAAGACTAGATGGGCAATCTAGTCTTTTTATTCGGGCTAAATCGTCATAAAACGAGTTCACCTACTGTAAAAAGTGCTAGATCTAGCCTAAAATGATGATAATGAAGTAGTGGATGTATTTAAAAAGAAGAACAGAAGATTAATTCTATAACGCGTATCTAATAGATATAACAGAACTTTATTTTTTTATTTAGCCTGTAATGTGCCCCTGCTTGAAAAAGGTCTCCCCCGATTCCTTCTATTCCAGAAGTTTTCTCTAAATCTGTTTAGGATGATGACAATAATACTCTTTTCTTCAATAAACAGGTAGCAACCGCGTCTCGCTCTCGCGGGAGTGAAGATTTGCGAAAGGCTGCTGGTAGACTTTGGATGCGTCAAGCTTAGGACAGGGTACAATGGCGCTCATTAGGGCAGACCTATGTATATCTGCGCCTATGTACGTCTGCTATAGGCTGATGATGATATCATAGAGTTATATCAGTCATGTGGTTCCATTATTACAAGCTCTCTCACTTTGGGGTTACATGATGTGGTGTAACATTGTAAAGTATAAATAAGGTACACTAAGATGTTGGTCCCGTCTTTTAGCGGAGGCCTTCGGGTAGCAGCCTACCAGCAGCAGCCTGCAGCCTACCTTTACACATATCCAGGTTCTTCTCCTTTGTGGCGTTCGGGTACTTGAACGTTGGGCAGCAAGAGGCTGGGACATCGGGGGGGAAGTTCAGGGGGCCGTATGGGTCTCTATAGTCTTCGGGGCTGTAGAGACCGCAGCATTCTAGCTGAAATAGGGATTTTATCATCAAAATGTAACCAATTATCACATCAGACATCAATCATCACACTCAAAAAACAAACATAAACAAAAACAAACATCTTCACGACTTTTTCCCCATTATGGATATCTTCAGATATTGCTCAGTACGCTTTCCCCGTTAAGGTATCAATCTATTGAGGATACCTTAACGGGGGTAGTAAGAGGCAAGTCCAAACATTACGTTCGATATATGCCCACTTTTTGCAAGCAGCTAGCATTCCACGTGACCATTCCACGTGACAGGTTGCAATCCCATCGCCGCTTTTTATTGGAACACTAACCTAGCACATACACCGGGATAAAAATTAGCCTCTGTGTTAATCCAGGTCACAAACGATGTATATTCCAAGTTTCATCCAAATCCGTTCAGTAGTTTTTACGTGAAAGAGTAACAAATATTCATCCATACTCATAAACTTTCGCATGTGTAATATTACAGTAGGATCAAACTGTTGTCACTTTATTGAAACAAGATAATAGCAAAAATGTCTTTTTGATATTGGTAACATATTCCTTACCCCAGCTTGCGTTGATTCCCAGATCTGAATATGCGGTTGATCACCATTCCTCGCGCGGACGAAGGACTCGCCCAGAGACCTGCTGATGTTCAACTCATCGTTCTCGGTAAATCTGACGGCGAGGCCGGTGATCAGGGCATCCACGATCACGAGGACCAGCAGGACTACTGCTGCCTAGAATTTAATATTTATTTTGCTTAGCAAATTAAAAAAAATAGACTTTTATTGTCTCACTTCAAAGGAAAATTAAAATTATAAAAACTTAGTAATTGATGTGAGAACCCCTCTTTATTTTAGGCATTTATTTTGCTTACTACTAGTTCACTAATTAATTAATTTAATTTGTGTTAGTTATAAATTACCGTTTAGTTTTATTTTTATTTAAGTTAAGTAAAGTTAAATAAAGAATACTTAACTGCACCATTAGAGACTGTTTTTTGTCGTTTGATTTTAATTTAAATTTACTATATAAATAATGTATATGCCTACCTAATAAATAATAAGTTGTACCTTATTAATAAAACGAAGTACGTGTTTATTTTAATTTAATTTAACGTTCTATTTGTGTAGTTTAGTTCTCTTCGCCTGTTACACAGGACCTTTGAATATTTTTGAATAAATTATTTTATGTATGTTTATTTATTAAGTAATATGAAATTGTAAACATAGCATTTTATTAAATGCAAGACTCCCGAACTTGTATATAACTGACTTCTTACATCGTAAGTAATTGTAATAAAAAACATTATTTTCGACGAATATGTTTTGATTATGATGCTGATTGGTGAAAATGGAAATCTACCATTAGAAGAAAATCGAAAAATGCTTATATTATATAAATAATAATAATAATAATGTTATAAATGTTGATGAAATTCTGGAGGTTATCACACAGGATCATGTAGCCCCAAACTAAGCAGAGCTTGTATAGTATATAATACAGTCTTTTTTAAATATATAGGTTAATTTAATTTAATTTAAATATGTTTCTATTTTCATTTTAAAACCTATGGAGTCTATGGTAGATTTTCATTTTCACCAATCATCATCATAATCAAAACATATTCCTCCAAATAAATTATTAAATAAACAAATGTAATTACGTGAGAAGCCACATCATTGAACTAAAGGAGAATGCCGTCTGATGTATCGCGCTCGGTACCAAGAATAAAGTGAGTGCGTCAAAAAAATCTCCAATAAGTTTTTAGTTGATTCTACTGTCAAAATAATTAAAAATGAGGGTTATTGCCATAGTAACACTTTACATCAATGTTTGTTGCCATAGTAAGGTATATATCATTGGTTGTTGCAGTCTAATGGCGGCGTGCAGCGGAAACCAAATCAACAAAATATTTTTTACTTGATTATTAGTCCCGTTGGTGTGTAAAATTAAAGAAAATGTTAATGTCATTTATAAAATATAATAAATTTTATGGGATACGTTCGGTTTTGATGCAATTGGTACGGGTTCTCGGCATTCTCCTTTAAGTAAGTTACCAAAATATTAAAAGAAAAAAGTATAGTAAATTCATTCAACCGCTTAAAACAGCCCTTGAACTCAACGAAATTACGAAAAAAAAACTATTTATTAATTTAGTATTTAACGATCTAGGACCAGTTACAATTTAACTGTCAAGGGTAGCGTGATATGCCGCTACTTATGCATACAAACTGTTGCTTAAACTGTGACTAGTGCTTTCTACCATCGAATAAAATTAACCTCAAGCACATTACATAAAGTCTACAGTAGGTATACAAAGTTATAACTCACAAAATATAACTGAGAAAGTCTAAACTCGATTGAAAGGATTAGTGGCATTGAAAGGCTCGCCAGAATGAGCCATCGTCGCGAGGTTGCGTGTTTATCGGTATTTTATAGATTGTACCTACAATGGAGAGTGTGTTCAAGAGCTACATGATCTTATTCCGCCTTAACCTTTCTTCCTTATGAAGTTCAGACGCACTGCTAACTACAATCCGAATCACGACGATAGGTATTCCATTTAGTAGGACTAAGCGCTTTCTAAACATAATTTTATTATTCGCACTGCTAACTACAATCCGAATAAAGTCGATAGGTATTCCATTTAGTAGGAATAGCGCTTCCAAACATAATTTTATTATTCGCACTGTTAAAACTTTGAATCAGCTACCGGCGTCTGTTATCATTGACTTATGACCCTAACAGCTGCAAAAAGAGAGTTAGTAGGAATAAAGTTCGCCTCATCGTCGACCTCATCCTTGCATACGCAAGCCAAGAGTTCAAAGTCAAGAGTTGGTCCAGATCAGGTTAGGTAAGGTTAGGTAGGTAAGATTGGTTGGTTAGATCAGTTCAAAGTCAGAGTCGAGGTCAAGAGTTGGTCCATAGCAAGTAAAAAAAAATCGTTAAAATTACTGAAATTCGGAGTGAAAATGTTTGGGAAAGGCCTGTGTTATTATTATATTCAGTTGAGTACCTTGTACATTTGATTATCACCATCATCAACAGTCTATGGAATTGAACAGCTGAACATATGTCTCCCAAGGATTTCCACGAAAAACGGATTTGAGCAATCTCGTTCCTCCTGCAATCTTGACGATATCGTTGATCCATCTGGTAAGGGGTCCCCCTACACTTCATCTTCCAGGTTGTGGTCGCCATTCGAGACATTTATTCCCCAACGGTTAGGGGTTCTCCGGGCTATATGGCCTGCCCTCTTCAACTTGCTGATTCTGAGAGCTGTGTCGGCTACCCTGGTTTTCTTACGGATTTCTTTATTGCGAATTTTATGACGTAGTATAGATTTATCCATAGCCCTTTGTGTGAATTTAAGCTTGTGCATGAGGCGGATAGTTAGTGACCAAGATTTTTAGTACTCTTGATACTGTATTACAAATGGTAGCTACTGTGGCCAAGGTGCCCAAGGCTAAGTCGATGACCTTGGCTTGTGATTAGCAAGCCACTTCTAAAGAACTATTAAAAATGCTTGTTTTATCAGTATTTACGACTTATTGTTTATAAGAGTACCTACTTTATGTGCTTCACATTGTACATAAATTAATGTTTTTAAAGATTTTGGTGAATTATGTACTTGGCTGTAGACTGTATGTATCGAGGTGACGACAGGGCGCATAGGCGCTTATTAAGGGAGGCCTATGTCCAGCAGTGGACTGATATAGGTTGATGATGATGATAATGCTAAAGAGGTACTTGGGTACACATACACTTATATATTACTTGGGTATAGGTATCCGCATATAAAGTGACTGTTTGTAGATACTACAATGTACGTACAGTACGGCCAGAATACGATCCCGCGACCTTCATACATGCAAGGGAGATGCACTAAGAAAGGTCTCACACAATCTCTAAACATCAAGGCTTTAGGCTATGCGTAGATTGTCAGTCAATAAAACAGTATGTCAGTCAGTCAGTCATTCAGTCAGTCCGTCAGTCAGTCAGTCATTCAGTCAGTCAATCAGTGTCAATCAATCTATTAGTCAGTCCATATATCGCTCGTGGAGTGACTTACTTCCATGTTATATGCAAATCAACTTGGTAAGGCGTGTTGCCTTACCAAGTTGATGACGTAGTGATGGTGTAGTGACCATCAGGAGCCTTACCAAGTTGATTAGCCTAGTTTGACAACGTTGGTGGTGCAAGAAGCTGTACCCTGCAAACCCTAACACGCATACCCAGACCAAAATTGGCTTTTATTATAGAGGAGGCCTGTGTCCAGCAATGGACTGAAGAGGCTAGTGTTGTTGTTGGGTATTGAACTAAAAATCAAAGTTACAGTAAAGCCAGGGCTCGTAAGTTCGTAAGTTACCGTATGTAGCGGCTTGGTGTGCTTCTTCCGTACACCAATGATGGCGTAGACGACCACTCCGACGGTGATGGCCCCGATGACGGCGAGCAGAACCATGGCCACCAGCCGGCCTGAATGTGGCGCATCATATAACTGTTCCGTAGCTGCCCCGAAAGACGCGACTATGATCGCGATGACCGCTATCAGCTGTTGGAAGAAGTGGCGTAGTGAGTATTAAGATGTTTATTCCGACTATGGGTGCTATGACACCATGGTATAACACCCATACTCTTGGTATACCTACGACACCTAAATCCTAGAGTAGGTATTTAATTGACTAAGATGGGACTTTGTGGAAATCCATTACATGAAAGTTTAGTAATAAAATTGCGCAAAACTTCTCTGTCGAGTTGAGCAAAATGCATATCCTGATGAACATTGTTTAATTTCTGTTAGGTTTATTCTTGAGTATTTGTGTTTCTCAAAGCGAATCATAGGTGTTTGATTTATTTCGTGAAAGAGTGAGTAGACGTTTGCATTTATTCATTGCTGGGTTTGCTTGTTCTTTCTCCGATTTGCATGAGATTGAGAATCTGTTGCATACATACCTTATATGCATTTTATTGAACTCAGAAAAGGTTAGTTATATATTTTATTTCGTTGAATATCCTAGAGTAGGGTCAATACTATAAATATAATATGTGATTGGTGGATGATAATTGTATGGTTATTTGTATCTAATGCCATATAGTTCGTATAAAAATTGTTCGCACACGTGCGGCACACATTCAATGCATTTACCAATGATGTATCCGGTTCTTTTGAGACTGAGCTTTGACCGTGCCTACAAGCACTACTAAACTATTCACAACGTATCTTTGTCCCTCTGAACTTGGCTGCAAGTAGCGATGTAGCACCTATTTTTGGGTTGGATTGTACTACGATTCTCGAATCTTTTGCTAAGCATACCTAACTAGTTGAATTAATAACTAGTTGAAATATGGGGTGCGGCCGCTCCCAACAACTTAAATTTTATACAATAAAAATCAAAATAAAGTAATGAAAGTTCTCTTTAAAGAAAGTGAAAAAGAACTTTTACGAGAACGAAAGTATTATTTTAAAAAACTAATATATTTAATATAAAATAAAATTTTATACCTACATATTGATTATAAACATAAATTCTAACTCCATCCAATCCAATATACAATTACAACAAAAAGAAAATAAATATAATCTATGAAACAAAATTGAAACTACATTTAACTACGAACCAACTACTAAAAAAATATTTTACTAATTTATATTTATTTATATATTTTACTAATTTATATTTATTTATATATTTTACTAATTTATATTTATTTATATATTTTACTAATTTATATTTATTTATATATTTTACTAATTTTATTTATTTATTATATTTTACTAATTTGCCAAAACTTTTTCCACTTCGATATACTCTTTGATTGCTTCTTCAACTTCAGTATTCCCTTTATTAGCTTCTCCCACATAGATTATGCTGATGATTACATCCTCTTTTCACGCTTTTTCCATTTTGATATCTTTTTTAATATTTCTTTAACTTCGATACCCTCTGAGACAGTACAACGTCTGTCGGGTCAGCTAGTATATAGATAAATGTTCTATAAACCTAACTTCAGAAGGACTATTATTCGTTGTGACGTACGTATAGGTACGTATTGTACTTACGATAGTTAAAGCTCCTAGTACTATAAAGGTGAGGCCACCGCAGCAATGCGAGGTGCTCAACTCTTTGGTGCTAGGGATATGAAGGATGCTCTGCACTTGCACTTTAGCCTCCACCTCATTGTGTTGGTCTATAGAGAGCGACTCTGGCGCGTCCTTGGGCTTCTTCTCTGTAATATTAGCTTTTGATTAAAAACAATAATTAGTGAGCGACTCTGGCGCATCCTTGGGCTTCTCTATAATATTAGCTTTTGATTAAAAACAACAATTATTAGTGAGCGATTCTGGCGCATGATTGGGCTTCTCTATAATATTAGCTTTTGTTTAAAAACAACAATTCTTAAGAATTCTTATAGTATTTTCTTAGTTGGTAGCTTAGCGATCTATTACCTAATTTTGAGAACTTATAATTGCTAATCATAAAAAATAATGTTTAAAAATCTACATGGTTGACCATATATTCTAAAAAAAATTACATGTTGTTGAAAAAGATCCCTTATCTCCGCAAATCTTCACTTTTTCTCAGTAGTAAAATCTTATGAAACAATAGAAATTCCTCTTTGACTATTGTTACACAAGGTGAGTTTGAATTCGTCTGTTTTCTCGAAAGATTATTGAAAGACGAAGGTCATTTGGACTATAGTTTCTCTCAAGTTGTGAGAATCTCAGTAAAAAATACGTGATTCAAAACTTTTCTACATTCATTTTAAACTTATCTTTGCTTTTTTGACAACCTTCAAACTAAGGCAGAGCTACAATATTATCATCATATTCACGTACGAAATTTAATAAAATCAGCTGTTGTTGCGCTGCCTCACAAGTTTGTGAGTTAAATTATAGCGTAAATTAACAAGCTAGTTCTTCAATGAAAAACTACTAATTTCGAGAAGTCTTTGGACAAATATGTTGACGGGAGTAGATTTCAATTATTAGAATTCAAACTCACTCTGAACAGATGGTGCATCTTTTAGAGCCAGATGTATGTATGACTCTTCTGGTGTGCCTCATATTTACAAATAATATCGACTCGAGTCGCTAATCTGAATGATGAGATCTACCTAAATGCCGCTAAGTTTTATGAATCAAAAACTACTGTGACAAAAAATATGACGCGACCTCTAAATATTATCGGTTTAAAAGTTCATTTTTTTTAAGTTTTCTACCTACGAAAGTTGCTGAAATAACTAGATTTTTCTGAAATGGTGAAACTAAAATGTAAAATATCATGGGAAATTGACCGGTGAACGATTGCAACAAGCACAAGACCGTGGTGAATGGCAACTTTGTGTAGCCTATATTTAGCAGTGGATACGGGCCCGACCTTAAATCTATTTTGACTGATGATTAAAGATAAAAAATGTAATTATTAAATTGCTTAAGCAATGTAGCAAACCATTAGGTCCACCTAAGGTTTTCTACATTGCTTTGAGTTCCTCGCCCTAACTAAGTAGAGACGTAGTTAGAGTGAGTTCCTCTTTCTAACTAAGTCTCTACTTAGTTAAAGTTAGTTACATTGCTTTGAGTTCTAACTAACTAGAGACGTAATTAGAGTGAGTTCCTAGCTCTACTAAGTCTCTACTTATTTAGAGTTTGTTACATTGCTTTGAGTTCTAACTAAGTAGAAACATAGTTAAAGTGAGTTCCTCGCTCCACAAAGTCTATACTTAGTTAAAGTTAGTTACATTGCTTTGAGTTCTAACTAAGTAGAGAGACATTAGATTGAGTTCCTCGCTCTAACTAACTCTACTTAGTTAAAGCGAGGAACTTAAAGCAATGTAGCAAACCTTAGGGTCTTATTTTTTCAACTTTGCATACCATTTCTAACTTACAACTAGTACTTAAGATTAATACTGCTACTGTAAAGATTTTTAATTTAAGAATCAGTCCTGTTGTTATCATAATACAAGCTCCGCTTAGTTTAGGGCTACATGATGCTGTGTGATAGTGTCCAGCATTTACTTATTTATTTTATTTAATATTATAGCCAGAGCAGGAGCGCTCGTTTCTACATACAATTATACTTGTCCTGGCTTTGATGGCTTTCGTCCTACTGATGTACTAGATAAATACTTTTTTTGTAAATACATACATATTATACAAAGAAAACCTCTAGACCCAAGACAAATATTTGCAGAACATACAAACATTTGTTTCGCGGCGGGAAACGAACCCACAACCTTCTGCTTCTTAGGCGGGCCTTTACCCACTGTGTCACAGAGGTCGTCAAAATATAATGATAAAAGTGTTTGGATTATAATGAAACAAAGAAAAACTCACCATCTTTCTTCATCTTCGCCCGTGATCCTTAGAAATGAGGTATACGGACCTCGTCCCTGAATTTATATGATAGCATTTGCAGCACAATGCAGCCACGGTCGAACGCATGATCGCTCCACTACTATCGCATAATACACTATGATTTATTCATTGTTTTTTATGTGCGCCAATACATTTACTAAATGTAAACCTAGATAATAGGTTACCAAACCTCTGTTAAATTTTTATCGTTAGTTTATCATCATCATTATCAGCCTATATCAGTCCACTGCTGGATATTAAGCGTCCTTTAATGAGTGCCATTGCTCCCTGTTCTCAGCTCGACGCATCCAGCTTCTACCAACAGCTATTCCCAGATCGTCACTCCATGTAGCTGGAGGGCATCCTACAATAACGAGCAAAGAGCGCGTAAATGGCCGCGCAGGACAAAGGCTAAATTACTTTTTTCAATCTTGTCTTTTAAAAATAACTGTAGTAATCTATGGAGTAATCTATCACTTATTTTTTAGCATTTCATAATCTTGAGCCGTTCGGACTGGTGCAGGAACGAGGCGAGTGGCGTTATCAAAAGAAGACTTATGCCCAGCAGTGGATCAAAATCGGCTGATAATGATGATGAAGATGATTTGACAACCCTTATGTAGGTAGTAGTAGTTACCTAAGTTCTTGTATCTAAAAATAGTGACTCATCAAAGGCACGGGGCTTCTGAGCATTATACAGCGATTTTTAATTTTGATAGCCAGGGTAGGTGGGCTACAAAAGTATTGTTCCGTTTTGATATAGCTGGGACAGTCGTGAATAAAATATAGCATAATCGAGGTTTTTATTATGATTTAATAAGTTATATGCCCGGCTACAGGTGTCAGAGCTGTTATAAATGTAAATTAATTATAATATATATCTAATAACTTCTAATCTTTCTCACACCTAAAATAGTTTAGGCTCTGCTTAGTTTGCTTTACTTTCATCTCCTCGAGATAACAATAATTCCACCAGACAACGTATCGACGCGACTCACCACGGAATCGCCGCGTGATCGCGCCGACTCGTTGTACAATGACATTGCCGTCTCGTTGTACAACATGGCTCAGGTTCTATATCACGAGTATATATTATATCACCTCAGTTAAAAATAGGTGATGCAAAACTTTTCTATAAAAATTGGAGTCTGCTTGTTAACGACAACGGACGACGGGAAAATTATTGCAACGGGTATGCACCCGTTGTGTTTATAAACATTCACACTAGCGTAATGAACACTGCGCGTCGGCCCGTCACCCGTTATAAAAAGCGGGCGTTGTCCGTTGTGGTTAACAAGTGAGTTGTGTATGTGTGTGTGGCAGCCCTTAAAATAATGAGTGATTAAGTGATTATACACTTTCAACAATAGCAAATTTTTTGAGTGTACAATGTAGAAATTATAATTAAATCAGACATTTTGTGGAAAGGGTTCTAGCTTCCATCTTTGGGAACTCAAGCCAAGCTCACTCTGCTTTTGGTGCACCTTGCTGACGGATAACTAACGGATTTCTGTCAGCCGGCTGCCTAAATAAACATAGTAGGTAGGCTAACACTGGTACAGCTAAATCCCCTGGCCACCAAAGGGCATCAGCGTTGGATTTGCGAGAAGTTGTGCCCCGCGATTCCCAACCGGCATCCAGCGTGGGGATTATGGGCATATCCCCCATTCTTATAGGGGAGGCCTATGTCCAGCAGTGCACTGAAAAGGTTGGCGTTGTTGTTTTTGTAAAAAATTTTATAGGTACTTCAAGTAAAGGGGTATTTATGAAAACACTTCTGTCTGTAACTACCCTAGCATAGGTCATAGTCATCAGCGGCTATGCCGTTGCCATCACGACGCAGCCACAACACGACGCACAAAGGGAACTACCCTAAGTACACGCCAAGGACGCCCTTTTGCGAAGGAATTGAATATCGCTATTGTATTGTTAAAACTTTCTTTATAAGTCTAGTCTAGGATACTGTCTTTTTACAAAAAGTATCAACTTCGTAAAGCCTACTTTTGTGATTTAAACAAAGATAGAAATTACGTCATTGTTCATACGTATTTTAATAGTACAATGCATTTTTTAAATAGTTTATATGCTTATGTTTGACCGCCATCTCAACTGTTGCTAAATGATGATGCGGTTGATGATATGTAGCACCCAAAACTTCGTTATTTACAGTTTGCTTGAAAACCCCTAAAGTCATATAGTCAGTCGATCGGGAAACACTGAAGCCGAAAGAGCATTCCATTCCGTAGCTGTCCTAAAGATAAAAAGTGTAGCAAAAGGGCATAATAACTTCACTTCGAAGGGTGTAAGGGATTCCAACCTCCATCTTCGGAATCCAAGCCAGCCATCCCTGTCCGTGGTACACCATGCTGTAAAACGAACTCGGGCCGGTTGAATGCGGTATAGCACAGCCTATTACCGGCACAGCTAAATTCCCTGACTACCGACGGGCAGCAACGTCGGTGGTGCGAGAGGCTGTGCTCTTCGATCCCCAACCTGCATACCCAGCGAGGGAATTCCGGGCGTATCCTTCTTTATTAGGGGAGGCCTATGTCCAGCAGTGAACTGATACAGGCTGGTGTAGTGTCGTGGTGGTGGTAGGAAGAATGTCCACCGTGCATGGATGACGAAATTCTGTGCGTCTGGTCGTCCAATAAGATGATGGAATTGTTTAATTCTCGCTCACACTCTGCAAAATGTATTCTATAGAACACTGACAGGCGAACGGTTTTTCAACGGAGTTCTAGACTATGGAGTGTCGTCGTCAACGATGAATTATTGCCTATGAGTATTATGGAATAAAACATTATGCCTATATCAGTCTACTTTTGGACATAGGGGGATAAGCCCATGATACCTACGCTGGACATGCGGGTCGGGGATCGCAGGGCGCAACTTCTCCTACCGCTGGTTTTGCTTATCTACAGCAATATTATAAGTGTACATAGATATCCTAAACATGCCTACTTACAGCTGCAAATGAACATCTTCTATTTCAAGTATCTATTTAAGTAATTAATTATATCATCGTCATCATCATCATCATCATCGACAGCCCAACTTCACCCATTGCTGAATATAGACATTCCGTAGTTTGTGCCATCCACCACGGTCTTTTGCCAGTCGCATCCATGAGCGCCCGACGACGCGTACTAAATCGTCGACTCATCACGCTACTGTCTTAAATAACAAAACATGCTCCAACTTATGACGAAGAACATTGAACATTCAGCAGGACTTGAAATCGAACTTGACATTCAGCCAGCTTGCTCACGAAAGGAAACTCGCTCTATGTAATCATTTAGTAATAAATGGGTACCTATATAATTTAAAGGTTCTTTAAGAGAAATTACCATAAAATTTATACTTTTACTTGGTTTCACCCGCGGTTTGGCTTACAGAAAAAACCTATAAAGGTCTCAAAATACAACTCATATTAATAAAAAAAACCAGTAGGTAGTCTGGATTGCAGGGCATAGCTGCTTGAATAGCTTACTATGGTGCCCGTCGCCGACAGGAGGTTTGACTATGCCGCTGTTAGGCTGCGCTATGCCGCAATCAGCTGGGCGCCAGAGCCCTATTTACAATAGTATTTGATGATGGAACTAGCACATAGCACCATTACCTATAACAAAATATTGCATCGTAGGTCACGCATGTACCTACCCTACCATGTAGATAAATCAACTTAAAGCATGAAGGTGGTAAGCTACATGTGCCCATAATTTCATCAGCACCGGCACCCTACCAACTAACGAATAGCAATGCTGCCCTATGGCAGAAAAAAGGATGGTGGTAGTAATGTCCCCGGATAAGTCATTTCAACAGAGCTTTACTAGAGCTGAAACAAAAAAAAACTGGTAAATTACAAACTACACTAATTAGACGGCCTCCGTGGCGCTGTGGGCGAAGGCCCGCCTGAGACGCAGAAGGTTGCGGGTTCGATTCCCGCCGCGAGACAAATGTTTGTACGTTCTGCAAATATTTGTTACGGTACTGACAATTATAAAATGTATATAATTAATTTATCAATTATGTGGTTCCCACAACACAAGCTCTGCTTAGTTTGAGGCTTCATGATGCTGTGTGATGGTCCTGCATTATATATTTACTAATTAATTTAGCATGGGCTAATGGCCTGCTTACTACCAAACGGGGCTCTGGTGACCGGCTGAGAGCGCAGTCTAACAGTGGCGCAGCTACATCCCCTGGCCGACGGTCAGCAGCATCGACGGTGCGAGAAACTGTGCCATGCGATGCTATGACCCATAGAGATTATGGGCATATCTCCATTCTATTAGGGGAGGCCTATTTTAAAATTCATATATGTATGTATGGAAGTGAAAGAGACAGCAATAGAAAGAGCTAAGCACTAATTACAATAATAATAAAATATGGAAAATACAATTTTACGATTTAAATAAATAAATCATGCGGGACGTAATCACACAGCATCATGTAGCCCCAAAATAAGCAGAGAACCACATGATTGATATACCACATACATATCATACATAGAAAACACCCAGACCCGAGACAAATATCTACAGAACATGCAAACATTTGTCCCGTAACTGGAATCGAACCCGCAACCTTCTGCGTCTCAGGCGGACCTTAGCCCACTGCGCCACAGAGGCCGTCACCACAGATTTGCACCAAAACATTAGTTATTTAAAACAGAAACATCTTAGACGATCTTATTATAGTTACAAGACTATTAGCAGTCATGTTTATGCACGCCAACCACAACTTTTTACCTGTCATTCTTCTTTTTACCTGCCTGGCAGAAAATGCAGTAAATATATTAGCAAAAATATTGATGTACAGTGTAGTCAGTGTAGCACGCTCTCGTCGAGGTGTTCTTGAGACTATCTGTACCCAATTTACAATCAGTGAGTCGGCTGTGGGCGCGCACGGTGCTCGGCGCCGCACTCGAAGCATCTCCACATTGTGATATGTTCGTGAGTGGGATGAAACGCCTGATGACTGAGTGCAAGAAGATGTATGAGATGACAGCAAGGAAATCTAGTGTGCATGTATAACAATTATTAAGGAGACATATTTGTGAACGAATGAATGAAATTAATTATTTAATTAGCTTATTTAATTTATTTGACGATGTATCCATAATCGGATTTTTTAAATGTTTTTGCATACCATTTTGACTATATTTGTAACGCGTTGGTATATAATGTATACTGATAAGTTATAAATTGTGAATAAATAAATAATAATAATAAATAATAGTAGTGGACAGATATAGGCTGGTATTGTTTTGGTTATTGTAAGAGCCAGTTAGCTTGGCTTGGATTTCAAAGATGGAAAACAGTCAGTCAGCAAGAACTATTTGTCTTATGGGACCTTAGTATATAAAAAGCATTGAACTCGGTCTGAAACACGGAGGCATGTACATTGTACCTAGATTGTGGTGTTAACCTGAGGTTGAAGCCCTCTAACGTGGTCAAAATCCGTTTCCATGGTTATTTGACGTATAATTAGCTAAGAACAGCGATATAACTTATAAACTAGGTAGGTAAGTACCTACTTAAGTGACATTAACTTATTTATTCACTTAGACCTATATTAGTATATATAACATAATGATTTAAAGTAACTAGTATAATTTTATATAATATTCACCTACTTAACCTACATATTACATACATTCAAGAGTTGACGACAACCTGACAGACCGACACGTTGCACTTTGGTCGGGAGGTTCCAGGCTCCTTCTGAAAATCAGCGCTGCTTAGCCACCCCAGGCAAAGTAGCATCGAGCTGAGAAGGGGCCTTTTTGGCATATACCGTTGCACCACCGATTTCACCCACACAGCTTTAGTGCTACTTTATAGTTTTTCTTAGATTTAGTTAAGTACAAATGCTTTCTAATTTTAGTTAATTTTTTACCTTGCAAGATACCTTTGTTATACTTATTAATGTACCTACTACCTACCTACTTGTATATCAGTGTTTTTCTGTTTGTTTTTTGTGCTGTACCTACATGTGCTGTAATTGTTTGAGCCGAATAAAGTCTTATCTTATCTTACTGAAACAAAGGTACATAGCTCTTAAACCATGTCGGAGGCCTACGAGCGGCCTAAAAACTTCGATTCAGAATAGGCCAAGAAGATAGAGGTTTTAACCAAAAATTGTGTTTCGTAGGTAAGTACGTACGTACCTATTACAAAAATATGTCACAGAGTATTTTGAAAATAAATTATGATATTGAAAATTTAAAAAAAATCAAACGATAATGATAGGTAATTAAGCCACCATGCCTATTTCTGCCGTAAAGCAGCATTTCTGTGTTTCGGTGGTGTGGGTGCCGGTGTATTTACAGACACAAGAGGCTTGTAATCTTCATGCCTCAAGTTGATGTGAGAAACCTGAAAGGAGAATGCCGTCTGATGTATGGCGCTCGCTACCAAGACTAAAGTGATTGCGTCAAAAAAATATCCAATAAGTTTTTAGTCGATTCTTCCGTCAAAATAATTAAAAATGAGGGTTATTGCCATAGCAACGTATATATCATTGGTTGTTGTAGGGTTGTAGTCTAATGGCGGCGTGCAACGGAAACCAAATCAACAAAATATTTTTTTACTTGATTATTAATCGAGTCGGTGTGTAAAACTAAAGAAAATGTTAATGTCATTCTTAAAATATAATAAATTTTATGGGATACGTTCGGTTTTGACGCAATTGGTACGGGTTCTCGGCATTCTCCTTTATACATATTATAGAAGTATATTTATATTTTACATGAAAATTATATTGAAATCTCCATCTAACACCGTTTTTGAGAAATCTTCCAAAGTGGGGGTGTTGAAAAATAAATTGGGGGGTTGTTACGTCGAGTGGGGTATCAAATGAAAAAGCTTGATTTGAACGGTATATAACAGTTTTTATTTTTTTGATATCATGCATAGTTTTTGATTTAGGATAAAAAAAGTCCAAAAAATTTACATTTACTCCGAAGTTTGCGAAGTGCGAAACCTAATTTTTTTGTATATTATAGAAATATATCTATATTTACAGGAAAATTATAGCAAAGTCTACAGCTAATATGGTTTTGTAGAAACCTCAATAAATATTAGGACAGCTGTGGTCAAGCTATAAAACAAGTTACACAAATATGGTGTTATCTAAAAGGCCCTAATTTGCCCATTCTAAAGCCTTGTTTCTATTTTTCTATAGGACGTACAGATTTTAATTACGAAGAAACCTTACTGATTAGTATCGTTCGCCATTGACGTCACCCGCGGTGGGCGAGTCAACTCGCACTTAGCCGGTCTTGTTTACATTTTAGCTACTTACTGTCTATAAAATCACACCAATATTTATTATGCGACAATTTGGATGGATATTTATTGATCCTACACGCCTCGTCTGAAGAGATTGGATGAAAATTGAAATAAACAAATTTTAACACTCGTATTTATGTAGGTTCCACTTTTAATCAGGGTACCTACCTACATAACGAAATAGAGCCGCGGGCGGATTATGTAAAAATAATTTAGTATTTTGTCAAGTAAAAGACCATATTGTAGAAGATTGATTAACAGGACCCAAGTTATCTTGAACCCCCAAAGATTTTGACCTGTGATTAAAGAAAGTCTTGGAAAAATAAAAAAATATCGGTAAATTAAGCACCGGCAGAGACCAATAACCGATCGACGCTCCCATCGTCCAATTAATCGAGATCTCTATCGGCTCTTCAACACATAAAATTTGAGGGTCAAAGTAATTTGGGGGTGATTTCAGTCCGTGACTTCAGCCCTTGCACGCGATTTCACACCACCAAAATCATGTGCTACTAAATACTCCACGGATGGCTACATGCCGCATTCACATTCCGCCACTGTCACTGGCCAGAAGCTTACGCGACGCGAAGCTGCGCGAACGATTATAAAGAAACAAGTTCGACATTTGAATTTTGAATTTTGATCCTCTTTTGTTTGATTGCAGAATTTTTATTTGCGTTTTATTTGAAAGTTAATTGTTTCGGTTTTGATTTTGTGTTATTTGTTGTGTTCAAAAGTTTTTCACCATGGAAGGCTGCGGGATGAGCTGCATAAAATTCCTGCTAATTATCTTCAATGGATTGTTTGTGGTATGATTTATAAATAATTACAAAATATTTAGTTCATGATTTTGGTAGAGAAATCTAAGACTTGGCTAAAAATATAGAAATGTGTCACTAATTCACGCATCTATTTCCGTCTGAGTTGTCTCGTATTGTGTCATCTGTTCGGGATAGTACGGATCATCTCACTCTGTTTACATTTCATTTAATAGGGCCATGGTCACGTTGGGAATTCTGGATAAAAAAAGCCTTTGTATAACTAAGTGATATGATTACTCACATACTTACTTTACTAGCAAAAGAAATATGTTTTTATACTTCGATATAGGTACGACTATTGTAGGAAAACCAAGAACATGTGTGTGTTTTATATTCATAATGTTTGTTTTTTTTTTTCCTTTTAACTCCGCAAAAGCTATACGGATTTGGATGAACATTATGTAGTTTGTAACCTGGATTCACACATAATTACTTTTTATCTCAGTAGGTACAACGCGAGCAAAAACGTGGACGTATACTAGTTTGAAATAAAATCAGGCTGAATAAAATTACCTAACTACTTACACAATTGTCCATATTCGCAATGCAATAAAAAATCTGCCCACTTTTATATTTCATTTACCTCTTTAATAATGTATTCAGGCCAATTCATCTCATAAGGGGACCTCAAGGCATAAGAACAAACTGCAAATGGTTAAGACCACCCAAATATGTCGCGATAACATAATCACTTGTTTCATTCATCAGTTGTGGCGAGGCTTACTTCGTGTTGTTAGCCGATCTTAGTTAAGCGACAATACGCAAGGTCAGTATTTGGATGGGTGACCGTTTAGTGTCCTTTATGACCTCTGTGGCGCAGTGGGCTTAGGCGCACCTGAGTCGTAGAAGGTTGCTCGGTTGCGGTTTCGATTCCCACTGCGAGACAAATGTTTATATGGAATGTATGTATTTACAAAAACATTATAATACTTATGTAGTTCATCAGTCGTGTGGTTCCTTTATTAGGTAAGTATGCTTAGTTAGGGCTACAAAAAAATCTGAGCGCTTTAATGCTTCGGAAGGCACGTTAAGACATACTCGCACCTATACAAAAAAGTGGCATTTCCGATAAAGATAGAAAATAAACCCATTCTCAATTTTCATATAACGTTACACTGGGAACTTATTAATAGGGGCAAAAGTCCAATGAACAGCAAATTCAGCTAGGAATACCAGACTGATGGTGATCACCATTGGTTACGTAATAAGGCCTCTATTTTGTCTCAATGAATGTCAAGGATGTTTTTACTTTTTGCCGGTCGGCTGGCGATATGTGCCAATTTGTCTGTCTCCCTCAATAAAATCAGAAATATTTCCATCGGGAAAACCGTATAAATTATGTATTGAATATTATTTTTGTATAATATGGTACAAACAATATTCATGTTAGTTAGATTTTTCCTGAATTAAAAAATATCCATTTTTCAAAAATATTCGCCAAATAATCAGATCCACCCATCATTTATTAGAATATTAAGACTGTACTCTTATCGGCACTACTGCTGCTGCTCCATCCCTCTGCCTCTCTCAAAACCACCTTCCCGATAAGACATCACAGCTACCTTCTCTTAAATGTCATTGTGTTTTGTTATATATTCCACGCAATAAAATGTTCATTCATTCATTAATTATCTTTAATGTGGCTCATATTATTTATTCTTGGTCTTTTTCTACCTCTCTTTTCTTCAACTCTTCTCTGTTCTAAACAGCTTTCCTCTTCTGTTTCCTATATTTTGTTATCATAATTCTCTCTTCGGAGACTCTAGTCAAAACTTCTTAATTAGTCACAATAGCAAATATCCATTATTTTAGTATGGTTCCTTATCATCTCAGCAATGTTTGAATCTCTATTTTTCAAAGGTAGATAGCGTCATCGTTTCTCATCTACCTACCAACACCAATTAAATTTGTAGGTATACTTCCAATTGATTGCTTATATTCAGGATATTCTCTAAATACATTATTTCATATTACTCACCTGGTAAAGGAAACCATGACGGAATAGGTACGAATTACTCATTTTCTATTACCTACCTATGACTGTATACCTATAAAATATTTCTAATATTCATATTACGAGCTACTAGTATGACATGATCTTGAAGACGCATTAGAAAAAAACCCTAATAGATTTACATGTACACTTACATTATTTTTAGGAGCGCTTATAATTGTGATTGTTTTTTCTTTCATTGTTACAGGTGAAAATTTGTAACATATAAAGTCAGAATATTTATCAAATAAATTGGTATTTACATAATTTTTTTTTTACATCTCCTTGATGTCCTCCAGTACAGGATATAAATCAATAATTTATTAATTATACTCTAAAAAAACTCTAAACAAGACATATAAAACAAACAAAATCCAAGAGCTTTAAATTATTTAGCATAGAAGTGAGTCCCATAAAGAAAATCGAACCGTGAAGGACATCCGCGTTTTTGTTAATGAATTGAGCACTCTACATTACAATGCTGCTAGGGTTGTCATGCCAGACACAAAATCAGTTTTTTTATCAGTTTATACTAAAAAAATTGGTTATTATTGTTTTTAATGTACACAGTGGGGGTTTATTTAACATTTTAGAACTAATAAAATTCGTGCATTAGGTATTTTTTTTAAATATACTACTTACTTTCAACTTTTACAGATAAATACCTAGTTACGTATATTTTGTGAGTAGATATATTACTTTTAAAACTGTCATAGTATACCTACTACTGACTTTACGTGAACATAATTATTGATATCAGCAATATGATCAGCATGATTTATGAGGATAACTGCGCCGAAGCTTCCGTCGAATCGTCGAAACCGGAAAAACTCTCAAATCTTGGTAAATCACCCGTTGATATTAATAATTAAATAGGTAAACTATTTAAATATCTTTATATTTAAAATACAAGGCTGATTCACTCATTATATCACATACGAGTAAAAAGATGACATCAGAATTATGACGGTAAAATAAAAGAGACCTTGTTCTGTGATATTTACATTCCAGCTTCATTCGTTTATTCATATTAATCCATCGTCGTCAATATTTATTAGTACAACACTCCCAAAACGCCAACGAGTGACAGCCCTGACCCCTAGATCTCTGCGTACGCGCACCGTAATGTCATAATGCTTATTTATTCATCCGTGTCCATGGCGGCTTACGCTATCCGGTGACTCAACGTAAATGCTAACCGAATTAATGACATCAATCTAAATTTGCTGGTTCTAAAGATTTTTCTTAATTTTAATGGTATTTTATTCATCATCATCATCATCATCAGCCTTTAAGCAGTCCACTGCTCGGCAAAGGCTTCCCTTTAGCCCCATTGTGTCCTGTCCTGAGCTGGACGTTTCCAGCTTTTACCAGTAGCCTTTCACAGATCATCACTCCATGGAACCGGAGGGCGTCCTACACTACATCTTCTCTATTAAAATAGACAAATTATCGATGAATATTCATACATTAAGCAGACTAGTTGCTATTTAAAACTATTTACCCTTTCAAAAAAATGATCTTATATTGTGCTGGGTTCTTACACTTCTTACATTAGCGTGATAATCACGTCTCTTAAAACAAAATACTTAAAGCATGTTTGATAGTACACACGCATTATGAATTTATATTGGTAACGTGCGTTTGACCCTCGAATACGTTATAGCATGCTATGAAAAAGGCTTTGCCTATTAAAACCTCATTTTTAAATAAAAAAGTATGCATTTTTTGAGAAACGGGATTGTGTTTTTTTTGTCTGTTTTTTTAAATATTTTATATTTATTATGGTTAGTTAAAATCCCGAAATGAGATTTGAAAATGACTGCTCGTTGAGCTTTTAAAGTAGTTCATGACCCGGTCATCGGGTCATTGGATTCCTATTATAGAAAGTTCAGGAAGTATTGTCCTGAGGGGCTAATGACCACAATCAGTATCGAACCATCAGTTAACAAAGCGCTAATAGTAGGGGAGCCCACGAGGCTAAATGGGGATTTACTCGAGCGTCGTAGAGACCTATTGGGATGCAAAGCTTAGATGATAAGAAGAAAAAAATGTTATATGATATATACCTTTACATCGGTGGGGGAAGCGGCTATAGATTTTTAAATATGTAAAAAAAAACTGTTGCATGGACATCCTCGAGCGCATCAGATATTGATAGCATCAATGCCCTACGTATTTTTAATAATGTACGTATGTTAATCTGATCGTTTGCATGATGCGGGTGGTTGTATTTAAGGGTTAAAAATGAAAAAAAAAAAAAATATTCCAGCGCGTCAGATTTTCTAAGGGAGTGTTAAGTACACCAAAAAAAAAGCTCTCATTCACTAATCTGACGATTTCGATGGGACGCAAACTCGCGGCCATTTTCATAATGTGCAAAAAAAAATCGCCATTTTGAAATACTCAAGCGCGTCAGATTAAGATATATATGGTTCATCTTTATATTCTAAACGTACTGTCTCATAATCTGACGATTATCTAGAGGGATTCGCCTGATCTGACAAAAAAAAATTAGAAAAACGGTTTCACTTTAAAGGCCATCCCTGCAACTTCCCGTTAATTCCATTCCTGGGCGCTTGAAATTGTACTTATGACATTTTTGAGCTCATAATATAATTTATGTGATATTTTGAGTTCGCTGAGCTTCTGATTTCAAGCAGATTTCATGGAGGTATGATACTATAAATAGTTTTTCACTTCTCTTGCTCAAAAAGTGTATCATAATAGTGTAGCTTAGCGGGCCTAAAACTCGAGTTTAATACCTAGGGCTAAAAAGTATTTTTTCTTTTTAATTTTTGTCTAAAATCATCAGCCCGTACAAAGCATTCGTTCTCTTATATAAAAACTCGACTTCATGGTGCTCCGTCAATCTTTTTTTTTGAAAATAGAACCGTCTTGGTGATGTTTTATGAAGGTTGATTCTTCCCTTCACGGTAGAATGCGAACTGTTTCGTTGAGGGTTATTGAAGGTATAGAGATTTAAAAAAAAAGATGGTATTGGCGCTAAATCTCTAGAATTTTCTTCATTCCAAATCACAAACTTTTACGTTTAACTTCCTGACTTTAACTTTCAAATTGTGAACGTGAAAAATGTCATCAAGTGATAGTGAAGATGCTAATATGCAAATGGAAGAAAAGGGCAAAGAAATAATTATGAATCTGTTGCCGACAAAATCACGTGAAATATATTTAAAGAGTTACGAAAATTTTATGAAATGGAGAGATGAGAAACGTGTGGATTCTTTTACAGAAGGGGTTTTTCTCACTTATTTTGATGAATTATCGAAAAAATTCAAATCGTCGACTCTTTGGAGCACATATTCAATGTTAAGAATGACCTTAAAAACGAGACACGACGTCGATATTAAAAAATATGTAAATTTAACGGCTTTACTGAAGAAATTGTCCACTGGATACAAGGCAAAAAAATCTAAAGTCTTGACGACACAAGAAATCGAAACATTTTTAAATAACGCTCCAAATAAACAATACTTGGCAACAAAGGTAACCTACTTATGTACTCTACTCAAACTAAATAAATAGATATCTACCTACATACCTTAATTATGTACCTAGGTTATTACGATTATTAACACACTTATTTTTTTGTTCAACAGGTTGCTTTAATTTATGGAATCAGCGGTGCATGCAGAGGAATAGAGCTTGCCAATATAACGCTAGAAGACGTAGAAACGGATACAAACCTACAAGCTGTGAGTCTGCCGAACACGAAAACAAACAAAGAGCGTAAATTTGTCATCAGTGGAGAATACCTTAATATAGTTAAAGCCTATCAGGAGTTACGTCCCACTAATGTTTCAACGAGAAGATTTTTTCTAAATTATCAAAATGGTAAATGCACAAGGCAAGTCATAGGCAAAAATAAATTTGGTAACATGCCTAAAGATATTGCCACTTATCTAAATTTACCAAATCCGGAACTCTACACGGGCCATTGTTTCCGCAGAACATCCGCGACTCTGTTGGCGGACTCTGGTGCGAATATAACGACATTAAAACGGCACGGTGGATGGAGGTCCGATCAAGTGGCTGAAGGTTATATAGAGGACTCTATACAAAACAAGTATCACGTCACGCAGCGGATTATGGAAGGAATCAATATTCTACCAAACATTACAGAACCCCAAGCATCTACATCGCGGGATTGGATGAATATGTGAACTCAGCTGAAGCCGCGCAGGAAACTCAAGCATGATTCGAGTCTCTCCAACTTTTACTCCACAACAATCAACTCAAAATATTATCACATCCCAATCACAGAGAACCGAAATAAAATTGCCCGGGAAAAACATATCACTAAACATTCAAAATTGCTCTAACTGCACATTTAATTTTTAATAAAATTTCTGAAAATTGACTAATTTGGAATTGTTTTATTTTCTCGCAATCGAAGTGAAAAGTAGAGTGTTTTACTCGGGCCAAAACCACCCATTATAACTCGGTCTTGTCATCCTCCCTCGCTAAGCTCGGGAGTATAACAACCTCGTATATAATGGGATGGTTTAGTCCCTTGTAAAACAATCTACTATTATAGTAAAATATAAAATAATTATTAATTATATATTACAAGGGGGGCCCGGACCACCCACGATGGCCGACGGGGGGCGGGGCCCCGCAGATTTCCCCTTTTCCATTTTCTTTTCGACGCAGATGAAGGGTTATAATAGCAAAAAAAGCCAAAACGTTGGAAACACGTTGTAAACAGTATGCCACGAACGAGTCTTTATGATCAGCTGTGCTGTGATGGCGTCATGGCAACAGAAACCAGAGTGGGGACGGAGTGAGAGAGTAATAGATAGAGAAAGAGAGAGAGGAATAGAAACGTGGAGAAGGAAATGTAGGCATCACGCATTTAACTTTATCGACGAATTTTTGTTATTTCGGCTTGCGGAAATCGTCAGATTATATATTTTTCATTATTCTTGAATTATTTCCTTCAAAATAAAAAAAAATTTAGCTACGCTCGAGAATGTCGAGATGACGTTTTTTTTTTACAACTTTGTTGCCCTCCCCTTTTTTTACGTCACTCTCAAATTGTCAGATTAGTGGAATATACATTTTGTAGGATGTAATTAACTCACCCTACCTTAATCTGACGCGCTCGAGAATTTCTGATGGTCAATTTTTTTTTACTAATCTGATCCTGTATCCTTCACGGGCGGCCTTATATATGGGCCTCATGTTTTGTGGAGGTACTTAACTGGGTACAAGGTATCCCCCTGTATATTAATCTGCCGCGCTTTAGTAAATCCCGAAATCCCCGCTTGGGCTCCCCTACTATAATGTTTGTACTATTCAATCATTTTGATTGATCGAAATGACAATTTTATAGATGTTTGTCTTCATAATTAATGGACGATTCCTATAAGAAAGTAGTCGGCATGTAGTCTGCTATCTTTAATAATTGTAATTGAATCTGTGAACAGTTTTTCTATTTATGTTGAAAACTTTTTAATTAAATAAATCATTTTGTATAATAATACGTTTTGTACAGTAATAATAATACGGTAGTAGGAATAACAAAAAAATTACAGTCAAATTGTAAAGCTATTGCTATTTTCCTTGAAATATATCCAAGAATAGCTTATCACCATGTGACAAAAACATAATTATACCGCAAGTAACAATATTTCCGATAAAAAAGCTAGCTAAAAATTATGTTTTGATCATTTTTTTTCCTGTTTCTTTCATTTTCTTAAGAGATTTTTTACCCGACTCAAGTCCTCTTCGGTTGGGTTATGTTTTTAGGGTGTATGTATGTTTGTAAGATTAATGATCAGTCGCTGTAGCCCAAACGGCTGGACGGATTTTAACAAATGAAGTGTTGTTGGATTCGCCTAGACCACGAAGGTGATATAGGCTATATTAAATGTCAAAAAATCCAAAATGGCGACTGTAAGAAGCCATTTTCAATTTACGATAAACTAATAAGGTATTAAAAACTCCTTGATTTCCACAAATTAGGTATCATTGGATTATGAAAATAAACCATCCAAGTTTCAAAGAAACTTCACATAAGTTCTCATTAGAAGCCAGCTTTATTTTTCAATGTTCAGAACCGGGTCAGGGAATTAGGTCGTGCAAGAAGTAATGTCGGTCGATATGCGGACATGTCATCACTGAAAATACCTTGGTGTGATGAATGGTAAACAAATGTGTTATTTTAGTACCCAACGAATTATAATTAGATTACGATGATCTTCTACAAAAAACTGAGGCTATCCAGCATATTTTGTTGTAGTTTCATTTCAACTTCCCGTAAGAGCTAAGTAGTAGAGTTTTTAGGCCGCCGGAAAGTCTTTGATATGAATTGACGACTAAGTAAGGCGGGACCAATTCTTCATTCAACTGATGGCCAGGTGGCCAAAAACATAGATAATATAGTCGTACCGTCGTACTTAGCTTCATTTCATATCAGTTTTCAGTCCCTAGTTCCAACTTCTTGATGAGTTCCCCCTAATTGAACAAAAATAGAGTCCCTGATGTCATGCAACATCATCGCCACTTGATTCAAATAGCTACAATTAACCAATTGATTCAAAGTCACGGCAAGATTTGTGGAAGTCAATTAAAAGCGTCTTTTTGTAGCATATTGCGAATGTCGAGGATATCTTGTTGCGTGACATTGCATTCATTTGTTTCTAAACTGCATTTTAATGATTATAAATACTGGCGCTTTTAATTCTTTATTTATTTAGTCTATCAAGTATCTTAGTAAGATTATTTGCTATTTAATGGGTAGAGGTTTTGTCAAATTATTAAAAAAAATGTTCGTCTCAGAAAAAGTAAAAGTAAAATTATGCTTAATATATGCTTTGTTGTCTTAACGGCATATTATCCCCCTTTTTTAGCTGTGGACTGATAGTCGGTTCAGTCTCAGACAATTTCGATATTTATCTACACCTACACTAATATTATAAAGAAGAAAGATTTTATTGATTGTTTGTCTGTTTGTTTGTTTGTTTGCATCGAATAGGCTCCGATACTACTGGACCGATTTAAAAAAAATCTTTCATCGTTGGATAGGTACACTATCCCAGGGTGACATAGGCTATATAATACTTTCAAAAAATGAGGGATCCTTACTAAAACTTCTTTGTAAAACACATAATTATCTACAAAAAGTGTCGCAACAGCATATAATATGTCTAGCTATTATAGTTATGTCACAATAAGTGTACATTTATTTTATTAAAATCATTGAAAGACCGGCGCTAGAAAAGGCTCTTTATTTGTCGCTTGGTATTAATCCTTATCAAAATAAATTAATTCATATTCAAAACTGTTTCAATAACTTTATGTCACTTTTTTAATCATTCAATTCGGACATTCCATTCGAAAATATAATGAGTTTAAAAATGTAAGCATTTGAAAAAAGTCACCTGATCGCCGCTTACCCCGCTCGGCTAGCTAGGCAACACCTAAGCGATGTAGTCACTGGGGTACGGAAGGGAAGTCAATATCAAGAAATAAAGGGTGAATGTGTGTATGTTGTGTGTGTGTGTTATAATTATTAACTACCCGTGCGAAGCCGGGGCGGGCCGCTAGGTTATGCAAATAAATATGACTGTGTCTTTTGTTACAAAAATAAGATCTTGCCAATGAAAATGGCGTTCATTATGGGAGGCCGCGTATGTCCAGCAGTGTACTAATATAGACTGATGATGATGACAATGGATGAAAATTTACCATTACTGATAAATATTGACAAAAAATATTTTATTTTTATTTTATACTACTTAAATCCCAAAAATGAAGGCAAGGAGTTGGCTCGGTAGCTCAGTTGGTAGCGCGTCTGGTATTTATGGGAATGGCGTGGGTTCTAATCCCACGTGAGTCGAAATTTTTGGGATATTATAAAATCTTAGATTTTCCCTTGGGCTATTATTACTTTAAAAACAAAAAATCATTATGTAAAAGTTATAGGAACTTTCTATTTTTATTTCTAAACCTGAGGTTGTAATTATTTATTATCTTTTCTACATGCTTAATAATTTTCTAGCATTTCCCGATAAAAATTGATGCAACTTTCCTATAAACACCATGGACACTGACGTCATGGCGTCAGAATTACATCCCATCAAGGTGAAACTATTGTGAAACGACATGCCCAATGCCGTTGCATGGTGCGACCCACACTGTTTATGGATTATAACCTATACATTTTTACACATACATAATGATGTACATATCTGATTTAACCAAATGCACCATGAATGGTGCATCTAACTGGTATACACGTTTGCATATCTGGTATACACGGTATCATTTTGCATCAGCGGATCATCTCACGAAAATTATGTTACACACGATTATGTGGATGGTCGTTTAGGAAGGCATCTGCCATTGAGATACAGTTCATCAACTGGTTCGGGGTGGGATGGAGTAAAAAACGCCCAGCTAAGTCATCTGTGTTTCAGATTTCAGATCCCTTTCAGTTTAAGTTTAAAGGTCGTATGGAAAAACATCGCCTTTGCGATTAGACCACCGCTTGTAGGATCTTCTATAGGTACATTTACATTAATATTCAGTTTATCAATATTGATTGATATTCAATTATGGAAACATTTAGACCTGTAATAGCTTAAATATATAAAACTAGTTTCCTCCCGCGGCTTCAATCGCTTAGTATGAGGATACCTATGTGTTAATCTAAATCTTAAACTATGGATATTCCAAGTTTCTTCCAAATCCGGTGAGCCGGTATGGTATTGAGCGGAAACAAAACATACAGCCGCACACACAAACAATCGCAATTATATTATTAGTGTGATTTAAACTTGTATAGGCTTAAATCACACTAAAGATAAATTAATTTACCTTTTTCTGTATACAGAAAGGTCGTAAATTAATTTATCTTAGTTTATAAAATGCGAATAAAGAAAAAAACAACTTTAGTTAGTTATGGAATATGGTCACAAAGTTTTAGCAACAATAAACCTCTGCTTTTATGTGCTCATTTCCTTTCTTATACCATAAAACACCTTAACTAAAATTCATGTTAACGAATAGTTTATGGAGCATTTCAGAGGCGGCACCTTGTGTTGGCCTGGCCTGACCTATTTCTTTTACTGGTCTTCGTTTAACTTAAAGCATTTCTAAAGAGAACTTGAGCCACATTCTCTAGAAAATATTTACGACGGCATTTACCTAGGCTGACCTCAATGCTTAACTGAAAAGTTTATGTCGATGGTAATGACGAGATGCAATGAAGTTTTCTAGGAAATAATTTGAATCGCTTAGCTTTGATCAATACTTGAAAAGCGTAGGTGTCATTCAGTGACCTACCTACCTTCTATTTCGTAGGAGTTCACCAGTTAAATGGCAAGCAATTACGTTGGTAAGGACTTGGAATCGATTAATCTGCCTATTTACAAAATATTATCTACAGAAGGCTAAATACTATAAAAGCTTTGAATCGAAACCATTTGTATTTGTAGGCTGTTTAGTATTCTTTATAAATATCATCATCAAAACTAGTATGAATAGACCAGCAATTTATAAAAGTACACTGAAGTCCATTCTTTTACTTTTCACTGTAAACGAGTCTGCTTCTTCATCTTTTTAATTGCGTATCTACACTAATATTATAACGAGGAAAAATTTGTATTTTTGTGTGTGTGTATGTTTGTAATGAATAAACTCAAAAACTACTGCGCCGATTTCAAAATTCTTTCACCAGCTACATTCACCCATAGTAACATAAGCTATATTCCACCCGTGCGAAGCTGGGACGGGCCGCTAATCAATAATATAATTGATTACAGTTCAACATATTTTAACATTTGCTTGAATTCAAAATAAGTATCACTTTATCATTGACCAAATAAATTTGTTACTAAGCGTAACGAACGGGTTGAAATATTCACGTTATTTGTTACAAATTTTGGACTCCGTACGACATTACAATATTAAATTGTGGTTCTTCTTCATAGATCTTCGGAATCGTAATCATCGCAGCAGCATGCGTCGACATGGGCATGATCAAGGGCTTTGCTGGCATGGAGACCAGCGGGCACGAGACAGACGGTGTGCTCATCGCAGTTGGGGTGCTAATCATCATCATCGCTGCGTTCGGATGCTTCGGCGCTTGGAAGGAGAGCCCTAAACTCCTCTATATTGTAAGTGTTGGATAATTATTAGTGATTTAAAACAGGTTAGGGCGTATTTTTGTAGTTTACCGGTTAAATTGAATATTCTTAGTTATCTTAAACGTTCGTTTGCCTCTTCATCACCATCTTGTCGTTATATTTTATGTGGAATGGCATAACTTTATATCTGTAACATTTTTTTATAATAAATAGGCTTACGTTTACTTACTAAACTATAAAACTAATCCCCGGTTGTACAATGGGCGGCCTTATTGCTAAAAGCGGTCTCTTCCAGGTAACCTTTGGATTGACAGGATTGTACTGAACGAGAGGGGAAACGATGTTACAATATCATAGCATAAATAACTATTAAATTACATTTGTACCTACCTATGTGTACATTACAAACATACTATATTATAATAATAATATATGTATATTAAAAGAATAATAAAATTATGCTTACATAAACTACTAGGTAGATAAATAAATACAATTTAATCTGTCAATATCTTACTAAACTTACACAGGGATACAAGGAAATATCATTTGAGCGATCTTGCGAAACATAATTTATAGACATCATTTTGAAATATTAAAAGGGCTCAGCTTGTCTCACAGGAAGGAACAGGCAAGTATCTTCTGTAACAGCTACTACAACTTACCCCCTTATTCATAACCAAATGTCATTTTATAACGCCTTTATTTATCGCCTTATTACTTTAGAGCTTACTATAATAAGCTAGTCCCTGTCATTCGAATGTAAATAAAAAGAAGTGACATGGTATTTTAATACCATTCTAGCTATCTGGGGTTTATAGAACTGTAATGAATCCAATGGTTAGTCTTTTCACTTTAATGTACATAAAGTCATGATAAAAAGGAGCAACCATAATACGTGTTAACTGCGTTGCAGAAAGTAGTGTCTTCTTCCAAGCTAAGCGTGCTTATTAGAAAACTGTGATCAACTCTACTGTCATACAATAAAACCACCAAAACAAACACGTACAGTAGGCAAAGTCAACTTCGCCCAAACAAATCTTCATTCTATTCGCGTTCAAAGCGACGTTCAAACAATCCTTTTGTTCAAATAAGCTCATTACGTGCGTGCTGTGTGATTTCCTAATTTACAACACCGACCGACGACGGTATTAATGGCTTCTCGTATTTATTCTGTGCACCACCTACATGGCCCTTTCCTATAGGTACATATTAGTCGTATGAATAACCTTAAGTACCTATGAGGTTCTTGCTGGGTAATTGGGCAAGCCCTTGATATAGAGCATTCAACTCAACCTTTGTCATGAGTTGATATTTTACTAGTTTGACGACCTCTGAGGGCGAAGGCTCACCAGAGATGCAGAGTGCGGGCTTGATTCCCACCGCGAGACAAATGTTTGTGTGATTTGCAATTAATATTTGTCTTGGGTCTGGGTATTTTCTATGTTTAAATATGTATGTATTTACAAAAAAAATGTCATTTAGTTCCCTTAACACAAGCTCTGATTAGTTTGGGGCCACATGATGCTATGTGATAGAATCCAGCATTATATATTTAGTTTGGAAGCAGTAAAGAGCTTCGCGTTCTATTCCTTGGGAACTGTTTTGGATGAAAAGTACCTACGCTATCCTTCTCTGTATCCCTGTCCTTTTTAGTACCCCTGACAACGACTGTGCGATTTTTCAACAAACAAATATACTGACTCTCGCAATGTTAGTCAGGATTAATTCGATAGTCATTTTCATTCTATGTATGATATGTATGTATTTACAAAAAAAAACTGTATTATGTGTAGTTTATCAATCACGTGGTTCCCATAATACAAGCTCTGCTTAGTTTGGCGCTACATGATCCTGATAACGTCCAGCATAATTTATTTATATTTCTTTGTATTATTTTCAGTTCGTTGGCTGCCTCATAGTGATCATCCTTTTAGAGCTGTCCGTGGGTATAGCAGCGGCCGCCCTCCGTCCTCAGATAGAGGAGACCATGAAGAACCAACTCCGAGCTTCCTTCATCAAGAACAAGTCGGTGAAGGAAGAGGACACTACTTACAGGGAATTTTGGGACAAGATTCAGACCAACGTAAGCTCTAATGCTATACCACTCAATCCTTATACTTTAAACTGTACTACAGTAAGCTATTTGGCTTCTAATCAGAAACCTCCGTAATTTATCATCTTAGGCAAAATCCGAATCCGCCCCAACAGCTTAAAACTCCAAAGTCTCAGCCTGAAAGATATCGCTTTAAGCGATAAGTTCTCCTATTTTACCAATATAATTAATGCGTTTTCATTCATCTCTCTTTGCCAATGTGTGGAAGCAGATTGAGGTCTTGTGAAACAAATTGGATGAAAGGATTATTGTTTCTTTATGCTATTTTTCTTTTTTTAATCATAGGTGTAAATAAATATATGTAATCCCAATAATAACTTATTTGCATTTTCTAATTTGATTAATTGTAATAAAAGAAAACTAAATAATGAATTGGTTCTATCTCTTATGTAATCCAACCAAAATATTGTATCATCAGCTGGAATGCTGTGGAATTACCGGTCCCGATAACTACAACGCATACGAGCCCCGTCTCAACCCCTCATTCTCGTGCTGCCCCGACGATGGAACCGACCGCGCCTCCGAGATCAAACGCTCTGACTGCCTCTCCCTCGAGAAATACTACAAAGAAGGGTGTGAGACCAAGGTTCTGGGGACCGTTCATAGTGCTGGACTGACTGTCATCGTATGTGGAATACTCTTCTGTTTCTTGGAGGTGAGTTGTTTTATCAATCTTACTAGTTTTAAGAAGGTTTAAGAATCATTATTTTCTCAAAATAATTTCATTATTCACTTACTGACAACATACTTCTAAATAACATATTTTTGGGTTAAAAGGACCTACTTAAAATTTCATTTCATTTTCTAATGAATGTATATTTAGATATTCAATTTTCTAGCTTCACTAACAAAATTGACAGCCGCACAAGATCTGAGTCTCATGGATCTCGCATGTGGCAAGAGTGTATATTAATAAAATAAATATAAGCACCCCGTTTTTTCCATGAGAGTCAGTGGAGACTCACCTGTTTCTTAGAATTGAGTACTAGTTCTAGTACTATTGAGATTAAGCACATTGAATGCTTTTCCCTTGACAGAAAGATTATACACGACCAAGGTTCTGTCTTCGAAGAAGTTAGTGACCAAATCTGGTATCAGAGTTTTTAAGCCGCCCGAAAGCCGGCTGCTCTATGGAAAAAAAGGTTCAACGTTCTGGCGATGGGGTGTACGGAGTTCCAACCCCCATCTTCGGAACCCAAGCCAACCTCACCTGTACGTGGTGCACCCTGCTAAACAACGAACGGGGCTCTGGCGGCCGGCTGATTGCGGCATAGCGCAGCCTAAAACCGGCACAGATAAATTCCATGACTGCCGACGGGCAGCAGCGTCGGTTGTGCGAGTAACTGTGTCCTGCGATCCAACCCGTGTGCCCAGCGTGGAGATTACGGGCATATCCCCCTTTATTAGGGGAGGCCTATGTCCAGCGGTGGACTGATATAGGCTGGTGTGTGTGTGTGTGTTCTGGCGATCGAGCATAACGCAGGAGCGCGAACTCCTTAGACGTTATTAAGTTAATTACCTTATTGAAGTAACTAAGGGGTTTGACCATCCAAAAATACGATTGATGTCTGTGAAAACATGGTGAAAACTACCCATTTCGATGAGGCAATTCAAACGCTTTAGTTGATTGACCAAGGGAATAAAGCAGTGTCTTACGTCACGGGCTCCATATTGAATCGCAAGAGCGAGTACAACGAAGTACTCTAGAATTCCAAACATAAAGTTCAACAATATTCTTCTTGCAAGATAATGTCTTACTTTCCGTGAAGGTTGCATGATCCAATTTGACATTTTCAAATAGGTTCATAGGTGTTTTGAAAAGCTCGTATAAAATTTCTACAAGTGTCACGCTTGCTTTATGCGTAAAATTTAATTGCGGTATAAGGTACCATATCTATAACAAAACATATTACCTGTACATGTACAAACTATATTATTTCAGGCAATCCGATAGGGACTTATGTGAATTTACTAATTAAGTACCTAGGTAGGTACATAACCTCGTGCTGTAACGCCATTCGAGTAAAATAATGTCGAAGTGGCCCCTACTAGGTGCTTGCTTTTCATATTCTTATTCAAACTCGTTTATGAAGTATTTTTTTACAACTGTTGTAGTTTTTGCATTATTACTCAACAATTTAATTGATGATACTACACAATGATTTAATCTGAGGCCTCATGTACTAGCTCAGTAGCTAGCACACCGAAATGATAAGCACCGGTCCTGTTTTTACAAACTTTGACAGTTTGTCAATAGTGATGACGAATGGGTAAAATATAATAATTCTAATTAGTCCGTTAGATAGATCAATAAAAAATATTGGGCAGGTATTTTTTTATTTATCAAATAAATAATAATTGACAGAAATAAAGAGCTTCAAAGTTCTGGAGTGGGGGCTCGTGACGTCACGGCTAGGTAAAAAGTGTACTAAGCCGTGACGTCACGCGGAACTTCAACGCACTATATCTTTATAATTTTTTGTTTAATTGACAAAAGAAAAAATACATGTCCCATATTTTTTGTTGAACTATCTGACGGACTTATTTAATTTTAAAAAAAATTTACTTATTAAATATAAATTAGAATTTTTCAGTCGTCACCCTATTGATGTTTTTTTGAATTTCGACCGATGAAATGTCAGTTTGCAAATGAAGGTCCGGTGCCGACCATTTTGGTGTGCACCTGAGTTAGTAAATGAAGACTGGTAGAAAATGCTATTTAGCATGAAGTTCACGTAGTTTTATAGACACCAAAAAACAAAAAGTACCTGTATACTTTGTACGTAGTTCAAACATTATGTAATGTCAAGAGAACACTATCGAACATGTGGAACATTCGAGTTTCGCGTGTCTTTTATAGTAGTTTCACAGTATGGTGATTTGATGGTATGGTCGGGTCACGCCATACCTGAATTTATAGTCTTATCGCCAATCTTCTGACCTAGGCACCAGCTAGGTCAGATTAATGTTCATTGCCGTTGTAAGGAAATGAGACCTACATAAAATGAAATAGAAATTAAGGTTAAATAGTGGGTAAGCCACATAAACTTTTTGGAATATCGGTTAAATATAAAATGAACTGCCAAATAAAACGCTCATTTATTTCTGTAGAAAAGGGGCTTGATCACGGCTTGATTCAAATAGAATCTTCTTCTACTTTGTTAGGTAGTTGTCAAATCTGAGCGCTGATTCTAAGGAACTGTCTAAACTGTATCTGACAGTTCTCCCGACATAGTGTCTGATTTGTCATTAATCTCTATCTCTGAGAATCAGTGCCCAAGGGCTCGATTCTCGATATTGAAATATATAGAATTTTGACAGTTCTCGCGATAAATATCTAATGATATAGGTAACTAAGTCTTTTCCCGAGAATCAGGGGCTGGTGTCGAAATATTTAAGCCGCCTAAAAAGAAAAAAATGTAATTTTTTGATTATCAGATAAGCTCTTAAAGTGTGACACTGATTTCAAAATTAATTTAGAATGTTTCATTTATATCATTGATATTATGACGCAGATATCAAAGAGAAATTATCTAGTATAGGTAACTTTAACTTTGTTTTCCAATAATAAGTACGTATCATATTTTTCGGAAAACAAATAAAAGGAGAATGCCGAGAACCCGTTACAATAGCGCAAAAACCAAACGTATCCCATAAAATTTATTCTATTTTATAAATGACATTAACATTTTCTTTAGCTTTACACACCAACGGGATTAATGATCAAGTAAAACATATTTTTTTGATTTGGTTTCCGCTGCATGCCACCATCAGCGGCAACAACCATTGTTACTATGGCAACTATGTTGGTTGCCACCGTAATAGTACTGTAACTATGGCAACAACTCTCATTTTGAATTATTTAGACAGTAGAATTGACTACAAACTTATTGGTTTGGTTTTGACGCACTCACTGTAGTCTTGGTACCGAGCGCCATAGATAAGACGGCATCCTTTATTACATTTTATTTTGTTATATAATCCATTTTGTTCTTTCCAGGCTGTAGGCATAGTCTTGGCACTATGGCTGGCACACTCCATAAAAACGTCGGGGAAGAGCCGGGAGACCGCTTAGACTAAGCACCTTGTGATTTCATAGTTTACGCACAGTACTCGTAAGTTACCGTTGTTGTTATAAGAATTGCATTTCATATTAACTTAATTTGTTTAAGTATTTTTATAGAATTACCCCCGTACTTATAAACGCTACTTAAATTTAATTATTGCTTAAAGTCCTGTCACTGTTTGTCATGAAACAACTGTGAGAGATGAGAATTCTGTAAGCATTGTTTATCTTTTGACAGATTTTTATAAGTAAGGCCATACAATTTTAGACGGCTGCTGAACGTTAAAATAATAGCAGTATCTTCTTATATTTTGCGTTAGAATAGCAGTATGACAGTCACTTACTGCTTTTGTGTATAGGAATATGCGTGACGTAATTTTCGTATTTGTACCTAAATAATTAAGTTCAAAGAACAATAAATAAAATAACAGTATTTTTAAATCAATAAGATTATCATACTACATTTAAATGTTGTATCTTCCTTCTAAACCTATTTAGATAAATAGGTACATAAATTTGAAAAAAATTAATGTTTCGAGAAAATGAATTCATTAGGTATCCGTTGTTTCTAATTTTTTCGTTGTTATTTTATGGAAATATGTATTTTTGATTCGATAAGTTAATTTTATTCATTCACTTCTCGTTTTACGAGTATTACTAGTTGTAAAATAATTTGCACAATTTGAAATAACTTACAATAACTATAGTATTTTAAATTCATTCAACTAGTCATTATTATTAACCAAAACATAATTTGTTATTTATTTGTACCCACCTAAATTTTAAAGATAAGTAGGTAACTATCATTCCTTCAATAGTTAAAAATAAGTTCTCAAAATGTTATTGTAAAACTAGAGATTCTATTAATTCTTAAGCTTGATGTTTAATGTTGTAATAGATTTCTTAATAAATTAATATCCGTGTTCAATTATTGATTTTATTTAAAATCTTCATATTTAATAGTCAATTGTGGTGCGTGTGTCTCGCAAAAGCCCAAACATGGCTCAGCCTTTAATATCTTTATAAATATTATTTAAATATCTTTATATTATAGTTTATTTATATATAAAATAAATCATTTTTTGTGTTATTTCCCCTGAGGGTGGGCTTGAGAAAAATCAAAAAGAACAGCCTAAAAATTTAAATTGGCAATTTTAAAAAGAAATCACCACTTTGCTTTTAAAATAAATTTTATGTGGAAGGAAGTTCAACGAATGATTATGTATGTTATGTTATAAAATTAATAATTAATATAATACTCTAATCAAATCAGTTCTTTTTATAATTCTGCCAAAATAACCCTATATTACGTACTAACAGGAAATCTTTGAAGAATTATGAATTATTCAAACATTCTAGATTTTTTAAATTTTATTTCAGAAACAAAAGATACAGTGACAGTATCAAGTATTAGATAATACTCTTAATAATATAAGCATCGAACAACATATAAATGCCTTGACTATTGCAAAACAAATCGCACATTTTTACTCTCTTATATTAAAGAATTAATAATAATTCAAACATTCAAGATATTTTAAATTTTATGGCAGGAACAAAAGGTACAGTAATAGTATTAACTATTAGACAAATCTACTCTTAAAAATATTAGTATTCAACAACATGCTATGTCTATAGAAAAGTAATCGCACTTTTTTCCCCCTAATGTTGAATAATTATTAATAAATCAAACATTCAGAAATACTTATTTTAAATTTATTGTAGAAACAACAGATACTGTAAAGTATCGACTTTTAGAGAGACATTAATTATGTACTCTTAAAAATATAAGTATTTAACATCATGTCTTGATTTTCACAAAATAAATCACACATATTTTTCCCCTTCGGTTTTAAACTAACGATATGCTATAGTGATATTATAGCAAATTGTACTTAGAAACATTTGTGATTAGTATTTTAGTACATGTTATAAGAAAACTTACATCTACATAATTCGTTACATATTTTACTTATAATAAATAGATAGCTTAGTTTACCATGCAGTATAAAAAAATAACAGTAAACTTGTTTGGATATTATGAACTTTTAATGACTTATACATAATTAAGTATGTACCTGATTATAAATTAAGATTGATACTTTAATGTTTTCTTTTATAATTAAATAAATAAATAACAAATGTGTTTAAAACTAATTCGTATCATTAAGAATCTACTAAAGTATCAAATCAAGACTATAGTAAAGTAAGTTTTTTTAAACAACAAAAACAAATTTAAAATCATAGTAAATCTAAATTTATAAGAATATAGATAGATAAACAATTCTTTATTACACAAGATAAAATACAAGTACACAGGTGAACTTAATGCTAATTAGCATTTTCTTCCAGATAAACTTTGTGAAGTGTGGAGATAAATTGTAGAAAAATATAACATAACGCAAAAAAATTAATAATAATAAAATAAAATAATTTATTCAAAATTTCTTAAATTGGTCACGTAAAAATAGTAAAAGGAACAGAAATCTTAATTAAACAGGTATAATAAAACAAGAGCCTGAACCAGATAATCCTGTGTTTCAGGCGAAGAGAGTTTTCAAATAGAACATAGGAAATACTATATATTATTTATTTCTAAGAATATAAATACTATAAACGCTATTAAAATACTGTGCAGATATAAGAAATATTTAAAAATATATACCTATGTAAATGGAAATGGGCCCGCAGATCCAAAATTAGTCGAACAATAAAGCATAACATAATAATTAAAGCCTAACTCATTTTTTATTCTGTAGTAAAAACCCAAATTATCTTTTATTATTTGAACAAGCCAATATATGGCCCATTTTCCATGTCTACAGATTTGGTCCCCAGTACCGAGAATTTAGAACAGTATTTGCTGTTCAGATTAATTATCTACTCATTATCACAGAATTGATGTGACTACGATATTTTACAAATTCTTATTTCTAATTTTATTATCAACCAGCAATTTTTGCATCACTCATATTATCATAGATATTCATCATATCATCGTCTATATTTTAAAATTAATAACTAATAATTAACATGATTCAATCTGTTCTAATTTCGGCTGTGTATCTATTAGATTTTGCGTTTAGAAAAAATATGAGAACTACTACTTGCTCAAAAAGGTGAAAGAAGGAAAATATAGTGAGAAACCCCGTGGCTTAGTCAGTTTCACACATATAAGCGCCCTGCACACGTAAAGATCGGACTGCGGATCAAACTGTCGTGCCAATGGCGTGTAAAGATCGGACCGCGCAGACTGATCACTGACGTGATGCGCGGTTAAAACTGTGAGATTTGCCTTCGCGTCGACATGCCAGATCTGACTGTCAGCCCCGCGCATATACACGTACGTTTCGGAGTGCTGGTTGGAATGGCGCGTGCTGTTTCCCGCGGTCCGAACTTTACGTGTGCAGAGCGCTATTTTTGAGGGTAAGGCTGACTAGGCCGAGAGGATGATATAGGTGGTTCTACTCCAACTGGCAGGACTCCGGCCCCAACAGAGGCGGCCGTAGAGCAGGGCAATAGCCCACCCCAGGAGGCCATGGAGGCCTCTTAATGGAGCACAACTACATTAAGAAGGTCCTCCAGAGCAACTTGAACCACTGCCGAGGCGCGCAGGACCTCCTTCTGCAAACCCTCGCGCAGTGGTCAGTTGCTCTTGCCGTAGCATCGGAGCCCTACCGCGTCCCGGACCATCCTCGCTGGTTCGGGGACAACCTGGGCTCTGTCGCCATATATTGGGGTGGAGGAGAAGGCGACCCCCACTGCTCCCTTATCGAAAGGGGGCAGGGCTTTGTGGCCGTGGAATGGGGTCGTTTAGCCGTTGTGGGCTGCTACGTCTCCCCTAATAGTACCCTCGCCGCTTACGAGGCGTACTTGGACGTGGTGGGAAACTGCATTCGCAGGTGCCTACCCCGTCCCGTGCTCGTCCTGGGTGACTTCAACGCCCACTCGCGTGAGTGGGGGAGTCCTCGGGATGACCCTAGGGGAGTCTCCGTTGTTGAATGGACGGCGGGATTAGACCTCCGGTTGTTAAATCGGGGGTCCGTAAACACCTGTGTGCGGTGGCAGGGGGAGTCGATCGTGGACCTATCATGGGCGACTCCCTCTGCCACACACATGGTGTCGGGATGGAGAGTGGCGGAGGAGATGGTCACTTTATCCGACCATCGCCACATCGTATTCGATGTGGCCCTCCGCTCTCCACCCCGCGCATCCCGCCGGAGTAGCAGTCCGCCGCGACGATGGGCCCTCAAGCGGCTAAACAGGGACCTGTTAGAAGCCGCCGCCATCGTCGCGGCCTGGCCGGAAGGCCACGCCGAACAAGATCTGCCCGATCCTGAGTGGGAGGCGACGTGGTTCCGGGACATGATGACGTCGATATGCGACGCCTCCATGCCCCGGGCCAAGTCATCCAAGCGCCGGGCGGTGTACTGGTGGTCGGAGGAGATAGCGAGGCTGCGCGAGGCATGCCTGCGCTCCCGACGCGAGTACACCCGGTCCCGGAGAAGAAGGCGAGCAACTGCCGAGGAGAGGGATAGTGCTTACGAGTCCTATAGAGCCGCTACGACGGCGCTGCAAAGCGCCATCGCAGACGCCAAGGCTCGGTCCTGGAGTGAACTCCTGGAGGGGCTGAACAGGGATCCGTGGGGGCGCCCGTACAAGACTGTACTGGGCAAGCTGCGCCCATGGGTCCCTCCATTGACGGAGACCCTGGACCCTGCGTTCGTGGGAGGAGTGGTCGACACGCTCTTCCCCAGGGTCCAGGACAGCCCCTCTACCCCCGCGTTACCATCGGACCCTACCATCTGGTCCGATGAGCTGGGGGTAACGGAACAGGAGATGGACCGAGCGGTAAAGCGGCTCAGGGCTCGTGGTAATACGGCCCCCGGGCCCGACGGAATTCCAGGTCGGGCCTGGGTGCTGGGACTATCCGCCGGCCTGGGGGAGAAGCTGGGGCGGTTGTTCGACAACTGCCTCCGCTTTGGTGTGTTTCCCCTGGGCTGGAAGACGGCAAACTTGGTCCTCTTGAAGAAGGGCGGCAGGGCCGCGGACTCTCCCTCTGCGTACCGTCCCATTTGCCTGCTGGACGAGGGCGGCAAGTTATTCGAACGAATAATTGCCGCTCGTCTCTGCACACATCTGTGGCAGGTAGGCCCCAACCTGTCGGACGACCAGTACGGTTTCCGGCAGGCGCGTTCGACGGTGGACGCCATTCTGCGCGTGCGTTCGCTGTCGGACCAGGTACTGTCCCGGGGCGGGAGGATGTTGGCGGTGTCCTTGGACATCGTCAACGCGTTCAACTCCTTGCCCTGGAGGGCGATCAGGGAGGCGCTCGTCCATCACGGAGTGCCTCCTTACCTGCAGCGCATAGTTGGCTCCTACTTGCAGCACAGGTGTGTGCAGTATGTAGGCAGGGATGGTGCATTGCACCAGAGGGAGGTCAATTGCGGGGTTCCTCAGGGGTCGGTCTTGGGCCCCCTCCTGTGGAACCTCGCATACGACGCGGTCTTGCGCGTCGATCTCCCCGCCGGCGTACACGTCGTCTGCTACGCGGACGACACTCTTGTGTTGGCTGGTGGGGACTCCTTCGACGGGACCAAGGAGCTCGCCGAGCTTGGGGTGGCATGCGTGGTGGATGGGATCCACCAGCTGGGTCTGCGGATAGCGCCTGCGAAGACCGAGGCGCTATGGTTCCATAAGCTCCCGAGGGGGCGGGAACCACCCAGCATGTCGGTTCGTGTGGGTGACGTGGACGTTCAGGTGGGGCCCTTTCTTAAGTACCTGGGCCTCACCTTGGACAGTCGCTGGGACTTCGGGGAGCACTTCAGTCGCTCCGTCCCCCGGGTTCGGAAAGTGGTCGGTGCTATGCACGGGCTACTTCCGAATCTCGGGGGGCCGAGTGAAGGTGTTCGCCGCCTTTACGCGGGTGTCGTACGATCGATGGCACTCTACGGAGCGCCCGTCTGGTCGCATAGGCTGGCGGGTGTTAGGCGCTGCCGGGCCCTGTACAATGGGCTCCAGCGTCCTATTGCCATACGCATCGCGAGAGGGTATCGTACGATATCCTTTGAGGCGGCAACACTGCTGGCGCGGTTTCCGCCCCTCGACATCCTGGCGAGGATGGACGCACGTGTGTTCGTCCGTCTTCGTCACGATGGCGGGGGTGGAGCCGCGCCAGTTGAAGTGAGGCATGAAGAGCGCCGACGTGCGCTGGAGGAGTGGCGCGAGCGGCTGGAGGAGCCGCGTAACTCGCGCCAACGCGCCGTCGGCGCGATTCTGCCGAGCTTCGAAGCCTGGCTAGGGAGGGAGGTAGGGCACGTCACCTATCGTCTTACTCAGGTGCTCACCGGACACGGGTGTTTCGGTGAGTTCCTGAGTAGGATCGGACGCGAACCGACACCGCAATGCCACCATTGCGGGTGGGACCTCGATTCCGCGCAGCACACGTTGGAGGAGTGTCCAGCGTGGGGCGTGGAGCGCGGAATCCTGGTCGCCAGGATCGGGCAGGATCTGTCTCCGCCGAGCGTAGTAGCGGCTATGCTGGCGGAGGAGTCGGCGTGGCAGGCCGTGGCCTCTTTCTGTGAGACCGTTTTGGTTCGGAAAGAGGCCAGCGAGCGAGATCGGGAGAGGGCCGATCCCGCTCGGAGAAGGCGGCGGCGGGGTGTAGGCAACGGCCACCCCGCGCCGCCAGCCCCCCCGTGATGGGGGGCCCGCGGCTCCCCCTGTAGAGGGGGTCTCACCGGGCCGTGGGTGGTGGCAGGAGTGAGGGCTCCAGCCTCCACCACTAAGCGGACCCGGGGAGGATGGCGGCGCGTTTGTGGAGCGCGCCGCTGTAAGCACCGCGAAGGCACTGGGGGCGGCAGCTACGGTCGCCCCCCGGGACGTGCATCGGCAGATGCGGGAGGGGTTTTTGGAGGCAATTTGATTCCCAAAAACCCCTCTTTGCGCATCGAGGCTGGACCACCGCGGGAGGTTTAGTGGGTCGGGCGAGTCCGCCTAAACCCCACATAACCCCGTCGCACCCTGCATGCGGCGGGGTATCTGGTCGCAGATTCCTGCCCGCGTTACCAAAAAAAAAAAAAAAAAAAAAAAGGTGGTTCTACTCCATCTAACCATGCTCGAAGCACTTCAGAGCGTCCCGGTCAGTGTATTCGGTTGTTACCATTTGACGCTGTTTATAAATCACTTAGAATAGATGCTCCTAGAATAACCCAGGAGATCTCCTTAAATATATAAATATAATAAGGTAATTAAAATGTGTTGCAGTTTAAGTTAAATGGTAGCTAAAATCGTGAATTAATTGTAATTCTATTATTGTAAATGTGTATAAGTTTAATGTTCTGAATAATCAACATTTTAGCTTATATTATTAGAGTTTGCTATATTATTAGAGTGCTTTCAGAGAATATAAGAATAAACTTCACTTTCAAAGTGAACAAGTTATGTCTATGCAAAGTATGAGGATATTTAACAAGGCAAAATATTAAGTAGCTACAGTAGTAGGTTTATCGTTTGTTCTGTTTCTGATTTACACACGTATGCATTTTGTTGAACTAGTCAGAGAAGGTTATAGGATTTTTTACTTAAATATTTTGTCTTGTTGAATATCATGTAAGAATTGAAGAAAAAGGCTAAGATTCAAAATGAGCTTGCAAGTTAGCCTGTAGCTTCCGACGCTCCCTTCGGATCGTATTTGCCAGCCACACAGCTAAACCTATGCAGAGGACCTGAAACGATTAAAGAATTTGTGTTAATCTATTATTCATAGGCACTTACTGCTAAGTGACTAAAGTTAATTAATTAGTTCGCAGTAACTTTCTTCACTTTCCTCGCGTGCTTTTTAATAATCATGGCGTATAATACAGTAAGTACAATCGTCATATTACTCACAATGTATCCCTCGGGTCGACCAATCCATGAACAATTCGACTCAAAAATAGGAACTACTTCGCTACTTGCAACTTCAGAGGGACAAAGATACGTTATGGTTTAACTAATACCATATAACCAGAGGCTTATACTAAGTGATATTATAAATTAAACTTTTTTATGACAAAGTACTTACTTCCAAACAAGTAAAAATGATGCCAGTAAAAATAAATATATTTCCCTTCATGGCCTTTCTCAGTCTCAGCACATCTTCGCATCCGCGATTGTAGAAGGTCCGTTCGCTGAGGCAGGTGGCGTGCAACTGACGCCTAGCGCCCCCTTCGCGCAAAGGATGTGCGCGGGCGCAGCAAGATGGTGGGATGTCACGGCGGAGGATTTCGTAGTCAAGAGGGCCGTCTACACCGCAACATTGATTCTGAGATAAAATTAAATTTAAGATTAATATAAAAGTATGTTTTTTTAAGAAATACACTTTTAAATCAGTTGGGCTATACCAATTATGTACATGTAACAAAATTTACAAATAAACTTAGGTACCTATCTCTATAGCTTCGAGAAAAAGTCACAAACTCCAAAAAAGAGATCTGGGGAATATGACAAAATAATTTTTCTGTGAAATTAAATTGCAAATTGGAAGGAAGACCAAGTTTTTCTACTACCTACCTCAGACTGTAACTTGTCCCAGAAAGCGTGATGCTTGGTAATCTCGAACTCGTCAGTAGAGTTCCGGTAGAACTGGGCACGAAGCTCACTGCCCCCTCCCATCCACGCGCTGATCACCGCCCCTCCTACCCCCACCACCAGTTCCACGGATACCAGGAATATGAAGAAACACGAATGCTGAGGAACAAAATGGAGAAACTTAAATTATCTGCTTATACTACTAGATATAAGTATATCAGCTGGGTGATTGACTAACTTTGTTGCAATCAGAAATGATTGACACCGATCCTGTTTTTACAAACTTTGACATTTCATCTGTCGAAATTCGATGAACGTCAATTGACAAACTGTCACAGTTTATAAAAACAGAATCGGTTTCAATCATTTCTGTTTGCAACAGAGTTAGCCGATCACCCCGCAGGACAAGTCGTAGTAGGCCCAAAAGAATTTAAAGTCGCACAGCTTACACACAAAGACAAGTAAAACAATCGCCATGACAACGTTAGGTGACGCGACGCTTCGTTACCTAAAGATATCAATAATAATTTAAGCTTTCCCGAGAATTTACTTTCGTGTGAATCACCTACATTTTTCATGATGATATCTTTGACAAGATCAACACATATAAAAAGAAAAATAAATAAAAGCGCTATGAAGGTAACTTAAATGGTTCCTATGGCTGACAGCTATAATAATGAGGCGTATGGCGAAGTGACCAGCCCTCCCTGGTATCATTGCCACTCCCTGTCAAAGCAGAGGTTTGACAGGGAGTGGCAGAGGCATTACGAAGACTCCCGAATAAATATTCGTATCGTAGACATAAAATTTTGACCAATGAGAATGAGGAGATTCAAAATAACGTTTTTTTATTGGCCAACTTTTATCGTTACGCGTTATTAAATATTAATGATCGCCCCACAGAACACTCGGCGCGTAATAAAAATAGCTCAATCGATAACTAGCTCGTTATTTATTTATTCTGCTACCATAGGACACCCGCAGGGGTTGATTCCAATGAAACTGAATAATTTTCCGTGAAAATCAAAGTATGTAGGTACCTCATCGATATACACTGTTTATCAATTATGTAGGTACCTACCTATTTAAGTTTGATATTTGATGTATGAATCACAATCAATTAACAACATTGTGTAATAACCAACCTTTCGTTTATTAATTTTACCTACACCCTACGATATAAAATCAAACGACAGAATCGATTTTTATAAAATTCGGTAAATAACCAGACATTTTGAATCTGGTACTTATAAGAGGATTATAAATGTCAGATTGAAGTGTCTGTCAGTGCGTTAATAAGCTCTCGGTCAAAATCTGGTAGGTATCATAATACAGTAGGTAGCCCTAATATTAGGATTTTTGCCTGATGGACAAGATAAGACAAAATCCTGCTCAATAAATATAAAAATACTCATAATAAGAAGAAAGAACAATATGTATATCTAAGAACTGCTAACTCTACCCTAACTAAGAATTAACATTATCTTACCACATACAGCACCCTGACGTGTTCCCTCAATGCGCCAACCACACCAAGAACTGCGGTCACCACGAGGCACAGGCATAGGGTCAAGAGGAAAGCAAATACTCCCTTGGACAGATAAGACTGGTCTTCCGGACGAGCTTTCTTTTCACGCATATTGGCGATGCAGAATGCCATCAGCATCAAACCGAACATCTGAACAAAATAGGTTATGCTTTAAATTTTCATTTTCAAATTGATTTTTATAGTTTTTTCTCAATATGTAAAAAAACTATTTAAATATAGGAACGCCAACAGAAATAATATTAATAATACATTATTGGATTATATTGATAGAGTTTCCAAGAGAAGCCAATCATATCATTCACAATAACTGAGTATTATAATAATTATGATATCAATGAGTATTAGAGCTTAAATACCTATGAGGAAACTCGAAGATTTCTTATGAACATTGTATCTTTGTATATATGTTTACAGCTAGTGTGCACCCTGCAACTTCATCTGCGTTAAGCATTTAGCGGGAAAAGAGTAAAATTTCAGAAAAAAATACTATTTAAACAACATACCCTCCAAATTTCAAATCTTTAGATCTTACGATTTTAGCTGTGCGTAGATTTTCAGTCAGTCAGTCGTCAGTTCAGCTTTTACATTTAGATTCTTGTCGGAATCTCCTAAAGGCTTTCATATTCACGTTACTATTTAAAGTCGATCGATAGGTCCTTGGTAATTATTGATTTTATTCGAGGACATTATATTAAAAAAAAACTCATACTCACAATAACAAGTAAATTCAGTAGAGTTAAAAAGAATTTCAGGCACCTAATGCCACGGGGCTTCATTTTTGCTGTTTTATTAATATATTTCTGAACTTTCTGGAAATTGTGTCCGTTCTATCGGACGGTCGGTTAGAAAGTGATGGCTTTTCACTGATATCGATCGGTGCATTTGAGGAGCTGTTATTACTAGTATCTGTGACATGTTCACAAGTGGAGCGGGTAAACAGTACGAACAAACAACTTTATAGTACTTTATAAGTTACTTTATAGTAGAGTAGCTAAGCTATACCTATTTTTTTTTAAATACCTACCTACTTTTTGTTTAGTATACTAAACAAAAAGTACCTTACAATATTATATTTTTACCGTCCGTTCTCGACCCACTGTTGACAAAAGGTCTCCCCTTTACACTTCCAAACATCTCTTTCCAGACCTAATAATTAAAAATAATTAATACTTACAATTAAAACATAACACGCACTAAACAATAAACATTTCGCAAAAACGTAACAATGGTATTCTTTCTGGATGAAAGGCACCCCTGACAACGTATTGCGAAATTTCATGAAGATCGATTGAGAAAAAAACAAACTTCTTTTCGTATTAATGATATCATTGTAAAGATAGGATCCAATACAACATATAGTTATAAATAGTTTCTTTTTATATGTTGTATTGTTTACCAAAAAGCCTAATAAAAATAGAGTTCTTGATGGTCCCCGCAAGAGGCATGTCTGTAACGCGAGAGGCTGGTTCAGTTAAAACGATTACCTTTACAAAAGAGCAAACAAAAACTGTAGGTATGGATTACAGGTATATTATATTTAATTAAACTCCAATGCAATAATCGAAACAGAAACAGTAAAGCATTACATTATTCTTGTATGCTTCTACGCGTTCGCTCCGCTCATCATCCTGAGCAGCTTGTAGAGCGTGGGAATCCATATGGTCAGTTCCCCACACTGTGCCACCCTCAAGCATTTATTTTGTCTTTGAATACTTCAAACTAAATACTTCATTTGGATCTTAATACTATGATTCACAGTTGAATTTCCTTTGCCTTTTATAATACGACGATGCTTTTCAGGCTGCATTTCTGTATATAATTTCGATACGTACTTAATTTAATACCATTTAATACGTCGGTATACTTTAATTTTTGAACAGCAAAGGTTTTGCGTATTATTTTCCTAATAAGTGTTTAATTGGTGATGAATATTGGACTACTTTCAGTTACTTAGTTATACCTATCAACTTATACATTAGTATCACCAGTATCAAGTAGTGTAGACCCTCCAGTCAGGTGGAGTGACGACCTGCGAAAGGATGCTGGCAGAATTTGGATGCGTCGAGCTGAGAACAGAGCGCAATGGCGCTCATATGAGGAGTCCAATAACCAGCGGGGGACTGCTATAGGCTGATGATTATGATGATGATGATGATCTTGATTATTCAAAGCGAATTTTGTTATTTTCAACCACCATCGTGGTTGGTGTCGTGTTCTGTTCATACTAAAAATAATAAAAACAGTAATTCATAAAGACTTTCATTGTCGCGGATTTGAAAATGGTTTTCATAATTACTCGATTTAATTTTTTTATTTTATTTTTTGAAACTTGAAAAATGAAGTTTAAATAGTCATCGATATATACTTAAACTATCGTAGTGGTAAAACCTAACGGCGCGAATTTAGGAATATACCCTACGGTGCTCGGCGACTATCAACATAGGAATGAAGGGACTTAAAGCTCTTATGCCTTTCATTTCACTGACATTATCTTTGAAACTGATAGCTATGCTGCTTCACGGCAGAAATAGGCTTGGCATGATAGTATGTACCTGTACCTACTTCCCTTGGTGAAAATATAAGAAAAAAATACAAACGGTCACTTAAAAGTAGCGTGTGATTTTATTTAGTACCAAATTACCCAATTTAATAATAAGTAAGTGCAAAGTTTTTAATATTTTACAGTATGCTTATACACATGGACGCTATTCCTAATTTGCTTGATCATTGTAATTGTCAGCAGCATGACGGCAGCCTGAAAAAGAAAATAGTTTTTTTTTTAATCAGAAGTCTGCCTTCTTCGTATGACGGCCTCTGTGGCGCAGTGGGCGAGGGTTCGCCTTAGGCGCAGAAGGATGCGGGTTCGATTCCCGCTGTGAGACAAATGTTTGCATGTTCTGCAGATATTTGTCTCGGGTCTGGGTGTTTTCTATGTATGATATGTATGTATGTACAAAATATTTTTTATATATGTAGTATATCACTCATGTAGTTCCCATAATACAAGCCTTGCTTAGTTTGGGGCTACATGATGCTGTGTGATCACGTCCCGCATTATTTTGTATGAACTCTGGTGCCGGAATTCTAAGGCGGCCTAGAGGGCGACTGTATAAGCCAGGACTATCACACTGAACATGCCTTCCGAAGCACAGAAGAACTCAGATATGAATCCCACTAAATGGTCCCGGGCGGATTGATTCTTAAATACGATGATCTAAGAAAACCGAAGTAAGCCGCACCACGTGCTTATGTTATCTCTTAAGGACTATAAGTAGGTACACCGTGGTAACATGGTGGTTGTTGGGCTTGGATTGTGGTACCCGAATATCTACAGGTCATACAAGCATTTGTTCTGTCATGACGTGAGACTCAAAGCTACATCTGGCTAATCTCACCTTGCGGCATCGAGATCAAAAATAAAACTTATATAATAATCAAAATTAATTCCGCAGCAATATAGGCACAGCTAAATTCTCGAGAAGCGTGGGGATTTTGGGCACATCCCCCTTGTTATCATGAGAGAAATATGTATGTCTGACCGACTGATATAGCCTGGTGTGGTTGTTGTAATCGAAAAACGACAAAATAGAAACTTGCCTCAATCCAATAGCTAATGATAGAGGCTCCGAAGAGAAAGTCGGCATTATTGTTGAGTACCAGCAGAATCTCATCTTCGCATCCGGAATCGTAGTAAGACTTTGTTCTGGAACACAAGTTTTTTTTTATAAACCAATCTCCAATCAATGTTTGATTATGTCTTCAAGAAGGGTGAATGGGATTCCAACCGCTGCGCCTCCTTCGGAACTCAAGCCAACCTAATTTGGTGCACCAACCTGCCCGTGGTGCACAAACCTGCTAACTAACAAACGGGACTCTGATTGCGGTGTATCGCAGCCTAACATCGGCACAGCTAGATTCCCTGACCGCCGACGGGCAGTAGCGTCGGCGGTACGATAAGCTGTGTCCTGCGATCCGCAACCCGCATGCCCAGTGCCCACGCCCAGTGTGGAGATTATGGGCATATCCCCCTCCTTATTAGGGGAGGCCTATATCCAGCAGTGGACCACAATTTAATGATGCTATAAAAGACTTTACTAATAATAAGTCAATGTATAAAAGGGATTTTTACAAGTGACAGTTCTTTCACTAATAAAAACTTACTCAACACAAGTCCGATACATATTCTCCTTAGCCAGAGCACTTCTGGCTAGATGTGCCTTTCCACAGCAAGAGACGCTGATTGGTCGAGTCAGTGCAGCGTAGTCGTCAGCGCCGTTGAGGCCACAGCATTTATACTTTAATAAAAAACATTAATATCATAATCATTGTTTTTCATGGCCTTCCATTGGTTGTTGATGATGATGATGACCTTATTATTAGTATTCAGCCATATTGACTATACTCCTATTATACTCCTCACGATTCGTCCCTACTACAGGTCAAGATTTAAATGTGCGTCAAGCTCATCATTTCGCCATCATGATATATACTTTTTTTTGAATGGAAGAAAATGATTTCGAATATTTCGAAATATTCCAAATGTAAGAAAATATTTTTATTTAAAGCTAAGTATAATGCATCAAGCTCATCATTTCGCCATATAGTTTCATGGGCCTTCCACTTCGCCATCTGGTGAAGGGTGGGATCCAATCTGTAGTGATCTTTGCCCACAAGTCGTTAAACAGTCGGCAGGCATATCCGGCCCAGTTCCAGAAGACCTTATCAGGGACTAGAGAGATAAACCACTTTTAAAAATATTTTTGTAATATAATCTGATTCCGTGACACGATATTTTGTATGGCATTGCTCCTGACCTCAAGAAAGAACAATGTCTTCTTCTTTCAAAAGGTCATTTTTTTTATCGAATGGAAGAAAATAATTTCGAACATTTGGAAATAATCCAAATGAAAAAAAAATGTATTTATAGCTATAATACATGTGGTGTTGTGGTGGGTGCCTGTAAAAGGTTGTATTTATTTTATTTTTTATTTTATTTGTAAGGACACACATTGTACATCCTTGTAATTCCTTGTTAAATCTTCACGTAACTACTGTTGGCAAACCTAAATAAATGAATAAAAAAAATAACAAGGACATCCTAACTAATAATATTTTGGATGCTGCTGCGCGTCCAATGTATTTGTTTGTTAGCTTTCACACCATAACTACTCAACCAATCATCATGAAATTTCGTAATTCCAATTTAACACGTCATCAGGGGCATAAAAAAATGCGCAGTCTCAACTCCAAAACTTATCGAACGTGGGAAAATAGCCCTAATTCTCATATAAGCTTACATAAGTCTGCAGTACATCCCAGAGCTCGTCATGTTTCAACTTGGCAGTGGCGTCAGTCACGTTTCTGTAGAACTCCTCTCTCAACCAATCGGTGACACGGTATACCAGCCCAAAACGCTGGATCGAGACAAAGATGGCGATGATGACTTCCATCAACAAAAATCCCATGAGGAACATTATGTACTGAAAAAAAGGACTAATTTCACCAGCAACTCCACGAGCGTTTCCATTGTTGACATTATATGGCCATAATCCCCACACTGGACATGCGGGTTGGGGATCGAGGGCACAGTTTCTCTCACCGCCGACGCTGCTGCCAGTCGGCGGCCAGGGGATGTAGTTGTGTCGGTATTAGGCTGCGCTATGCTGCAATCAGCCAGCCTCTAGAGCCCCGTCTGTTAATTAAAAAGGTACACCTCGGGCAGGTGGCGTTGGCTTGACTTCCGAAGGTGGCGGTTGGAAGCCCTTACACACCCCCACTTCTGGCTAAATGGAGTGAAACTCCTACTCTGGTATCGGAGCTCAAATGCCTCTGATCTAGCTTAAAATCCAGCACCAACGTCTCAAACAAAATGTATCTTTATTTCTTACCGTATACAACAGTTTTTCGTTCTCTCGCATACATCCGTAAATGCCGAATATAGCCAGCAGTATGAGAATCAAACTGGCCACTATGATCACGATGTCTCCTGTGACGGAGCCACCAGCCTCCTCTCCATACTGCGCGAGGATCGTCAGGTCTACAGTGGCGCAGCCGAATGTGGATACTGCTGTAAACTGAAAAAACATTATTTTTTCTGGAATTACAGAATTTTTTTGTTGTGGTCTTTTTCATATTGTATTACGGAATTTTCACGTACCGTGACATCGATGAAGACATCGACGCCGCGCCGTTTCGTCCCTTTTATGGAGCCTTCATCGGGGTTCCCGATTTATAATATGAATGAATTAACTCACGTAGTTTTATGAGTAAAATGGTTACCTCTTGGTTTAGATCACAAAAAAACATTAGAAACCAAAATAACTTACATGCGTCAGTTAACTATGATAGTTTAGTTAAAGTTTATTTTGAAATATACTATAACTGCGTATAAGAACAACTTTTAATTAATCACATTTTTAGAATATTAATTGTTACATGTAAAAGTTCATCGTGTTCGGATTTGGACCGACTATCTAATTTTAATAAATGAAAATTTTAATGGGCCAGCTCTTGACCTCGAAGCCTTCGTGGGCAAGGATGAGGTCGACGATGGCACGAGCTTTCCCAGAAGATGCCTATTAACTCTCTTATTATTAAGCCGTTAGGGTCGTAAGTCAATTCGATATATAACTAAAAATGAACTGGTACTTACGACAAAGAACGTATTCAAACAGATCAGCAGCCCCTTAACACAGCTTTTCCCTAGCATCGACCAGTTCAACATCTTTCAAAGCCTTCCTCAGTTTTCTTGAACTAATCTGAAACTGAATTAAGGCTTCGAGAATCTGTGCTATACAAACATTTTCATTCAAAAATATACCTTTGCTGATGCTGTCTTTAAAACCATAAAAATAGGATAGCACTTACCGGAAATTTTCTGATCAAATTTCTTTATTAAGAACTTTTTATGATTTTGTCTTCGTAACCACCTCCTTTTGTTGATCGTTCAATAAAACGGTCTACTGTGGAACTTCAGTTAAGCATGCAAACTTTACTTTTTTGGCCTGAATTGGCCTGTCTTTCACAAAAGGTCCTATCAAGTTTACACGTACACGATCGCTCAATAAAATTTGGGAGAGACTTCAATCTCGCAAGCTCAAGGACTTCAGTTTAATTTGTGACCTAAATTGGCCTGTCTTAGGTCCATCAAGTTCATGCGTAAAATTTCTCTTTATCTACCACAAATATCCGGGACTTGTACGCACGAGGTAAATTAATCTTCAACAAAGTCTGCATACAGGCAAACAACCAACAAACAGCCAACATGGGAAGAAACAGCTGACGTTTTAATAATTAAATTTTCCCACGGTCTAGTTGCGATATTGATCCAATAATGACAACATAATGATAATGGCACAGTGAGCAAAAGCTTGGCAGAAGGTTGCCTGTTCGATTCCCATAATCATCATCATCATCATCATCATATAGCGGTCCACTGCTACACAAAGGCCTCCCCTAATGAGCGCCATTGCGCCTTGTCCTGAGCTCGATGCATCCAGCCTCTACCAGCAACCTTTCGCAGATCGTCACTCCACCTGGCCGGAGGGCGTTTGACTACGTTTGCCGAGCCGCGGTCTCCGCTCAAGAACTCGTTTACCCCAACGGTTATCGATTCTTCGGCAGATATGGCCAGCCCACTGCAACTTCAGCTTGCTAATTCTCTGAGCTATGTCGACAACTTTAGTTCTATGTTGGATGTGCTCGTTTCGGATTCTATCCTTCAGAAAACCCCCGACCATGGCTTGTTCTGTAGTCTGCTGAGCGGCTTTAAACTGGTGGACTAGCCGTACTGCGAGTGTCCACGTTTCGTATGTCATGAGAAAACTCGACGTAGTTTTCCAAATGCTGCCCAACCCAGCTGAATCCTCCTCTTGGCCTCCTTCTCGAAGTTGTTTCTTTTTTACCCAACTGCAATATCTGCCCGAGATATGCATACTCCAAAAAAACTTCAAGAAAGTGTCCATTAACGACGACAGGACTTGGATCAATTCGGTCATTGACCATGACTTTGGTCTTGTCCAAATTCATGCCGAGACCTATCTTTCGCGAGGCTGATGCCGTCAAGCATCGATTCCCGCCACGAGACACATGCTTGTATGAAATACATCTGGGGGCACTGTAGTGACCCCGCCAAGTAGAACAAAAAAGGCACGGCCGTCCTTGGGTCGAAGCCATTCGCGCCCCTTTCTAACTTTGTTATAGAAAATACAAGGTGCCAAATTTTTCAGTGACCGAGAAGGATTACATAGCTACAATATATATCCAATAAAATTATATTAATTTTGGACCAGTAGTTTAAGAATAATTTTAAGTCAAAGATCCTTAATCTTGTCAGTGACATACTCATTGACTTAACGATCATCAAAATTCTAACGTACTTCTAGCAGACCTAAAAGCTCAAATTTTCAACACAGTTAGTGTTTGGCCTCTGTAAAGTGGCCGTTAAAGTAAAACTCTGAAATTCCAAATTTTTATCCCATTTTCATAACATTAGGTTCGTCCTGCCGCGGGCGCGGCAATGTGTTTTACGTATAACTATCATCTAGTCTGTGCTCTGCTATGTAGATCTAACTTAGCATCAACAGTGCCATCTAGTTATCTATACTAATAATATAAAGAGGTAAAGTTTGTGAGTTTTTGAGGTTGGAGGGGTTAATCTCTGGATTTACTGAACCGATTTTGAATTCTTTCACAAAATCGGTTCTGTTTGCGTTTGCCAAGTCACTATATTTAATAAGAAATGAAATAATGTTTAACTGATATGGTCTCCTCCCTTAGATAGATAGGTACTAAATTAACCGGCTTGGTTTTCATTTGATTTCACTACTTTTTACGGCAGAACTACGTTGCGAGACTTGTGCATTTTTGTACATTTTTATACATATCTCGGAGCTGAGCGTTTTCTATAATGTCTGAGCACGTATGTACAAAAAAATGCGCATATAATCAGTATGTCAGTCATGACGTTCCCAATAATACGGCTTCGCTTAATTTGGGGGTTAGGTGATGTGTAATTATGTCCATACACAAACACACACCAACCTATATCAGTCCACTGCTGGACATAGATCTCCTCTAATAAGAAGGGGGATATGCCCATAATCCCCACGCTGGCCATGTGGGTTGGGGATCGCAAAGTATAGCCTACAACGCCGACGCTGCTGCCGGTCGGCCAGAGGATTTAGCTGTGCCTCTGTGAGGTTGCGCTACGCCGGCCAGAGCCCCTTTTGTTAGCAGGGCAGGTGAGGTGAGAAAAACCGAAAGATAAAAAAATAAATATTTTAATAGGTACTTTAATACTTATTATGTTTTAACTGGGACTATAAATACATAATATCACTTATTGTACCTACCTACTTATATGATTTCGTAATAGGTACTTAGTAAACTTAAGTTCTACTTTTAAATACAAAAAGTATGCACTTATACAAACAAAAATAAGTTAAACCGTGAAGATTGCGTTAAATTAACTGTAGTAACGAAAAATTAAGTTCAGCAGAGCGTTCACGAATATTTCAACCTGACGTATCTAAGCGTAACGAAAAATGTTGCCAAATGACAAAGCGTTATTTTAAATCCACGCTTTTTTATAGGCGAATTTCACGATACGTCTACGATACGACAAATTGGAATATTCGTATCGCCTTACAAGAGTTCAAACCTGTTAAAGCAGGTAAATGGAAATAAATGTGGATATTAAAAGTGTTGTTGAGACGACGGTTGTTCCAGCTGCACTCTGGTCCCAGCTGACAGGATCTCTGAAAAAAAGTAGGTCTCGTCACAAGTAGCTTACCAAACGATTCGCTTCCACGGTTATTGTTAATACTAGCAAGGAGTGGAACTTGCTTCCGGCGTCTGTTTTCCCGGTTCAGTACAATCTCGAAGTCTTCAAATCTAGAGTGAATCGGTTTCTAGGCAAGCGTGCTACATCCGACGAATCCCATTTTATACCGTAACCGATAACGCTTCGTTTTCCTTTGAAAAACTGTCAAAAATTCGTCGAAAATTTAACAGTTTTTCAAGAGTTATCGGTAACGGTATAATATAGGAAATGGCCTTTAGACCACACCTTCACCTGTTTCAGGTGTGATAATGGTCAAACGCTTGACTATTTTTTGTAAAAAAGAATAGCTTGCTTAAATAATACCTTGCATCAAGCACTTAGAAAGAAGTCACGCAACAATACGAAGATATTGTTTGACGACAATACAATTACAATACCAGCCTACGCAGTCCACAGCTAGATATAGGCCTCCATAATGTCCACACTAGGGCATGTCCAGCGTGGGTTGGAGATCACAAGGCTCATACGGATTAGCACTGACGACGTTGGTGGAATCTATACGGACATATTGTTGTCCATTACATGGCGTGGAGAGATGTTCAGCCAGCCATTTGAGCAGTAAGGACTTCCAACCTCCCTAAAAGGCATATTACACCACGCGGTATTCAGTCAGTCTTAGTAAGACTGTCTTACCGACGAATCCTATATTATACCGTTACCGATAACGCTTCGTTTTCCTTTGAAAAACTGACAAAAATTAACAACGATGCGTCGAAAATTTGACAGTTTTTCAAGGGAAAACGAAGCGTCATCGGTAACGGTATATTATAGGAACAGGCCGTTACTGAATAACTAGATTTACTAAGACCGACTGTGGTTTACTCTTATTACACTACGCTAAGTGTCAGGCAGTCTTAATAAGACAGACTGAATACCACGTGGTGTAATAAGCCTTTAAAGTCTTTAAACCAACCTCACCTGCTCGTGGTGCACCTTGGTAACTATAACAAACAGGGCCCTGGCGGCTGGCTGACACAGGAACAGCAAAATCCGATAACCACCGATGGGCAACAGCATCGGTGGTGCGAAAATCTGTGCCCTGCTATCTCCAACCCCCATTCCCAGCGTGGGGATTAAGGGCATAACCCCCTTTATAATATATATTATAGGCTGATGTAAACGTAGTGTAGTAACCATAATTTACCCTTGTAGGTTCTTTGCCGTACAGCTATCTGTCGAATCCAAGAAAATGCCAATTTACGAATCTCCTGAGTAGCGAGTCTGCTGAATTACGAATCTATCCAATCCAGAATATCTCCTATTACTGTACAAAGGATCAATTTACATCAAATATCGGTTTATCTTCCGTTGTTTGTACTACCAGGTCGTGAAAACAGAGATTTCCACTCTCCTTTGCATTACACTCGCCGCGCGGGACAAATACAAGGCGTCGGCGGAGGTGGTTGTCGTCTTGGTTGAGCAACACTCTACACAGCCACCACTTGGATAGATGACCGTTTAGTAGTATCTCAGCGCTTCCGTCTTTCGGAAGGCACGTTAAGATGTTGGCTTTTTAAGTCATTAAGCCATGTCGGAGGCCTTCGAGCGGCCTAAAATCTCTAACTTCAGAGATTATCACTAGTTCACGAAAAAAAAACAGTTTGAGGCAAATTCAACCCACCTTGATATTTTCCAGCTTACTTAGGTACCAAAAAACGTAGTCAAAAGTTGTCCGTGAATTCAATTTATGGAAATTTACCTTATAAATTATGCTAACCTTGAAAACTAAAATACCTGAGTAAGTATATTTGCTAGGTTTAATTTTAAATTCAAATTAACGTCTATAGGCATTATCTTAGGCCCCTACGGATAATAATGAACAACTATTGAACGTTCCGAGTCCACATAATCTCCAACTCTAACACCACTTAGATCTGAGCGCTTCAGTGCTTGGGTTATACGTTTTATTACTCATGGCTGTTTCAGTCGTTAAGCCAAGCGGCGAAGCGCTCATGGCTTACTTTGGTGTTCTTACCAGATAGTTTGGGTTAAGCAACACTCCGTCCGGTCACTACTTGGATGGGTGACCGTTTAGTGGCATTCAGATCTGAGCGCTTCCGTGCTACTGAAGGTACGTAAGATGTTTGTCCCGGCTTTTTAAGTCGCTAAGCCAAGTCAGAGAGGCCAACGGGCGGCTTCTGGAAAACTGCCTAAAAGTGGCGTATCACCAGAGTTGACCACTAGCTCATACGAAGAATAAAATCTAAAAACATTATATTCTTGTTGCACCCTTCCAATAAGCAAGCAATATCTATACTTACTCTCCAAAAGCAAAAGGAGGCATACGCCTCTGCAGCTGGGTACAGACCCAGAAGTGGGTGAAATCGGGCTGTAGGTATCCTCCTTTCCAAACTTACGGTTCAAACCGAAAGGGAGTATAAACGATGATGGCTTGAAAAGGTTTCATAATTTACATTACCATACGTAATTGGTATTGGGCGTTTCCATGCTTCAGTAGGCACGTAATGTTAGTTCTGGCTGTTTCAGTCGTTAAGCCATACTAGAGAACGCTGGGTAGCCTAAAATCTCCAGCATTAGAGCTGGCCCACTAGCTCACACGGAGAAGAACATTATATACTTAAGGCTATACAGGTCAAACCTCCCTCTCGCTCGCACTATACAACATGTTTGAAGATATAAAATCACTGAATGTAAAGTAAGCAAAATAGCAAACCTAGCCGGCCTAGAAAATAACAATACAAAGGTTCAGCAATAATATCATATTGATTCTATCACGTTTAATTAAAGAAGTCGTACAGTGGACTGCTATAGGCTGATGATGATGATGATGATGATTAAACTTGTAAAAACCAATCAAACTAAATTAAAAATGCATTGAGAAGTACATATTGTTTATTTTTTATTAACTTCGGAACCAACCTATTGAACAATATGATGAAATGATTGTGCAATGAATGAAAAATGACGGAATATTCAATTTTATTTTTAAGAGGTATACAACCTGGTTGTTAATCTTTATAAATAATGACCATTATTTATTATTATCTATAGGTTTATTGAACTGAGTAGGTATATTAATCATTGTCTATACTTTACCTATGAAACTAATAATAATATCACTTAATTAAATCAGTAAGGTTTCTGATCTTCTTTTTATTCGTATGAGTGAGTGGCTAACTCTGGTGTCGGAGTTTTTAGGCCGCCCGAATGCCTCCGACATGGCTTAGCGATTGAAAAAGCCGGGACCAACATCTAAACGTGCCTTCCGAAGCACGGAAGATATAAATGCCACTAAAAGGTCACCCATCAAAGTAGTAACTACGCGGAGTGTTGCTTAATTTAGATGATCGGCTAGAAAACCGAAGTTAGCCATGCCGCAGACGCTTAAAAAATATGCATATAAAAAGTAAACAAATTCTTGATTTTTAACTTTATTCGTCAAATCTTACAAATAAAGAAGAGAACATGAAATTGAAACTTAACACTTTGATTTCGGGCCTGAGAGGTGAGGCAAAATCCTAGGTTATTTTGGATGATCAAAGAATTATTCATTGCCCTGTTGTGTATCGTTGCGTGACTCTTCTAGATTTTACAAGAATCCTGCATAAACTAATAAAATAACGACTAATTTCTTAAAACCAATGATTCAATCAACAATATTGGGGTAATGCCTACAGTATTCCAATGACTCCACAGGCGACTCTGCCACCAGCATTGCCCGTCTTCCTGGAGTCAGGATGGTTGCTCCTTCCGAAGTCGTCTTCCTTCTCATGCAGCACTACGGCCCTTCCAAGGATATTGTGGGGTCCAGTTAGAGAGATCTGACCGTCAACGAAGTCCAACTGGCTGTAGCCATCGCTGTTGAAGATCACATTTCCAAGGTCTCCGACGTGGCGGTTCTCGTCGTTAGGGTGGCCGTGGTCATGCTAAAAAAAGGACATATTGCTAGAAAATAAATCAAACAGATTTACAACGCAATCAAAAGATACGGCCGTTTATGCCGCACTTTTTGATACTCGCAAGGGAATCAAAACCTATCGTACTTCTCGTTGACTTAGAATCAGGAAATTTGGCAAGAAGCACAAGTAAAGTCTCTAAAATCAATCGTAAAGTAGTAACACAAAAATAAACATTTTATACCAAACAGTTCTAACGGGACCCTCGGTGCGCGAGGCCAACTCGCAATTAGACGGCTTTTATGTTACGCAATAAAAATATTACATAAAAGTTGTCGACATAACTCAGAGAATTAGCAAAATGAAGGTTGGCCATATCTGGCGAAGAACCGATAATCGTCGGGGTAAACGAGGTAACGAGCTGAGCACAGAGCGCAATGACGCTCATTGAGAGAGGCCTGACCTGCAGTGGACTGCTATAGGTTAATGATGATGCAGATGTTGATGATTATCACTATTATTGATGATGACTATTATTGATCGCGGATCAAGCTGTAGAATGGACTCCCTGCCGAGGTTTTCCCGAGAGAATACAATATGCAGCGATTCAAAAACGGCGTTTTAAAATTTTTAATAGGGTCAGCAACGCGCATGTAATTTCCTTGATGTTACAGGCGTCTATAGGCTACGGGAAACGCTTACCATCAGGAGGACCGTATGCCTGTTTGCTAACTTAGTAGTATAAAAAAAGACTATTTATGTCAGGCCTTACGTGTTCCGGATTGAAGTGACCTCCAGTTGAAAGACATCCTCCAGTGATGTCTCCTTTCTCGTGGACGTGGAAGCCGTACTGTCCTGCCGGCAGCCCGAAGATCACGCCAGTGACGTGAGTCTTGCCGTCTTGCAGCTGGGTGAAGGTGATGTTACCCTGGATGTTCTGCCCGGCTAATTTCACGATCGCTTTTAACTCTTGAGGCTGGAAGTACAGTTCGCGATTGTTTTTATGTCTTATGTGTATGTAAATTCAAAAGTGTTTTCACAGTCAAACAGGCGGTACCAAGTAAAATAATAAAAAATATATTAATAATTCTTTGAAATATCCACTATACACACTATACATGCATACCTACCTATTACACACAGAAACGTTAACTTGATAAATATAGATAAAACTTGACAATGTGCTTAAATGACTTCAAGGATTCCACGTATTTATTTATTTTATTATTTGCGTACATACAGTTTGTAAGTAAAAAATGCAAGTGGGTACGATCTAGCAACAAAAGCCGAACAAAATGTGTTTTAAATAAATAAAATAGTTTAAAAAAACTAAAAAAACACGCTTGCACGCATGCGTAGTTCGCGCACTAGCTCTGTCTCTCTTACTCGCATGCAAAGGATGCGGAAAGAAATTAATTAATCCTGGCGAATCTAATTAGGATAATCGGATATTTTTATCGGATTATTGCATTGTCATCGACCTTTGACAGGTGTGCAAAGTTTGAATCAAATCTGATCGTTCAAAGTAGGGCAAAATCGAGCTCAAAGGAGTCGGTTACATACATACATACATACAGGTGAAACTAATAAAAGCGTGTTAAAATGTATATTTATTTTATTTATAAAAAGACAACAATTCAATGCAAATCTTCAAATTAGGCATTGATAGGTTAAGCCAAATTTACATTTACGGAATTATAGTAAAATAAAGTGTCATTCTACTTTTGTTAATGATTGTACTTAAACTTTAAAAACTGTTTTCAATTTACGGAGAATGGGCGGAAGCGAGATTTAAAATATTACTTGTATTCATTTATTTTTGTTAATAAATGTTCAAGAATCTGAAAGCACATTGTTAAAAACCTGTCCCAATTATTTGCAATGACTCACTGACTGGCAATACTACAGACAAAACATTTCCTTATGAGCGACTTAAGAACATACTCAATAACTTTTAAAATCAATTCTATAAATAACTTGAAATCAAAATATACACATAATATGATTGCAAGAGGGTGTTAGGTACCTATAAGCATTTTTATCTATATTAAGTAAGGCAGATACTTAGTACTAAAGATGTTTACAAATAAAAAGGTACTTACGCCTCTTCCATATTGACCGCAAACCACTGATATGGTTGCAACAAATAAAATAATAGACTTGATCATATTTAATTCTCTGAAACAATAACAAAAACTTACTAAAGATAAACACACTTGCTACAACCACTCAATATTTTTCGAACTTTATCATAACAAAAAGAAAAATTTATCTCAATTTCTTTCAATGTTATTGTAGATAAATAAATCATTTCTTATCTCAAAATAAATACACAAGACAACTCACCTTCAGACCGGTGGGTAGAGAATGGCTTCAACATACATAAACACAACCGTGTTGAAACCTCCTATCCAGCGTATCTAGACCCTTATCCACACATTAGTAGACCTCTGAATTCTAACAACAATAAGGGTAGGTGTATTCTGGGTACCAATTGAAGAGGTCTAGATGTCTGGTCAATAACAGGTCTTACAGGCTAATCGGAGTAAATGGACCTATATAACATGTGTGTTTTGTATATATGGACACGGGTTGACTTTGTTTCTTGTTATTTATTGTGCAATAACTGTTGCAAGCTAAGCATTTTTGATTTGTGTTTAGTCAGTGGATAGATTAGTATTTATCAAATGATATTCAGTCGCAACTGTTTGTTAGTGTTGAATTTCTAAAATCTATAAAATCTCACATTCGAGTGAAGTGATGATTGAATATGCTAGGCTCATTGTTTTTATTAGGGCTCATGATATAACTGGCTTGGTAATTATTCGCTCTAATCCCTAGAGCCTAAATTTATTTATCCAGATAGTGTTTTAAGTATGTACCTTTGTGTGTGAGAGTATATATGTGGTCGCTTCACTCCATAACGGCTGAGGGCTTACCACAGGTTTTTATAGTTTACGAAAACTTTATAAGTTTCGGTATCTTTCCATACATTTTCAGTACAGCCTCTAGGAAAACGTGCATGAACTACGAAAATGTATGGAAAGATACCGAAACTTATAAAGTTTTCGAAAACTATCAAAACCTGTGGTAAGCCTCTGAAAGGATTTAGATGAAACTTGAAATATACATATTTAGATATTTATTCATACAATTATAACACAGCATTACAGTATAATACCAAGACGCTATAATTTACAAAACAAAACAAAAAAAATTAGAAACCTTAAACAAAATGAACATAAAACATGCATAAAAATTATGAAAGCAAATATACAAATATTAACAGATTGTACTATTCTTTACACTATCAATCATCTCACAAAACTTCATACATACTTCGCACACTTCAGTCCATCGGTCAGCACATCTTCTTCTTCGTATGAGCTAGTGACAAACTCTGGTGTCGGAGTTTTTATGCCGCCCTAAGGCCTCCGACATGGCTTAACATACTTAAATACATAGTTAAGGACCTGGATTAACGCATAGGCTACTTTTTATCTCGGTATCGCGCGAGTGAAGCCGCGGGTGGAATCTGGTATAACATTATATTAAGATCTACTTAAACTACTTTATTAATTACTTAAAACCCGCATGCCCAGCGAGGCGACTATGGGCATTAATTCCCAAATAGCTTTCGTAGGTACCTTAGGAGAGAACTATGTCCAGCGGTGGACTGCTATTAGATGATAGATGATGATTGACGATGATAAAGAAAAAGTGCTTATGTGATTTGTCAAACAAGTATAAGATAATCAGTCGTGATCGTAACAGATGGCGGTAAACACTAATGGTTTTGTGGTGTGTGTATTTCTCAACTTACATCTAGTAAGTAGGTAGGTACACGACCACCTTGATCTAAGGCTGTAGGAAGCCGGAGGCGTACTTCGTCCTTTCTCTGATGATCAATAGCTTGAGCCAGATCAATAACTAACATGTTAAACTTGACCGACTTAGGTACTCAGTACAAGTTAATTCAATGGCAAAGAAAAAGTCCACCACACCACACCAGCTCAAATCAATCTACTGCTAGACATAATCCTCCCCTAATAAAGGGGGATATACCCATAATTCCTACGCTGGGTATGCGGTTTGAGAATCGCAGAATAAAACTTCTCGCACCGCCAACGCCGCTTGTTTGTTTGTTAGCAAGGTGCACCACGGGCTGGTGAGGTTGGATTTGACTCGGAAGATGGATGTTGGAACCTCTTACACTCAAAAGAAAGAGTTACAAGATGGTCCCAAAGTCCAACCCAATGAGACCTGGATGGAAACTGCCAAAAATATTGGAGATATAGAATTTAAATCAAAGGAATCTATATTTTATTTTTAATTCTTAAAGATTTTCTTCTGGACCTGCTTTTAGTTTCTTTTTCTTCTAAACTTTTCATTTTAGATATCTACGGAAGCTTTTTTTTTGCAGTGGAAGCGGAAAATATTACTGTTTTGAAATCTAAAAATAGATGGCTTTATTGAATCATTTGATAAATCCGTTTTTGAAAAAAAAAGTATTCAAATTTTCTCCCGCCACCGAATTGAGAATTGGCTCCATAGTTTTGCATTGATTCCAATTGTATTTTTAGGTAGATATGTATAAACTTCGTTCGTTTTAGTCACAAGGTTTTACTTACTTAAAAGCCTATGTCATTGATTAGACAACGGATCCTTATTATAATCTTAAAAATAACAATGCTTACCAATATCTGCTCCAATAACACTACTTAAACAACACTTTTGAAACAAAAAATATTTTGAATTAGTTTAAACACTTAAAGTTGACATTTTAGGTTAGGTATAGTAAACAGTAGATTAACTCAAAGTTTACTTACCTAGAAATACACAGTAGGTATGTATCTTAAGTAGTAGTTATTAATGAATTTGTAAGATCAGCGGTAATGTATGCTCAGAAGCAAATTTGTGTTCATAAAAAACTATGACTCAACCAAACGCCTAAACAGTTCGACAAGTTCGACTTAGATTTTCACTGAATTTGTACGTATGCGCGAGAGTTGGACACCACGATTGACTCCCGAGTCGCAACTACTCAGCATTTGCAGCACGTACTGCCTTGAGGCTGTGTACACTGTACATTACAACATTCTTATCAAAACTCATACCGAGGTGCCCCTTGGGTACCTAGCTGGAGGAAAATATTGACGGAATAGCTCAACAATTCAGAATTACACATTAATTCTTACATTAGTTTATCTAATAGGTCATTCTCGTGGAGATTTAATGCCCTTACCTACCTATACTTGCGTTTATTATTATGAAAAAAGTCCGTTGCAGATTTAGAATCCTCATTATTGGAATCAGCGCCCTCTACATAAAATTGCTTTGAACTATTATGAACCAGGATTTTATTCTGCTAGAGCGTTTACTTTTGAGCTTTGATTTTCATATTGAGATTTAGTAAGATTCAGATAGATAGCAGGCATGATAAGTTAGTGTGTTCATTCTGTGGTGTAGGTTAGTGTTTGTTCACACTCATAGGTTGTCCAGATAAAGCGATGTTAGCTAGTCTCAACTCATAATTCATAAATATCAAACAAAGTCTTCAGTAAGAAGCTATCTCTGAGTAGCCGTAGGTATATCTGTTCGGAAGTTATTTTTAAGTAGATAGCTTTAAAAATAAACTTGAACCGGCTCTACTGTATTCGCAATATACTTCGATACACAGTTATATATCATAACTAGCTGACCCGCTCGCAACTTCGTTTGCGTTTATACTCTTTTTTTACGTATGTCCTTTCATGTGAAATGTTTCCCAAATCCGGTAATTTGACACGGAACACTTTAAATAAATAACAAATTCATTATTTTTATTTTATTTTTTTAAATAACATTGTAAACAAACACTGTACAGTGATTAAATTAAAATCTTACAATGGAAAATGTATTGAAAAATCTGCGCAACATAAACCGAACATTGATATGGCTATGAACAAACATCCAAATTAAAATTTTCACACTTTAGTTTTATTACCTACTCAAGGCAATAAGGTATTTACCTCGATGGATAAAATTCTTGTCTAGTTCCTTATTGAAATTAGAAAATATTTATCAAATTGATTTGAATCTTTTATCACTTTTTATCACAAAAATAAAATTATTTCAAACATTTTTAATAGGTATTTTTACATTTAAGAAACTTTTTCTCTTTTTATATTATTAAAATCCCAACCAAACCACATCCCCTTAAATCGGATTGCACAAGTAATTATAGGAATATGAATGTTTGTCCAAGGCAGACCTAGTGCCAATTCAAAATGGAGGCTGCACAACTAGGAAATCTTAAAATGAGCCGTTCTCCCCCTCAGCCAGGTTCCACGGTACTCGCCTCAAGAGCTTTTGGCACAGCTGGTAAAGGAGGGACCGTGTCTCCTTGAAGCTGTGTGAGTGCACAGCGCACTGCTGACAACATCTCAGGGGTTGACTTCCTTCCTCGAGGCGCGTGAGGTCTGTGCGGTCGGGATACGCGTTCTGTCGTGGCGGTTGACTCTGCAAAATCATGTCAAAATGGAGTTTTCATACCACAACCTCTGCATCCTTCGGCGAACGTTCACGTTTGGCGTCTCTCTCTGCCGAGTCAAAAATCAATAGTGCGTCTTTTTCATATAGCGTGAATCTTCGCTGGAGGGCGCAGGTATAGACGGGGGATAAATGAGTCAGCGAATATGCTTACTAGCGAATATTCTTCTACATTAATATTATAAGGAAGAAACATTTTTTATTTTTGTGTGTGTGTGTATGTTTATAATGAATAAACTCAAAAACTACAGTGCGGATTTCAAAAATTCTTTCACTATTGTTATGCTACATTCACCCTGAGTAACCTAAGCTATTATATATTGCTAGAGAAAATAGGGATCCTTACTAAAACTTAAGTAACGTAACCCAAGGTGTAAACTTGTAAGGGCCCTATCCCGTGCGAAGCCGAATATCAAAATATATTTTTATTTTCTCTCCTATACTAATAAGAAACTAATAAGGCTACGCACGGATAGGAGCATAGCGAGTCACCTGGCGAGTAGCAAGCAATTGATCGGTATGCTCCTAGCGACTTAAAACGCAAAGATTACCTACGCACTGACAGTGTGCTTGCTTAGTGCCTAGAGTTTCCTAGGAATTCAACAAGCAAACTCCATGTGTCCTTGAAGACTCCGTGTACGTATCCTAGCACGTAACTTGATGTAAGTCACTAAGCTCTAAGTGCTAAGCAAGCCACCTGTCAGTGCGTACGTAGCCTTATAGGTTTACTCCAAGAGCATACATTTCAGGACCTACTAGATCAAGAGCTTAAAATTTTATGAATTTGCTGGTCACGATACAAGACCTACCTACTTACCCATGCGTAGTACTAGCAAAGTAGAAGATATTAATTTCCATAAATGGTCGTAGAAGTTTTGGCTTCTAAAGTCTCTCCCCCCATTTTGTAATAACATAAGTTTGAATCATTTTAAGCCAGGTATCACTTAAAGCGCCATGGTGAGTCAGACTTCAGAGCAACGACTACAGAAACCTACTCACCTACAATACCTGAATACATACGATTGACTCGTGGTCTGTTGTTGGTGTCTTCTAGCTTCTCGCAACATGTACAAAAGTAGCAGGGGATGCCCGGAACCCCACAGCACAGGGCACCCCACAGCCATCGGTTCAGGGTGGAGGCGACCCTGGACCAGGCGCTGGGGCCGCGGGGGAGATCGTAAACGAAGTCCCGGTTCATCACACCCACGGCTACATGATTTTGACGTTTGAATGACAGTTTGACAGTGTGGCAAAATTTTTTTTGTTTGCGGCCTATTTTGATCTGTGTTTTTTTTATCTTCTGAAATTTATCCTAGCGGCAAATGTCAAAAATGTGCTAAAACCATAATTCAAGGAGTTTTAATAGGGGAGATTTGTACGGCTTTAGACAAAAATCTGTATATACCAAATATTGTTGAGCACCAAAAAACGGAAACGAGACACAACCATTTTTGGGAGTTAATGTATTCTCCCAAAAAGGGGTTCTATCTCGGCACAGATTTTATTTTAAAAGCGCACATGCTAGTAGTCCAATAATCTCATAAGCAAACGTTTTGCAATATTAAGCAGGCAGACTAAGAACAACCGTGGCCTTAAACTGGCATTGATAAACCAAGGTAAAAGGCCGATTTACCTAATGCTTATTAAATAATTTTCTACGATGATGTTATCCCATCAATCCTACATATTAAAAATAAACATGTTTATCTGAAGGCAATTAATAAACAGAATCCTAGTCACGCTTCCTCGCTTCCTCCACCAATCGACAATACCGTGTCTAACTTATCATTACGTCACGGTCCGATCAACAGCACCTCACGAAGACCTAATGACAACTACTTCATATCAAGGATAAAAAAACCTGAACTCAAAATCATTGATACCTGGCCACTGCTAAAGTTCGCACGTATAACTGAATTAAAAATGAATTTGCGGTTCCATGTTTTTTGCGGTCAGTTACTGTGGCTCGTGTCTGTTTTGAAGGGAAAGACATTGCAAGGGGTGCCAGGGTATGGTCGAAACCTGATCATCAAGGCTCTACCGGCAGTTGAAGACTATCAAAGTAACGTCTACGAAGTTTATATGCAGCCGTATCTCTATGTAAGTTTTTAAGTCTTTGGGTTATGTACATAAAAAATATTTTATAAATTGGCCTACCTCTATTCCCTCTTTATTTTGGGGTATGCCTCCATGTTTGAAGCGGGTTGGTGATTGCAGTTTAATCTTTTTTTTTTTTTTATACTATTTGAAGATGGAACAAGCACATGGCCCACCTGATGTTAAGTGGTAACCATTACCTATCACAAAGCATTGCATCATAGATGAAATTTTTCCGGAACGTGCTCTACGATGCAACGCCCTACGTCCATCAACTTGAGGCATGAAGATGATGAGCCTCTTGTGCCTGTAATTTCACCGGCACCCACACCCTTCAAACCGAAACACAGCAATGCTGCTTCACGGCAGAAATAGGCATGGTGGCAGTACTTCCCCGGACGAGCCCTCCACAAAGAACTCTACTACCTCCAAAAACTAAGAGGGAACCTGTTGTATAATCCTTACAAAATTCTTACATGTCATTCATACATCTCACGGGATAAAATACAGGGGCCTTTATAGTTTGTAAAAAGTGGCACGGTTTTTTATTATGAGTGCACGAAATTGAAGCATTCAGTTTTTGCTACCGAGTTTGTTGAACTATGGCGATGGATTCTGAAAGGCTAGGTACCTATAGTAGGAACTGTATCTTGGTTTCTTATTTTTGTCTCAAACTTACTCTTAGGACCTATTTTAAATCAACTTCAAAAAAGGAGGAGGTTCTCAAGTCGTCGAATCTTTTTTACACAGTTTTTACAATAAATGATTCTTATTCTTATTATTTTCTCTATAGGAATCACAATAATAAAATACTATTTATATCCATAAAGTGGTGATGGTGATGTTAAGGCGTGGATGTAAAATAATTAATTTTATTTTTAGGATCTCGGTCAATCTGTGTATCCGATTTCCGCCGGAAGCCGCGCTGAAAAACAAATCGACTTGTCTTTTGTAAGTGTTTAAAATCTTCAAAATTCATAAATTCTATGTATCATTGGTAATGGTATCATCATAATAGGTACTTAACATTGTCATTTAATTATTAATAACACCAAAACTTAAATATCTCAACAACAAATATTTACCAAAAACTATTTTAAAAGTTGCGAACTTGCTAGAATTCCTAAACCAGCTTTGGTTAAAAATTCGTTGGGGTACTTCATCATCATCATTATCCACAGCTCAACTTAACCACTGCTGGACCCCCCGAAGTTTATGCCATCCACCACGGTCCTGTAACTTACCTATTTATTTTTAAATTAAAATACTTGATGGTTTTTGATTGTTGTGTGTTCTGTATTGTAAGTATTAGGTACCTCTATGTTATAAAATAATTTAAAATTGATTCAAGATTCAAATTTTTATTTTCTAGTGTCATCACAGTAATGTCTAATTATTTATGAAAATTCGTTAAGGTTATAAAAACAATAAATTAATAACCAATTATTTAACTTCTTGAATACGGTTCCAGCATAAGTTCTTCAGGCAATTTGTTATAAATTACTATAGACATGTTAAAAACACTTTTTCTATATAATTCCTTATGACTAGGAAGGCTTTGTCCTTGTACATAAAGCGTTTTAAAATCATCACTTGACCAACGCACCATCTGTTTTAATTGTCATAATATCCTGCGCACATCGTCGCGTGTCAATAATAGCTTGTAACCAAGATGCCAAGGTCTGCTATGATAGTAAAATAAACGAAGTACAGTTAACGTAACTTTAATATGTATGATATCTACTTATCTACTTTATAGTTTAGTCATTAATTGCTTAAAATATTAACTGCTGGCCTGGGAGGTGCAGAACAAGAAGGTTGTGTTAATCTCAAAGCGTTACGTTGTCTTCTTTAAGAAGAACCCTTCTGTTCAGAAGGGTTCACGTTAGTTAATTTACCTAATAGATCCTTACAAAAGCCTCCGTGCTAGATTGACTATGTTACGGCTAGGTATATGCTTCCACCTCCTATGTAGTCATTATTTGATGTTGAAAAAATTAAGATGACAATTTTTTTATTTAAATAGTTGACTCAATTCAATTACACCTTGTATACCTACCAAGGAGTTAATATTAGACAGTGCGCGATTGAAAAAAAATCCTTGCCAGATTTTTTCTCAATAAAACACACACATTGGGAATAGAATTTAGATATAAAAGTTCAAAGCGCGCACTCCCATAATGACTCCCATAATAAAAACTTTAGTATCATTTTATTGATGGTTACATTTTCTTGTTCCATCGACTTGTTCCAACCATAAAAAATCCAAACTCTTTGGTTCCAACTCCAAGCTAGAAATATTAATGCAAATATTCTGCAACGGAATCATGATGATTATCAAGATGCCGGTAAGTATAGGAAAATAACAGTCAGTTAGGTACTTACTCCTAATTTACATAAATATTTACCATTCTAGCGCACACTTATTTATTTTAAGCGTTTATAGGGTAGATAATGGCAAAGCATAGACCTGAGAATTGGCATAAATAGCAACTTTGTATACGTAGAATCAAATATCCAACGATCAGTAACAGAAAGATCTGAAGGTAAATTTAATATTTTGTATAATAAATTGGTTATTGGAATAGGCTAAGAATTTTACGGCATCCAGCCATTTTTAAACTACTACTAGCCTTTTCCCATGGCTTCCTTCGTTTTTTAAATTTAAATTAAGCGTGCTACATCTTAAGGTTGAATCGTACTGTATATCCTTTTCCGTACCCCTGACAATGTGTATAAGAAAATTCATGATGATCGTAACAAAGAAATAAAAAAATGGACTCACTTTCGCATTTATAATATTGGTTTGGATTAAGATTATACGTAAGAATAGGAAACAATAAAGAAGTTAGTATAGAATAGTGATGCCTGTAGCAGTCTTTTTATCCATTGAGTTAAGTATATTTTACTGGTTGATATATACTAGATAAATAACCTATATTACGAACTTACCTATGGTATGGTATATAATCATCATATCAAGCTTTATCGACCCACTGCTGGACATAGGCCTTCCTTTGATTATGCCACTTGCCTCGATCCTGCGCTATTCTGAACCAGGTGCCGCCCACGTCTTTCTAATATCGTCAACCCATCTCGCTGGAGGACAGCCCCTATTCCTGTAACCTGTATGGTATATAATAATAAATAATAAATAATATAAGCTTTATTTTTCCTCACACACATTCTAAATTAGTACATACATATAAAAGAAAAAAACTAACATATTTATAAAACCTTAACTGTAAACACTAATAATAGCATGTATATCTATTTATTTTTATTAATCACTATTTGAGTGAGGACCGCTTTCTGCGGTAAAAGCCTCCTTCAGCTCTCTCCATTTTCCTCTGTCTCTAGCGGCTCTGCTCCAGGTTTTGCCTGCTATTTTTAACACGTCGTCTTCCCATCTTTTATGCGGTTTTCCCTTTTTTCGTTTTTTATGAATTGGGTACCAATTTGTTATGGTTTTGGACCATCGCTCGTCTTGCAACCTCTGAATGTGTCCTGCCCATTTCCATTTTAAGGACAAAACTTTTTGAATAGCGTCTGTTGCTTTGGTCTTTTTCCGAATTTCTGCGTTTCTTACTTTATCTTTTAGTCTTAGACCCAAAAAACTCCGCTCTATTCCTCTTTGACACACCCCTATGCGCCTAAGGTTTCGCTTCGTTAGAGACCATGTCTGGCATGCGTAGGTAAGGCATGGGATGAGGCATGTTTCCATGGCTTTAGTTTTAAGTTTTGTGGGCAATTTGCTTTTGAAAATTTCCTTCATTGCCCAGTATTTGCTCCAGGTACTTTTAGTTCTCCGTTCTATTTCCAGTTCAGTGCAAGCTTCGAACGAAATTTGATGTCCTAGATATACGTATTTGTCGACGTACTCTAGATTTGTAGTTAAGAGAGTCATCGGTATCTTATGTCTGTTTGACATGAGCTTGGTCTTTTCGCGGTTGATTTCCAAACCTACTTTTCTACTTTCATCGCAAAGCGTTCTTATCATGTATTGCAAGTCGGTTGGATTCTCTGACAATATGACGATGTCGTCGGCAAATCTGAGATGAGATAGGTATGTACCGTGTATATTCAGTCCTTTTTTATCCCAATTTAGAGATCTAAAAATTTGTTCTAGTACGGCTATAAAAAGTTTTGCTGAGAGAGGGTCACCTTGCTTTACCCCCCTTTCAATTTTAAAACTCGGACCTGGCTGTTCTAGCATGATTCTGGAGGTACTATATCTGTATATTTCTTTTATGATATCGATGTAATCTTTGTTTACGCCTTGTTGTGATAGAGCTTGCCATATAGAGTCATGTGTTATGGAGTCAAAGGCTTTGCTATAATCTACGAAACATAGGTAGAGGCCTTCGTCATATTCTTTATATATCTGCAAAACCATTTTCAAAGTGTGGATATGATCTACAGTAGAAAAGTCTCGCATAAACCCTGCTTGCTCTACCGGTTGGTTTTCATCTAAGATCTTGCTGATACGTCTTAGTAAGGTAGCAGAGAATACTTTGTATACACATGACGTAAGGCTTATAGGTCTATAGTTTGATATCAACTTCGGGTTTCCTTTTTTGTATAGTAGCACTATGTTGGAACATGACCACTGTTTTGGAATTTCTTTGTTGCGTAGAATGATGTTAAATAGGTCCGTTAGCGGTTGTGATAAAAATTCTTTTCCGGTTTTTAGCATCTCGTTTGTTATGCCGTCCGGCCCTGGACTTTTTTCTGGTTTTAACTTTTCAATTGAGTACTCTATCTCATTTATATTGAATGTGGGTGCTGGATCTTCATTCGTAGCTTTTATTTCCTGGTGAACAATTGTATTAATGTTTTTTCTGTATAAACTTGCATAAAAATTAGTAGCAATCTGCATCAATTCATCTCTGCTAGTGACTATAGTACCAGAATTATTTTGAAGTTGATTCATGATCTGTTTCGTTCTGTTTAAGGTCTTAAAGGCTTTTTTGACTGCACCTGCCTTTACCAAATGTTTTTCTATTATATGTAATCTATATTTCTTAGAATTGTTTTTTATTTCTCTGTTTATTTTTCTGTATAATTTACTTAGTTGATCCTTTTCGAGCTTCGTTTTATTTTGTTTTTCCCTTAAAATATGTCTCTCATCTATTAACTCTTTTAGCTGTTCCGTGAATATAGCTTCTTTTCTGGTTATTTTCTTCGTAATTCTGGCTTGATTGGACGATTTTGTTATGGTTTTTTCTATTTCTTCATAAAACTCTTGTACAGATTTATTTGTTGTATTTTGGCATTCATATTTGGAAAGTTCATCTTTATATTTTATGTAGTCAATATTATGACTTGTTGACTGTAGTGAAAACTTTGCTCTAGATTTTTTACAGTTGATATTAAACGTTGCTCTTACTAGGCGATGATCACTCGAGTGTTTAAATTGACTAAGAACGCTACAATTTTCAACTAGCTGTGGTTTGTTCGTTGCAATGAAATCTATTTCATTTTTTGTTACGTTATCTGGGGATAGCCACGTCCACCTTAATTTTTGGGATTTTTTGAACATGGTATTTATTATTTTCAGGTTGTTTTGGAAGCAAAAGTTTATGAACATTTCACCTCTGCTATTCCTCTTTCCATATCCGTATTTGCCCATTATACGACTTTTTCCATCTTTCGGGTGGCCTATTTGGGCGTTCATATCTCCAAGAAATATTAGGTTTGTTTCGCTGTTTCTTGTGACCTGCTCTAAAGTACCATAAAAGTCTTCTATATCCTTATCTTTTGAGCTTGAAGTAGGTGCGTATACTTGTGCTATTGTAAATTTTTGTTCATAGATTTTGACGTTAATTATAGCAGCTCTTTCGGAAATCCCAATAAAATCCTCGACTGTTATGTGGCTTTGTTTTTTCACTAGAAAACCTACGCCGTTTCGTCCTTTTGTTTCTCCATATATGTATAGTCGATATTCTTCTCTATCTTCAATTGCATATTCTTTTCGACGTACTTCGCTTATTCCTATTATGTCCCATTTTATTGATGTTAGTGCGTATTCTAATTCTTTTATTCTTGATTCGTTGGCTAGGGATCTGACATTAAATGTCGCTATATATATTTTATTCTGACTGCTTTTATTTGTTGGAGGGTTTAGGTCTACTGCTCCCGTGGTGACCAGCCATTCTGGGAGAGCATTTTTATGTTTTTCTAGATTTTTATTTACCGTAGAGTTGGTAGAGTAAGAAGGGTTTGTTGGTTGCTATTGGCTTGAATCTAGGGCGGTTGTATTTAAAGAGTGTCCTGATGCTGTAGGCTCGTTTCGTTTTTGGAAAAACATTCTCATAGAGCTCTGGTTCTCCTTGGTTATTTTGTTCTTCTTCGCCGTTTGATATGTAACCAGCCCATCTACATTCTTCAAAGATCAGTTTATCGCATATTGAGGAGGAGTAATTTCTAGTTCCCTCTTTTTTGAATTACTATCTCGTTGATTCTGATTTGGCTCTCTTACAACAATTTTGTCATATCTTATGTAGGCATTTCGTCCCTCGTTTCTTTCTTTCTGGAGTTGTTCTTGAAGCGATTTCCTGACCTCTAGGATTTGAGGCGGGAAGTCTTCTTTTATATAAACACTAGTGTTCTCCAGGTTTCTTTTCATCTTAAGAATTGAAACTTTCTTCCCGTATGTTGTAAGAGTGATATTAATTGGCCTTGTTTTGTCTTGTCTAAGTTTTCCCATTCTTCGGACTCTTTCCAGATCATTTTTGCTACACTGTACACCCATCTTATCGATTATGGTCATAATTTTTCTTTCTAGGTCTTCATACGATTTCTCACCTTCTTCTATTCCAAAAAATATAAGATTTCTAGCTCTTATTTGTTTTTCAACTAATGCTAGTCTTTTTTCTTGGTCTTCATTCGTTTGTTTTATTTCTTCGATCTCCTTTTTAATGTGGTTGAACTTTTCATCAATGTTTTTATTTATTCTGGTAGTTATTCTTTCTTCTTGCTCAATCAAAGTAATATTAATGTCGCTTCTGATTTGCAATCTCAGATCATGCAGAAGTTTTTCTAATTCTAAAGCCATTTTAATTTCGTACTAGGGCCTTATTTTTGCTCTAGGGCTCTATAGGTCAACAGTAGGTGGTATATTTTGCTCTATATATTTGTCTCTATATTTGACTATATGGCAGATTCTGTTTATTTTGCTCTATAGCTCTACCAATATTGCCTGTGCTACTCAACGCTAGATGGCGTTGTTAAAGATAAGTAAAAGTGCCCTCTATTTTTCTGTGCTGGAAACTATTACAACTTTTTCTACTCAAACGATAGATGTCTTCACTAGTACCTAGGTATTTGGTAGAAATATTAATCTCATAGATGACTAAGTCCAAAAGTTGTAGGTTATGTTTTGAAAGCTAATAGTTCAACAGTCACTGAGAAGTTAATTCACAGATATGGTATTACTCACAGTCTTGCCTTGCACTATTTATCCAGTCACTTTTAATAAAGGAAACTTGCATGTGTCACTTTTAGATCGTGAAAGACGATTAGTGTTTTTCACATTTAGTTCGGTTAACTGTTTATTATAAACGTCACAAACACTTTTACACTAGCTCTATGTGTTCTAGGTTTTATTGGCACTTGTTATTTGTTC